>JAJHZJ010000447.1:4814886-5414886 GCA_023548195.1 Bettongia penicillata ogilbyi | reverse complement strand
TGTATGCATAATCTGTCTTCCCAATTACACTGTAATCTCCTTGAGAGGTTTAGATCCTGACTGTCTGATATACAGCCTTAATGGAGCAGGTGCTAAAGGACTACTTGTTGATGAAGTTCTAGTTCCATCATCCCCTCTCCAAAGTAGAACTGAACTCAAACCATCCTCAAGGCAGGTAGCTGATCCTGATGCAGCCTCCAGACCACATGTGGCCCTCTAGGTCCTTGAGTGTGGCCTTTTGACTGAATCCAAACCACACAGAACAAATCCCCATAATAAAAAGGTTTGTTCTGTAAAACTTGGACTCGGTCAGGGCCACACTTGAGGACCTAGAGGGCCACATGTGACCTGGAAGCCAGAGGTTCCCCACCCCTGTCTCTTTAGCAGAACAAGCATTTCACTCACTCTTCCTTTTTATCATTACCACACATACATGCTGACGTAAAGCAGCTTCTGTTTCCTTTGCCTTAGACAATTCTTCTGTTCCTTATATATCTCAGAAACCTGAATACATATCTTCTGTGCTTTCTGTCTCCTGTTTATAAATATTGCAAAATACCAACAAAAATGGGGAATAAAGATCTGATTAATGGAAGTCTGTTGTCTTGTCAGCTCAATCAGCATCTGAAGAAGGGGAAGATCTAGTGCTATAAACATTTCGGAAAACCAGATGAGCCCCACTTACAGGTTTCAGCAAGACGAATGACTGAGCCAGCAAGTTGCTCAGGAAGTGGTCATGAGCCGACTGGATGCTCTCAAAATCCCTAGTGGAGTTAATTTGATGGAGGAGCTGGGAGAACTGAGACTCCAGCACATCTACCTGAAGGAGATTTGAAGTAATTAAAGTATTTTATGTGACGCAATCACTCTAGGATAGAAAGGATAGTAAGGACCTGAAAAATAAAACATAGACAACTCCCTTGTGCTCTTGAATTGACCAAGAAAGCCCTTGTTATATGGTATGACATTGGTAGGGAAAGCGGAACACCTGGTTCAAACCAGCCTCCTGTCATTAAAGTAGATGTTTTATGTTCATACTGACTGACTCAGTTACATCTTATTAAAATTTAAAGACTTATGGAACACTTCAAAAACAGTCAAGCCAAAACTTCAATGATGCCAAAGACCTGAGATTTCATCCCGAGGATGCTTCCTTCAGTGAATTATATTGCCACCACTCTATACTTTAGCAGACAGTCTTTGTGAATTGCTGTGACCAAACCAATTCAGCCATCAATGTGAAACCTTTCCTAACTTAGTGAGGCTGGTCACATGGCCTGACCTGAAAGTTCTGTCAAGGCTTGCACTTTACTGACATAACGTGCAAAAAATCTCAGGGTCAGCTTCCTATCACAACAAAACAGAGCAGGACTTTAGTGTGATGCCAGTGTCATTCTATCCATAAGAACTTATTAAGTGCCGTAGTTGTGCTGCTCATATGAGATTGTTAGTGCTTGTGGGGCTTCTCAGGCCTCATCAATACCATTCCACATAGCAATCCTAAAAACCACGGCCAATGATGCAGCCCATTTTTTCTCTCATGAGCGTTCACCCAGGGCAAGAATAAAACATCCCTTCAAGACCTTTCTCCTGCCCTTTATTCATCTCCCATCTACCATTCAACTTTCAGCACAGACCTGGAGATAATACTGAAGATTATCCACCAAGAAGGCCATGTGGTTCCGTAGGCGCCATTTAATGGCATCGCTCTGGTTAGACTTGAGGTGCTTGCGCTGCATCTGGAGAGCCCAGCAGTGCTGCAGTTCTGCCTGCACTCGTCGTACGCTGAGCAAGTACTTGAAGACAACATTGTACCTGGGTCCAAAACAACCACTGTGATGCTAGACTCTTCCATTCCCAGCTACCTCCCCCTTTCCCTCAGTCAAATCCCAGATTCCTACCCTTCCTCCCTTTTTCTTTCCCATTTTCAAAAAGAAAGGATTTGAAGATAGCCAGAGAGGGGCTCTCTCTGCTGGAGGCAAAGTCTTTGTTCCTTTCTCCTGAGGCTCAGCCCAATGCATGTTTCTGTCCCAGGACTTTCCACTTCACTCACGGGAGGCCCAGCATTCCAAACAGTGTCTGCCCCTTCTACCTTTACTTTGACAAGTCATGCCAAACAACACCTGCCTTACAAAGTTCACTGAACTATACAGAGGACATGAGAAACAACAGGCGACTAGCCTTTGGGGAATGTAAACCCCTCAAAGGCAAGCATGTTTTTTCCACAATCTCTTAGGGCTCAGGATTGTGCCATGTGCATGATGAACTCTTAATGTTATTTAAGAGTTAGCTGTCTGAGAGTGACACAACCTTCTTTGAAAAGTAATGAGTTTCCTATCTCCGCAAATATCCAAATGGTGGCTGAATTACTCTTTCAGAGAAAGAACTCCTGCCCTGGGAGTGAGGCTGTACTACATAACTTGTATGGTCCCTTCCAATTCTAGAGTCTGTGATTCTAAACTTTTTATCCCTCCCTAGGTCATGACAGCCACTGACATGGGAGAAATGTCAGAGGATACATACTGAAGACAGGCACTTGGAAGAAGAGTGGATTCCTAGGGGAACTCGAATTATGCGACCTCTCATCTTGGCATGAGTTTACACAGAAAAATAAGAAACCTAATTTCCTTCAATTCTAAAATAATCCCTGTTGAAACCTGCCCTCTTCAAAGGGCCCAAGGACACATCCAGCATCAAACTGATTACGCTGGTCACTGCCACCTCAAATTAATTTCAAAAACAGAAGCAACATTGCATATGAGGAAGACCTAGGAGTTTGAAGGTCATTGAATCCAACCCCCTCATTCAACAGATGAGGACACGAAGGCCCAGGGGCTTTACATGACTTGCCCATCAACACAGAGGTAGCCAGTGGCCCAGCCAGGATTCACACTCAGGTTCAGTGAGTCCAAGGTGAATGCTGTTTCTGCCAACCCATACTACTTCCCCAAGGGCTCTTTTACCAGGAGTTCTCTAAACAGTTTTAGGTCAGCATCTGCATGTTAAATAGGCTGGGGTGGAGATGGATGGATTCTTGAAGTTGTATCTCCTGGGCCTACAGATTACTAACAACTGGTTGGAGGGCCTCTATCTTCACTACCATGGTTAGCATTTGCTAGCAAAAAGCTCACAGACATCTTGTAAACCTACTTCTCCAGGACAGCAGGAGTGAAGAGAATGTGCAGAGGCCACTGCACTTTGTAGGAAAGACCTAGGGCTGCCCAGCCTGATGCAGGGGCTTCTCGGGGAGAGGTGTCCCGAGAAGGTGCTTCTCGTGCTTGAGTAACATCTAAGGCAAAAAAAAAAAAAAAGAAAAAAGAAAAAGAAAATGAAGAAACTTCAACCTAATTAAGACAGACAACTTGTTTTGTTGAAAGCAGAATGCTAATGAATAGCATGAGGGAAAAAACCAGGGGGATGTCTAAGACACAAGGAGGAAAACATAGTGGGCAGAGGGCAAGGAAACAAGGCAGGCTTTTTGGTAGATCTTAGCCATTATTTTGTTGTCTTTAGAGACAGAGACAGCTGGAATAAGACAAGAACTGACCCATGGCATAATGAAAAAACCCTTGGCTGCTAATGAAGTGGTCTGGATTCCAATCCTGGCTGTGCCTCTCATGAGTCTGGGTAAGTCGTGTAACCACCCTGTATCCCTGTTTCTTAATCTTTAAAATGAAGAGGCTGAACTAGAAGATTTCTTAGGACCCCCTGAGTGCTAAAGGTAGATAACTCTATGATGAAAACTATATACGTGTCTTCAGAGAAGGAAGCAGTGTCAGGAAAAAAGGAAGGAACACTGATATGCAAAGAGAGAAAGAGAATTAATACCCTTATGTTCCTTTCCATGGTACTCAATTGTCAGGTGAAGCAGAGGGAGGAGGTTGTCATCATCTAACAGCACCTTGTGGGCAGACTGCTGGAAGGCCACATTAACATCTGGCAAAGAGAGAGAACAAGGAGCAAATAATAGCACCTGGCTATACGATGAAGCCTGGAATTAATGTACTCTCCTCCAACCCTGCCTGATCCTTTGGGGTCCAGACCATACCATTTCATACAGATATCAGCGCTTGTGTGGCTGCTTGTCCCAGGAGATGACTGCAGTGGGAGCTATCCAGTCCCCCTGAAATGGCTTCCCTGGGCAGCCACAGAAGGTCAGGAGGCTGCCCCTCAAGCCCTCAGTGAAGAAGCTGAGAGTTCTCCAGGAAAGGCACTTTTGTAACTTAATCATTCACTCTTCTGTTGAGTACTTACCATGCTCAGTCACTGCAGTGGGCGGTGGCTTTAACATATGCTGGGCTGTGTCAATGAAGGCCTGGAACAGTTCTCCTCGTCCCAGCAGGTAAAAGTCTTTAATGATCTTTGAAAAACAATGTCAGTATACAAGTCAACAATCACACAAGTCTTAGGAATTCTTCACTATCCAGGGAATTGAATTCAATCTAATTAAAGCATTCATGAAGCTCCTGTTATGTATAAGGCACTGTCCAAGGAGATGGTGAACACACAGAAGAAAATTAAATTATCCCTACTGTTGAGGAGCTTATAGTCTACTTGGGAGATGGAATATTTACCTAAATAAGTAAAACTGAACATAAATTAGAGCAGAATGCACTAAAAACTGGGGAGATGAGCAAAGGCTTCCCTGAGGAAGTGGAACCCAAGTTAAGCCTTGAAGGAAGAAGACAAGGACTTTTGCAAAGCAGAGATGACAAAGGAATGCATTCCAGATATGGGGGGATGGCTCATGTGAGAAGAAAGAGGCTGGAGACAAAGGGTTTGGGAACAGTTAGTTATCCTAATGGTCAGAACACAGAGCTCATGAAAGGGAATAGTATGAAATAATGCTGGCAAAGAAGGTTCCCAGACTGTAGAAAGGCTTTTAAACTAGAAACAATGCAGAGCTGTCTCCTTAATTGGGACCTAATTAACACATGGATTTGGAGGCTGCATGGTACAGGGGATAAAGAGCCAACCTCAGAGTCAAGAAGACCTGTGTCCAAGTCCCTTTTGTGATAGATCTTGGTTGTATGACCCTGGGCAAATCGCTCAACCTCTTAGTGCCTCCAGGTAAATTCTCTAAGACAAGGAGTTGCAGAGCAGGTACTGATATACACTGGGAGAAAGTCCTTTTCCTTGGGAATTCCCCATACCAAGGAACACAGTGCCATTTCCTTCCTGTCCCCAACAGATGGATGTGAGATTCTGCCCCTCTAAACAGGCATCTCAAGAAGAGAAATTTTAGTGATGCTGTTAAGCCAGGAAGTATATTTGATATCTTTGCCTCGTGGTAACACAAATGATAAAATTACAAGAAAACTTATGTCTATCTCTTTGTCCTACAGTATGGTATACTTCTACAATCATGTTTGTATTTACAGAAGCAAATCCTGGAAGGAGTTATTCCTTCAGATGACACCCTGCAATGGGCTGCTCATTTTGGGGAGGAGTTTACAAGGTCATCCTAAGAATCCAGGGATAGGTTTTTTCCCCAAATCAGTAGGGAAGGCATTTCCTGTTAGTTACATTTTAACAATAAAGAAAAATAAATAAATAAAAATAAATGAAACTATTACCTTTAGTTGGCCCAATAAATCTGACTCCTCTACCATAAGTTTCCATAGATGCTGAAGAAACAAGAACATCAGTGAAACTCCATTTCAAGAACACCATCACAAAGGAGGATTCTTTATTAAAAAGCTGCCCTACATTCCACTGAATGACTCAGGAAAGGACACAACTTATATGATCATGACAATAAACTGTCTACAAAAAACTCTTCTAAAAACCTACTGCTAGACCCTGCGCATAGATGGCAGCAACAGGAAAGATGAGCTGAGCAGCAGCTGAGCCCTTCGTCCTTTTGTTCTTTAGTGGAAAACCCAATCTGGTCACAAGTTCCCGTGGAGCAGAAATACACTCACAAAATGCTGAACAGTTTAAATGAAACAAGGATCTCATCTATTCCTTCAACTAAAGAAAACTTTGTGATGTGAGACGCTAAGCTGATTGTGTCTCTGTCACCGCAAGGAAGCTAGCAAGGCATTCCATGTCCCTTAAGAGACTGAGCTAAATGAGAGGGAAGGACACTTCACACTGCAGCATTCCTAAAACCCAAAGACAGAGAAAACGTCTGGCCTGAGGAATCACTGCTTCATCCTGGGCTCCAGGGCCAGCTAGAAGAAACAGCTGTTGTGCTCCATTCTCTATCTTTCCAGGTCAATCCACCCCTCAAAGAACGTCTACTGGATCAGACACTTAAAAGGCAAACCTCAGCAACAGTGCTGCGTATCCGGTCCACCACCAGCTCAAAATCCACAAGGCTGAAAAGAGGCTGCTGCTTGAGGCGATGCAGCTCTGCAGCAAAGGTGTCTTCTTGATTCTTTAAAATAGATCCTGTGTATCATGGATAGTAGGAGGAGAGACCTTTGGAGTTATGCTATCAACAACCATCTGATTCTTTCATTTGCTACTATAGACTACTATAGACAATCTAACTAACCAGGGTCTAGTAAATACAGGGCAATAATTTTTGCTCTTAACCACTGGGTGCCACTTCCCTTGCTTTGAAGATTTCTGACAAGAAGCATCATGGTCCCCTCTCACAATATTTATTTCAAAATATGATGTACAACACTGACCACTGCCTTGGCTCATGAGGCAATGGGCAATAAAAGCTGCTCTTGCCCAGCTCTTGGGGATGAGACATTAGGACAGGACTTCCTACCTTTTCTGGTCAGATTCACATTCTGATTCTCAAACATCTGTACAGACTCTCCTACAAACAGAATTTTTTCAGCGACTCTCACTGGAATATAGGAAGGAAGTATTTCCACCCGAAGGGAAAACTGCTTCAGGGATGGGGCCAGCATGTTCTCTTCTTCAATCAGGCGCTGGGTGAGGAGATACGGAGTGACAAAGGAAACAAGAGAGTATGCAATAACTCTATCTATCTCCATCCTTTATATTCCACAGTTAATACATTGGGCAATAGGGACTTTAAACCCAGGGATATATAACCCCCACCTGCCAGGCATGTACTGAGCTTGCAAGGAGGTAGTCTAGCCTGGTGGCTAGCAGACAGGAGAGGCACAACCCATGAGCATTCTCGTTCTAGCATTGCCATTAACTAGTTACAGGACTCTGGCTAAGTCATTCAACAGCTCTGAGCCTTAGTTCCTTCCTCTGTCAAATGAGTAGGTTGGACTAGACCTGGGAAGTCCTAAAAAAAATCCTATTACGCTCAGTTCCAAGAATTTATGATTCTTATGTAATACACTGGCATCTATATAGGTTTTTGTGAATCCTAATTAAGACCCTGAGCTACATCGAAAAGCTGCCAAGGAGATACAACTTAAGGAGCCGTCCACTTCCTAAGCATGGTATTAGTATGCTATGAAGAAGGCCTCACAACTGCCCAGCCTAATGGATTATCACAGACTCACAGGTCTGGAACTGGATCAAGTCCAATCTCATTTTAGAGATGAGGAAAATAGGCCCCAGGGAGGTTAAGTCTGGACCTAGACAAACAAACAAAGGAGGTGGGGGTTGTACTCTTCAACGCTCTTTCCCACTCATCCTGCAAACCTCATTCAGACAAAGACAAATATTGGGAGGGACAGGCTGAAGGAAGTGGCTTAGATGGCACCGAGGTGGCAGGCTCAGTGTAACCTCATGTGAGAGGGCAAAGGGGTCACTATCTGGTGGAATGTATTGCCCTTCCCTTCAAATCCTCACCAGGTCCTGAAGTTCTCGTAACTGCTTCCCTGTTAGGCCTCCAATGCCCAGGTCCTCCTCCTCCTCCTCCAGCTGAGTAGAGACAAGGCCAGAAGACGGGCCCTGTTTAATAAAGAACTCTTCGTGTTGGTCCAAGAGGAGGCCATGTAGCATCCAGGCAGAAAGCTGCTTGTACATGACCCCGTGGCACACAGCCAAGATCCTGAGTGGAGAAAGGGAGAGAAACACCAACGCCATAAAAGCCCTTGCTGGGCACATCCAAAACCCACAAACGCACAAGGCGTTCTGGTGCTGGCCAAGATCTGAGTAAGCATTTGGTGAGTCAGAAGGGAAACTGTCCATGACACTGAAAACAATGATTCCGTTTTTATTCATATCTTTTTGGATTTGCTCAGTCATTAAATTTCTCATAATTAAAGTTCACATATTAAGTTTAAAATGTCCTTCAGCTATTTTGACAGCTTCTTTTCCATACTGTTTTTTCTCATCCTGTGTAAGAGTTTCAGAGCTGAAAATTCCTGCTAAAATGCAATGAGATGAACTTAGAGAAGTCTGTTTCTCTGCCAGCAGAAGCAGTTTGCTCATTTTCTCATTTCACCAGAAAGGAAGGGAATGGATGTGGTAAGGGAGGAATGATTCAGTTAGAAATGGAGCATTACAAAAATACATGAAAACAGAAGACCAAGCACCTTCTCCAGAACGAGCCCGAGTATTTCCAATATGTTCTTGTGCAGTAACCAAATATTAGAATTAGAAGGAAACTTGGAGATCAAAGTCCAGTCTTCCCTAACTTCAGGCTTTAAAGAGGGTAAGACAAAATGGGCAATATGAGCTGGCTTCCTACCACTGCCAGCATCAAATAGAAAATTCTCTGTTTAACCCTTCTTACCTTTCCAGTCTTCTTATACTCTACTTCTCTCCATATACTTTACAATCCAGTAGCTCCCACCTTCTCCTAACTTCACGCTTTGTTACAGGCTGTCCCAGTGCCTGGGAGGTTTTTCCTTCTACCCTCCACATGCTGGCTCCCTTGGCTTACTTCAGGACTCAGCTCAAATCCCACCATCTACTGAAGGCCTTTCCTGGTCCCTCCCCATTACCAGGGGCTGATCTGAGATTACTTTTCAACTACTCTATATAAACAATACCTTATATGTAAATAGTTGTTTAAAAGTTGTTTCTCCCATTAGAAGATTAAGATACTTGAGAGGAGGGACAGTATTTTTACCTTTCTTTGTACTTTCAGGATTAGCAAAGAGCCTGGCAAATAGTAAACATTTAATAAAATGCCTGTTGACTTACTGACTGAAAATAGCAATTACTTTCAAAGATCTACTCAAATATAGCCAAGCAAAACCCAGCATATATAATGATAACACCCTAAGGATAATGGGATCTGACAATTAGAGGGACCTTAAAGTCATCCACACTAATTCATTCTCTTTTGTGTAGTACCATCCTGGAACCTTCTTTATTGGCTGGCATCCTGGTTTCTCCTACTTCGATCATATAGACCTATCTGCTCAGGGTTAGCTTTTCGGTCCATCTATTACTAACTATTTTGGAGAAGTTTTAGATCGTATGCAAATAAAATGTTCTTGATGAACTGTGCCAATCTTATTTAAGTTTTTGTGACTTACTTTTCTAGTGCACTGCGTACAGGAGGCAGTCCCCCACAGCTGTATTTGTACACTGTTTCCAAGATCTGACAGCCATGAATCTGTGGAAAAGATAAACTTCTAAAAATTATACAGTGCCTGCTGCAGAAGTTTAAATTCTACATTCAACTGTGATTGGTCCTGGAGGGACCTACTGCATCAATTCCAGTGGCACTTCCATAACTTTGTCCTTTCCTACCTCTTACACTTCAACAGTGACTCCCTCACCTCACTCCCCCAACACACACACACACACACACACACACACACACACACACACTGATCCAGTGACAGTGGCCTCATTGCTGACACTCTATCACTGAACTTCAGGCATTTCCCCAGTTATCACTCATGCCTGGAAGTCTTTCCTCCTCACCTCTGCCTTCTAGTTTTCCTGGATCCTTCAAGTCTCACCTACAGTCCCCACTTCTGCAAGAAGCCTTTCTGGATCCCCATGTTTTCTACTAGCTACATATTCCATCGGGTTTCCTAAAAGTGACTGAACGGGTCAGTCAATCTCCTCTTGTGCCAGATCTACCTGGGGATATGCCTATTAGCTTGCTCTGGAAGAAGAAAGTAGAACTTCTCCACAAAGATACTGCATAAGAATGTTTAACTGTTTAGAAAATTACAGGTTCTAGATTCATCAGCCAAGAATGAATATGTTAATTCAGAAGTAAAAATTACTGCCCCCCCCCATCAGATTCTTTAAGGAGAGAGTTTTTATCTTTGCTTCTGTAGTCAGAAAGGACAAGATGGACGTAGCTCTCTTCCAGTTGTGCAGAGTGAAGTCTAGCAAAATGTGCAAATCTTTTCTATTTCTGCTGAACCTCAACCCACAGCATCCCTAGGCTCATCGTGGAAAAGAGGGTGAGTGAACCACCAGCTCTTCTTGGATTTTTCACTCTCCTTTCCCAACTGAAATGAGAGAGAAAAGGCTAACATGGGAAAGGAGAGGAAACTTTCATCTGGCTCGTGACTCCATTCATGGTGGTAGTTTTCTTCTCATTTGGGGGGGACAGGGGAGTGTAAAGAAGCTGTAAGGGTAGAGGGATCCATGAAGAAGCCTACACAAGACTTGCAAGAATGAAGGGATGCACTTAAACAACTCACTGTGCATACAGCTGGGTGTCTACACAACACAAAATGAAGTGGAGGGCTGACCCCTATTTGGTCCAATTCATCAAAGAAGGAAGTCAAATTAGATACTTTTGCCTCTACGCTATGGTTACCTCTGTCTGGGACTGAGTCCTACTCTTCATTCAATTCTTTGGCCTAAATTATCTGGTTGGGCTTTTTAGCTGAAGAAGTGGCACTTATTTACTCTGTGCTGTGTGTATATGCATAAGTGCAAGTGTGTATGTGTAAGAGAGACAGAGAGACAGATCTGAGTTGGTGGGAGAGAGAAAGAGAAGAGGGAAAGAGGGAGGGAGCCCATATACATTAGTATTGATATATATTCTGCATCTGTGTGATATTTACAAAGGTCTCATTAAATATCTATGGGGTTGGGAGTGTGTAGAAGAAGGGAAAGAGGACAGGAATGTGTCACATGCAACCCAATTGTTTCACTGCAGACTTTTTAAAATGCTGTGGATGAATTTGTAAAAATTATACTATGTTCAAGGTTGCTTCCTGTGAGTGTTCTTATAACAACTCAAGAGAAGAGCACTCAAGGAGCCAGAGGGTACTTTTCACAACCCAACTTCACTAGGTAATCTACTCAGCATTTGCTGATTTCAGAGTTACTAGCTCAGGTCCCAAAGGCCAACAGTCTCCCAGAATACCTCGAATCCATTTTTTTCATGAGAGTTATAACAGCAACAACCTAAGTAAAAAGTACATTTAACAAGCAAAGTTAGGTGAATGACTTAGGCCTGGTGACCTCTTAATACTGAAGCGTGACCTCTTAATACTGAAGCATGACCTTGAGGAAAACGCTCCTTGCTCCCATCAATGATCAACATGTACGCTGCCTTTCCTTCTCAGGTCAAATTTCATGGTTCCCCCAAACACAACAGTTTGAAGAAATCTATGTAGTGCAAATCACTAAGCACACTGAATTACTAACATCATTAACCGGAATAAAAGAAGTGCTTACCTTCTGACTCTTAATCTGTTCAACAACAACCATCACTGAGGGAAAAAGAAGTTGGAACTACAAAGCAAAGCAATAGTTAATTAATCTAATGTAATCTCTTACATTAGCCAAATGTAAGAGAGGGAGCATAAACATAAGCTCAGGAAATGATAGCATTGCTGAATCAAGATAAAGAGATCAACTCTAGCCAGAAGAGGCAAAAGAAGGGTCTACTCCTCAAAGCCTATCTTTAGATAGAAACACCTATTTTAGAGGCTGGCAGGATAGTTAATATAACATCAACATGGACAACTTTAGTACCAAATGTTAAAAGATGATTTATCTTTAGAATTCATGAAATAATGCTCATATAATAAAGCAGATTAAATGTACAAAATGTAAAATTTTAGATTCAAATTCTGAATCTGGAAGTAGGAGAGCTCTTCAAAATACTAGATTAGTCAAATATCACCTAAAAGACTGAGAGAATAGACGAAAAGAACCCAAGATATTCCGTTATCTATAAAGATACCTGGTCCAAGGAGTAATTGACATGTGATATGGAAAGGTGAGGGTCAGCAAGGAACTGCAATAAAAAACATAATTAGAAAAACACCATCTCAGAAAGTTTCTAACCTATGACCTAAGAACACGAGTTGGGGAGAGGGAGAGAACAGACCTTGTGGTAATGAGTGCTTTTAGGTTCCCACAGAAGAATAGGGAAAGCGATACAGGTCACTAAAAACTGAAAGCAAAACGTTCACAGAATAGCCTGAGAACCTGTTACAGAGGCAAGAAGTTACTGTGATCATTAAATGAACCGCAGCAGAGAGTTTATAGTGGTACATGCTCATTAAAGGCATTTTTCCATCTCTGAAATCTAATTAAAGGAAGACAAGCTATGGGGGCACGCATTTTCTTTTCAAGGATGTGGTCTAGCGAGGGGCGTTACTGCCTGCCTGTTTCTCCTCTTCTCTACCTCACCTCTTGCTCCAAGTCAAGCAGTGCTTGACGATACGGCTGCAGGATGGAGTCCAGACCTGTGCAGAAGGCCCGCAAATAGATTCCATGTAATCCACCCTGGCCTTGCTGGGACAGATGGTGATCCTGCGATTAAACAAAAGCTAATTAAATTAGCTCCAGGATTGGGACTTGCAGATCAAATGCTGAACCTGGAGTCACAAAGCCCTAAGTTCAAAACAATTCCTAGCTGGGAAACCTCAGACATGTAAAATTTCCTCTGTCTGCCTCAGTTTCATGTATAAAATGAGGATAATAGCACCTACCTCCCAGAACTTCTGTGAGGACCACATGATATAACATTTGTAAAGTGCTGTGCAAAACCTTTAAGTAATATTTAAATGCTAGTATTTTTGTTGTTATTACATCATCATTAGCTGTACTGTTGATGTTTCAATAGCTGCGTCAAATTCATACCTCCATAAGAAGAAAAATACAGAAGAGTGAGGGAAATAGTTTGCCCATTAACACTGTTGGACATAGACTGAGAACACCAAAGGTCCTTGGAGTTCATCCAGTCCAACTTTCTCACTTCAGAGATGAGGAAGTCAGAGAGGTTAAGTGATCTGTCCAAGGTCACAGAAGTCAGAGGTCATAGGAGAAAGAACTGGGGACTGAGCCCAGATTTGGTGCAGTGTGGAGCACTGGTCCTAAGAGAAAGAAAAACTGAACTCTAGTGCTGCTTCAAACACTGATTAGGTGAACAGCCTGAAGCAAAGTCACCTCACTTCTCTGAGCCTGGGTTTACTTATCTGTAAAATGGGAATAATATATTTATACTCCCTGCCTCAAAGGATATTGTGAGGAAAGCATTTTCTAAGTATTTATATCAGTGTGAGTTGTAATTCCTATTCCCACCTTCCAAACTGATGTCATGTTTATTTTAAGCCAGAATCTTCTTAACTCTTTGCCTTAAAGAAGAATAAAAACTTTGTGATGAAAAATGAAAAAGGACAGAATTCCTCCTCTGCTGAAAAAAATCCATCTTCCTTGAGAACTAGTGGATCTGTGGAACCCAGATTTTTAACTCAAACTTGAGCAAAAGCCTAGCCAGAAGTCTAAATGTAAAACCAGCCTCCAACTCCCTTCTCTCTCTTTCTAATGTGTATAATGCCACTCATAGACAGATGTTTTTTCTGAGACCAGAGAGGTTCTGTTACTTCCTCAAAGGCCACACAGGAAGTATGTGACAGAACCAGATCCCCACCCAGCACTCTTCACATCACACGCTGCTGACTCTTATGCTGCAGAACAAAAACTCCCAGAACTTACAGGAAAAACAATTCAAATAACAAGACACATTTGTAAATAACCTTAGGGGAATTCCATTTTCCACAGGACTCTCTCTTTCATTCATCATATGGATCAGTTATGCTTCTAGGAAGCTATGAGTTGAAATCACAGAGAGGCAAATTTATACTCGATGTCAGGAAAAAAACTTCCTAACATTTACCAGGGGTGGGGAACCTGTGTCCTCAAGGCCACATGTGGTCCTCTAGGTCCTCAAATGTGGCCCTTGCACTGAATCCAAACTTCACAGAACAAATCTCCTTTGTTCTGTAAAACTTGGACTCAATCAACAGACTGTACCTGAGGACCTAGAAGGCCAGGTGTGGCCATGAGGCTGCAGGTTCCTCACCCCTGACTTAGACCTATCCAAGCAGGGAATGGGTTACCTCAGGAAGTAATGAATTCTTTCCCATTGAAGTCTTCAAGGACTACTTGCTTACAGCTTGGGTTTCACCAGGTAGCTGTTGTGGTCCTATTTAATTCTGAAATTCAGTGATTCTATAGCTGTTACTGTTATTAATATTACTATTAATACTATCAATACTTGCTACTATTCTGAACCCAAATGCAAAATGTATAAAAAAACATCACCAGTGTCCTCAAGGACAGACTACCCACCTGTTGCTGCACATGACCTGTATACTGTTCGATGAACTCTGTAAAGCGAATATAGTCTGTGCCAAGGCGGCAGAGTCGATTCAGGACGCTGGTTTCACTGGGATGGAGAAATGGGAAGTCCTGTGACACCTACAACAGTGGTAACAACATTAAGGACACAGATGCCTCTGATTCATTTGACTCCCTCCCTGAGGATACTCCAAATGTTTTACAATAATGATACGATATTTTTCTCAAATGTTTTATGATGACATTTTTTTTCTCCTCATTCTGTCTTTTGTGAGGTGTATTTATCAGAAGAGTTCTGTAAAATATAACTATTTGCACATTACTGGCATCTTTTCATCGTAGACTATAAAAAATTGAGTTTTTTGGTTCATATAAATATCACTTAAAAAAGAAAATGGTGTTTATTTTTTAAATGTAAATTTTCAATTAACAAGCATTTATTTTCTTTCTCTCCTTCCCTCTCATAAAAAAAAAAGAAAAGAAGAACCCTGTAACAAATGTGTATAGATGGGCCAAACAAATTCCTGTACGGCTAGGTCTAAAAAATGTCTCATTCTGCATTTTTAATCCATCACCTGAATGGACTTTCACACTCTGGGAGGAGGGAAAGGAAGCTATGTAATAAGCAATTACCTTTTCCTTCCTAATCCCTTCAGCCTTGCCATCTCTAACATTCCACCAATGAATAAACACTTACTATGCACCTTCTGTGTGCCCAGGACTGTGCTAGTTGTAGGGGATATGAAGAGGCACACCGACATACACACATGAAAACTTAAAAAAACCCAACTATTCAAGAGACAATGCAAGACAATTGTGTGAAGAAATTAAACCAAAAAAGTAAAAGAATTCTCCTCTTCTCAAACCCGATCACTTCACAAAATACCAAAGATGAGAAGGCCTATAAATAAGTTGCTAAATTTGGAAAGTTTAGGGAAAAAAATCCACCCAAACCACAGGTTAAACACAAAAAAATTCAAAAATGAAGAGGAAGAACAGTGCCGACTCCTTCTCCTTGGCTGAGCTTTTCAACTTCCCAACCATTTTCTGAGCCCCTCTGGGACAGGCATAGTGAGCAACAGAGGAAAAATGCAGCTACATCTGCTCTTAAGGAGTTTACATCATACTGAGCAATACAGATAAGTAAATACAAAATATATAAAAAGTAATGGGGGTAGGGTATCAACAAATGGGAAATGAGAAGAGGCATCTTATCTTCTGAGCTGAAGCTTGAAGAGAGTCAGGGGTCCCAGGAGACAAAATGAAAAAGGAAAGCCTTTCGGGCATGGGGCACAGCATGGGTAAAGGCATAGAGGAGATGGGGTGCTCTCTACCAAGAATAAATACAGCCCAGTACAGATGGAACATTTAGTATATAAAGGAAAGTAATGTGTAACCCTACTGTAAAAAAAAGCTGGAGCCAAACTGGGAAGGGCTTTAAGTGTCTCTGATCCCTTCCCCTCCTCCCCAAAAAAAATCTGAATTTTTTTCTAGTGCCAATAAATCACCATTGAAACTCCTTGAGCAGAGGATTGACAAGGTCAGACATATGCTTTAAGAACATTACTTTGGCAGCTCTGTGGAGGGTGGACTGAAGAAGGGGAGACCAGATGCAAGGAGAACAATTAGAAAGTTATTCCAGTATTTGAGGCATACACTGGTGAATTTGTATTTGGTTTTAGAGGCAACAGGGAGCCATTAAAGCTTCATGAGCAGAAGAGTAGCATGGTTAAACCTATTCTTTAAGGATATGACTTTGGCAGCTCTAAGAAGAACAGAATGAAAATTGGAGGGAGTGCAAATCAGAGGCTACTACAACAGTCCAGGTGAAAGGTTATGAGGACCACAACTAGGAAGGCTCTCGTGAGAGGAGAGAAGAGATCATAGGTGAGAAACGTCATGGAGGCAGAAGAGGTATGGCTTCCCAATAGACGGATCAGGAAGAATGAAGGATGACTCGGAGTTTCAGCTGTCTAACAGACAGCTGGAGACATGGCACCAGAGCTCAGGACTGAGATGAGGGCTATCCGCCAACAGGTAATAGTTGGGCCCAGAGGAACAAGAGGTGAACACTAAAAGTGTAGAAGTAAAGGAGAAGAGGGTCCAGGACCCAGCACTGGGGTGTGAACACCCAGGGAGGAGAATAAGGGAGGATATGGATGAAGATCCTGCAAAGATACTGAGAAGGATGGGTAGAGCAGAGAGGAAGAAAAGTATGACAGGACAACGTCATACAAATCCAGAGATGGGAAAGTCAGAAAGAGGAGGCAGAGAAGTCAAGAATGATGAGGACTGAGAGAAGACCAGTGAACTTAGTAATACAGAGATCACCGGTAACCTTACAGACAGTAACTTCAGCCACGTGGTGAGGACAGAAGCAAGGATGTAGGATGCAAGATTCCCACAAATATGTGGGAAATGAGAAAGTGGAGGCAATGAGTGTAGACAGCTTTTTCTGGAAGTTTAACAGAAAACAGCTGGCATGTTTGTGGGGCATCATGGAAAGAGTCAGTGGACAGGGAGAGATTAGAAATTCAGGAGAGCAAAGAGATATATGAAAGAGCAAGTTCCCGGAGGAGACAGGAAAGGAGGTGATCAAAGGCATTAGTAGAACAGGGGTTCTTCATTTTTACTGTGTCATGAACTCCTTTGGCAGATCATGTCTGGTGAAGGTTAAAGACCCCTTTTCAGAAACGTTTGTAAATATGCAAAGATAAAAAGCATGAGATTGCCAAAAGAACTAATTATATTGAAAATGTTATCAAACTGTTAAAAAAAAAAAAAACAAGTTCAAAGAATCTCTGAAGTAGAGATTTGACATTGGTGAAGATAAGGGCCATGTCTTACTCCTTGACTAATGCAAAGGAGAGGATAACACCGAGATGATTTGAAGTATATAACAGAGTGTATTAGCAAACACCCTAGCACACCCAGGATGGCCTGCTAGCACATGTTCTTTGATCTGTTTTTAAAGGAAAGACTGCTCAAAAAGGGGTAAACAATCCTACTTTTAATTACATTCACTAGTTCAGGGGAAAAGTCAGCACCCTGAACTTGGAGAAAATGCAAGTAAAGAAATTAGCCCAAAGGCCAACAGAACTCCAACAGTCTGGGTAAGGCAATATTGCTATACACTTTATATACATCACTGGATTGAGGGAGCACAGCTACCTGAGCAGTCGGGGTGTGGGGGGGAGATGTGGGGGCTCTGAACATATGGCTACTCAGAGTCTCAACCAGGAAATCAAAGAAATCAAAAGATCATTCTTATGAGTGGACCCCCAAAGCAAAATGCCTACTCCCAGAATATATACAAAGACTTGGCACCTGATTGGCTGAGTGCAGAGGAGCTTGAAAGTGCCCCGGCACTTAATTAGAAACTCCCTGTAGCCAGGGTTCTATGTGTCTATTAATGGGCAAGGAAGATCTTCAAATTCCCTTAACATCACACAGAGGAGAAGAGGAAACTCATGATGAACAATCCTGAATTTTCAGTGAAGTGTGAGCTGAGACCTGGTGTTTAGAGGGAGCAGGGAAGGGGCGGGAGAGAAGTACAATAGAAGGTCAATCAGAGAAGAGAACTGGTAAACAGAAGTGAAGGCCCAGTTAAGATTAAGTAATATCCATTTGTGGGAGACCTAATTAGCAGTGTTGGAACTTCCTCTAGCAGCATTCACTAGCATGCAAGCAGGAGCGGATAATCAATCAGCAAGTATTTATTAAGTTCTCATTATAGGCTTGGCATTGTGCTAGGCAAAGAAAAATAACCCTTGACCTCAAGGATCTAAGTATTCCACTGCGAAGATAGGACATATTTGCAAACAAGTAAATACAAAATGTACACAACTTTTCAAGGGGAGAACTAGCAGCCAGGGGCAGGGGCCTCATGGAGGAGATGGCACTTAAGGGCCTCCAGGAACAGGGGACAGCCTGTGCCAGGCGAGTTCGTAAGGGTAGTCCCGTATAATCAATCACTGGAGTTAGAGGGTACTCAATGCCAAATGGAGAAGTTTGATCCTAGAGCCAAGTGAGAGCTCTGAATGCTTCTTGGGCAGGGGGTGAAATGATAAGATCCCTGGAGGATGCATTAGAGAGGAAACTTTTGCAATAAGCTAATGAAAAGGTAATGAGAGCCCGCACTAAACTGGTTTGGATGTGAGACAGGCAGAGTAGGACCAGCCGGTTTGAAGGCTGACTCTGGGCTGTGAACCCGGGTGATGGAGGGAAGGCAGAGCTTCTGACAGGAACTGGGAAGTCAGCAGGAGGAAAAGGAGATTTAGGGATGAGGCTGAGGGTTCTTGGACATGCTGAGTTTGAATTTCTTATAAAACACCTGGTTTAAAGTATCTGATGGGCAGAGTGTGAGGTGTCTATGGAGGGAAAGAGACTAGTCTGGATATACAGATAGGATGCCATCAGCACGGAGAAGATCATGAGGTCCCCGAGAAGGAAGAGGGCACAGCACACCTACATCCAGGGAGCTGATGAGCAGTCCGAGGAGTGGTCAGAAGTCGGGAAATCTAAGTATTATAAGCCGAGGGAGGAGTGTCCGGGAGCTGGGGGCGGGGGTGTGTGCAAAATGTCACATACTGAAGGAAAGACTTGCCAACAAAGAGATCCTTAGTACCCTGAAAGTTTCGTTGAATGATGGGGTTAAGGCACAGACTGCACAGGGTCGGGAATGGAGAGGAAAGAAGACGGAGCGCGGGCAGCTTCTCCTAGCAGGGGTCAGCCTCTGGAAGGGAGGGTTGGGGGGCAGGAGATCGGGTCAAAGGGCAGCCTGAGCCTGGCAGGAGTCAGGCAAGCGCCGGCGGAACCCCTGCTGTGGGGCAGGGAGGGGCTGCTCATGGCACAGAACAACGCAGGGTCTGGAATCACCTGGGACCCCGTTTTTGGGTTTCCTAGGTAGATGCTGGAGCGGCTCGCCATTGCCTTCTCTAGCTTATTTTACAGATGAGGAAACTGAGGCAGGCAGGGTGAAGTGACACAATTCTCCCTCTGCCATTCATTCCCTTCAGCCCTGTAGCGCAGATCCCGGCCGCGGCCCCTTCCCACCTCCAGCCCGCGCCAGAGCCCCGGGCCGCCGATCCCCTCCCGCCCTTTTCCAGGCCCCGCCCCCCTCACTGGGAGCTCCCATGCCCCGCCCCCTCATTATCGGCTCGCAGGCCCCGCCCCTCACTGCTCCAGCTCAGGCCCCACAATCCCTCTACGCTCCCTACTCCCAGGGTCCCACCCCAGGCCCCGCCCCCTCATTGGCAGCTCCCAGGCCCCGCCCCCCACTCCTCCCGCTCAGGCCCCACAATCCCTCTACGCTCCCTACTCCCAGGGTCCCACCCCAGGCCCCGCCCCCTCATTGGCAGCTCCCAGGCCCCGCCCCCCACTCCTCCCGCTCAGGCCCCACAATCCCTCTACGCTCCCTACTCCCAGGGTCCCACCCCAGGCCCCGCCCCCTCATTATCGGCTCGCAGGCCCCGCCCCTCACTGCTCCAGCTCAGGCCCCACAATCCCTCTACGCTCCCTTCTCCCAGGGTCCCACCCCAGGCCCCGCCCCCCACTCCTCCCGCTCAGGCCCCACAATCCCTCTACGCTCCCTACTCCCAGGGTGCTGCCCTTCTGACCGCCTAACCCCACCCCCCCGGGTCCCGCCCCGGCCTTAAACACTGGCACTCTCAACTCCGCCCCTCGCTCTCCCGGTCTGCTGGAGTTCCAATTAGCGCTCCCTTTAGGGTGGGCCGTACCTGGAGGCCGCTCCGCTTGTTCCAGGTGAAGATGGCACCCGGGTACCCGCTCAAAGCCAAGAGCAATTCGTGGATCATCCCCACGGCGGGCAGCGGGCCGCTGAGACAGCGTCCGCCGCGCGAGCTCTCCCGGCCGTGGGAGGAGCGCTGCCCTAGCCGCTGTGCGCAAGGCCCGCTGGGAAGTGTAGTTCCGGCCGAATCAACTAGCCGGGAAAGACAATTCCTTCGGGAGGAAGAGCAAAAGGCGCCGGCCAGCGCGAGGGCTTCCTTTTCCCTGCCGGTGGAATCCCGGAAGCGTTCACGTAGCTTGGTCGGGACGACCACGTTCGCTTCTAGTCCACCGAGCTCTCTGGGAGACGTAGTCCAGGCGGCGGCCTTGGCGCACGCGCCCTAAGGTCCTCGGGGGTCTCCCGCGCGGACTTCCGGTTTGGGAGCTGGTCTGGAAGGCTGGGGAGCCGGGGCCGGAGCGGGTGAGGCCCGCCGGGAGGCGGGGGCCGGACTCGGTTGGGGGGGAGCGGTAGGAGGAGGCGGGGGTGGAGGGGAGCGGACAGGTGGAGGAGGCAGGCCGGGACAGGGGTGCCTGGGGCTCCCCTCAGCCCCATCAGTGACCGTCTGGAGAGGACGGGACGACGCCGAGAGTGACCCGACCGGAGGGAGCCGAGACAAAGAGACCGAACCCCGGGCGCCCTCTCCTTTCCCGAGCCCGGATCTCCTGCCTCCGCCAGGCTCCGGGACACCCCCGGTGCCCTCCTCAGGGTCTTGTCCCCCTGTAGAAGCGCTCCCCCGTCAGCCGTCACCCCAGCTCACGGGGACCCCCGAGGACCGCCCGGCCCACTGATCCTGCCCGGTCGTGCCCGTTACGAGCCGGGACCCCGAGGTACCCAAACTGGAGGAAAACAAAGACAGAATTCTCCTGTACCGAGGGTCGCCTGGGGAGGTGGTGAAAGTGGAGCCGAGGGGGCGGGGCAGGCGCGGAGGGCTCTGGGAGGGGCTCGGGGCGGGAGGGGCTCGGGGCGGGCGGGGGCGGGGAGGGCCCCTGCGTGGTGCGGGGCAGGTGCTGTGCGGTCCGGCCGCGCAGCCGTTAGGATGCAGACCCACCGGGCGCTGTTGGGGGTGCGGTCAGTGCGCACCGTTTCAGACCGGAATGCAGCCTTTGGGCAGCCCGGGAGGGAGCTCCCTAATGCGGCTCGTTGCTTCAGGCTGGCCCTAGGACGGCCGGATGAGTGGGCGCACCCTTTGACACTCTCCTTCCTCTCTCTGCCCCAGGGAGAAACTCCTCTCACGGGTCCCCGAGGCCCCTAGCTCCCCCACCTCCGGCTGATGTCAGCCTGCCTTCTGCTGTGAGCGATGGCCAAGTCCGCCCTGAGAGGGGATGGGGGGAACTCCGAGACCTTTCGGCAGCGTTTCAGGAAATTCCGCTACCAGGAGGTGGCCGGGCCCCGGGAAGCCTTCAGCCAGCTCTGGGAGCTGTGCTGTAGATGGTTAAGGCCAGAGGTTCGGACCAAGGAGCAGATCCTGGAGATACTGGTACTGGAGCAATTCCTGACCGTCCTGCCTGGGGAGATTCAGACCTGGGTACAGGAGCGTTGTCCAGAGAGTGGAGAGGAAGCTGTGACCCTGGTGGAAGATCTGGAGAGAGAACCCAAAAGACCAGAGTGCCCGGTGAGAAGCCGGGAATTCCAAAACCAGGATGAGGGACCAAATGAAAGTAGAAATGGGGATAAAATAGGGTCCTTTGGCTCTCTGTATGAGGTGTATTATTTCTGCCATGTAAACAAGTGACATTTCTTTGGGGAGACTGGGGTGACCATCTGGCTGCTCCTCCATCTACTATGCCAATGTTTCAGCAGTTTCTTGTACCATAACTTAAAAGGAGGGCATTGTTTTGAACTCCTTTACTAAGTTTAGTATCTTGATCTCCCCTTTCTAAAGCTCTTTGCTGCCTGGGGAATGGAATGTGTGGTTCTTTCCCTTATTCTCTAATCATGCGCCTGTGGGATGATCTCCTTTTATTTCAAGTATTTATCTTTGGAAACCCACCCTAATCTAGCTTTTCATTGGGAACTAATGGGTATTCTTTCTAGATCACTATCCCTGTTAAAGGGCAGGAAGTTCGACCACAGAAGGAGACACTTCTGAGATCACCTCTGGAGTTACTAAGTGTTCAGCAGGAAGCAGGGGAGTCCCAGCCCAAGGTTGTGGCCAAGAAAGAATGGGCAAGTTGCCCAGAACTAAGACCCCAGGAACAACTTAACCTAAAAGAAAAGCTCAGACCTCATCAAAGGACTGGTAAGAATACAGGTTCATTTGGGGAAAAGAGCTGACAGTGAATGAGTGAGGCACTCTCATTCTTTGGGATGTTTTAGAATTAAGTAGCCATTAGGGATCACCAGAAGTTCACCCTCTGCCTCCTTGAATTACCACATTTAACCTACTCACTTAAGTGATTTTTAATTTTTTTTTTATAAATTATCATAAATGTTTTCAAAGGCATTTTTTGCAGAATTTAGCATTTTACTTTCTTTGTTCATCTGTGTAAAAATAGTATTAATTCACCTTTATCAATATATAATCCTTTTCTTGTTTTTAGGGTTTTCCCCTCCAAGTTGAATTTTTCCTCAAGGTTTCCATTTCCCTGAATCTTTATTTTTGCTACTTTTCTCTGGAACCAGTGGTTCAAGCGTTCCACATCTTAGTTTGTGAAGCCTAAAATGGACCATATTTTTTTGAGAGTCTGACAAGTACAGGTTTGGCAGAAGGTCCTAAAGTTCTTATATGTTGTATTCATTCTCCTATATAACTCCCATTGTTGTGCTTAGGTAATAATTTATATCACCTGGTAAATTTTCATGCTGCTTCAATTTTTGTTGTTGCCCTTGTGCCAGTTAGTCATTCCTTACCTTTGAATTGTATAATTTGTTTTTCTTCCTTGTACTCTATTGAACTATAGCCTGTTTATTTTTAATCACTTCTCCAGCTTAAGGCTATTTCAGCATCTCATTCTTTCTCACAGGTTGCTTAGCAGATGTTTGTTAGCCACAACCAACTTGGTGTCACTTGTAGGCTTGACGTTCCTTAGACATTAAGGCATGTATGAAAATATGAAGTAGCATTTTGGTTTATTTGTTGCACTACACAGTTAAAAAATGAATAATTTGACCATCTACTGTGGGTTTTTGTATTGGGTGAGGCACTGTGAAACACAAAGTATGTATTAACAGTATTTTCCCTCAAGGAGCTTGTGTTCCAGTTGAAAATCAAAGACAGGTTATATGAAACAGTAGTAAACAGTATGGTTGTTTGCTACTGTATGGTTAAGAGAAGGAAGAGGCTAGAAAAGATAGGAAAGTTTTCTTGGAATAGGTGGGGCTTTAAGGAGAGTTAATACTGGGCAGAAAGGAGAAATGGGAGACATTTCAAGTGAGAGGAACAATAAGAGAGAAGAAACTGAGCAGGGAAGATCATGCTGTGTTCTTGGGACAGAAAGGAGATCAAATTGCTTTAACTGGAGAAGGAATATTGGAGTAGTAGAAAAATAGGTTGGATTGTTATGTGGCTGCAGAATATAGAGGACTTTAAGAAACAAAGGAGTTGATACTTCCCAGAGTAGGAGCCAATGAAGGTTTTAACAAGAGAGTGACATGGAAACAGAAAGATTATTCTGGTAGCACCATACAGATGAACAGGGAAGGGCCTGATGTCTGGGAGGCTAAGTGGCTGTTGCTATAGCCCAGGTGTGAACTGATGAGGGCTTACCAGGGATGGGGAAACAGAGGCTTTGAGGCCACGTGTGGCCCTTTGATGGAATCCAAACTTCATAGATGCTGCCTTGAGGCAGCAGGTTCCTCACCCCTGGTTAGTCTAAGGTAGTGACAGTAGAAATAGGAAAGGACTGACATCAGAGACATTTCAAAAATATACAAAATTTAGTGACTGACTAGATTAAGAGATGAAAGAGAAGATAGGGCTAGTTGAAGACCCTACGAATGTCAGTTGATGTAGATTTCCTTCAACCCAGTGATAATTAATCTCAATGTACTTTTCAAACCAAATGTAAAAACCACACTAGATTGGAAGTGACCATTTTTAATCAGTGCTAGGATGGCAATCAGTGCATAGAAGCTATGCTAGATAGTCAAGAGTCTTAAGTTTGAGAGTTAAGGAGGCTTAAGGATGGGCTCCAGTAGGCTAGTACAGGCCTCTCCTCTCTTTATCCCTGCCATGATGTCATCTCTCCCCCTCAAAACAAAATCCTGCTATTCTTTGAAGTGTCAGATCCTTAAATTTCTTTTAAATCTATATCATCAGACCCTTTCAGGATGTTTCTGCATATTTTTCTTAAAACTTTCCCTATAGTTAGTAGATAAAGAGGGTGGTGTTGAGCCTAGGTTTTTCTATGATCAGCACAGACCATGATATCCTTTGTTTGCTTCCTTATAAGCAGGATTTCCTTTTCCCAAATCTGGTATGGTTTCTGGGATGGAGCGAGGAGAACCATGGGTCCCAGACCTTCTGGGCTCCAAGGAGAGGGAAATCTCAAGAGGCAGTCACACAGGTGACAAACGAATGCACTCTGATTTTATGCCATCAAGGAGGGAAAGAAAAAACTGGGCAGACCAGGAACAGTGGGGCTTTGAGGATGAAAAGGTAGCCGGTGTGCACTGGGGGTATGAAGAAACTAGGACTCTACTTGCAATTTTAAGTCAGACTGAGTTTTATGAAGCCCTCCGAAACTGCCACCGTAATAGCCAAGTGTATGGAGCTGTTGCTGAGCGGCTGCGGGAGTATGGCTTTCTCCGTACTCTCGAACAATGTCGGACCAAATTTAAAGGCCTCCAGAAAAGTTACCGTAAAGTCAAGAGTGGCCATCCACCTGAGACCTGTCCCTTCTTTGAAGAGATGGAAGCCGTGATGAGTGCCCGTGTCATTGCTCTACCCAGCAATGGTATGGAGGAGGAGGCAGCACCTCGCCCCAGCCTGGTGGCCAGTGATGCTGAAACGGAAGAGCCAGAGCAGGGAGGCTGGCAGCAAGAGGAAACAGCCGAAGATTCTGATGGTGATGACATGGGGATTGAAACGACCCCCCAAGAGCCTGGGAGCCCCAGTGCTCCAGTCCTGTTCCGAAGCCCAAGTGGTAAGATTCTCTTTCTTCTTGGGGTCCTGGTATTGAAATTCAGACCATTTCTAGTTCAATTTCTAGGAAATTGAACTATGCTAGGAATTAGGAAATGCGAATTCAGTTCCTTGCTTTTTACTATGACTAACAGTTATTTCTCTGCTTTATATCCATTCATGCTCTGTGGGGGAAGGACTGATGAAAAAAAACCATAGCTTTTCTAAGAGTTTAGGGGTGAGAGAATAGCAGTAAAGAAGTAAATGAATATCCTTACAACCCTGTATTACTAAGATCATGACTACCAGAATGACCTTTTATCTTCTGTTTCATTCTTTTTTTTGGCAGGGAAGTAGGGGGGAGAGGGAATACAAACCTATGACTTCACTGATACACAGAACTCCCATAAGGAAATTCCACCAGTGCCCAACAACTGGTTTGCTGTTTAGTTTCCTGGGAGCAGTGAGAATTGAAGTGACTTGTCTGAGGTCACACAGCCAGTATTGTCTCAGAGGCAGGCAGACTCTTCTGGTTCTAAGGCTAGGCTTCGATCCAATGTTATGCTGTTTCTATATTTGTTACTTCTATATTTCTTTGAAAATTTTTTCCGTTTTTTCCTTTTTCTCCTCAACTCCCCCCACCTCACTTGCATTATATCATTTTCTTTTGCTGTGCTGTACTTGTTTGTAACAGAATGGTGTAATGGAAAAAACTAATGGATTTAGGAGTTAGGAAACCAAGATCCTTGGTTTCAGCTTTAGGCAGGTGACTTAACCTTTCTTGTCATTGGTTTATTCAGTCGGAGTAATAGCATTTTAAAGTTTGCAAAATGCTATCACAAATGTGTCATTTATCCTCACAACCCTGAGAGTAGGTGCTGTTATTATTCCTGTTTTATAGATGAGGAAACTGAGGCAGAGGTTAAGTGATATGCCCAGGGTCACACACCTAGGAGGTATTGAAATAGTATTTGAACCTGGATCTTCCTGACTCTTAAGTTCAGCAGTCTATCCACTGTAGCACCTAGCTGTTAAGTCACTTGGAATAAATGCATGTCAAGGCTCCTTACATCTCTGAGGTTCCACGATTGTTATTATTTTCTTTGCCTTAAATCCTCTCATCCTTACAACTTCCTTTTTTGGTCCCCTCTGCTCCCCCATCATTCTCTTTTCACCCTTTCCCTGCTACTTTACTGACTTTAACTTGTTCTCCTATTCCCCTAATACGCTGTTCTGACTCTCTTGTTTTTACCAGCAAATGGAAGAGCGGATACTTCAATAGTTCAGAATTCAGATTATTCCATGTATGGAGGTCTGAATTACCAAAAATCTTTCCCTCCTTTGTCAAGATTCCTTTTCATTTGCCATCAGCCCTTTAATTCTCTCCCCTTATCCCAGTCATAAGGCTGTTGCCTCTTTTTTTTTTTTTTTGGAAAGGCTGATGAAAATTTGAAAAGTTTGTCAAAGGAGGAAGCAGAGTCACTGGGTTTCCCTAATTTTGTTCTCAGTCTGGAGGAGGAGTCCCTATGATTCCATTTCTACCCTAGAAGCCCTCAGAAAACATGATATTAATATTCTCATATCTTCCTGTCTGCCCAGCACCTTAGCAGATGAATCTGCAGTCTAAGTAAATCCCTAACAAAAGGAAATCCTATTCATAGGATCTGTTTTCCTTACTATGTTCCTGTGAATAGTGTTTCTAAGGAGAAAGGGGCAGTGTTTTAATGTGTCATGGATCATGCTGAGTCCTCATTGGAGAAGGCATATGCTAAATGGTTTAGTGTCCAGGATGGCATTTGAATGGCTACAGTGCTGGGATTTAAAGGTAAAATGGTTGCCCTGTACCCTGAAGCATTGGCAAAAGCAGTGTTTTAGTGGTCTGAGCCCTTCTTTAGAAGAGTAATGATGAGCGTAGTAGGAAAGAGGATGAGAGAGTAGTACATAGAGGCTCACCATGGCTAACAGGAATTGAATCTGAGTGTCCCTAATCAGTCAGTCACTTTCTGCTTACAATCAGGTTCCTAAGAGAGACTGTCGAAAAAATCTAGGGTAATATAATAGGCTATGATTGTGCCATGTACAGAAAGAGTTGGTCAAGGGCTCAGTTAAGAAAGCCCTCTCTGATGTGAACAAGCAAATTAAAAGTACAGTTTCTGTTGAATTACTATAGAATTCAGCCCTAGCAAGGGAGTGAGATAACCTATCAGATTTTGTAGCAAAACAAAAAAAAAACCAAACAACTTTTTTTAAACAACCCATTCGAAGTCCAATCCTAGATGATTTCTGAGGAAGCAAATGATAGAATTGGGAAACTGAGGTGGCAAAGCTAAGTGTCTTAGAACACTGAACTTTCTCTTCGGGTGGCAGGTGTACACTGGGGCTATGAAGAGACCAAGACTTATCTGGCAATTCTCAGTGAGACTCAATTTTATGAAGCACTCCGGAACTGTCATCGTAACAGCCAATTATATGGGGCAGTGGCTGAGCGGTTATGGGAATATGGTTTCCTTAGGACACCGGAACAGTGTCGGACTAAATTTAAAAGCCTCCAAACCAGCTATCGGAAAGTCAAGAGTGGCCATGCTCCTGAGACTTGCCCCTTCTTTGAGGAGATGGATGCCTTAGTGAGTGCTCGGGTTGCTGTCCCACCTAGCGATGATCTGGAGGAGGAAGCAACACCTGTCTTGGAGGCCAGTGATGGTGAAACAGAAGAGCAGGACCAGGACCAGGAGAGCTGGGAGCAGGGAGAAGCAGGAGAGGAGACCTCGGCCACAGCAGAAGACTCTGAGGGTGACGAAGAGGGCGCTGAGGAGGCACCTCGGAGTTCTGGGAGCCCTGGTGCTCCTGTCCTGTTCCAAAGCCCACAGGGTAAGATAAACTTTATTCTTGGGGCCTGGATGTACAGAAAAGGCAATTGTGATGTAGAGGAAAAAGCACCAAGCTTCCAAGAGACTTGGGTTCTACTCCCAGCTCTTCTTAGTTTGTATACACTTTTCCTCTTACCTCAGGTTCTAATCTTTTAAAATAATCACAACCAAAAAGCCCACCCTAACTCACAGAACTTCAGGACAGTGTTTCCCAGTGCATTCACTTTACTTGAAAGATAGCATCATCTTGAAGAATTCAAGCCACAAAAGCTAGGAAATAGTACCTGAGTTCTTTAATCTGTCACCACTTCTGTGTGGGCTGGCAGGCAGCAAGACAATGAAAGGAGTCTCTGTCTCATCATGGACATCACGTTTGTTCATCTCAGGTGTGTGCCCTAGCATGAAGATGATTTTTAAAGTTCACTGTCATCTAAGTATGTTGTTTTCTCCCACTAGCTTGACTCAGTTTCCCATGCTGTCAATCTTCTTTACTTAGTAAAACCTTGTTGCCTTTTCCTGCCTTGCACCCACCTCCTCTTCTAGGGAGATATTCTGAGTGTAATATTTACATATAGTTTCTGGAATCTCCTCCATGATAGGGGAGATCAAAAAAATAGGGGCCAGGTTATGGATCCCAGGCTGGAACATTCCAGCTGCAAAACTTCAAGAGTCTATACATTGGGATGTTCTGCACAAGATATCTGAGTAGTTTTGTTCATTCTATGAACAGTGCTAAGAATTGAGCATTCTGGCAAGTAATCTTTCTCCTGCTTTGATGTGTTCTAAAAAACTGATGAGCAGAATGCTTGGGTGAATTAACAGTTATGTGATTCTCCCCACCCTTCCCCCCTCCCGCCTCCCAAATTTAGGTGCTTTTTTTTTAAGCTTCACTCTTAGGATGCCCTTTATTAGTGTATAAGCTCCCTGAGAACAGAGATTATGATGCTTTTTTATGTATTCTAGTTCACTGTATATAGTAGGTACTAAATCATGTTGTTTAAGTTAAATTTCCTATTCTGCTATCCCCTTCTTGTTCCCAGAGTGCCACTAGTTACCTCCTCAAGGGAAAAGAACAAAAGAACCTGTGTGCCTTTGGGGATTTGTAATCATCAGATATTGAGCTGCTGTGGCAGGTCTGATACTAAACTGAAGTCAGAATCAGGGAGGCTCTTTCTTTCTGGCAACAACTGACATTTCCCTGGTAGTTACTACTCTTCCCAGACCTAGTGAGCTTGCCTTATTACAGTAAAAAGTTACAGATTTCAAGTTTTTAGAATACCCCCTCACTCTCACTCCTGCAAAATAGCAGTTAAAAGCCAATAAGAGTTTTCCTAAAAGAGAAGTAAAAATTCTAATTCCTATATGTGTTGAAATTAAGTTGGGAGATTCAACTCCTAAATTAATTTTGTTAAATTAATTTTAACTTTTACGTCTCCCTAGTCTTGTACTCTGACTTGCAGAATTGAGGGAATGGATGACTTCTGGAATTCTATTCATTCTTTCAGGTTTTGAGGCTGGATTTGAGAACAAGAAGAATGCAAAACGGGATATTTCTGAGGAAGTAGAACTGCACAGGACATTACTTGCAAGGTCTGAAAGGAAAATTCCCCATCGTTTTAATCAGGAGAAAGACGATGACAGTGATTGCAGGATAGGAAGGCAATGGGCCAAGTCCTCAGTGGAAAAAAGAGGAAAACTGACCCCTCCAGAAAGAGGCTTAGGAAAAATCCTAAGTCATCAAAAACCTCACTTGGGAGAGAGGTCCTACAAATATCTTAGATTTGGAAAAAGCTTTGGTCCAAATTCACATCTTCTCATGCGTCAGATACCCCACCAGATAGAGAATCCATATAAATGTGGAGACTGTGGGAAAAGTTTCAGTCGAAGTGCACGCCTTATTAGACATCGGAGGATACACACGGGTGAAAAGCCTTATAAATGTCTTGACTGTGGGAAGAGTTTCCGTGACAGTTCCAACTTTATCACTCACAGGAGGATTCACACAGGAGAGAAACCCTATCAGTGTGGTGAGTGTGGAAAACGATTCAATCAGAGTTCAAGCCTTATCATTCATCAGAGAACCCATACTGGAGAAAAACCCTATCAATGTGAAGAGTGTGGGAAAAGTTTCAATAATAGTTCTCACTTTAGTGCACACAGGCGAATCCACACAGGTGAAAGACCTCACGTGTGTCCTGATTGTGGGAAAAGCTTCAGTAAAAGCTCTGACTTAAGGGCACATCACAGGACCCACACAGGAGAGAAGCCCTATGGATGTCACGAATGTGGGAAATGTTTCAGCAAAAGTTCAGCCCTTAATAAACACCGAGAAATTCATACAAGAGAAAAGCTCCTATCGCAGTCGGAATCTAAATAAAAACCTGAGAATTTGAAAAGAACCTTTATAAATGTATTATTTGGGGAAACATCTTCTAATAGAGATCCCATCTCCGATGCCCACCTGGCTTAGGAAATCACTTTGGGATTTACCCCACTGTGGTACTCCTTACCAGTCTTCACAATACCAAGGCAATAAGATCTAAGGAACCAAGGTCAGAAGACCTAGATTCCATCCTAGCTCTGCTTCTGACTTAAAAGTTTCTTGCCCCCTCTCAGTGCCTATGTCATTCCTTCAATAAAAGGAGAGGATCCTGTGAGTTAAAGCTATCCCTGTCATTGCTTATCCTGTTGTTTTGCTACATCTCTAACTGGAAACATTTCAGCAGCATCACAGGGGAAAGATGTTGTGGATTTATCTCATGATTCCAGGTATTCCCCCTCACAAAACAAGGGAAATGGAATGAAATGACTCTCGTTCACGTAAATCTGTTATTCAAGAATGATGTGATTGAATTTTAGTCTCCCACCTCTCCCTCACCCTAATGAAGATGAGTGTAGTGTCCCTCTTGGTCATGCCTTACAAATTGTCTTGTTAAGAATCTAGGTGTTGTTTATGGGGAAAGTTACAAACTTTGTGTAAATCTGAAGTTTCAGCCCTGGATAGCTATTCCTTAGTTTCCTTCAGAATTCCTGTACTTACTTATAGTAGCTATAAGTTCTGTTCCATCTCATCTGTATTTCAACTGCCCCTTTTAGCCCCAAAGAGCAAGCCAACTGGACAGAGGGTGGGCAGGAGGGGACATTAACACGGACTTTCCATATCCCTGGTGTTCAATTCAACCAGTACAGTATTATGCACCCTGTGGGTGCTAAGTACTTCTTGACAAATAAGCAGAAGACATTTACTGTATTACTATTTACTGGGAACAGAATCCACCAGTGCCAACAACCCTCAAGCCTGATTAAAACACAAATTATCTTTACCAGGCTGGTGGGGTTGCCAATCTGTATTCAGTATTTAACAAAAAAATATACCAGGAATATGGAACACATGGAACACTTAAGAATAAGTCTGTTTACTGCTGCTTATCAAATAGTATTCACTGCCCTAGTGTGCATAATACTGTGGTGGGCCAATAACAAATGAGGTAAACAGATAAGGCCCTTATCCTCTGGGAGCCTATGATCTAAAAGCAGGTAACTGACATAGACATCAAATAATAATCATGTGGCAGATACTAAACTGTTTAGGATATGAAACGAGGAAGTTCTGTATTACAAGTTTGGTGCATTGCAGTGCAATGTCAGGAAATGTGCTTGGGAAGTACTGATTCCATTTAGTGAGTTAACAGTCTTGAAGGGAACAGAAGAGTGAAAAGATTCTCAAGGTGCAAGAAGCAGCCCCTAAGAAGGTAGGGCAAGGAAACTGGTCGGGCTGTAGGAAGGTAAAGGGCGGCTCAGGTGTCCAGGGTGCTGAGAACCAGATATAGTGAACTTGTCCAACTGTGTGCAGAAGAAAAGAAATGGCCTTGAACAAGATGTGCCAGAAGCAGAGAAACCAGAGGTGCAATAATCGATTATCTGGAATATTACTGGGCATGGAGGATGGCTTCCAATATAAAGAGCGATCCTATTTGAGCCAAGAAAGCAGGAGGTAAGAGTTGATTCTAAGATACCTTAGTGGGTAGGAAGGGATACCTGACCGATGTTAGTTGAGAAGGAATGATTATTCTACAGGGGGTGAGGGTGGTGGAGAGTGTTTACTAGAAAGATGAGCAGCTTACTTCCTCACACCTGGTATTAAAATAAAATGTATTAATTGTCCCATAGTTGGATTCAGCAAATTGACTAGCAGGTGAGGTGTAGGCTATTGTAGAGAGTTGGTAGATGAAAATATGATTTGGAAGGTTCTGATGGAGGAAGAATACTGGAATTCCAGAACATACTTTTATTAGGAATCAATGCTAACTCCCCCAGTCTCCTGGGTGTTAAATGAGCAGTAAAAGGTGTAAGAAAACCAGTCTAAAACTGCCTTAAAGCTAAGCTCTGTGATGGTGTTAAGAGTGTGTGATCAATAATATAAAAATAAGTTTACTGTCTTTAGCATTTTCATGTATAGTCTGGTGGAAAGACCATGGGTATGGGGTAAAGAAAAACAGGAATTCTAGTCTCTACTGTCTTATGTGTAAGTCAAACTGCCTCTTTGCCCCATCTGTAAAACAGAATCATGTTTACACCTTAAGCTGCCTCTCAGGGATGCCATGTGAATAAATGAGATAATGTCTAAAACATGCTTGTAGTTCTTCAAAAAGGAAGTGCTAGAGAAATATTGGATTAGATTGTCATTCGGGTGAGAACACTAACAACTTGCATTTATGGCTCCCCTGGAGACATTAGTTTACTCCCATCTAATGAATCATTATGTTCTTGGGAGAAATGTGGCAATAGGTTTGTCAAGTGGGATTACTGTAAACTAAGAAAAATCATTATTACAAGCCTGCTAGGTTTGGTATCTACCTTTGTATTTATGATTGGGGACCTAGGATAATTATGAGAGCCAGACATATCTTAAAATTAAGGAGTAGTAATGCTACCTGTAATTGGCAAAAGGAAACAAAAGAAACAGAGCAAAAGTAAAAATGCCTCGCTTGGATCAGAATAATCTCAGGCTCCTCTCAGCCCCTTCTCAACTCCTTTAATTCTACTATCTGTGGATAAAAGCAGTAAGAAACATCAATATTGAAATTAAAAGAGATGTTTAGTGTGTGTGTGTGGGGGGGGGGGGGGTAACAGTACAGAAGCTATACATTTTTTCCTCTTTAAATAATGTTCAAAAAGTTCTGAAGGAAATAGGCTGCACAGCAGCAAAGGCCAGAATGGATTAGCAGCATCATTTTTTGGCAACACTTGCTGGTCATATCTTCATCTCCTGTCAGTCTCTCTCTGACTTCTGGCTTTTCCCTCTTCATTCTGTTACCAATCTGTTTTATCCTCTTATTTTGAATTCTCTCTTCTTACCATCAGAATTATTCTAACAAATAAAAAGCACAAAAACCCAAACAACAAAGTGAAGCAAAAAAAAAAAACCTTAATTTTTGAAGGTTGAATTTAACTTTTCTTTGTATGTATCTGACTGTTGCGATTTCTTATTTTGTAAACTCTTTGCAGGGACTCTCTTTGTTTAAATTTTGTATAGCACTAGTACTGTGCTTTTGAACTTAGGCATATCATAAATTTTTAAAAATTATTATGATACTGATAGGATTTGGGATTAATAAGGTTATGAAGACTACTAAATGCCATCTCCAAACTCCCTCCACCCCCGTACAGTTAAATTTTTCTATGTCATAGTCTTAATATTTCAGAACTTTGATTCAAAGTTCTTCCCTATACAGAGATTTTTCTTTTTGGATAATTTTGGACCTGTGATTTCACTAGTATGAGGAACTGCCTTCTGTGGAAACATTCTCCAGTAATGCACTGACAACTTGTCTGTAACTTAGTCTTAGCTGCCTGGGCCCTAAGGTTGAACGACAGGCCCACAGTCTTGATACGTAAGAGGCAGGACTTGAACCCACGTATCCCTGAAAAGCTAATCCTGTAACAAAGTTATGCTTTCTGACTTGTGGGTAGCACTCGACTACAAAACAGTCTCAAGCCATTCCCTTGAGGTTCTTCAGTAAAGTCTGGATCATCTGTGTTTGGAGGGGGGAAGGAAGTATCAACAATTTACAGTTTACACCTAAACTTCATCTTAAGCCTTGCTTTTACCCCTCTCCCCAAAAAAATCCTTTAGGTTGTTAAAGAACAACATGAACTAGGTTTTTTTTTTCCTATGCAAGGGGAGAGAGGTACATATACACAACGAAACAGCCAAAATCTCACAAAATATATTAGTAAACCACAAAGTCAAACTCTTTATGATGGTTTTTCATTGTCTTCTTCTCTCTTCTCACTTTCCCCACAAGTCTATTTGAGAAATAGAACAGCAGTCTGAAGCCTGTAGGATTTGGGAGCGTTACACTAGCCCTGTAGGATGAGCTGGACAGACCAATATGACACCAAAGCAGTTATCAACACAGCACTGACTGTCCTCTGGAGAGAAGAGAATGGATGAGATGGTTAAAATCCCTGGACTGCCAGGCTAGTGTATTTCAACCAACTACTACAGGTTTTCTTTGCTTTAAGAAAATCCAATATTATGTGAACGTCCAGATTGATGCAAACAGATAAAAACAAAGTTGGTGGTGATTCAGTAGGCTTCCTTGAAACAGAAAGTTCACCAAATAAATTTTAATTAAGATTCCGTTTATTCACCTATCATTTTGGGGAACATACCATTAAGGACACCAACGTATATGAGCACTCGTACAGCTTAATGATGCCTGATATGCTTTTCAGATTTTTTTTTTTTAGCTTCATGACTACGTCTCAGCTCTCAAAGAAAAATTTCCTGAGGTCAGACTTTTTGTAAACTGTTACGAGAAAATAAGTGGCTAATAGTGGCTACAAGGAAGTATAAAAAGTAAGAATAATGATCCTTAAGAATTATGGCCAAATCTGGTTGTGGCTTTGTACACCAGATGGGAGTAGAGCAGAGCAGAATGGAGCACTGGGCCTGATGGCAGTTGCACCCAGGACCACCCTATGCCCCCTGACCTTTTCTCATTAGTCATGGCTTATGCATGCTACTACCTGGGCTCTAGAAAACAGGAAACAGCAACAGCTACCACTGATTGAATCTGGGAGGGATAAGATACTGGAGAAAAAAGGGTGCCATGTGGCTGATGTTTAGGTAGGATCAGGTAGTGCCTTTCACCTGCCAGATTATAGCAGGATTTCTAGAGGGCAAAACAAGTACACCTCTATCCTATCCTACCTGCCTACTCCTTCCTTCAGTTTGATAGTTTTTATCAGTTTGGCCCCATCTCCAGTTGAAGTAGTTACACATATGTTTGTTTTACAGTGGTTTCTTTCTTCAGTGGGAGCTTAGAAGATGGTGGAATTCAGGTTGGGGGAAGGAAATGGAGAACTGTTAATGAGTCTTACAGCCGTAAGGTAGTCTAGCTGGGCAAGAGAAATTTACATTAAAGATTGCTGCTTCTCTTTTTTTTACAGGCTCTTTAGGAGAGATCCAAATATCACCATCAGCTTTTAATGCTACTGGGATATTTGGGGAATGAATGAAAGAAAAAAGGGTAATTTCTTTAAAGCCTTATGATTACTAGGTAGGCAATGGAGAATATGGCTTGTGGTACAAGTGACCGATTAGGCTAGTTCCCTTCATGACCTCTTGGAGGGGGTAGGGGTGGAAGGTGGTGAATATTAGCAGCAGACAAACCAGAGATCATCCAGGTAAGGCTTCTGCAGCTATCAATGGGCTGTAATCTACTGATTAAGGACCCCTGATTGAGATTCTCAGAAGATTTCCTAATCATTGATGCAAGGTGAAAGGACTCCAAATGCAGGCCAAGGACCATGATGTGACTTCCTAGAGTCTCCCATTCTGTCTCCAAAACTTAATAATGTAAGAATTTTGGCTTCATATCATTCCATTTCTTCCTTAACTCAGATTTGGTGCTGCTGGAAGCAAAAATATAATTGATGGATTCATAGGAGAGGTCCCATAGCTGTGTCTGGGTCAAACCGAATGTCTCAGCTGCTAGCTGGTACTCCTGAGACAGGTGTGTTGCAAAAACACCCTTATCATCAGTCTGCCAATATAAACCAAGAAAGTTTCAGAATTAGAGTTCTAAGAAAATGAAGAAATGACTATCCCCCTTTAATACGTGACCAGTTTTCCTATGGTAGCATCAAGTTGTTTCTTGTTTTCCCTCTATATAATATACACAGGAATATGTTTATATAGGGTTTATATTTTCTGGTCCCCAGAACAAATGAATTCCAAAGCCCTCTTTTCATCCCCACCTACGAGAAGGTAAGTAAAAGAGAGGTAATGGTATAAAAGAACACTAAACTAAGGTTCTAATCCCAAGTCATTTAACCTCTCTTAGACTCACTCGTGAAGGAATGAGCTATCTTAGCACTTTGTAAAATGTGAAGTGATATACAAATGGCAAATGTCATTTTCATTAATGATATCTGTAAAGCCCTTTGAGACCCTAGTGAGTTGGTTCAATGTAAATCTTTCTCACCGTGAAACTATACTACTTGAAAACTAAGCCCATCATTCATAACCTGAAATCTTAGGAGCTATAACTCATGGTGCATTCTCGCTGTGTGTAGCACTACACTGGCCCCAAGATCAGGGATAGAGCAGTAGAAGAACAGTACATTTCTCACTTGTAACTTCTCTACCACCTTTCCCAAGTTAGTCACTTCCCTGGTTCTTTTCTGTGATGCAAAGCCTATTCACCCTGGTCTCACGCAATTCTTCCTTCTAGACCACCCACTCAGCCAATTGCCTAAGCAATACTGTGGAGCCTCCAAGGTGGGTATTCAGTTATTAATGCTATATACTTGGTTTACTACAAAAGCAGAAGAAAAAAGGGATCAAAATGCTTCAAGCAAAGCATCCTACTTACACAAATTACAGAAGGGTGGGCTATGCCATACCAGAATCCAAAATGATGCTGATCATAAGAAGGTACTGTCTGACTTTTGACATTTGAAGTTAAACAGAGTTCTAAGCGAAAAAACAAAAACAAAGAACAAACACTATATTAAAACCACAGAAAAGGAATCTGTACTATGTTCTATTAACCAAATGCTTTTACATACAAGCCTTTCATAATTTAAAAATCTTTGTTTAGTAAACACAATTAGGTGCATTTGTAGTTCACTAGTGGAACAAAACTCATTTCTACTATGACATCAAATTGTAGCAAGTTATAATAAAATAATTAACATTCCTTTCCCACTTTCTCCCCTCCCTGCAAAATTCACCTCCATAGATAGAAACCCATTCCATGTGGGGTTTCCTCTTCCCTTACCAGACACAGGGTCAGTATTATAATGTATAACAGTATAGGGAATGGTCTTGGCAGCCCAGCAGATGTGGTGGGGGTGATGGGGAGGGGGAGATTCTTTTAGGCTGGGGTATCCACCCTAATCCCAGCCTTATTGCAGAAGCTCAGATGAAGCCTTGAAAATACAGTACTGAGTGGAAACTGCAACGTAAGGAGACCAGGACAGAATCAGTTTAAGCAAAGGTCTGAACTTTTTCTGCAGTCCTACAGGAAATCTGCATTTATTTATCCATACAAACATTCACCTACTGTTTTTAAGCAAAGTAAGTAAGCTCTAAGGCTGATTTATAATATTACCAAATTCCTATCACGAAATACTACACTTTGCTTGGTGAAATATTTATGGACTTGGCTCTATATGTCATGTTGAGAAATTTATCAGAATGAGAAATAAAAGCCTATTTTACCTATCTGCCTCCCAGCTTATGCACAAACGACCACTTTGAGAATCCTTGTTTCCAAATGTGGGCTCCTTAAGAGCAGGGCTTCTTTTTTGCCTTTCTGTGTATACCTTATGCTTAGCACAATGCCTGACACATAGCAGGCACTTAATAAATGTATACTGACTGAATGACTAACCCTACTTATAAGCAAAGGGAAGCCAAGAGCACTTTGGTGAACCCCAGGTGAACATGTTCTCTAGCCATGACCCAGGTCTAGGACAGGTTTACATCTTGCCAATCCTTCCTTTACTGAGGCAGGTTCTAGGGAGTTAGGAACTGGGGGTGGAAAGACTCTCTCCATGTGTTAAAAGATATTTGCAATTTGTTTTTCTCCAAATAACTTCCAGACCTAAAAATCTGGAAAAACAGAAGCATGTATTAGTTAACAGACACCTGAAATATTTGTGACTTTTTCTGAATTTGTAGGTTTTTAAATAAATATTGCATTTTTTCTAACAAACATTTTTTGTTCACTCATTTCAGTCATGCCCAACTCTTTGACACAATTTGGGGTTTTCTTGGCAAAGATACTGGAGTGATTTGCCATTTCCTTCTCCAGCTCATTTTACAGATGAGGAAACTGAGGCAAACAGGGTTAAGTGACTTGCCCAGGGTCACACAGCGAAGAAGTATCTGAGGTCAGATCTGGACTCAGGAAGATGAGTCTTCTTAACTCCTGACCTGCTGCTTTATCCACTGTACCACCTAGCTGCATCCAACAAATGTCATTACAATTTTTTATTTTAGAACAGCATTAAATGAGTCACTACTTTTCTCTTTTAAGTGTTGCCTTTAAAAGTATAGGTTACAAGCTGTGGGGGGAACATGGAAGGGTTCTCAGTGATCTGGACCTCACCTAGCGGTATACGGTGCTGTTTAACAAACTCCACCAGATCCAGTGACCCTCCTGCACACGAATTGAGAAATGTCCCATGACCAATTCTGTCAGGAGGCAGCCCCAGGAGATCTTGGGTCTCTTTTTCTTGGTTTGGAATCTAAAAATGATACATATAAATATATCTATGGAGGATTTAAAAAAAAAACCCAATTCAGTGGTTCTTATTTTCTTTTTCTGGGGCTATTGTTGCTAACTACTACTTCACTTTGTTTTCTTCTGATGAATCTTCTTCATTCTCCATTCTATCCACTACACTAGATTTCTCTAGACTTCACTTCATTAATATTTTGTTTTGGCAAAGTTAGCTATGTCCCAAAGTTAGAGTTACAAAAGTATCTCTGCACTCAAGGCTGTTGTTTTTATTTTTAGAAAGCACAAGTTAACATTAAAAGTATTTTAAATGTTTCATAAACAATGGAAAAAAAATAGGAATAAAAGTAGGAATCTCGGCTTAAGGGAGCAAAAAGATTTTGGGGAAAGAAAAGAACTAGAGAGAACTCAGAGGAATACATTCTTCTGTTATGTCCATAAGTAGTCTCTGTAGTCTAAACTTAGTCAAGTTACTTGCCCTGGACACTGTGTGGGCAAAAAAAAAGATTACCCGGCAGTTCATACAAAATATTAAACTGGCACTTGACAACAAAATTCTTAGGTCTACCAATGGATTTTTGATACTGGTCCAAGAGCATCTCAACTGCCTTAGTTTCTCTCTGTAAAATGGGGAGTGGTCCCTGCCTACCTTATACTTATATCACTGGAAAAAAAAAGAATGGATTTCTTAACCAAATGCACATTACTTGAAGAAGAAAATCAGTCTTTGCTATTCAGTTTTTGTGAGTACACATTATTTAGAGCTGCAACTAGTCGTTTTGGGAGGAAGGGGACAGAGGGTGAGGGCAGAGACACTGGCAGTACGGATAACCAGAGAGACCAGAAGATACCATGGATCTGAGCTCTTCTAGGATGGAAAGCATTTCCTCTGGCTAATTTTCATCCTGTTGGGGCTTTGGGCCATAGCACTCTATACCAGGTATAGTCTTGCCAATGCCAGATGTTTGGCATTTGAGAAGTGACTCCTCATCTCTTTGCTTGTCACATACATGATAAAACAGTCTTTTTCCTTGTCCTCTCCCATTACCATGTCACTTCAAGTACCTTTTGGAAAATACCCACTGAAATGTCATGCCCTGGACAAAGTGAAACTAATGTGCTTTGTTTCATCCTCAGCACAGGGAGACACTCAATCAATGCTTTCAATAAAAAAGATGATAAGGAAGTTCTTGTTTATTTTTCTAATTCTGGCAAGGTGTTGGTATTAGGTTATTTTGAATACTGTCATTACGAATTAGAATGTAACTGAACACTGACCCTCAAAACCCAAAATAAAAACACTGCCAGAAAAGAAAGTCATATAAAAATTGCAACAGTTTTGTCTTAATTTATATCTTCCCCAAAGTCTGTCTTGCCCCTTTCAAAATAATTTTCAAAATTGCATTTTCTTCCAGCCATTTCCTGATTATTTCTAATAGTATACTTTCCCCATGTGATAGCGGAAAAAGGATTATTCTTCTTTGAGTCCATTACTATTTACCTCTGAAAGATGTAATGCCAGTTTCAGACCATCTTTTTTTGCTTCCAAAAGAGGTTCCAAAAAGTCTTTTCCATGTCCTGCCTTAAAGAGAGAAGTTAAAATAAGGCTGCATGAGACTTATAAGTAACTTGGGGAAATTAGCTATGCTATTTGATAAACCCTCTAACAAACTGGGAGTGGTCCAGATAAGGTATACACAATATTGGTTACTAAGAGTGATCTTAGAGTGCTAAAAGATGTGGACAATCTCTTAAAGGAGTTTTAAGCTGAAAGTGACCTTCAAAATGATCACATCCTCTACCCTCTTGTACACTCTTGCTACTCAATCCTAATCCTCCATTACCCTCATTCCTACTGCTGAACAGTGCTGTAGGATGTCACACAATTGGCCTAACTGGGTTTGATAACAAACTTAGATTAAGTAATCTCCCCTTTTACTCTTCCCCAGAGCAACTGTTCCATATCTCCTTCTCAAACTGCTCACACTACCCCATCCCTATAACCTTTCAAAAGAAGACCCTCCCTCTTTCTCCACTGAAAAGGTCATTTCCTGTGAACTCTATGCTCTCTCCTCCTCTACCCCTCAAGATCCCTTGACATCACACCCCCCCATTATCACTTTCTTTACCACATTATATTGAAGAGATGGCCCTTCTCCCCAAGGCCAATCCACGTACCCTTGATCCTATCCCTTTCTGTCTCTGACAGACTAGCTCTGAAATCAATTTCCACCCCTCTAACCTGCAGTCTTCTTCCTATTCACTGGTTCCTTCCCTGCGCTTCTCACAAATAAATCCGTTCTTCTGTGTTCTTAATACACCTCCTCTACATTCTGTCATCCCCAAAGGATCCTAAATCTCTTCCCTCTCACAGTCAAACTCTTCAGAAAAGCTGTCTGTACTGCATCATCGCCTCTCTCCTCTCACTACTTAAATCTCTTGCAATGTGGTTTCCAATTGGATGAAATAGCTCTCTCCAAAGTTGCCAGTGATCTCCTAATTGCCAAATCCAGTAGCCTTTCACAATCCTGATCATTCTTAACCTTGCTACAGCTTTTGATAATGTTGCCCACCCTCTCCTCCTGGAAACGCCCCTTAGATTTTTGTGACACTGCTGTCTCTTCCAGTTTGGTCACTCTTCAGTCACCTCTGCTTAGTCATTATACATGTCTAACCCCCAACTGTGTAACCCCCAATGTACCCCAACTGTGGGTCTGCTTCTCTTCTCTGTTTACTTTCTATTTTGGTTATCTCATTGGCTCCCATGAATTCGATAATCATCTCTACACAGGTAACTTCCAGATCTCTCATCTAGAAACTCCAGTCTTTTTCACAAGGTCTAGTTCCACAACACCATTTCCAAATGTAAACATGTCAAATCCAACACATAAAAAAGTAGACTTCCTCTCCCCAATTTCCTTATTAAAGGTATTACCAAGCTTCTAGTCAGCTAGGCTAGCAATCTGAGTCATCATACTCAATGGCTCATTCTTCAGCATCTTTGCCAAATCTTGTTGATTCCCCCTCTCAATCTTTCATATTTTCCCATTTACCACTCCTCCGTCACTAAAGACAACTACCCTGGTACTCCACACCTTCCATTTGGCTTGCAGCAGCAGCTGCCTAATTGGTCTTACTATCCTAAGTCTTTTCTCCAACCCATCGTCCACACAGTTGCCCAAATGGTTTTCCTAAAGCCTATATATCTCATATTATTCTTCTGTCCCCAAATCACCAGTCTTATATCTAGGATAAAATACAAACTTCTGTCTGGTATTTAATACACTTCACAATCTAAATCCAACTTACCCCTTTGGACTCACTACCTAATTACTCCTTCACACTTTCCATGTTCCGGTCAAAAAAGTCTTTTGGTTCTCAAACACAACACTCTACCCTCCTACTTCTATATTTCTGTAGAGGCTCCCCATGGTTGGAAGGAAGGCCCTCCTTCCCTGTACCTCTTAGAATCCCTAGCTTCCTGCAAGCTCAGTCTGAGTGCCCCTCCCAGCCAATTACCTTTTCTATTTACTTACATATATATGTTGTTTCCCCTGCAATGCAAACCCCTTGAGGGCAGGGAGTTTTCTTTTTAAGCCAGTATTCCCAGCATCTATCACAGTGCCTGGTACTTAATAGATACCAAGTGTTTATTGACTGACTGTTCTAATAGAGTGCCTTCATTTTACAAAGGAAAACTGTGGTCCAGGGGGGTTAAATCTTGTTCAAGATAACTGAGTTCATGATAGAGCTAAGGCCACAACCTAGGTCTTCTGTCTCTACGTTCAGCTCTTTCCACCATATAATACTAACAGCAACTCTGGAATGCTGACCAGTTTCTGCTGCAGAAGTGAAAAATAGAATGACCTCTACCAAATGGTCCTGCCTAAATTTCAAGACTCAAGTCATCCTTTATTGCCAAAGGGATGAATGAAGATAATAAGGGAACTTCTCAGGTTTAGAGGGTCCCTTGGGAGGATGTGAAGTCAGAGGACTTATGGAACTATTTCTTGGAGTCAGGCAGGGCTTTTATAAATTCTGATCATCTGGGTCATGTTTAGAAAATGATATATTTACAGTGAGGTACTTTTTAAATTAAATCTTGCCCTGTAATAACAAAATAAGAGTAACTGCTTTTAGGAAATACTTACAGATGGGTCTCCGCTCAAGTCAAGGCCAAGGACAGTATCCTCAGAGGAAAGGATGAATTCTTTGGCAAGTTTAACCGTCTCTTTTGCTACCGAAGGTCCACCTCTTCTGTCTATTGTTATTAAATATCTGTAATACAGGTGAACAAATATATAGCCAAAGGACTACAGATATGGACTGTGTGTGTGTGTGTGTGTGTGTGTGTGTGTGTGTGTGTGTGTGTAGACAGGGAAAACACAAAAGCCAATGATATTATAGGAATACTTACTACACAACATGTCACAATATATTCAATTCTTCTGCTGGGGAATGAGTTCACTATCTTATTTTTAAAATAAGTTTTATTGAAGTTTTTTACTATTACATGAATCATTCCCATAATATGTCCAACACTCAGACCCAATCTTCCTTTGTAAGAAAGAAAAACTTCCTATGTAACATTCTGTATTTGCCCACCTCATTTTTAAGAAGAGGGAAATAAGCTTCATAATCTCTTTTCCTGGAGCAATGCCACAGTTCAGTTTCTGTTTAGTATATGTTTTATTTACATCAGTTTTGTAATTTTTGTAGATGGTTCCAGTTCAGCTTACTTCACTCTCAATCAATTCATTTAAGTCCTTTCAATTCTTCACATCAATTTCTTACAGCACAATAATATACCATTATGTTCAGATACCAGTTTGTTTAGGCATTCCCCCACTGTGTTTTGGTAGCACAAAAAGAAGAGGTCACCATTTTAATTTCACATAGTAGATGGAGACAATCTCCCCACTGTCTATAAAAGGGGTAGCTCTGTGCACTCCCTGAGCTACACTCTTTCATTTGGATGTGTGAGCTGAAGCATGAAAAAAGGCAGAACCAGAGAACATGCTAAGTAATTCATCTACTCCAGCTCACTCATTCTGCAAAGGAAACTGAGGCGCAGAGATGAAATGCCCATGTTCTGACAGGCAGTCGGGGCCGAGCCAATATCTGAACCCGTGTCCTCATTCAAAATACTGTACTTGCTCCACTGACCTACAGTGCCTCTAACACCAAGGTTCTCTGCTGCTGCTAACATTTAAAACAATTTCCAAATTTGTAGGCAGAGAACATTACATTTCATTACTAAAAGGTACATCAGAGTATTAAGCTGCAAATATCACTAATCATTGCATAAAAACCAATCACATCTGAGACTCAGCAGTAAAATGTCCTGCTCTTGTTTTTTGTAGTAAAAGGTAAAATGTTTCTTACCTCACCTCAATATCCAAATTTTCTTGTTTAGACTGTTTTATGCCTTCTAGAACAGCTTCCACATAAGACTTTTTGGTCATACCTAGGAAGGACACATGCAAACACTTATGTGAACTTGAACAAAATGTCACCATAAACAGAAACACTCCTGTATAAACATTTTCACACCAGGAAAAGAGGGAGAGATAAGCTAAAGCACTATCCTTTTTCAAAAGTAACCTCTTTTAAAATTTCAAGTATTTGTTTCTCTTCTTAGGAAGAAAAAGAAGATTCCAATCTCCCACACTCAAAAGTCTAACTCAGCAGCAAAAATTCACATTCCTGGATACTCAAATCTTTAACCTCTGGTTGAGTTAGTTCTCCCTTAGTAGCCTCCTTCTGAATGTCCTCCCTGCACTGGAAAAAAAATGATGCTAATTGGCAACATCCCTCCTGTTCCTTTTTTAGAAAAAGTTCTGTGTATATTTCAATGTTTATTTTGTTAAAATATTTATTATATTTAAAAATATAAATGAGGATTTTTTATCCCCCCTGCCCCCAATTTCAACTACTTGCTTCAACTACAAAATCTTTAGTTTTTCCATTTTTAGTTACTGGCTTCTGTAGAAGGGTACCCACACAACTCTCCAGACCCATCCATACGTAGTCTCAACTAGAGAGAGAGAGACAGACAGAGACAGAGAAAGTGTGTGTGCAGGTGTGTGTATGCTGGTCACATTCCAGAAGCTATTAAAATATTTCACTTGATCTCAATTTTTATCTGCCAAGACATTTTTCCATCATTACAATTCAAGAAACATTAAAGACAAGTGAAAATCACTATGATAGATAAAAGACAAGAAAACAGCCTTGTCCTGAAGGAGCTTTTCATATTGGCAGACGCATGTGTGCATACACACCCATACACACATACATATATATATACACACATGCATATACATATACACACATATAATTTGAGCACGGAGTGCAGAAATCATGAAGAGTCATAATGGAAGAGGGGGCACTTAAGATGAGTCTTAAAAGAAGTGAAGGCTTCTAAAAGGCAGAGGCAAGAAGAGTTATGAATTCTAATCATAGGAGACAGTCTGGAAGAAGGCATGGGTATAAATGACAAAATGCTAAGTCAGGTGATAGGCATCAAGCTGAAACACTAAGCATGTGAAGGGTAGGGAGAAGAAACAAGTCTGAAAAGGCAGGTTTGTGCCACATGTTAAAAGGGCTTTAAATGCTTCTGAGGCAAAAAGGAGAGTGAAAAAGAGAGCTAGGCAAACCCTAGCACTTCGTAAGTTAATATGATATGGATTTCATAAGTTAATATGGACTTCATAAGTCCAATTAGGAGACTCCTGCAATAGTCCCAGCGAGGTACCCAGAGAGGTAATGGCTGTGTAAAGCCGGGTAGTGAACCTGTGAATAGAGAGATAAGGCAGATGCAAGAAAGACTGTGGAGGGAGAAGAGACAACATTCAGCAACTGAGTGGATATGAGGGAAGAGTCCAGATGACCCCAGGGCTGAAATCCTGGGTTACTCAGTAGGGGCCACTAGAGGCCACAACGACTGGGGCCACTAGAGGCCACAACGACTAGAGCCACTAGAGGTTTCCATTCTGCTGCTACAAAGTACCATCAGGATCCTCTTTGGTAGAAAAATAATGATCAGGGAACAGTATCACTTTCAGAAAGGCAATCAAGCCAAAGAGGCAAAACAGTGTAAGAAAACAAAAGAGCTACAAAAGAAACATAAAAGTAATACTTTTTCTGCAGGACAGTCTTTACTGTTTAGATTTTTGTAGGCCTAAGGGGAAGTGATGATGTATAGACAAAGAATTTCTGACCTTTGTGTGATCCTAAGTCCCTCATTACTACCATCTGCACAAAGAACTGCAGAGCTGGACAGCTCACTCTAGAAGCACTTATTAAATTACTTCCAATCAAATCAAGACATCAATCAAGGTATCAACAAATATTTAATGAATGCCTACTACATGCTTAGAACTGAGCTTGATGATATGGGGAAATACAGAAATAGTCTAAGCTGCGATCAGTCTTTCAGAAAGTTTACAGTCTGGCTGGAGGGAGGAGACACATGAAACAATTAGAGGACAATACAACAATAGAAAAGTAATTGCTAACTAATCCTATTTATGAACTTAATGCAGAAAAAATGGAACATGGTAAGCTATACTAACTAGGCAAATAATAGGTACCTTAATTAAGATTTATGGGTAACTAGGTGGTACAGTGGATAGAGCACTTAGCCTGGAGTCAGGAAGAGCTGAGTCCAAATCTGGCTTCATAGACTTACTATCTGTGGGATGCTGGGCAAGTCATTTAACCCTGTTTGCCTCAGTTTCCTCTTTTACAAAATGAGCTAGAGAAGGAAACGGTAAACCACTGCAGTATCTTTGCCAAGAAATGGGGTCACAAAGAGTTGGACACAACTGAAAAACAACTGAACAACAAATTAAGGTATATATTAGAATATACCTGTTGCATTTTCTTCTCTAGGTGTACTCCTCAGTTCTAGATACTTGACACCATCATCAGCAAATTCTTTAATAACATCTTTTGTGACCTGGTAACACATTATTATATAAAATGAACCATTAATGTGTATAATGGGTAAATGCTGAAGTAAGAAAAGTGATCATTTACAGGAAAAACTGTTACACACTCTAAAATATATGAAATTTTGCAAGATGGTTTGCAAAATTTACAACTGCTCTGCTCCCTTCACCCATGCTAAATTAAATTCAAAAGTGAATCTTCTGACTATATCCTTTACTTCCCCTTTAGCCATTTAAAAAGATTCTGATCAGTAGGTTTGTGGGAGCAAAGAAAGGAGATAAAGTTAAAATCACTAAGATTAAGATACAGTACCTGTCAAAAGAGAACAGGCCTGTAGATTAAACCTGAAAGTGACCATAGAGGTTATCGAGTCCATGTTTTACAGAAACTTAGGCCCACAGAGGATAACTGATTTGCTCAGGGAGTTATTGGCAGAGAGGTAACTGAACCCAGCTGCTTTGACTCAAGTTGCAGTACTTTCTCAACTGCATTAAACTGTTCCTTTTCCTCAAGGAGTTTAGGGTCTGGTAGAGAAATAGGACACAAAGAGACCTGACTATAATACAAATAGGCTACAAATAGAATGAGAAATTTTTTTGTAATCAAAATAGATAAGCCAAAAGAAAATTCATTTCACCCTTTCATTTTTTCCTAATAGTTAAGAATACTAAAATCCCCACCCCCCCACCCCCGCCACTTGCATAAGGACTCTAAGTAATGCCATAGTGATCAGTCCCAATGGTTTATACTGCAGTGCTTCTTAAACTGTGGGTTGTAAGTGAAAAAAGTTTTAAAAAGTCCTGGTCCATAGAACTCAGTTCCCAGTGGTATCAAGGAGTCATATGTAAATTTGTCTAAGCCATTTTTAAACCTGCCTTTTTTCTGCAACTTCCACTTGATGTGGTTATATCTGGAGGTAAATCCTACATGTTACAGGGAATCTCCAAATACAGAAAATGTTCTGGAGACTCTTAGGCTACAGATGGAAACATGGGAATAGATTTCACTTCAGAAAGTGTATCTGCTTTATCTTACTTGTCAAGACAGACTTAAGACTAAATCTCTGATTAATCTTTAAAAAGCATTGACCTTTATGTATTAGTTCCTAGGCAACTTATTTGTATTGGTTTTGACATGTTATTGAAAACAGAAACTCAAAATCTTCCATCAGACACATTATGACAAACAAAAAAGCAAGATGTGAATTATTTAATAATGTAAAAACTCCTAAAAAGTCCTTTAATATCTTACCATTAATATATCTTCAGGGCTAGTAGTAATCTGATGAATGAACTGAAACATCTGGAAACATCTGCAACAAGACTCAGAATGAATTTTAAAATGTAAACACATGTACTGTCTCACTCAAAAACTATCATCATGGAGAACCAGGCGTTTGTCTTTCACAGGATGTAATTATAAGGGTGACACGCTGGCGTCTCCCGTAGCTCAAAGACCAGAATCTGCAACCCCTGTGATGTTGCCATTCCACTTATCAGCTCAGAAAACAAGAGAAGCCCCACCCCTCCAAGTCCCTGAACAAACTCCTTATGCTTACTCTTTCAAGGTTCTTTTCTTTCCTTTATCAATCACAGTCATTTGATCATGGATTTTAAGATCTGGCTTTTTGGCTATTAGCTTCTTCATAGTAGCAGAACTAATGGAGCCATTCAAGTGGGCATGAAGTTCCTAGAAAGAAACAATTGTTAAGAGTTCAAGTGCCAACAGTGTGAAGACAAATGGAATAATTAGGTGCTTACACTATACCAGGCAAACTATTTGGTCTATTTTCATTTAAAGATATACTTTTTAAAGTTTTTATTTTACTAATGTAAAAAGCTCAAAAATAAGCAATTCTGCTTGGCAAATTTACTTTTATGAGAAAAGACAACACATTCATCAACATAATTAATATTAATTCAAGAATTATGTGACCTATCATTTAATTCTCACCACTTTGGGTAAATCCAAGTAAAAATCACTCTTCTGTGGCGGCTGCGGCTCTTCCATTGCCATCATGATTCTAATGGAAAAAAGATCTTCGTTCTAACAAAACAAAAGAGATGCGTCCGTAGATCCCAATCACTGCTATTCTTGTTGTGAATTGCAAAATATAATTCTATTCAGCATGTTCTATAGTCTGAAACTTCTCCTACATAGGCTTGCTTCCACAAATTCTTCCACTATTGGAGCACAACCAGCTCAAGAAAGTGTATCACCTACATTTTCACAAAACATGAACGTTTTCCAATTGATGAGACTATTTTAAGAACAGACCACACTTGAGTAATAGGATTCCTTTAATCCACCCTTTAGGAAGCACAACAGTAATTAGGGACGGTGTGGGGAGGTGGGGGAGAGGGGAAGAACCAATCTTCAAGAAATTATTTTTAAGGGATCTAAGGTTTAAATATTTTTAAGTCTCTGGTGAGGTAAAAGAGGACTTCAATACATTTTAAAACATTAGGCCAAGTATCTACATATCCATATGATGAAGTTGGCAATTTTCTACTTTTTAAAACTAGCATATTCAATTTTGAATTTTTTAATTCCATCTGGATGAAAAAGGTACAAAAACACACATTATACCCTCTCTGTTTATCATACCATTACTATATATCTATCTACTCTTCAGGAGCTGAGGAGGCTTATAGGATAAGGTTAAAATTTACTAAATTCCAAAAGAAATTCATGATTATTCAAAGCCATGGTAGTCTCTTTTTCCCACTTTGATTTTCCTAGTGCTATTATATTGCTAGTCTCACTCCAAAAATTTTAGATTTCATCCTTCCATATCCAGGTTTAAGGGTATATCCTATATAATATTATTGCTGACTCACATGTTGCCCTTTCCCCACCTCTACCCAGTACTCATCCTTAGGATGAACAGAAGGAAGGCTTATCTCTATCTCTCTCCTTCCATGGAAGCCCTTGAAACACATGATTTTCTTTTTATAGCCTACATGGGACAGAAAGAACCTGCTATGTTTAGACAAGGTATGGCATTAAGGTTGCAGAGATATTAAAATAAGGAGGTACCTCTCCTAATGTTTAATACATTTTATACAGCTCACTGGTAAGAGCCTTAAGTTTTTATACAAATTTTTCATAGGTTGAGACATATATTTTTAAAAATTGTCAATGACTAAATATTTCCTGCATAAGCAGGATGCTAGACTTGTTAAAACTATAAGTTCCTTGAAGACAAGAACTATTTCACTTTTGCTTTGGCATCTCAGTGCTTAGCACACAGCACAAACTCAATAAATGTCTGACTGCTGATTCATGCCAGTGCCATGTCACGGATGACTCCAGGCTTCTGGGGCAGAGGTCAGAGAGATAAAGAAAAGCTGGAAGGCAACCCCAGCTCTTTCTCAATTCCTGATAATTTTTTCTTAAGTAAGAACATGAACACAACCCCTATTTCCTTCTACTCTTATACTACAGACTTTTTTGAGGATGGAATGGAAGGTGCCAAACTCTTTCAACTTTCATCCAACAAAACAGTCTTTGTACAAGTTCTACAGTATAGGGAGGATGGGGTAAGTACTACAGTTCAAAGTCTATCTTGGAGCACCAAGGCACAAATTTCAGCTATATCTACTTTTCTTTCTTCTTAAGTCTTTTAAAAAAAAAATCTCCAGATGAGTCCCAGATCTGTATACTCAGCCCAAGTCTCTCTCCTAAGCTCCAACCTCACATTACCAGCTGCCTTTAGGACATCTCATTTGGATGCCCCATAGGCAACTCTAACTCAACATGTCCAAACAGAACTCATCTTTCCCCTCAAAGCCTCTCTCCTCTCCCCAACTTCCCTATTCCTGTCAAGCATACCACCATCTTCCCAGTCCCCCGGGCTCTCAACCTACCACTCTAATACCTCTCTTAAATTCACTCCACATAGCCTACATGTTGCAAAGTCTTGTCTTTCCTCCCTTCACTACATCTCTCCTATAATCTCCTTTTCACCATCCCCACAACTGCAACCCTAGATCAGGTCCTTATCACCTCTCTGGACAATTACAATTACCTTCTAACTGGTCTCTCTACCTCCTCTGTCCTCACTCCAAGCCATCCTCCACTCAGATGCAAGGCAGGTTTTCTAAAGTTCTAGTCTGATCAAGCTACCTCCTTCCTCACAATCAGCTGGCTCCCTGTTATCTTCAGAATCAAATATCAAATATAAATACCATAATAACAAATATGAAGAATGAAAAAATCAAAAACAGAGTTCTGTTTGGCATTTAAAGTTCTTCATAATCTGGCCTCTTTCTACCTTTCTTGGCTCCACATACCTTACTCCAGCAACACTGGTCTACCTGCAGTTCCTGGAGCTCGACACTCCAGGTAGCCTTTGTACTAGCTGTCCCCCAGGTCCAAAAACGCTATACCCTCATATTTCTACCTCTTAGTTTCCAACACTACTTCTTGCCTGAGGTCTTTCCCAGTCCTCCCAGATGCTAACAACTAAGACTCCTTCCCTTCTACTCTGTAAATATCTTGCACCCATCTTGTTATTTCTATGTAGTTTTCCCCAGCAGAACATGGGACCCCAGACAACAAGAACTGCCCTCCTGCCTTTCTTTGTATCCCCAGCTCTTAGCACAAAACATGAATATGTGCGTGGTCCTTAAATTCTTTTTGACTTGGCTTGTTAAATCTTCTTAAACTCAAGGGAATCTAGCTTCCTCCAGCTGACAAAGCACCATTGAACTCTCCAGTACTGGGTCCTCCCTTCTCTCATACCACCTGATGCACTGACTGGGCCAGGAGGCGCTGGTACACTGTTTGCTTCTTCCTTCCATTTCCAGGCCCACCCTCTGCAGTCACCATAAAGCAACTTCTCCTTTGAAGTTTACTTCATCCATCTAAATCATTCTGTCTACATCAGGCTTGGGGAACCTGCAGCCTCGAGGCCACATGTAGCCTTCTAGGTCCTTGGGTGTGGCCTTTTTACAGAGTCTAAGTTCTACAGAACTAACCCTAACCCTTATTGTTGTAATCTACTGGTTTCCAGTTCTCTTTCCATCCTTTCTCAAGTTAAGTACCTGGTTTGTACCTGTCCATCCCAATATTTGCCTTCATACTTAGGGATTTCAAAAAAGTATGATATCCTCTCAAACAAAGTGGGCTCCCAATTCAATCTCCTCGGCTCCCACAGCCTGTATCTTATTCTACAGATGCAGGAATGAGCAGTACCTCAGTTCTCACTATCAGCCGTACCTGTGTAACCTACATGATGCTAAACACCAAAATTCCCCTGAATTTCCTAACTTCCACCCTTCCTCAAGCCACCTCAAGCTATTACATGTTCTCTGGCTCCCTACTCCCCTTTCTCCCTTCAGTCTTAATCACTACAGAACTGACCCCTTCAGGTATACACTGTCATCTAGCCTTGAATCCCTTGCCCCCTTGTCTTACTGGAGCTCATGCCCTGCCAATGCCCAAGTCTTGGCTAGCAAAACCATCTGCCTTCTCCAATCTTACTCCCAAGCTCCAGGACACACAAGTGTGTTGACCTCTGATTTTCTCCTCCTTTACTTTAGACCCTGAGAAGGGGCCAAATCATCGTGCAAGGGCCAAACTCCCACTTGTCTCTGATCTCATTGCCTTCTATCTCCTCCCAAAGGTTGCCCTTTGGATCCTGACCCTTGATCATTTCTTCCAGTTCATCTTCAATCTCTTTCTAGATTTTTTCCTTCCTTGCTGCCTATAAACCCGTTCAGATGTCTCCTTTAAAAAAAAAACCCCACTTTATGTGGTACTATCCTATAATTTCTTGGTGTACTATCCTACAATTTCTTCTCCCTTTGATAGCCAAACTAATTTTTTTTAAAAATTACTGTATATTTGTTTACTGAGAGGCAATTGCAGTTAAGAGACTTGCCCAGGGTCACACAGTTAGTAACGGTTTGAGGCTGAATTTTGAATTCTCACTGACTCCAGGGTCAGCACTCTTTCCACTATACCGCTTGGCTGCCTCCTCCCCCTTTTTCTTTTTTTAATTACTAAAACTTAAATACACAATAATGATAACCAAACTGTTAAAAAAATATATACTCATTGCCTCCATTTGCATGCCTTGAGTCATTTTTCAACATCTTGATAACTGCTTCTGATCCCACATCAACTGGAACTGCATTCTCTAAGTTTCTCCAGCTAGGTGGTACAGTGGATAGAGCACCACTGCAGGAGTCAGGAGGACCTGAGTTTAAATCTCACCTCAGACACTTGACTCACTAGCTGTGTGACCTTGAGCAAGTCACTTAACCCCAATTGCCTCATCCTGGGTCATCTCCAGTCATCCTGATGAATATCTGGTCACTGGATTCAGATGGCTCTGGAGGAGAAGTGAGGCTGATGACGTGCACAGCCCTCCCTCACTCCAGACAAAATCAAGTGCAAGTCATTTCATTATTCCTCTGATGGCATGGTTGTCTTCAGCAACAAAGGACGAACATACCGTGAATAGAGCAGTGGGCTCAGAGTCAGGAAGACTTGAGTTCAAATGCAGCCTCAGACACTCACTGCTGTGTGACCTTGGACAAGACACTTTAACCTCTGTTTCCTTCAGTGTCCTCAACTGTAAAATGGGGCTCAAAACAGTACCTACCTCACAGGGCTGTTGTGAGGAACGAATAAGATATCTGCAACTAGCACAATGCCTTGCACAGAGTAGGTGATCAACAGATACTTATTCCCCCTCCCCCCCTTTCCTTTAACCCTATGTTAAATCTATTAGCCCTTCTTCTACTCTTCACCTTCCTTGACCTCTCGGCAGCCTCTAACATTGTTCGTCATGCTCACTCTTGGTTTTCATGACCCTGCTCTCTCCCACTTGTCTTCCAACCTAAGGGCTCCTTTTCAGCTTCCTATTCCAGATCATTCTTCTCTTGGCTTCTAAGCATGGATGACCCCAAGTATCTGTTCTGGAGCTCCTCTCCTCTAACTGGCTCCCTTGATGATCTCACTAGCCCCTTGGTGTTCGACCATCACCTCTAGACAGATGATTCCCAAATGCATATACCCAGCCTAATCTCCTCAATTTCAGTTTCATGTTGCCATTGCCAAAAGACTGTCAGACATATGACATCTTAAACTCAACACATTCAAAATAAAACTCATCTTCTCACCACCACCCACCCTGTGTCCAAACTTACCTATTTCTGTTTCATGGCACTACCATCCTTCCAGTCACAGCGGTTTGTAACCTCAGAATCATCCCTGACCCGTACCCCTCTCCCTCAATCAGCAGAGCCAGTCAGCTGCTATGTCTATTAATTCCACAAGACATCTCATACCTATTTCCTTTCCTTTCTCCCACAACTACCCCTCCAGTTCAGGCTGAACTCTTACAATAGCTTCTTCACTGCTCTCCCAGATTCCTGTCTCACCCCTCTACAATCCATCCTCCACTCAGCTACCAAGTTAATATTCCTAAGACATAGATCTAATCACATAATTTCCTTGTTAAAAATGCTTTAGTGGTTCCCTAGCATCTTTAGAACAAAATACAAACTCTTTGGCAGTTAAAGTCCAATACAGCAAGCTCTAACCTTGCTTTCCAAACTTACTCTTCTGTTTCAGACTTTTGTGATTATCTGTTCCCTGCACTCCGCACACCATGTCCTGCTTCCACGTCTTTGCCCAAGCTATTCCCTATGGACAGAAGCCAATTCATTATCACTTGGGTTCCTTAGGATCCTTCAAGGCTCAACTCAAGTGCCAACTCCTAGATGAAGTCTTTCCTGCTCCCTTCAGTTGTTAATGGTCTCTCCAGCCTCCAATGACTCTATATTTAGTTACACATACAGATGCTATATTTCAATCAGGAGGTAAAGACTGCTTTGTTTTTGTGTCCTTGGGGCCTAACACAATGCTTTCATGTAGCAGGTTCTTAATGTTTATTAAAGGATTTTTTTTTCTCCCCTCTTTTTAAACATTTTAACCACAGTATCTCTCACTCTGTCACAATGTAACAATAAAACACAAAGAACTAACTCATTGGTTTTTGTCACCGGCATGTCAAAACCAGTGAGTTTTACCCTATTACAGGGTTCTCTCTTTTTACTAATTATTACCCATATGATCTCTGCTTCTCCTATTAAACCTGGTCCTTCCTTCCATTCAAGACTCCCCTCAAAATTCACCTTCTTCAGGTGGCCTTTCTCAGTCCCCCAGTAGCAACTGCTGGTGCCTTCCCTCAGAGATTACCGTCTACCATGTACACATCATATTGCTACATAGTTGTGAGAGCACATCATATTGATACATAGTTATTAGTGTTCTCCCCCTCGTTAAAATGTAACGATTATATTGTGCACAGTAACAGCACTACTGTGTTTAACTATTCTCAGCAACACACTGATCTCAGATAATTCTAAATGATTGATGATGAAAAATACTTTCCATCTCCAGAGAAAGAAGTAATGCAGTCTGAATGCAGATCGTGACATACTTTCTTTATGTAACGTTTCTTGGTTTTCTGGGGGTTTTTTGGTCTGTTTTTCTTTTTTCTCGGCTCTTACCAAAATGTTTTGCATGATGGCACGTGCATAATCCACATTAAATTGCTTGCCTTTTCAAGGAGAGGGAGGGGAAGGAGAGGATTTGGAACTCACACTTTGAAAACACTAATGTTAAAAATTGTTTTTACGTATAATAGAGAAATTTTTTTTTAAAAAATAACGTAGTTTCTTGGGTCCTTTAAAAAATAACCCTGAGCGCTTAGCGCAGGGTCCTAGTAAGTAAGCACTTAGTAAACGCTGGACGGACTTACCCCGCTGTCCTGCTGACCGAAGCCGCTGGCTCCCCGGCACTCCCGAGACACCTACCTTCGTTCCCTCGGCCCCCTCCTTACCCTGCCCTTTAGAGCCACGCCGCCCAACCGACTGTGCCCCCAGCAGAAGACACCCAAAGGTGTTCCCGCCGTCCACCCAACCACAGGCCCAAAAGGAGGCCAGCATCCCACCCTCACGAACCTACCTCTTTAACACTTCACACCTTTTCAATATAACGGGCAGAAAACGGTTTTTCCTACCTGTCCTAAAGACCTAAGATAAAGGTTTATTATGTCACATGGCAGGCGCCAGCCGTCAAGCGGATGTTATGGAGATCCTTCGGAAACCCCGCCGCGGAAGTCCTGGAAGGCAAAGGGAAGCGTTAAAGACAAGGCCAATCACAAGCCAGGGCTCGGTGCTCGTCCCTCCCCCCTGTTCTAATTGGTTGGAAACTGCTTTCTTCGGCAGCAGCGCCCGGCGGGACGCATGGAGAGACTGGCGGGCTCGCCGGCCTGCAGGAGTCCGAGGACCGAAGAGAACCAAAGTGCCCAGGGGACCGCTCGTCGGTGAGCGCCCCTCCGGACGCGTCTCGGCCTCCAAGCGGGCGCCGGCGGCCATGGGCCCGCGCGGCCGCGAGCGCCGGGCTGGGGCGGTCCAGAGTACGAACGACAGCAGCGCCCTGAGCAAGAGCTCCCTGGCGGCGCACGGCTACGTGCGCGACCCCTTCGCGGCGCTGCTGGTGGGGGGCGCTCCGCGGCGCGCGCCGCTCATCCACCGCGGCTACTACGTGCGCGCGCGGGCCGTGAGGCACTGTGTGCGCGCCTTCCTGGAGCGCGCTCCCGCCGAGCCCGGCCGGCGCCGCCAGATCCTGTCGCTGGGCGCGGGGTCCGACTCGCTGTACTTCCGCCTCAAAGCCGCGGGCCGGCTGGCTCGGGCCGCCGTGTGGGAGGTGGACCTCCCGGGCGTGGCCGAGCGGAAGGCGGCGACGATTCGCGCCACGCCGGAGCTGGCCGCTCTGGCCGGGCCGCCCCTGGGCCCCGGGCCCGGCCCCGGCTCGGCCCTGCGCCTCGCCGGCGAGGACTACCGCCTCCTGGGCAGCGACCTGCGCGACCTGCCGGCGCTGGCCCAGGCCCTGGAGGCCTCCGGGCTGGAGGCCGGCGCGCCCACGCTGCTGCTGGCCGAGGCCGTGCTCTCATACCTGGAGCCGGGCAGCGCGGCCGCCCTGCTGGCCTGGGCCGCGGGCCGCTTCGCCCGGGCCCTCTTCGTGCTCTACGAGCAGACGCGGCCCCACGACGCCTTCGGCCGGGTCATGCGGGGCCACTTCGAGCGGCTGAGCGCGCCCCTGCGCGGGCTGGCCCCCTTTCCCGACGTGGCGTCTCAGCGGCGGCGCTTCCTGGACGCGGGCTGGGCGGCCTGCAGCGCCCTGGACATGAACGAGTTCTACCGCGGCCTGGTGCCGGCCCGGGAGCGCAGGCGCGTGGAGGCCCTCGAGCCCTTCGACGAGTTTGAGGGGTGGCATCTCAAGTGCTCCCACTATTTCATCCTGGCCGCCTCCACCGCGGGCGCCCCGGGCCCGGCCGAGCTGCTCCCGCCCGTGCACGCTTTTCCTCGAGTGGAGCCAGCCCCTCCCGCGGGCGTCCTGGCCCCCAGCGTGTTAGAGGAGGGTCGGGGCTGCGACCTGAAGCGGTTTGGCCACGCCTCGGCCCTCCTGGGCCCCGATGTTATCCTCAGCACCGGGGGCTTTGGGGAGCATGAGGGGCGTCATGCCAGGATGAGCACGTGTCACGTGCTGTGTAGACGACCCGGCTCCGGGTGGAGTGCAGGCCCCGTGTGTGGGGCCGGAGCCCGATGGGATGGGCGCCTCTTCCACACCATGACCCCCTTCTCTGACACTCGGGTTCTCGTGCTGGGTGGGAGGCTGTCCCCTGTGACTCCCGCCTCGGGGATGTTCTGGCTCTGCTGCCCCTCCCCAGAGGGAAACGATGCCGACCCCCTGCAGGTGACAGTCACAGAGGTTGGCCCAGAGGCGGAGCTCCCCTCCCCACGATGGCGACACTCAGCTGCCAAGGTCCTTTGTCAAAGGCGGACATACTTGTTTGTATATGGGGGGCGCAATGGGAAGGATGCTGTGCTAGGTGACTGCCATTTCCTACACGTGGACACAATGACCTGGGTCACTTTACCAGTAGAAGGGCCAGAACCTGATGCTCGACACTCTCATAGTGCCTGCAGTTGGAAGGGAGGAGCCCTCGTCGCAGGAGGCCTCAGTGTTTCAGAGGAACCACTAGGCTCCGTACACTTTCTGAAACCAGTCTCTCATGGATTTTGTTGGGAAAGGTTGGAGGTCCAGCCTCCCATCACCCCAAGGTATTCTCACACAGCCCATGTATTTGATGGAAAGCTGCTGCTGGTGGGAGGGGTCTCGATTCATTCCTCCTCCATTCCTGGAGTGACAGTGATTGACTTGACCACAAAACTGAGCTCTGAATACCATATTGACACGGCCTGTGTTCCGTGGCCTCTAATGCTGCACAACCATACCAGCATCTTGCTACCAGAAGAGCAACAGCTCCTTCTTCTTGGAGGGGGTGGGAACTGCTTTTCTTTTGGTACCCACTTTAATCCCTGCCCAGTCATCTTGGACATAACTCCTTTGAAACCTAAGAAATGACTGCTGCTGTTCACATAATAAATAGGTTGATTTTATGTGAAGGATCCAAAATTAGGAAACTAATCTTCCATCTTCTGAAAGAGTAAGTGGAGATTATTTCTGAGACAAACAGACCGTCAAAGATCTCTTGTGTAGGAAATCACAAGGTAGTTAAATTATTAGAGGCCGTGAAGGAGACTGGAAGCATACTTGGGATTGTAGGTGAATAAGGCCAACCACATACCACCCATTACCTGCAAAAACCAAACCACTAGTCTGAAACACAGCATGAAAGGACAGCTTCAACAAAAACAGGGGAAGGGTTCCCAAGAAAACTTGCAAATCTGCTTTTGCAAAGTTGTCATTTCAGTCTGTGTTTTATCACTTAATTTTGTCTCTATATTCAGTTTAAGTTACAAATTTCCAGTTAGCATATTTAAGTTGGATTTTGTTTGTTGTTAAAATAAGTTTTATTAATTTTTTTATGTATTTATAATTTGCCCCTCCCACCACACATGCCCCCTGAAAATCGAAACACATCATAAACATATATAATAAAGCAAAACAAATTCTCACTCTGACCGTGTTCCAAAATGTATTTCTGCATTTTAAGTTCATCACCTCTGAGAGGAGGCAAGTGTCATCTTTGGTCTCCTGAACTCATGGTTATTGCATTGATCAGAATCTAAAGTCTTTAATCAAGTTGTTCTTTTCAAAATTTTTGTCATTGTATAAATTGTTCATTTTCTCACTTCACTGTATATCCATTTACTGAAGTCTTACCAGTTTCCTCTGAAGTTGTCATTTCTTATGGCATGATAATATTCCACTATGTTTGTACATCATAATTGGTTTTACCACTCCCCATTAAGACAGCTTAATGTTTCCAGTTTGGGGCTACTGTGAAAAAAGTGCCTATGTTATTTTTGTACATACAAGTCCCTTTTATCTTCCTTCTTTTCTCCTTGAGTATAGGCCTAGTGGTATATCTGGGTTCAGTTTAGTAACTTTTGGAACTTAGCTCCATGTTCATTTTCCAAAAGGGTTGTACTAACTTGCAGTTCCAGCAACAATGCACCAGTGTCCCTGTTTTCCCTCAGTTCCTCTAGTAATTGCCATTTTCTCTTTATTTTTGATGGGTGTAAGGTTAAAACCTTAAAGCTGCTTTCATTGGTGTTTCTCTAGGGATTTAAAGCACTTGATATAACTTTTTCTTTCTTTGAAAACTTGTATATGTACTTTGGCTATCTCTTGGGGATTAGCTCTCAGTTTCACAAATTTGTATCAGTTCTTTACATATCTTGGATATGAAACCTTTATTATAGAAACTTGTTGCAATCAATTGGCATTTTTACAGTACCTTGCACACAGTTCATACAATAATGAATTTTTAGTAATACATCTTGAATTCTTAACCTGAAGTCTGAACCTCCTGTACTGAGCCTCACCTAAGCTCCCGCTCAAAATATATAGCCTTGTGAGGTAAGGATTTAAAATATTTATATTCATTTTAGAGATGAGGGAATGGTGGCTCAGGTTAAGTGACTTGCCCAAGGTAACATAATTATCAAGCATAAGATCTGTGTTGTGCTAAGCTGCATTTATAATAGTAAAGGTCTTTGAGGCTCTAAAGATATGGAGGGAAAGCAGGTATGCATAGCAAAAGTTCATCAGGCAGGGATTTGAGAACAGGTGTCCAAAGGTTTCTAAGTGGAAATTTTGAGGCGTTGTATTCATATGTAAGACCTGAACCAGGAATGAGTGGAATAGCTTCAAGTAGACAGTACCCCCTAGGAGTAGTTGCTGGTGTATAACAAGGAAAAATGCAAACTTAGGATATGACATGGAAAGGAGGCCTGGATATTCAAAAGAGAATTGTAGGAATGATACTATGAGATATTATGTGTGTAGATAATTTCTCTCTAGCGGGGTTTGAAGGGTATTTATAATTATGTAGAGTGTTATAGAAGGTCACATTTGAAGCAGCTAGGTGGTACAGTAAATAGAATGTTGGGCCTGGAGTCAGGAAGATCAGACATACTATCTGTGATTTTGGGCAGGTCACTTAACCTCTCTACCTTAGTATTCCTATCTGTAAAATGGGGATATCATCACCTACTTCCCAGGGATTTTGTCAGGATTAAATGAGACTGTAAAGCATCTAGCACAGTGCCAGGAATCTCTATATAATTATTATTGCCCAGCGATTCCCCAAGCAAAAAGACCTAGATAAACCTGCGGACCCAAAATGAGGTAGTGGGTCAAAAACAGAGCTACTGGTAAATACTGGTGCATGGTTGGTGGAGTTGTGAGTTAGTTTAGTCATTTTGGAAGTATCTACAGGAGGTATAATCTTAGATAACCCCTAGTCTGTAAAACTCATAGGAAGCCTAGAGGATTCTGCCATTGGGGTGACGTGGCATAGAAGACTACTAGCAGCCTCAGAGTTGGAGAACCTGAGTTCAAAATCCTATTTACTAACTGGGATCATAGGGAGGCTATTTAACTTCTTACCCTGGCTTCCTTATTTATAAAATAGAAATAGAAATTCTTGCACTACAGTTCTCAAGCTTATTCTGAGGAAGGTACCTTAAGTTGATATTGATGTGTGACTTAATTTGTGGCCCAGAACCAATTTGGTCTGCAGGGTTCCTTTAGATGAGCTGGTTATGGACACAACTGACCTTGTAGTACTGCTGCTATATACCCCCAAACCTATCCAAAAGTGAACACAACCACCTAAGTAGTTAAGAAGTACCCTTAGTAGGCCTTCAAGTGAATACTCTTCAGTTTAGCTTTTCCATGAGCTAGACCTGGAATCACTGTGAACCACAGAGAGCTTTAATTCTTCCCAGCTGGATCCATATCCATTTGGTAGTGGGACCAAAAAGAGAAAGAAAAAAACTTAAGTACTTACTATGTGCCAGGTATTGTGCTAAGCTAATGGGATACAAATGCAAGAAGAAATATAGTCCCTACCGTCCAGGAGTTTATTACACTCTAATGGAGGAAGATAAAGCTGAATGGGGTGAGGCATGGTGTCAAAGTCAGGAAAGTTGGAAGCAAAGACAGGAACAGAGTGAAGGCCACCATGTTGGCCTGGGCCCACCCTTAAAATGGGGGCCCACCCTTAATCCCAAGCAGGGATTTCACCAGTGGGAGAAGGGGACATAGTGGAAGGATGTTACAGGGTGAGGAAGTCCGAAGCTCCAAGGCAGCTGAGGAATGCTGAGGAAGCAAAGTCTAGAAAAGCAGAACAAATTCACTTATTTACCCCCATCCCTTCCCAACCCCATTCTCCCAACTCCCCAGAAATTGCCAGCATGGTATAGTAGAAAGAATGCTAGACTTGAAATGAGAACATCTGGATTCAGATTACAACTCTGACCCTTTCTAGTGGGTTATTTTGTGCGATTCACACAACCTGAACTCAATTTCCACATCTGCAGCATATTTACACCATCTACCTCACAGGGTTATTGTAAGGAAAGTAGTTTGTATATCTTGGAGCACTATATTAAAAAAATTTTAACTTCCTCTCTATAGACAAGCCAAGTCTTTTCATGAGAAAAGTTGATCACTTTATCCAATATGGAAGATCCTCTCTTGGACCATGCTGTCAACATTATAATCTAAGTAATTTCAGGTAGTAGTAATAACTCATATTTTTTATACCATCATATACTTAATTAAAAAGTAGCATAGTGTTATAAGAAATTAGGCCTGCTGGTTTTAAAACCACCACAACAGTTTCCCATTAAGGGAGGCTGTAGCTTAGAATCTATGTATGAAAACCATTGTTTTATGATTTTGAGGCTGAAAGCTTATGGAACATACTCATGGAAAAATACTGATAACATTTTTCAAAAGTTGTTATAGCCATGTCACCCAAGTAATATTTTGTTTACCACCAGCTTTTCTCCCTGAGAACAATCCCCCTAAAATAATATTTTGCTCCAACTCTGTTACACAATTTGGCCAGCTCCAGGAAGGCCATCCAAAATCTTAGTATAAAAACCTCATTTCTCAGAAGAGCACTTTAGAGCATGCTTTCCTGTTGGAGTATATGCTTGTGTCCAGCAGGAACATCTCTTCCCACTGAAGAGATCATTGAACATCTCGCCCACCTCCTGCTGAATGGACCCATGCTTGTATTCCCCATTCCAACACTACCCTTAGGTTAGTTATGCTCTACGTTAGTGTGTATGACTGAGTGGTATGTTGGGTGCCCTTTTCCCTCTTCTTCATTGGAATAAAGCTTTACAACCGATTTGACTCCTATTGCTCTACATTCTTAGCACCTGAATTCATTCAGGGGTTGGTTTTCCTGCTATCTTAGACTGGCCATGGGTCTTTCCTTAGATATAAACAGGGTATCCAGAGAACTTAATCTGTTGGCAGCTGCACCTGTCAGGGGACTGTGAGCCCAGCTGTAGGAAGCAAGGACTAATAGGAGAGCCCTAAGTCCTCCCAGGAGGGATTCCCTTGTACCAGAAGACTGTCACAAAGTACAGATCTTAGTTTTCTTTACAACAGCCTCATTTTTTACAGATGAAAAAATCGAGAGAAGCTAAGTAACACTCAATATTACTTTTAAGAGACAGTACTGGGAGCTAACCCTAGATCTTCCATTTCCAAAGGCCAGTGCTTTTTATACTATACTATGCTATAAGAAAGCAAAGAAGGAAACAAGCATTTATGAAGCACCTACTGTGTGCAGGGGACTATGCCAAGCACTTTGCAAATATTTCATTTGATCCTCCTCAGAGGTAGATGCTACTGTTATCCCCAATTTTAAGTTAAGAATACTGAGGCAAACAGGTTAAGTGGCAGGGTCACACAGCTAGTAAGTACATGAGTCCATATTTGAGCTCATTTTCCTGACTCCTGGCCCAACACTTTATCTCTGTGTCATCCATCTCTGCCTATTATGAGGTGTTAGGCGAGACAGGAAAATGTAGAATTTTTTTTCAGGTGAAGAGTTTGGTGAATTTTTAAAAAAATAATATATGCCAAACCTGAATTAAAAGTAGTAAAGTGGTGTTTATTCTCCTGTGTACCGGCTAGCATCTTGTGATGTGACTAATCAGGCTTGTTCTCACAAATTATCCGCATTTTCTGTAAGCTATTACCAGATTAAATATGACCTTCCCCACCTTTTAGCCCATATACACATCTTGCACCTCCCAGTCCCAAACTGCAACTTGTCCCAGTATTTACTTTGTGTCCTCATGGGCAGTGTGCTTTCTGACCAGAGGCTTATTATAAATAGTCTGTGGCAATTACATTTGTGTCCCAGCTCCAGCATGAATTGAGGAATTTAGTCATAAATGTTGCCATTCCAGCCTACCCCTACACGCGCACACACTCTTTCTCTTACTGTCTCTCTCCCTCTTCTCCCCTCTCTTGTCCTCCCGCCTCTCTTCTCTCTGTCTGTTCCCCCCTCTCTCTCCTCTCATGGTCTCTATTTCCTCTCTTTTTCTCTCCCTGTCTCTCTTTCTCTGTCTTTTTCTCTATCTCTGTCTCTCCCTATTTCTTCCTCTCTCCCTTTCTCTGTCTCCTCTTTCTGTCTGTTTCTTTCTATCTCACTCCCCCATCTCTCTGTTTTTGTCTTTCTCCTTCCCTCTCTACCTCTGTCTCTATCTCCTCTCTTTTTCTTTCCCTCTCTATCTCTGTTGCTCTAGTTTTCTCCCTCCTTCTCTCCCTCCTTCCTACTGGTGTGGTGGATGCCTTCCCTACAATTGAGAGTCTTAAGGGATTGCCCAGAGTCAAACAGCCAGTGTGTGTTCATGAATGTGCCTAAACTCAGGTCTTCCTGACTTCGAGGTCAACTCAATCCATGATGTCAATATCTGTCTCTCTCCCTTAAACTCTTTACTTTAGCTAAAGCCCTGTGATGAAACTGAGAACAGCACAGGAAGAAAGGGTAGAAATACCCTTGAAGAAAGGGTAGAAATACCCTTGCTTTCCTAAGCCAAGGAGACCAAGGTGACAAATGGTAGATCCATCTATTTTATATCAGTAATCAGTCCACCAGAAACAAAGTAATATGTCAAACCAGCTGGCCCCCCACCCCCTGCCCTCCATGAAAGATAAGAACTGTTCTAAACATACACTGAACATGTGTGTCTTGTAGAGCTGAATGCCATTACGTTCTTGTTGTGGTTCCCAAATTTTATGACTAAACTTCCGTTTTTTTGAAGCTCTAGTTCTCCTCAATGATGTTAGCAAATAGAACATGTGTCTGTGCTCTAGTGAATATAGGTTTCCTTGGTCTTTTCCCCTGTACTTTGAACCTCTGTCTTATACTGTATTCATTCTATGATAATTACTACATGGTGGAGCCGTGGATGGAACCTCAGACACTTGCTAGATGTGTGACCCTGGGGAAGACACTTAATCTGTGTTTGCCTCAGTTTCCTCATCTGTAAGATGGCAATAATAGTCATGCCTACCTCCCTGGGTTGTGAGCCTCAAATGGTATAATAATTGTAAAGCCCTTAGCATAGTTCCTGTCACATAATAAGCACTATATAAATGTTAGGTATTACTATATTCTAATACTCTATAATATATCATCATACACTATAACATCCCTCTTGAATATATTCATCATTGTATCATATCATGTTATAATATCCCTTTGTGGTTATCTCCACTTTATCCTATATACATCTTGTTCATACACAGTTTGTATGTTATCTCCTCTATTAGACCATGAGTTTGAGGGCAGAAGCTTTTTTTTTTTTTGTATTCCTAGTCCTTAGCACAGTTCCTGGCACATAGCAAGCTCTTAATAAATACATCTTGACTATGACATAATTCCTACTCAGAAGCAATTCCTGGCCACTCCTGAGTGCCACCAATGCCTTCTCTCTCCCCCTTCTTCCCTGCTCCCTTGTACTCTCTTCCCCTTCTCAGCATCCTTCCTCTGATTCTTATTACCTGTATGACCTTGAACAAATTACTTGACCTCTCAGGTTTCTCTTTCTCTCCCTGTAAATGAGAGATCTGAACCTAATAGCTTTCCAACTCCAGAATATATGATTTTACAATCTTTTCAGGGCATACTTCCATATTATGGCCCTAAACTGAAGTGATGATTCAGAAAGATATCAGTTATAAAAGTGGTTGTGGGGCAAGAAGGAAAAAGACCACATTGAATGTTGAGTGACTTGAAAAAAAGAAGTCTATTTCCTTGAGAGTTTATTCCATGAACAAAAGAAGAGCTGATTAAAGGCATAGATGCAAAATATGTAAGATGTTCTTACTGTAGGGTTATATATGGTGAAATCATGACAACAGTGCCTATCCCACATACTGATATAACAGTTTAACTAAGTGATAAGGAGCCTTCTGGCTGAAGTCAAGAAAAATGACAGATACGAAGTAATGAGGGACTGGAAAATAAAGTTGCAAATAGTCAATTATAGTTGACTTTAATTATTTAGATGGATAAAGGAAGAGTATGTAAAATAGAAATTATGAAACTTTATTGACTAGAGTTGATGGAACTTCACAGAAAGATATAGAGTAGTCGACTGATAGGAGTTTTTATCCCACAAATTAGACAATTGTGGGGCCACTCACAATGCCTTAGACACTTAAAAAAAATATTTCCTCGAGACTGAGTAGTGGTCTGGGTGGACAAACAAGAACAGATACGTTGAAAGTTTTATAGAAGTGAGTGAAAAATTCTAACTTCTCAAATAAGATCAGAGATGCTATTTTTGTATCCAGAAAAGTAATGTTTTGAGTGCTATTATGATTGCCTACTGTATGCAAATAGATGGGCAGACTTTAAAAGTTTCCACTGTCAATTATAACTGCTGTAAGCATAGTAAAGATTTTAAAGACCCTCAGTTTAGGTAAATGCTTTGATCTAATGAAACCAGACTACTTTTGGGACCCCTGTTTCTACGCACCATTGTTGAGTATGTTGCATGGTTTCTACACTATATACGTTTTACTCTCTCCATTTAAGTAATGCAACTGTCATTGGCTAATGTTTGTAACCTCATTTTCCAGGTCTATTACTTCATGTCCTCATTTTCTTTGACTTCATCCTGAAGAAGCCCCATCACATTATTAATCTGATGTAAACACCATCAGCAACACTGTGTAACATTATACTGCCTCTTGCAATTTACACAGAATAATCTGGATTATTTTCTCAGCTTTGGAATTGTTTATTCTAGCAAGCTGGACCCCATATCCTTCTCCACCACAGAGACCTTCCATTTCTGCCTTGATTATCAGCAATAAATCTCTGTTTTCCCTTACCATTTAGGGCCAGTTGGAGGGGATATAAGAAGGAATATGAGAACTAAACAGACAAATAAAATATATCACAGGAGTTAGCTAACTTTCCAGAAAACTTAATCTGAGGCACCAGAGACACGCAATTAAAAAAACAAAGCACAAATCTTGGGTTTTGTGATGCTTCACCAACCATGACCTGGTGTTTAACTCTGATTGAGTGTAATGGGAAAAGACAAAAAGACCTTGCCCTAATTTTTCTGTGAAAAGTCATTTACCACTTAATTATCAGAGGAAGGTATTTCATGCTGGGAATTAAATTGTGGTGGGACTAATTATTGTGATAAACTTTGTGCTTTCTTCCTTATTCCCCACCCCTCATTTCCAGGGTCTTCATTAGTATCCAATCTGTGACTCATATTTGCACTTCTGCTTATTTAATAAAAAATAGTAAAACTTGTTTCATGGCTATGGTTATGTCAATTACAGAACAAGGAATGCAGCCAAAACTTTAAAAAAATTTTTTTGAACAACTCAACTCCACCCACATGTTCTCCTCCATCACTAGTTAGCTAACTCCCCAGTCAAAAGCTAAAAAGGGGGATCCTGGATTGACTCAGCAAATCTTCGTTTTATAGAGTCTACCTGTATTGAGACTAGTAGCCAGTGTCATGAATGAAAAGGGATACATGATTTTGTCTAGAACTAGTAATGAATTATCAGTTTGAATTTGGGCAATGCCCTGATTTAGGACGTTATAATGTAATGATGACATCCATTTGATTCATGTCTCACATGGGATCTGAGTCTCTGCATTCACTTCTGAGGGCCTGTGTCAGCTTTCAAGAAAAGAACATTACACAACTCTTTGATCTCTGCCTTAATAATGTCTGCTTCCTCCTTAGGGTGGTACCTTAGGAAGCTGCTTTTTTTTTTTTTTAATCCTAGACTAGTTAGAGCTGCATTTCTAAATATCATTGCTTAGTATGTACTAAGGACAAAAAGCTAGGGTGATGGGATGTGGTATTGCATTTTCACAAATGGGCAGTGTGGCATTATAAAACAGTCATTGAACCTGGAGTTTCCCACCATGCCTGACATCGCCTCGGAATCCAGGTACTCCTATAGATCCAACCTAACGTACACAAAATCTCAGAGATCCCTTTGAAGGGGCACAATTTCTGTGACTAGGTCAGGATTGAGGCAGTGATAAACTTGGTCTCTAGGTCATTTTGGTATAGTGGGGAGATATTAGCGTTCCCCCCACCCCTCTGTCTACATTGATTCCTCTCTTTCCACTGCAAAACTTGGCTGGACTCAAAAGTGTAACTGAGTAGAGGGAAAGTCAGGAAAAAACCAAGCATACAATTTTACCATGAAGCAGCCACAAGCCTCTGGCTGCTACTGGGCATTTGTCTAAGAAAAGAGGGACCCAAAGTAAGGGCAAAATCAATAAAAGACGAGGAGCCCAGTAGGGAAGTCATCTTATTTTGGCGGCTTCTTACTTGAACATTGCCAGGATGAGAGCTTAAAAAAATCCCAACTTTATTGGTGGTGGTCTTTCTGTGTGTGTGTGTGTGTGCATATACACACATGCATATGTATATGTATTGTATATGAATACACATACACATAGAGTTACAAGGGTTCCATTTGTACTCTCAAGAGTGCATATGTGTATGTGTGTGTTATTGAGTCATTTTTTTTCAGTTGTGTCTGACTCTTCGTGATCCCATTTGGAGTTTTCTTGGCAAAGATACTAAAATGGTTTGCCATTTCCTTCTCCAGCTCATTTTACAGACAGGGTTAAGTGACTTGCCAAGGGTTACACAGCTGGTACCAGATCTCAGAGGCCAAAATCCTCATTCTACAGCCAAGTAAACCCACCTTAGCTAAAGCTTTCTTACTTAAATCTTACTTAACCCAGGGAAGGCTAACAATTTACTCAGTGTCATATAAGCAGTCAGTATAAGAGGTGGAATTTTAACTCGCATCCTTTGACTAGAGCCGGTATTCTCTCCCTTGTACCCTGCCACCTAATAATAACAAAGGAAAACATTTAAGCAAAGTCAACTGACCCAGGAACTATGCCTGACTATGAACCACTTTCCCCATTTGTAGTCCCTTCCTTTCTAATGAGAAAATATTTGTCCTTATTCATTCTCTAGGGCTGAGGTTATTCATTCATTACAATTCATAAGAATTCAACCACTTTTTAATGTTGGCATTGACCTTATTGCAGTCATTGTGATATTGTCTTTTTGGTTCTCCTTTCTTTACTTTCTTTCACTTCATATAGGTTTTAATATATTTCTTTGAATTCCTCGTCATTTATTTCTTATGACAATAATATTATATAATATTCCATTACAGTCATATATCACAGTTAGTTCACTCATTCCCTTATAAATGGATACCCATATTATTTCTAATTTTTTTTTTACTACCATGGAGGGCTGTTGTGGATATTTTATCACATATAAGACCTTTCCGCTATTGATCTTGGGTGCATATCTAGTAGTTGAATCCCTGGGTCAAAGGATATGACTTTTGTCAAATAATTCCAAATTGTTTTCCAGAGCAGATTATGAATCCACAGCTCCACCAGTAGTGTATTAGGGAGATAAGGACTTTTTGCTATATGCATTTTGATTTATTCTTTTGATGTCCTGTGTCACTAGCATCCTGGGGGAAGGAAGAAAGAGAATTATTGAAGTTACGTTAGATTTCTTCCATTATTTCCATAGGTTTCTTCCCTTCCCCTCATTTGTACCCCATCCTCCTCACATTCCAATTTCCACATTCTAATGTCCTACAATCCTATTTGGTGTGTCACAAAACCTTAAGGAATTTGATAAGGCCAAATGAACAAGTACATTCCCCTTCTCAGGAATTCCTGCCCCCTGCCTTCTGCTTCTGGCGCTACCAGAGAAGCAGCAGGATTCTAGGCACACAGGGATCTACAGATGGAAGGGGCATTAAAGATCATCTGCTTCAAACATCTCCTCATTTGACATATGCATAAATAGAGACCATGGAGTCAGGATTTGGGTCAGATGTGATGTAATGGACAAAAGCACTGGCCTCAGAGTCAGGAGAAATCTGAATTCACATCCTAGTTCTGACACTTGGAAGCTCTGCCAGCTTGTGACCCCAATTGGGCAAATGTCTTGACTTCTTTGAGACTCAGTTTCTTTGCCTGTAAAACAAGGTTGGTACTACATTCCCTGTCTACTTCATAAGTTTTTGTGAGGAAAGTGCCTTGTAAAAAGTAAATTCAATACTTCTATGAATTTCTAATCTCATCAATGTAGGGATTTCCTCCAGTGAGGCAGCTTGTTGGCCATCTATGGCTTCTCTCTCTTTTTTTTTATGGCTTTTGTTTATCTTTTCCCCTAAATCCTCCACAAGGGTTTCAAATCTAGACCTCTTGGTGTGGTATGGATACAGTGGGGGGTTGTGGAACACATGGACACATTGGTTTTCTTTCACTTATTAGCCTATAGCCTTTTCCAGATACCTATCTTTCTGAGGATAGCTTTATTCTATTTCTTTGTTATTAATATCTTGCAGGCTACTCATGACTACCACCTATATCTCTTGTCCTTTAGGTGACTTTATTTAGAGACTATGGTCATAACCATATAGCATCACTAGAAAAATAGTGATCTTGACAATAAGGGCCTTTTTCTTATATGAAACCATTATAAAATTCTGAGGATATTTACTCATCAGTTAATGAGCTGAGTTCTGGAGCAAGACCTTAAGGGCACTCATAGAACCCTGAGTTCTTGCTCAGGGACTCTCGGTAAAGGGCTGATTCTCTACAGGGTGTTCTGGGAAATATTTCACAAGCGGTGAAATATACACACAGCATATTTTTACTTTTAATCTCTATTATTAACATTTTTTCATCCCTTAAGTCTAGACAATCAGCAAAACAATAAATCAAATCCTGATTTATAGTATTTGCCAGTTTCCAAGGTGTAAATACACTGAAAATTTAGCAATCAACTCCCATGAGTTTATTCAAGCTGGCTCCAGCATACCCCTAATTCTCTAATTCTGTTTGTTCAAAAACCCATTCTGCTGTGTTCTCCTCAATGTTAATCATCAAGGATTAGTACTCCAGTTTCAGGTAATTAATTAACATGAAGCTCTCACATATAGCAAGAGTGGAAATAAAAACATTTCTGTCCTACACCGGGAAGGCACACTTTCCCCTCAGTCCTTTGGGAGAGTCGGCTCAATCTTTAGACCATTGACCATTTCTACAAAGCGTTTGCCCCTAGTTGATGATGCCCTTAGGCATCATCCTGGGACTATGCCTCAGCTGCTACTGGTCTTGGCTTCTTTCTACTCCTTGGTGATGGGGCTGGTGCCTTGGCTGGTAGCAAACTCAGGCCTAGATTCCTGTAATTAGCTTTGTGTGGGCTTGCTCCCTAGATCTTTCAGAGCTTACAAGGTCATAGCTGTCTCCAATACTATTTTTCTGCTTCACTTAAATCCAATTCCCATACAAGTCAAGACATCACCCTCATGATGTCATCGGTCCTCTTTGAGAACAAGAACAAGGGGCAACTGGGTGGAGCAGTGTATAGAACAGCTGTTCTGGAGTCAGAAGGACCTGAATTCAAATGTGGCCTCAGATGCTTACTAGCTGTGTGACACTGGGCAAGTCACTTAATCCTTATTGCTGCCAAAAGAAAAAAAAAAGGAGAATGAGAAGGAGAATGAAGTACGAACATCAACAACCAAAAGCAGAAAAGAGCAAATGCACAGAGACGAAGGACAGAGACCCATACTCGTGACCATGTGTGGGCCTGGATGGGGAGATTAATACGAGTTAATAAGAGTTATTAACATTAAGGCCCAAGGGTTTTCTCCCCACCCAGTTGTTTATAGTAGCATGCCTTTCCTTCATCTGTCAGAAGGGAAAAAGGATCTGCTTCAGTTATCTTTTTGAAGGCATTAATATTTCTGGATTAGGAGCCAGTTAAGAAGCTCCTCTTCTTCATGGGGGCTAACAGACAGGTTAACATATCTGTACACATTCCAGACTCTTTGTGAAGACTGCATTAGCTACTTCGAGGCTCAAAAGTTCTGAGCTTGGCTCGTCCCCTGTTATGTAGAGAAGCTTGGGGCCATCAAAAGTGTGGGCCAGTATTCCAAAGACAATCCAGTCCACTCTCCTCCTTCAATTTTGAACCCAATTCACTGTCTATCCACATTGTCTGTTTAAGACATATGTACTCATAGATAAGCTTATGGATAATCTATATCATAGTCTGGACAGCAGACTTTTTTTTTTTGCTAGGCAATTGAGTAAAAAATGTATATATGACATACTTTTAAGGTTAATCTGAATCATTAACATTTTCTCCATCACTTTCTTAAGTCATTACAGTCAAGAAAACAATACATTAGGCCCTGGTTTGTGGCATTTGCTGATTTCTAAGGTGTAAACTCTTCTACTGAAAATTTAACAAATGGCTCCCAGGAGATGGTTCAAGCTGGCTTGAACACACTCCTGCTTTTAAGTGACTCAGTCCCCACTTAGGAGGTCCTGCAACATTACCAGTCAGTCAACAAACTTTTTAAAGTATTTACTGTGTTAAGTGCTGGGGATACAAAAAAAAGACAAAAATCGTTTTTTTCAAGGAACTTACTCCTAATGCGGAAGGCGTGTAAATAATTAGGTACATACCAGATATGCACAGAGTAGAAGGAAGGCTACCTGAAAGGAGAAGACACTAGTAACTAGGGGAGAGAGTATATAGCACGGGCTTACTAAAAAACGAAGGATTCGAACTATGTCTTTTTTTAAAAATATATTTATTTAATTTTTAATTTATGGAATAAAATAAGCATTTCCATGACATAGTGTGGTTAAAAAAAAATATGATTGCCTATGACTTGCCATGCAAGTCTATTATGTACAACTTGCTATTTCTTTTAAATATATAATAAAGTTATCATGTAAATTCTTTTTTTCCTTTTTTTCTTTCCTCTCCCCACCCTTGCCCTAGAGATGACTACCATTAAACACAAATATGTGTGTGTGTGTGTGCATGTGTGTGTGTGTGTGTAAAATCATTCTATTTATACTTCTACTTATCAGTTCTTTCTCTGGATGCAAGTATATCCTTCATATGCCCTTTACAGTTAATTTGAGTACATACAGTGGTCAAAATGACTCATCCACTCACAGCTGTTCTTAAAACAGTATTGTTCTTACTGTATATGGTGTTCTCGTGGTTCTGCTCATTCTGTTCTTGATTATTTCACACAAATTTATCCATATTTTTCTGAGACCACTGAGCTTATCATTTCTTACAGCACAGCTGTATTCCATCACAATAATATGCTACAACTTGTTCAGTCGATCCCCAAATGATGGTCATCCCCATAATTTCCAGTTCTTTGCCACCACAAAGAGATATTTTATATAAATATTTTAGAAATATAGATTCTTTTCCTTTTTCCCTAATCAGCTTTGGTAAAAGACCTAGTTGGGATATTGCTGGATCAAAGGGTATAGACAATTTAATAATTCTTTGATTTGAACTATGTCTTGAAGGAAACCAGTGGGATCCTGGTGGAGGTAGAGGTGAGGGGTTAGAGAATTCTGGACTTGGATGCTAGCTAGTCAGTGTAAACACATGGGTCTGGAAGATAAAGTAAAGACGGAATACAGGTCAGCATAATTAGACTGTAGAATTATATGGAAGAGAGTAAGGGCCAGGTCATAAAGAACTTTGAATGCAAAACAGAGGAGTTTATATTTGATCTTGGAGGTAATTGGGCCACTGTAGCTCACTGAGGAAGGATCTGATGGCTAGACTAGGGATTCAGAAAAAATCACTTTAGCAGTTGAGTAGATAATGGATTGGGGTGGGGAAAGATTTGAGCCAGAGACGGATTAGAAAAGAAGATTCTTGCAGCAATCCATGGAAGAGGTAACAAGACGTCTGATGCAATCCACAAAATGCCTTCTACCAACAGGATCATGTAGACCAGTGGTATCAAACTCAAATAGAAATGGAAGTAATTAAACGTTAAGGATCCTTGTGGGCCACATATTGATTTAGAAAACTACATGTTAACATTATGCATGTTTTATATTTTATTTATTTTGTTAAATATTTCCAAATTATATTTTAATCTGCTCTGGCTGTACTTGGGGAGTGTTGTGGGCCATATGCATATTTGGCACCTCCAGTGTAGAGAGCCTCATGATAAATAGGGAACTCCTATTTGTACTCTCCGCTAGAAATCCCTTCCTACAGTGGCTAATACCTTATCTAATCATAACTACCAGATGTTTGCCAAACAAAGGTTATTGCTTTTTTATCCTTTTTTTCCTGAGACAATCAGAGTTAAGTGACTTGCCCAGGGTCACACAGTTAGGAAATATCTGAGGTCAAATTTGAACTCAGGTCCTTCTGATTCTAGGGCTTGTGCTCTGTCCATTGTACCACCTAGCTGCCTCTGCTTTCTTATCTTTTAAAGAATCTCATATGACTAGTCCAGCATACAGTGGTGTGTAAATGTGAATTATTACTTCCAACTCAGACAACTGGTAGGTAGTAATAAAAGTGATGTGTGTTGATGTTGGATTTTGATTTGTTTTGTTTTTAAATGAAAGACCAATTTGTTGATCACGTTTTGGACCTTAGTGATGATAGCCCTTGAGAGAGTTGTACTCCTAGGTAGATGTGATTCAGCAGAAGCCTGGAACTAACCCAGTTTCCTTGGGCTCTTTAGGACTAGTGATGACCTAGAACCATACATCACTATTTCCCAGGACCACACTATGAAAGTGGCCTACCACATCCCAGATTGATCTAGGCTTAAACCATTTGTTCAGCTAGCCTCAGACAAATGACAAGTCAAAATTATTGTATTTAACTTGTTTCTAATGCTGAGTCCTGGTCAGTTGCCAGGTGAAGATTGCTCCACTTGCATGGCAGCTTTTCAAATTGTTTGCTCTTTTCCACAAAATGAGTGATTTCCTCCTATCCACTGATTGGCAGAGAGAGGATAAATGACTTGTATGTACCTGGTGAGAATTCTTTCGGTAACCTAAGGATATCCAAGATTACTAAACTTGGAGATCGTGATGCTTTTATTCTATTTTACTGAGCAAATTAGGGATGCACCCAGTACCATCTACTCTTGATGAATCATATAAGGTCCCCCCTCCCAGAAAAAAAGACCTCAAAACACGGTACAGTCTCTTAGTCAATGGCAATGAATGGGGCGCAATAAAAATCCATTGACTATGCATTAGTCAACTATCTAAACATTCCCTTGCCAACTAAATTAAGGCTTTTAAAAATCTATTTTATTAAAGGCTACAAGTATCAGAGGCAGAATATAGACCCAGTTGTATCTGTACTTTCTCAACTACCTCGTAGTTAGCTAGGCTAGGAGGAACTATAAAAGGCAGCGGAGTTCAGTCTGGACAATGTAACCCTGTTTTATAGATCCATCCCCTGCCTCCTCTAGGAAGGAACATAAGTATTCCACTACTTCCTCAGTAACCAGATGAGTTTTTAATAAGCTAACAATTGTGATAGTTATTAACACACACTCTCTAAATGAGCTTTTTGCTGGCATGTAGTTATAGTCCATTCAAAAAGATGAAACAATTATGCATGAAACAGTTCAGTATGTCAAGGATCACTCATTTCATTAGCAATGCTATTCCCTCCATCAGTGGAGATTGCAACCCTCCCTGTACTTTAATGGACGGTCATTATGAATTGTTTGGCCAACAAAAAAATTACCTGCTGGCCAACCTTCTGTTGAAGAACTTCTTTGAAGTTAGCTATTTTGGTCCTTGGAAGCAAGGTGGCACAGTGGATAGAGCGTCAGGCCAGGAGTTAGGAAGAGGCATTTTCTTGAGTTTAGATACTTACTAGCCTCAGATACTTACTAGCTATGTGACCTTGACCAAGTCACTTAACTCTGCCTCAGTTTCCTCATATGTACAATGAACTGGGGGAGATGGCAAATCATTGCACCATCTTTGCCAAGAAAACTCTAAATGGGGTCACAAAGAGTAGGACGTGACTGAAATGACTGAACACAGCAAAGTATTGAAGTTTAGAAGTGAAAGGTCTTTCAAGTACTCTAATTGTCCCCACAAACTAGCTGTATGTGTCAAGATCATACTAGTTTGTGGGAAGGATCAGAGTACTTAAATGCTCCAAGGAGGAAATGAGACTTAAGATGGACCTTGAAAAATGAGTAAGCAGAAGGGAAGATGAAAGGAGTACCAAGTGGAGGCAACAGCACAAGCAAAGGCGTAGAAGAGGAATTGATCACAGTCTGTTCAGCAGACAGTGAGGAAACTAGCCTGATTGGAATGGAGGTGACTATTAAGGATTAGTGGGAAATGTGGTTGGATAGGCAAGGGTGGAGCCTTCCATGAAAGCCAGGAAGATGATTTTGGACTTGATGTGGTAGGGAGTAGAGAGTCACTACAGAATTGACATGATGAAAACGATGTTTAAAAAAGATTAGTTTAACACTGCTACTACAAAAAGTGGCTTGGAGATATGTTGTGGGCTGGGTCTAATTTTGTCTGGTGCCCTGGCAGTTTAAGTTGGATACTGAACCAGGGAGACAATCATAGACCATTCAAGCTTTAACAAAAGGAGGTTTACCTTGCTATACCACAGAATGGATATTCCACAAATATATGTGATTTAGCTACTGAAAGGGACCCAGTTCAGCTGGGTGGGCCTTTTTATTCTCTTAGGTAACCAAAAAGTTGCATTAACACAGCTCAAATTCTCTAGGAAGTTATGTTAACCACAAGGACTCTTGAGAATTAGCCCATTGGACCAATCAAGTCTCAGGGAAAGCTAGGGAAAAAACTAGTCTCATCTACATGGGGTCTTGTTTGGAGGAAGGGAACTTGGTAGATATTGCTCCTATGCCAAGGTAGGAAATAATGGAAGCAGGGAGACCAATTAGGATCCTATTGCAGTAATCCATGAGGGAGGTGATGAGAGCCAGGATCAGATGATAGTAATGGAAAAGAAAAGGTAAATCCTAAAGATATTTCCAAGGAAAGATCAGTAGGACACAGTGACAGAAACAGTATGAGGCAGCTGAAAGAGTGCTGACCTACATCTAGTCAAATAGAAACAAATCACTTAACCTCAATAAGCCTCAGTTTTTTCATCTGTAAAATACAGATAATAATCCTTGTGATTCCTACCTTGCAAGATTTTTGTGAGGTTTAGATGTGATAATCCCTGGAGAGCATGTTGCAGATCTGGATAATAATTATTAATAATAATAAGTGCCATTTATATTGTACTTTATTATAGTGACATTAGAGGAGGCAACTTGGCATAGTGGATGGAGAACTGGCCTTGGAGTTATACAATCATAGATCCATAGCTGAAAGGGACCTCAGAGGTCACTGAGCCAAACTCCCTCATTTTACAGATGAGACCTAAAAGGGTAAATGACTTGCAATAATTGGTAGAACCTGGAATCAAACTCACATCCTTTAACTCTGGAGTCCTTTCTCTTGTACCATGTTGTGCCTTAGGAAGTCCTAGCTTCAAATTTTGCCTCTGACACTTGCTGGCTATGTGATCCTTGGCAAGTGATTTCACACCTGAGTGTTTCAGTCAACTCTCTAAGACTGTGGATTGCAAAAGTAATTGTCTATATGCATCAGTTTAGAGAATTTTCCTGATCAGAAGTTCCCTACACTAATGAAATTATAGATCTGTGGAAAAATATAGATATGGGAAAACCTGGGAAAGAATCCAAGATGAGGGTCCAAGTTTTAGCCTCAGAAATGGGGAAAATGGTATTCCAGTTAAGATATTCAGTGGTTGGGGAAGTGTTAGGTAAATGCATGGGAGTGGGAGCAGGAGTTCTTCTAGCAGGTGGTCTAGCAGGTTCACTCTTGATCTGAGCAGACAGAAAGACAGGATCAGAGACATAATAATAGGTTAAATAAGCTTACTTTATTCTAGTCTTCTCAAAAGAGTTACTGATAATGGGAGCACCAACTCATATGGCATTTCCTAATTACTCTTCTTGAAGGGGCAGGTGAAAATATAGCAGGACCTACAACTCCTACAGGTCCCCTAAGTCTCAATGGAGGCCAATCAAGACTAATACACATTAACAAATACCCCCAAGCCTTGATGGGGGCCGATCAAGGCGTGCACAGCATTCCAGCTTGTGCATTCCCCCTTAACCCTCAGTGGGGGCTGGTTGAGGCAACTACACATGCATATTACCCTTGTGCATTTCTCTTCCCCCTAATTTTCAATAGGGGCCAGTTGAGACAAGCATAGAGATTCCCCCTGATTGACCAGTGCCTACTTATTTATAGGGTAAGAGATAAAGAAGGCAATTTGCCAGCAATAGTCTCACAAGTTTATATTAACTCATCATTTTATCTTGCTATGCAGTAGCAGTGGGTATTTACCGACTGAACTCAAATGTCTACATTATCTTAAGATTATGATTCACAAGTATGGTGGATATGTTTACAAATCATGAGCCTGGGAACTAGAGATTGTTATGGCCATGGATCCTGGGAACTAGTATTTATGATCCTGGGAGTTATCGTCTAGAAAAGAATAACAAAATCCACCTTACTTACACTAAAATCCATACAGGAAGTACTGGAAAAAACAGGACTGTAACAGCACAGGTAAGAAGTCAGGGCTAGAGATGCCAATTTAGGAATCACTAGCAAAGAGGTTGTAGGTAAGTTGTAAGAAGTTCACAGTTTTGCTAACCTAAACTCTCTCTTTTGCGTTTAAACTCTAGCATAACCTATTTCAAAGTTGGGGGTGCAGTGAGGAAAGGTAGGAATCAATATTTTACTAATGCAAATTTCCCAAGTGAGATCTTTCCTCTCTGATCACAGCAACCCATTCTTTATGAATACATATTAGAGTCATGTTGATCAGTTAATTTTAAAACTGTTTTTAAGCAACATAAAGCAGAATACTGCTTCTCTTTACTGCTGTATAAGTGGAAAGATTTTTTTGGAAAATCTGAGTCCTTTGCTAGGCATAACCTCACTCTTAGAATGAGTGCTGGAACCAGCCCTGTCACTTAGATAATACCATCTTTCTTCCTTATTTGTCCATCATGTAGCTCAGAGTTCTGCCTTCCCATTACATTACCAAGATATCTAATTTATTTGCTACAAGTGGTCATCATTATCTGAGAATAGTTGGAATGTAGTTCTGGTTAAATGAGACAAAAATACTGAGTAAGCATTATTGCCTTAACCTGGTGTTCCCACTAAAAATAACAATAGTTAACATTTACGTAGCATTTTAAGGTTTGCAGATCTCTCCTTCCATACACACACACACACGTACGTACACACACCTATACTTATACCTCTATATACATACCTCTACATATACCTATATACATATATATGTGCATACATATATACATGCCTATACACACATACACACACATAATCTTGTCTGAGCCTCACAATAACTCTATTACCCTGGCTAATAATGGCTAATATTGGCTATTATTGTTAACAGCCACTCCCCAGTGAACTGTCTCAGCAGACAGGCTAAACCAGGTTGAGGGTAACTGATCAGCCCCAAACCTGTTGGTGAGGTAGTGGGATGTCTATCCCAAGCATGTGAAGACTCCCCCTGATAGAATGGGCAGATGAGAACAATTTATTCCAATGGCTAAAAAGGTAACTGAGGCAGGCTCCATGAAGCTCTTAGACTTGGTCAGACTTCAAAGGTACCAACATCATGCACTGCATCCCAGTCCTTTCCAGTCATCCTGACTGTTGTCCTGACGCTGGACTTGTGATGACTCTGGAAGAGAGAGTGAGACTAATGGCTTTGTGCAACTCTGCCTCACTTAAATCCAATTCATGCATGAGTCAAGACATCACCTTGTGATGTCATTGGTTCTCTTTGAAAACATAGGAAAACAATGGCAACAACTATTAGCCCCATTTTAAAGATGAAGAAAGCAAAGACTGGAGAGGTTAATTAACTTACACAAGGCCCAAACACTAGTAAGTGTTTGAGACAGGATTCAAACTCAGGTCTTCCTAATTTTACATGTGGCACTCTATTCACTATGTTGCCTAATTGCAGTATAGCAGCCATTAAGGTAGAGCCAAGAAAGAAGTAGACAACCAGAGAAAATAACTTCTGTCTCTTAAATCACAGTTAAATAAGCCCTTAGTTCTTGCCTAACTTGGTAGAAACCAGCAGAGCTTGTATTCCATTGGCATAACTTTTGAAACCCATGATCACCTCCACATTATAATGAGGCATCATGGTAGACAAGGTAATCCAATGTGAGGCAGAGGCTATAGATATGAGAGTTAGTTAAGAGGAGTCAGCCACTTTTGAACCATGGTAGAAGCAAGGCTCAGCTGTGATCAAGAGAGGAAGTTCAAGGCCATTTGTACCCCATCCAGTTATCCCAAATAGATTTCATATCAGGATAAGTGAGTTGAAAAGATAGGAGGCTATCTCCACTGAGTCAGCACAAGTAAGACACAATAGAGTTGGATGTGTTTCTATTACAGATACATTCTTTTTTAAAATTAATTTTTTAACTAATAAAAATCCACCTTTCTCTCTCTCAATCTCTCCCAACTGAAGAGGAAAGAAAAGCAAAAGCCTTATTACAAACATGTATAGTCAAACAAAAAAAATGTACTTTGTACATTCAATTCATCACCCACCTCGGGAGACGGGCTTCCTCATTAGTCTTCTAGAAACATGGTTGGTCATTATATTGATCAAAATTCTTAGGGCTTTCAAAGTAGTTTGTATTTATGATATTCACATTATATAAATGGTTCTGCTCCCTTCACTCTGCATTAGTTCATACAAGTCTTCCCAGGTTTCTCTGAAACAATAGTATTCCGTCACATTAATATACCATGATTTGTTCAATCATTTCCCAAAGAGCTGTTAGAACTATTTTTGTTTATCTTCAGATTTTGTTTTACTTAGGACTAATCCTTCCCTTAATATATCCTTCTTATTATTCCAGCCCCCTTCCATGTTAATGAAATGTACGCCTACACTCAAATATGTGTTGTGTGTATTTTTCATTCTTCGACCATTTAAAATGAAAGTGAGGTTCAAGTGTCATCTCTTCCCCCACCCTTTCCTCCTTGTTTGTATAGACTTCTAATTGTGCCTTTATTATGTGAGATATTTTCCCCCACCTCTCCTTTCCCTTCTCCCCATCTAGCATATACCTCTTCTCCTTTTCCATTCTTAAGGTCATTAAGACATAACTGAACTACTCCCAGTCCTTCTGTATAATCAAACTCCCTTTATGATTCTTAATGAGAAAAGAGATCTAAGAAGAAGCAATCTCCTCATGCTTGAATGTAGATTTATTTATTTTTTTTTTAGTTTTTAAGATTGCTTGCTCATGTTTACCCTTTTCTGTTTCCCTTGACTCCTGTGTTTGCACTTCCAAGTTTCTATACAGTTCTGGTCTTTTTCAGAAATGCATGGAAGTCCTTTATTTCATTAAAGTTCTATTTTTTTCTCCTATAGGATTATATTCATCTTAATTGGTTAAGTTATTCTTGGTTGAAAACCTATATTTGTTGTCTTCTGGAATACCATATTCCAAAATCTCTGCTTCTTTATAGTTATGGCTGCTAACTGGATGGCTGTTTGTAGCTTCTCAGTACTTGAATTTTTTTCTCTCTGACTGCAGTATTTTTTCTTTCACCAGGAAGCTCTGATTTTGAGCTATAATATCCCTGGGAGTTTTCATTTTGGGGGTTATTTTGGGATATGATTAGTGGATTCTTTCTATTTCTCCTTTGCCCTTTGGTTCTAGGAAATGTGAAGTCTTCTTTTATGATGTCTTGAAATATGATATCTAGACTAGTTTTTTGGTCATAGCTTTCAAGTAGTCCAGTAATCTTTGAAGTATACCTCTTTGATCTGATTTCCAGATCAGGTATTTTTTGCTATGAGATACTTCACATTTTATACTATTTTTTCCAGTCCAGATGCATTCTATGTAAAAGTTAATTTTAGTCTTTATTGACAGATAGATAAATCAGAGGACCTCTGATGTCTCTTCCAAACTTTCAAAGCTCAAAGATTCGTGACCTGGTCAAACCTGTCTCCAAGATCAGGAAAGAATAAACGTACATCATGCCTTCATAGTTACTTAAGGACCATGTGAGAGTACACAGCTTGCTGCTTCTCCTACCCCTTCCCCAACCCTTGGCATTCCTCCTTACTCAAAAGCACCCAGAAAAGAGAGGAAACTTTTGTATGTACCTTCAGTTCTGGCTATGCCTCTACTGAGTCAGCATTCCTTTGGCTATTAAACCAATTAGAGGACTTCATCAACACAGAATACAGACCCCTGAGTCATTTGTAGGTGGAAGTAGGTTCCTTAAAGTTTTGTATGTTGAATTGGAATCAAGTGATGAACTCATTGCTCTGTATAACCATCAGTAAGGGCAAAATGAGCATGCTGTAAGGATGGTGCCCTCCCATTACATAGACATCCTTGTCGTTGCCCCTTTGTTTTCTCACTCCTTATGAGTAGATACCATTTCATTCGCTATACTTCTGTCTCTACCACCTAACATAGTATATGGCACAAAGGTATTTGACAAATACATGTTTGATTGACTAATTAAGCTTTTCAAAGTTATTTTTCTTTACAGTGTTTGAGTCATATAACTTGTTCTCCTGGTTCTTACAAGGTAACATTTTTATCTGAGTGTTCTAAATAGAAAAAAGGGCTTTTTTATTATGTCAACTCCTCTGAGAGGGACAGGCTGCTCCAGTGACCTGACTGACAAGAAACAGGATGTTAGGGGTGCAAAGAGTCTACTTGGAGTAGACTTGGAATGGGTTACAATGATCTGGTTTTTAAAACCCATCTCTGATAGTCTTTTTTTTTTAGGTTATATATGTGTAGTACGCAAATGACTTCCATAATGGTCATGTTGTGTAAGACTATATTTCCCTCCATCCTATCCTGCCCCCCATTTCTTCTCTTCTCTCTTTTGACCTTGTCCCTCCCCAAGAGTGTAGACTTTTAATTGCTCCCTCCTCCCATTTGCCCTCCCTTCCAGCATCTCCCTCATCCTCTCCCCTACTTTCCTGTATTGTAAGATAGGATTTCATACCAAAATTAGTGTGCATTTTATTCCTTCCTTGAGCCAAATGTAATGAGTATAAGCTTTACTTTTTCCCTCTCACCTCCCCCCTTTTCCCCTCCATTGAAAAGTCTTTTTTTTGCCTCTTTTATGAGAGATAATTTGTTCCATTCCATTTCTCCCTTTCTCCTCCCAATATATTCCTCTCTCACCCCTTAATGTCATTTTTTTGGATATGATCCCTTCCTATTCAACTTACCTTGTGCTATCTGTGTGTGTGTGTGTGTGTGTTCAACTTTAGTGAGTCCCTTAGAATTTCTCTTTTCTGTTTACCTTTTCATGCTTCTCTTGATTCTTATGTTTGAAAGTCACATTTTCTTTTCAGCTCTAGTCTTTTCATCAAGAATGCTTGAAAGTTCTCCATTTTATTGAAAGTCCATTTTTTCCTCTGAAGTATTATACTCAGTTTTGCTGGGTAGGTGATTCTTGGTTTTAATCCTAGTTCCTTTGATTTCTGGAATATCATATTCCACACCCTTCAATCCTTCAATGTAGAAGATGCTAGATCGTGTGTTATCCTGATTATATTTCCACAATACTCGAATTTCTTTCTAGTTGCTTGCAATATTTTCTCCTTGACCTGGCAATTCTGGAATTTGGCTACAACATTCCTAGGAGTTTCTTTTTTTGGATCTCTTTCAGGAGGTGATCTGTGGATTCTTTCAATATTTATTTTGCCTTCTGGTTCTAGAATATCAGCACAGTTTTCCTTGATAATTTCATGAAAGATGATGTCTAGGCTCTTTTTTGATCCATGGCTCAGGTAGTCCCATAATTTTTAAATTGTCTCTCCTGGACCTATTTTCCATGTCAGTTGAGATATTTCTAGGTCCATGAAATATTTCACATTATCTTCCATTCTTTCATTCTTTTGGTTTTGTTTTGTGATTTCTTGGTTTCTCATAAAGTCATTAGCTTCCATCTGCTCCATTTTAATTTTTGAAGAACTATTTTCTTCAGTGATATCTGAACCTCCTTTTCCATTTTGCTAATTCTGCTTTTTAAAGCATTCTCCTCATTGGCTTTTTGAACCTCTTTTGCCAACTGAGTTAGCCTCTTTTTTAAAGGTGTTATTTTCTTCAGCATTTTTTGGGTCTCCTTTAGCAAGCTGTTGACTCACTTCTCATGATTTTCTTGCATCTCTCTCATTTGTTTTCCCAATTTTTCCTCCACCTCTCTTACTTGATTTTCAAAATCCTCTTTGAGCTCTTTCATGGCCTGAGACCATTGAATATTTATTTTAGATGTTTGGGATACAGAAGCCTTGACTTTTATGTCTTTCCCTGATAGTAAGCATTGTTCTTCCTCCTCCAAAAGGATGGGAGAAGATACCTGCTCACCAAGAAAGTAACCTTCTGTTGTCTTATTTTTTTCCCTTTTTGGGCACTTTCCCAACAAGTTACTTGACTTTTGGGTCCTTTGTCAAGAGTAGGGTATACCCTGGGACCCTGTAAGATCTCAGTTCCTCCAAGGCACAATCAAGCCTACACACTGGTCTGGGAGCACCAAGAAACTTTTGTGCCCAGAATCTGTGAGTAGTAGAATTTCCTCTCCACAACTACCTTAACTCTAGTTCTACTACACCAGCACTGGGGTTTGAGATTCAGATCAGCTGCTCAATTCCCCCTGGAGCTTTAGGTGGGGGCAGGGCTGTCTCTCAGGGCTGAGGTTCAGATCAGCTGCTCAGTTCTCCCAGGGGCTTCACTATGAGGCCTCCAACAATGGATGCTAGCTGCTCCCGGTCGTGGGAGCTCCCAGCCATGAGAGCTGCCACCTGCCTCCGCCTGGGGCCAGAGCTCCCTTCTCAGATAGCTGAAAAACTGACCTTTGGAGCTTGTGGGTTGAGGGATCTGTGCTGCCAGTGGAGATTCTGTCCTTGACGCCTGCTCTGGTCCTACTCCTCCTGGTGCCAAGCGGGCAAGGCTGGGCTGGGCTCTGCTCTGCGTCTGGTGCAACAGACCTTTCCCATTGACCTTTCAGGTCACCCTGGGCTGAAAATCTTCTCTACTCTGATGTTCTGTGGCTTCTGTTGCTCTAGAATTTGTTGAGAGTCTTTCTTTACAGGTATTTTATGGGCTGTGGGTGAAGAGTTAGAGTACGTGCATCTTTCTACTCTGCCATCTTGGCTCCACTCCTCCATCTCTGATATTCTTAATAGAAGGAACAGAATTTAAGAATATCTCTAAGGATTGAGCTCGGACATTTGATGTCAAAAAACTTACATCTATGATGTGGCACATTTGTGCATACTGGAGATAGTAGGATGAAAATTCTTATTTCAAAGTAGTATAACATCTGCTTGTATTTATTTGTGTTTGTAAGTGCAAGCAAGGTGGAATTTTTGTTGTTTTCTTTTTGGAGTTCAGTTTCCCAGACTCAGACTAAATGAACATCTGAAGGATTAATCTCCTCTGAACCCTGATAATTCAAAGCTGTGCTGTGTCAAACAGGTTTTATGCCTACTGGCTCTGAGCTAATCAGGGGCCAACTCTTAGTTATGTATTCTGGGAGATTGGCATTTTGCTTCGGGGGCTTGCTCATGAGAAGGTCCTTTTGATTCCCTGGAAGGGAATTCTCTGTTTGTTAAGAACCACCCAACTACTCAGATGTTGGTGCTTTCAGGTCCATGGTGTATGAGGGTGGTTGTATTACTTTGTTCAGACAGTTGGAGCTCTGTCTGTTGAATTTCTGTGCTAATTTCTCTCCTTGTATTTTCTATACTCACTTCTTTCTAATTAAAGCAAGATTATTGACCCCTTTAAAGTTATCTTTCCTTTATAAAAGTAGATCAAACAATGCTAGGGTGCTTGCTGAAACAGTGTTTAAAGTACATTTTCATAGATTAGAGAAGTTGTAGTAATTTATAATAAAATTACTTGAAAAATTCTTCCATCATCAGATTGAGTTCCTCTAGGTCAGGGATCATCTTTTGTCTCTTTTTATTTCCCCAGCACTTAGCATTTTGCTAAGGGATTGGCACATAATGGCACTTAATAAATGTTTGTTGACTTGAGTCAAATAGACCAACCCTTCCTTAGACTCCTATACTTCCTTTTGCCCTTTCATTTCATTGCCAGACATCTCAAAATAATAGCCTAGATTCATTATCTCAATTTCTTTATTTGCATTCTGACTTCTCAGCCTTTCCATGCAGTCTAACTTATGTCCCTACCATTCTACTGGAATCACTGTTTCAAAGCTCAGCAATGATCCTCTTACGGTTAAAACCAGCAACCTTTTCTCTTTAACCTCTCTGCATCATGGATGCTCTTAGCCACTTTTCTTTCTTGTAAATTATATTACACTGTAATTCCTTGATTCTCCTACCACCTTTCTAACTATATCTCTCTTTCAGTCTCTTGCTTCTACCACCTAATGGTTGGCATTCTCTAGGCATTGTTCTTGGCATTTCTTCTCTTCTCTCTTTACAATCTCTCACTTGTCAATCTTGTTCCTTCCCACAGCTTCAATTATCATTTTTATGTAACTATCTAAATTTATATCTCCTCCTCTGACCCCTTTTCTAAACTTGAGGCCCACATATCTAGCTCTCTTCTGCCTGTCTCCAAATGGTTTCTGAAATTCAGTGCATCCAAAATCCAGTTTATGATCTTCAAATTTCTGTTTTATGACTCTCCATTTTCACATAATCGTTGAGTAGGTGAGTGATTGGGGTGGGGGTGGGGAGGAAGGAAAAGAAAGGCAAATGTTTTAGAACTGAGTTTTCTCAAACTTTTTGGTTTCAGGATCTCCTAAAAATTATTGAGGACCACCCCCCCCCTAGCTTTTGTTTATATTGGTTATCTCTATTGTTATTTATTGGTTAGAAATTAAAATATCTTAGTATTATTATAAAAATAGTTTTTATCTTAAGAACCTCCCTGAAAGGGCCTCAGGGACCCCCAGGGGTCCATGGACTTTGAAACTGATTTAAAATTTCTTTGGTGGATTACTAAAAGGATTTTTATGAGTCCATGAGGCTGGTGCCTTGAGTACAGCACCTTCCTGGTAGACAAATTATAAACTACACTCCCTCGTTGATTAATTGAGAAGTGTGACTTTGTCTCCTTGTGAGCTTACGAAAGCAAGCTGCAAGCTTAGGTGGGCTGCTACTCTTTAATGTAGTACCTCAAATGTAGTACCTGTAACACCTGCTAAGTACACATGCAAACTACAAGCACTCTGGCAGAGTTATTTGTATATGTCTTATCTCTTCTACAAGCTAATAACCCTTCCTCCAAGGTTCATGGAGTCAGGGATGCCTTAGTCAACTGTTTTCCCGTGGTGCTTAGCATGGAACCATGCTCACTGGTACACCAAATGACAAAAGCTACCTGGTGATACCTAAGGAACATTTGCATTTGCAGTTATGATCTATTAAGCTCTTGAGGCCTAGCATCATATTTAGCCCTAAGACAATTATGTGACTTGGTCCGTTTCAAGCCAATAGGAGTAGGAGAAAGACCCACTGCACCTTTTATCTAGGAGGTGCCAGAGGCAGAAGTCACAATGACAATGGAAAATTAACCCATTTCTAGTAATTATATTTTTATCCTACACAAAAACAACGTCTCTCAGGAAATGAAACCATCCATCATTCATGACTTCTGGTGAAAGTGTTGAAACACTGGCTTAGCGCTGGTGCCTTCCTCCTAAATGCTGACTTGGCCACCTGCCCTGATGCATGATTTCATCAGTCAGGGTTGGAGGCCAACCACACCTCGCCTTAATGATTTTTGACTAAGGTCTGTCCTAACCCATGAAAGTCCGAGTCAGAATAATCATTAAGAACCACACAGTTCTGACGCAGCATTGTGGTAACTCAGTTTCCTGCTCAGTTCTGGATAAACCTCCTTCCATAATTTAGCCTGACTGCTCCTCTGTTGGCTTAAAAGTTATTAGGGGAGTTGCCTGTGCTCATTCCACATGAAAGACTAACCCTGCATTGGGTCACATGACGTATAGAAATGACAAGTAGGGAGAAATACGTGACCATAGGAGGGTGTTGGAACTTGAGTGGAAGAGTTTTGTTTTTTTCCCTTCTCTATTTAATGTAAAGTTAGACTACACAAAACATATGAAGAAGGGTTGATGAACCAACCTTGTTAAGGAAAAGGAACTGATTGCTGACCGGGCTGGACAGAATTCATTTAGCCTGTCCAGAGACAAGATGGAATTTTGGACCACTATTATAAACCTAGCAACAGAAACCAGAGAAGGAAAGCACTCAGAAAAACAGAAACAGATAACGTACAACAACTAGGTGCTTGATCATACGAGTTTATTATTCCTAATAATAACTTACTGCACGTATAATACCTTAGGCCTTTTCCTCATAAAACCCCTGAGATTTAAGTAATATCAGTATTATCCACACTTTACAAATGAGGAAACTGAGGCACAAGCAATTTACCCAGAATCACATAGCTAGTAAACGTTGAAGCTTAAGACTCAAATTCAACTCATCTGACTTCAAAACCCATGCGCCTTTCCACTAAATCACCAAGAAATTCCTCATCTTTCTTGGTCTCTCTGTAGCATTTGACACTGTGGGCTTCTCCATTCTTCTGGATCTTCTTTCCTACTTTGTCTTTTGAGATAACACACCCCTACCCCTCTCTATCTTATGCCATCTCTATCTCAATTACTGGTTCTTCCTAACCCCTAAATGTTGGTGTTCCTCAATGTTCTGTTGACCCTCTTTCTCTTAATCTCTATACACTTTCTCCTTTGAGAAATCTCTCATTTACTTCCACAATTTCAGTTACCACTTCTATGTAAATGATTTCCAAATTTATATTTCTATAGATCTCTACCTCTGTATTTCCAATTGCTTAAAAGATATCACCCACTGCTATCTTAAATTCAACATGTCCAAAATAAAGCTTATTACCCCACCCCAAACCTGCTTCTCCTTCTGACAAATCTAATTTTAAAAAGTAATTTTTGCATATCTACCATATTTGACATACTAGTCTAGAACTGGGTAGACAAAAGTGGAAAATGATCATGCCTGCCTTCAAGGAGCTTGCAACCTCAAAGGTTGTAAAATATGACCTATACATAAAGAAGTATGTGAGGTGGAATATGGTGGAGTAAAGGAGAGATCCAAATTTTATTTTTTCTGATGGTGGTACTATCATTCTTTTAGCTCCTATCTTTGACTCCTTCCTCTTCCATGTCTCCCACAGTCAATCAGGTACTAAGCACTATCAATTTTACTTCAGCGTATTCCTGGCATCTTTTCCCTTCTTGCTATTTCCACTACTACCACTATAGTACACATCCCCTTACTAGGCTATTGCAATTATATCCTAACCAATCTTCTCAACATCACTTGTCCCCAATACACTCCTTTGCTTCTTTCCATCTATGCTTTTTATTGCTACTGCCAAATTCATCTCTGTGGGTATGTCACTCATGTGTTCAAAATTCTACAGTGGTGTCATACTACCTTCTGTATAAATAGCAAACTCCTTAGCCTGTCATGTAAAGTCCTCTAAGATCTGACATCCCCTCCCCTTTCCAGCTTGATCTCATACAACTCTCCTCCATATGTTCTGTTATAAACAAACTAAATTCTGCACCATCCCAGAACAATGGGCCAGAGACAAAAAGAGGACAAAACAATCTCTTCAATGAATTTATATTACATTGCTACCGTTCATTCATTCATTTTAGTTGTATCTGACTCTCCATGACCCTATTTCAGGTTGTATTGGCAAAGATACTGGAGTGTATTGCCATTTCCTTCTCCAGCTCATTTTACAAATGAGGAAACTGAGGCAAAGAGGATTAAGTGATTTGCCTAGTGTCACACAACTATGTCTGAGGCTAGATTTGAACTCATGAAGAGAAGTCTTCCTGACTCCAGAGCCAGCAGTGCTCTATCCAAGGCACACCTAGATGCCCTTATGTTGGGAATATGCAATATGCGTAGGTAAGTATAATACAGACTAAGAATTGATGAAAGGAAAGGATTAAACAAAGTGTTCTACCAATAATGCTGAAAGGGAGGAGAAGGAAGTAAGTGTTTGTTAAGAACCTACTACGTGCTAGGCATTGTGCTTTGCAAAAATGGTCTCATTTTATCCTCACAACAACCCTGTGAGGTAGGTACTATTATTATCTCCTTCTTACAATGGAAAAAATAAGGCAGTCAGAGATTAAGTGACTTTCCCAGAGTCACACAGCTAGTAAGTTTGTGTCTGAAGCCTAATTAGAATTTCCTGACTCTAGGCTCTATCCAACTGAACCATTTGGTTTTTGTCCTTCGTCTTCAAAGAGGACCAAAATGACATCACCATTGTAAAGTGAAATTTCATTGTGTCCAAATACGACTGATCAAACTAATACAAGCTCGGAATGCTCTACCACAAGTTGGGCACAGATAGTCTATTTGAATAGTTAGGGTGACTATCCCAAATCTGCGCATCCTGTGTTTACTTTGTGCTGTCTCAATTCTGCTTTGCTCAAAGAGCACAGCACCTTTTCTTATGTGGGCATGCCATGCTGAGTGGTCCTGTGCCAATGTCTCCCATGTTGCGCAGTCAAATCCAAAGTTCTTGAGAGAGACCTTGAGAGTGTCTTTGTATCGTTTCTTCTGACCACCATGCCTGCCCCATGAAAGTTCATAAAATAGTCTTTTTGGCAAGCATACATTCTGCATTTAGATACTTTTAGGTACAGATAACTGTACGTAGAAGGGAAGTGGAGGGTAGAGGGTGGGGGGAGACAGATGGGGGACTTTGCAGAGGACATGGTACCTGAACTGAGCCTTGAAGAAAGATAGACTGATATTCTGAAAAAGTCCAAGAATTTTCTAATTTTGATAGAGCTATTTGTTTTTGGTTCCATAATGAGTCAAGCAGAAAATCCCCACAGGAAATCTACTTTTAGGAGCAATTCCAGGGCTCCACTATCTTGAGGATCCTGGTTTGATTCAGGATCACAGAATCCTAAGAGCATAGATTTGGAGCTGGAACGGAACCAAGGAGACATTTAGTCCAACCAATGAAGAAACTAAGGCACAGAGAACTTAAATGACTTATCCAGGATTACATAACTGATCAGTGTCTGAATCAGGATTTGAATCTAGGACTCTTCCTGACTCCAAGTCCAGTGCTGCCTCTTGATACATCTGCCTCAGTGCCTAGACCATACCAGAATGGGGAGTGGATTGAGAGGAGTCATAACATTTTTCATGAGCTCTCCTATGAAATCCCTTAGAAAAGTTGAGACCCTTTCCTATTTTTCCCCATTTGATAGAAAACTTCCAGGATCTCTCAGTCCCCTCGAATCTCCAGGCTGAAAGAAGCCAAGAGTCTCCAATGAGGAGTTGCTTTCTTACTTTGGATGGTGACAGGTTCACACTTGTCACTTTCCCCTAAATTGGATATATTTTTAGTCTATAATAAATGATAATGCTTCATGCCCAGATTAGTCTTAAATATCTCTTCCTATAGTGGTGTCTTGAAATAAAATCCTTGTTGTATCCAGTTTTTAGATGCACATCTGCCCTCCTGTGACTTGATCTTTCAGTTTTGTTTGTCTAGATCTCCCGAATTATCTGTAAAATGATAGGATTGGACTAGATGATCTCTAAGACTCCTTTTAATTCTAAACTTCTATAATTTAAAATCTTCCTTGGCTTTCTGCTGCTCCTTTTATTAAAAAACAGAATTTATTGTTTTAGTCATTTCATTGTTCAGTCATTTTCAGTCATGTCTGGTTCTTTGTGACCCTTTAGGGATTTTTTTTTTTGACAAAGATACTGGAGTGGTTTGCCATTTCTTTCTCTAGCTCATTTGACAGATGAGGAAATTGAGGCAAATAGTGGTGACTCATCTAGGGTCCCACAGCTAGTAGGTGTTTGAGGCCAGATTTCAACTGAGAGCTTCCTGACTCCAAGTTCAGTGCTCTAAAAAAAGTGTAAAGGGAACCCATGATATTGAGATTAGGAAGTGAGTTGGAGAATGAAAATGAGTGATGAAAAAAAGTTCAGTTTGTCTAAAACAGTAGTTCTTAAATTATAAATGGTGATGTCAAAACTATTTTCATAATGATACTAGGAGGTTTTAATTCCTAATGTAATAAATATTAATAAATAATCCACACAAACAAAAACTTTCTGAGGAGTCTTCAATAATTTTTAAGAGTATAAAGGAGTTCTAAGAACTACTGGCCTAAAATATAAAGAATGTGAAAGGGTATAATAGTATGAGGTAAACCTTGAAATGTGGATTGGGGCTGGATTATATATACTCTCAAATCTCATGACTAGTAGATTATATTTTATTTGTTAGGCAACAGAGACTCACTAAAGTCGAGTGATATGATTTGAGAGGAGCTTTAGAAAGATGACTCCAGTAGGCAATAGAAAATTATTTGAGGTTATTGAGCAGGTAACATGATGAGATTTTTGTTTCAGGAAGATTATTCTGTAGTTAATATGGATGTTACTGCTTTGATATTGATTATAGGCTGGATTAGAGAGGAAAGAGACTGTACACCGAGAACCCAATCAGGAGGCTATCTCAATGTACAGACAGGAGATAATGAAGACCCAGACCAGAGCTTGGAAATGGCAAGAAAGGAATGGAATTGAGAAACATTTTGAAAGACATGCAGTGAGTATACTCTGGGCACAGTATCCCAGAATCATGCTATTATATCTCTTCCACAGGATACTAGGGGTACCTTGAGGGATGATTGGGGTTTCTTGCTCTAATACCATCAACTCAAGTCCATACTGGTTGTGTTCCCTCCATCATTAGCCACCAGTGAGTGATTAGCACTCTGACTTCATTTAGCCAATTAACATCAATTAGTTTTTACAGAAGGATATTTATACTTCAAAGATAGATCAATAGTGACCATTTACTCCCAACACCTCAGGGCATCATCTCCTTATACCACTTCATTTTCCAGGGAGAATAGGCCAGACATAGCATGGTTTCTACATAGCATTGGTTCCACTAAATTAATATCCAAATGTGGCATCACTGTTGGATGTGTTCTCATCTTAGATGTGTGTGTTCGTCCTTCATTGCCAAAGAAGACCATGCCATCAGAGAAATGATGACATGACTTGCACTTGACTTTGTTTTGAGTAAGGGAGGGCTGTGCAGGTCACCAGCCTTATCTCTCCTCCAGAGCTATATGAATCCAGTGACCAGATATTCATCAGGATGACTGGAAATGACCCAGGATGAGGCAGTTATCCAAACATTGAGCTGAATCCAAACGTAGCTCTTTGCTCCTGGAGACATTGATACTGGCATGATGCTGGCCTGGCCACAGAATTTAACATGGACTTGACTACCAGAATCTACACATTTCTTAAGGCTTGGGCAGCTTACTCTCATGAACTTTATCACTTTACTGAGCAATTTAATCCTTTTACCAAGCTAAGCATTGACCCTTGAGGGAGCCACTTCCAGGACAAGAAGAAAGAAGAAAAAGAGAAAACAAGAGAAGGAAGAAAAATAAGGAAATAGTAATCAGGTAGTCATATGCACCAAAATATTTTTAAGTACTTTTTTTGTAGAAACAAGCTATGGCACATGAATGTGATGGAATATTACTATACCATAAAAAATGTTGAGGGCAGTTAGGTGGTGCAGTATATGGAGTGCCGGGCCTGGAGTCAAGAAGGCCTGAGTTCAAATTTGGCCTTGGACACTTAACGGCTGTGTGACTCTGGGCAAGTAACTTAACTGCTGCCTGCTTCAGTTTCCTCTTATAAAATGGGGATAATATAGCATCTGCCTCTCAGGATTGTTTTGAGGATCCAATGAGCCAATATTCATAAAGTGCTTTGTAAACCTTAAAGTTATTTATAAATGCTAGTGTAAACTGAGTCCCAATACCCATTGGTATGGAACTCTCCCTCTTTGGTGGATATCAATGTCCAGGGCCTCCACGAAGGGCAGGGCAGAGACTTCCAGGCACTTCAAACTGTATGAGTTCTTTTAGCTACTAGTTTCAAGAGAGAAGACGTCCATTCTAGTGTCTCTTCAAGTTGCAAAAGGGAGAGAAAGACTCTGGGAAGGAACTGACATGAGAGGAACTGGCAGTCTTCATTATAGCCCAATCAACAGTTTGTTCCACTACAGACTTTGGGTGAAATCTAGGACAAGTATCTCTGATAAAGATCCCATTTCTCAAATATATAGAGAACTGTGTCAAATTTATAAAAGTACAAGTCATTCCCCAATTGATAAATAGTCAAAGGATACGAAAAGGCAGTTTTCAGACAAAGAAATCAAAGCTACCTATAGTCATATAAAAATGCTCTAAATCACTATTGATGAGAGAAATGAAAATTAAAACGTTTCTGAGGTACCATATCACACCTATCAGATTGACTAATATGACAAAGAAGGAAAATATTGGATGTTGGAGGGGGTAGATATGGGAAAACTGGGACACTGATGCCCTTTTGGTGGAATTGTGGATTCAGCCATTCTGGAGAACAGTTTGGAACTATGCCCACAGAGCTATAAAACTATGCATACCCTTTGATCCAGCAATAGCACTGCTAGGTCTATAACCCAAAGACATCCCCCCAAAAGGGAAAAGGACCCAAAATATTTTATATATACAAAAATACAAAAATATTTATAGCAGCTCTTCTTGTGGTGGCTAAGAATTGGAAATGGAAGGGATGCCCGTCAACTGGCCTGTGGCTTATGATTGTAATGAAATATTATTGTGCTATAAGTAATTTCAAGCAGGATGGCTTCAGAAAAACCTGGAAACACTTATATGAACTGATTCATAGTGAAATGAACAGAATCAGGGAATGTTGTACGCAGTAATAATAATATTGTTTGATGAAGTCATTGTGAATGACTTAACTTTCTCAATAATACAATGATCCAAGATAATCCCAAAGGATTAATGATGAAGCATCCTATCTGCCTCCAGAGAAAGAACTGAATACAGACTGAAGCATGCTATTTTTCACTTTCTTTCTTTCATTTTTTTCTTTTATTTGAATCTTCTACAAAATGACTAACATGGGAATGTTTTACATAATTGGGCATGCATAACCTATATCTGATTGCTTATTGTCAAGGGGTGGGGAGAGGAGAGGGAAGGAGGGATGGATATAATTTGAAACTCAAAACTTTATATAAAAATGTTAAAGATTGAAAAATAAAATAGAAAGGGTTTTTCTTGAGAAAAGAAATAGTCATCAGGAGTTAGCTTGAACCTAAAAATTACATCCTTTAGACTAATGATATTTAAGGGAGTAGATATAATTCTCGCCTCGTACCCCAGAGTGGCCCTAACTTCCTGCTTCCCCTCTTGGCAGGAATTAGAGTCTCCCTTAGGGAAGGGTGGGAGAAAAGAGAACTAAAAATCTATTTTTTCTCCCAGCAAGCCCCACATTGAGACAGACACATAATTATTAGCCATCTCAGGGCTGACAGCAGGCAAATTATCTCCTTTCTACGCTCAACCTTTGAAGGAATGAAATGATGAAGATTCTCTGGTGCAAACTAAGACCAAATGTTATCCCGAAGCCAGTCACCTCAGGGAAGCCAGAAGTTAAGCCATAGAATTATTTCTTTTTTCTTCTCTATGGCTCACTTTTGACTCTTTCTAAGCCAGCAGGAGGGTTATTAATGAGAATTAATAATATTCATGTAACCCGTGGCCTGTGCCAGTTTTCTTATCTCTTTTCAATTATTCCTTACCTTGAGGTCCGAGGAGATGATGATCCAGGGATAAAGGTAGCAGAAGAGGAAAATATCCTTCCCCTCTTAACCCCATGCCCCTGGCCCTTGATGAAACACTTGGAGAAGAGTACGCAGTCAAAACAGGTTTGAGAGCTGGGAGACAGGGAACAAAATTTATTATGTGGATGAGAAACTTCTGTATAGGAGAGCTCAATCTTTTTCTTTTAATTTACACCAATTTTATTAAATTATGTAACTTTAGGAGGTTGAGTGCCTTCTTTCTGCGAATGTAGTGGGATGTCGTCCAGTCTAAGAGAATATAGTCCAACTGTACCTCTGTGTCAAGGAGGAGACATCTAGGTATTTTTGGGCTGAGAACTTGGTGACCAGAGGTTTACTCCAGTCTTTGGGGGGAGGGGTGGTCTATCTTATATATTTGGAGATAACCTAGCAAAACCATTTCGTTGGTGGATCAAGTAACGTATCCCCTTGTAGACAGATCAGATACTGTACTCCCCCACTACCCAATTAGTATAACAGCAAGAACAAATAAATAGTTGGCATTTATATAGTATTTTAAAGTTTGCAAAGCACTATGCATGTATGATTTCATTTGATTTTCATAATAACCCTGGGAAGTAGGGGATATTATCCCCATTTTGCAGAAGAAACTGAGGTTGACAGAGGTTAAGTGATTTGCCCAGGATCACACAGTTGGTGTCTGAGGTGGAATTTGAGCTCAGGTTTTCCTGACTCCAAATCTAATACTCTTAAACATAATGCCACCTAGCTGCCTCTTTATAGTGACACGTTGCCTTTCTATTGGTTTAAGGAAGGCAGTACTGATCTGAGGGGCTTACACTTCTTTGGTGCCCTATAAAATGTGACACAAAGCAACCAAGTTTTTATATAATATAAAATTTATATATAATATATAATTTACATATAACATATAGAATATCCTTAAATATGTAATTTATATATAAATATATAATTTAAAATATATTTATAAATATATTATATAATTTAAACATAACATAGAGTATCCTTAAATATGTATTTTATATATTTATATGAATTTCTACAAATATACAATTTAAAATATTATATTATATAAATATAATATATAAATAATATAAATATATTATATATAATACATCATTTATATATAATATATAATTCATATATAACTTAAATAGAGTGTCCTTAAATATGTCACACATATCCTTAGACATGACCTAAGGATAGTCAGCTTCCTCCCCTAAACCCTCCAATAACATGCACAGATTTTAAATCAGTTCACAAGTTGAGTAGCTACTATATTGTCGGAATTATACTATACATGGTATGAGACACAAAAGATGTATAAGACATGGTCCTTGTCCTCAAGAAGCTTGTAGTCTAGTTGGGGATACAAAGCTAATGCTATTGTCCAGTTGTGTCTGACTCTTCATGCCCCATTTGGGGTTTTCTTGGCAAAGATATTAGAATGTTTGCCATTTCCTTCTCCAGGTCATTTTCCAGATAAGGAAACTGAGGTAAACAGGGTGAAGTTACTTGCTCAGAGTCACACAGCCACGAAGTGTTTGAGGCCTGATTTGAACTCAGGACGGTGAGGCTTCCTGACTCTGGGCCCAGTGCTCCACTTAACTGCCCCATAAATTTGATACATAGCTTTATGAGATCATGATTTTGGAACTGGAAAGCACCTTAGGGACCATTGTGTCCAACTCCCTCATTTTACAGATGAGGAAACCGAGACACAGAGCAATTTATTTGACTTGCCCAGGGTCACATAGATAATAAGCGTCTGAAGAACATTTTAAGTTTTAAAAAATGTGTGGTACTAAGTTCAAAGCTTAGAGAAAGAAGATTCCAGTCAGGGCTAGAGTAACCGGAGAAAGACGACTTGAGCTAGGCCCTAAGGGATGAAGAGAAACTGCAAAAGTGGGGAAGAAGAACCAAGGTAGAAAGCCAGGTAGATTAAACAGCCTCACCTGGACCCTCATGGCTGCTCTGCGGTCATTTTCTTCATATCTTCTTGATTGCCTATTATATGACTCATAGCAGTTATTCCAAAAAATCCCCAATACCAACCCTGCCTCCCTTATTCTGAGAAAATGATCTCATTTACTTCACTCAGATCCATTTGAACTTCCAGTCTGATCCTGCAAGCATTTATGATGTGCCTACAACGTGCGAAGTGCTATATAAGGAAGAAAGCAAAAAAAGTCCCTGTTCTCCAAGAGTTTACATTCTATTGGGAAAATAAAAACCAACCAACCAACCTTACAAATGCAAGCTGGGTGAATCATGGCTGTGGTGCAACAGCTGGCATTTATGTAGTACTTTACATAAATTATTGAAGCCTTCTAACAACTCGTTGAGGTAGGTACTCCTGATATCATTATCCTCATTTGGATGAAACTGAGACTTACCCATTGTCTCACAGTTAGTAAGTATTAGAGGCAGGATTTGAACCCAGGTCTTCCTAAATCTAAATCCAGCACTTTTCCAGTGGTACTGTACTACCTCTTTTTCTTTTCTTCCTTTTTCCCCCTTCTCTAGCTGCCTCCACACCCTCTTTACAATTTCAGAATTTCTCTAATTTCATCCATTCTCCCCTTGTTCTCTCCTATCTTAGATATCTTAGATTCACTTCCTTCCTTCCATCTGTCCTTCCTTCCTGGGCCAGTTTACTTCTTCTTGGGCAACCTGGTGCCCCTTCCCCCTTCCAGGGGCTCACCATATTGGTATTAGATTTAGTGCAGATAATCAACTAACTTTAGCCCCACTGTAGCTCAGAACTCTCAGCTCAAAGGATCTACCAGCCTGGACAATATTGTCCGTGAGGTCATGAAGAGACTGAATCAGCAATCATCATATTAAACTCCTCTCTTTTTAAAGACAAATCCTCCAACCTGCATTCATCACATCCTCTCTTCCCTAGAACTTGGCTTCATCAGTTATAGCCCCCTCTCTTGCATCTTCAATATCTCCCTTTTTCACTAGCTTCTTTACCTTTGAGCATGCTTACTTCTTCCCTGACCTAAAGCAACCTTCCTTTGATTCCACTGCATCTTTAAATCTGTCTCTTCACCACCAAAAAAATAAAATAATTAATCTACACTTGTATCACATACTCCTTTAATTCATTGCAACTTGACTTCCACATCAACCGTTCTACTGAAATAATTTTCTTTTTAAATAATATTTTATTTTTTCCTAATTACAGATGATTTTTAACATTCATTTAAAAAAATGAATTCCAAATTTTCTTTCCCTTCTTCCTTGAGACAATAAGCAATTTGATCAGATTATACATGTGCAATCATGCAAGACATGAAACCATTTTCTTAAGGGTCAACATTGACTTCATGGTCACCAAATCCAGTGACCATTTCTTTGTCCTCATTTTCCTTGACCTCTCTACTGTATCTTACACTGTTGACCCCCCACGCTCCCCCCGCTCCTTCTTGTAACTCTTCTCCTTTGGCAATCATGACACTGTAATATCCTTGTTCTCCTCTTACCTTTCTGATTACTCCTCTTTTGATGTTTCCTTTTTGTTTGAGAGACTCACTGAGATAATAAATGCAAAACACTTTGAAAGCTTAAGGTCCCACATTATTTTTACTGTTACTTCTTAGTCTTTAACCACTTTGGGAGTATTGACCAAGGTAACGTCTTTGGCTTTTTTCTTGTTTCTTCCTGTACTCTCTCCCTCAGAGATCTCATCCATTCTTAGGACTTCCAATACCCCCTCGTTGCGAATGATTCCCAAATCTACATTTCCACCATTATATATCCCCTAGATCTCTAATCCTATATTTTTGATTTCCTGCTGTTTTTGACCTACATGTTTTCTACTGATAGGGAAGAGGCAGGGAATAAGCATTTATATAGCACCTACTAAGTGTCAGACTGTGCTAAGCACTTTTTTTTTTTTACAAATATTATCTCATTTGAGACATCAAACACAACATCTCTCAAATCAAATTTGTTAATTCCCCCTCAAACCAGCTTATATTTTTGACTAACTCAGTTTTGTTAATAGAACCTCTCTTTCCAGGCAGATAGGTTTGAAACTTCTGTGCAAACTTCTAATTCCTCTCTATCCTTTGTCTTTCACTAAGAAACTTTGAATGCCTCAGCAAACAAAACCCAAACACTTTAGCCTGCTGCTTAAAGCCTTACCCCAAATAGTTCTCAATCTACTTTCTAATCTCAGGTCTCAGAGATTTCCCATACCAATCCTGTCCTTTCACCAAGTTGGATTATTTATTACCATTTCCAGAATAAGCATGCATTATATTTTATTGCCTCCCTATCTTTATTTATACCAGTCACTCCGCTTAGAATGCTTTCATCCTCCTGTCTCCCTATCAAAATTCAACAGATGAGTTAAAAACCCAGTTCAAATGCTGCTTCCATCATGATAACTTTTCTCAGGGATTGTTTCATTCTTTGTATGTGTCCCTTGTACTTAGCACAGCATTTATGACAGAGTAGGTGCTTGCTGAACCCATTCCAACTTGTCTCCTACAACAGATTTCCCTCTGTCATCCCCACTCTTTCACTCATTTTCAATCTCTCCCTTTCTACTGGTTGCTTCCCTACTACCTAAAAGCACGCCCATGTTTGCCCCATCCTCAAGACTCACTTGATTCTTCCATCTCTACTAACCCTCTTCCTGTATTTTTTCTGTCCTTTGTGCCTAAACTCCTTGAAGAAGCCTTCTATAATAACTAACTCCACTTTCTTTTCCCTCTCGCCTTAAGCTGAAGTTGCTCTCTCCAAAATTACAAAAGATATAATTTCCAAATTCAATGACCTTTTTCCAATCCTCATTCTTCTTGACTTCTCCGTAGCCTTTAACACTGTTGATCACTCCCTTCTCCTCTTTTCTCTATAAACACCACTTTCTCCTGGTTTTTCTCCTATCCATCTGCCCATTCCTTTTTGGTCTCCTTTGCTGGGTCTCTATCCAGATCATGCCCTCCAACTGCAGGGCTTTGTTCTGGACCCTCTTCTCTTCTTTTCTATTACTTCACTTAGTGATCTCATCACCTCCCATTCATTTAATTACCATCTTTATGCTGAGGATTCTCAAATCTACCTATCCTATACTAACCTCTTTGCTAGCCTCTAATCTCCAACTACCTTTCAGATGTCTTGAACTGGACATCCAGTAGACATCTTAAACTCAACATGCCTGAAACCAAAATCATTATCTTTCCCCAAACCCTCCCCACCTCCTACCTTCCCTATTACTATAAAGGGCAACACCAAGCCCTCAGGTTTACAACCTAGGAGTCATCCTGGATTTCTCATTATTTCCTCCCCTCTTTCAACATCCAATCTGTTGCCAAGACCTGTCAGTTTCACCCCCTTCTCTCCTGACACTACCATCACTGTAATACAGATAGACCTTCACCATCTCATGCCTGGAGTATTCCAATAGTCTGTTGGTGGGTCCACCTGCCTTAAGTCTCTCGCTACTGCAATTCTTCTTCCATTCAACAACCAAAGTGATTTTTCTAAAATGCAGGTCCAATCATATCATGTACTACCCCACCCCATGCCACAGTAAACTCCAAATATTGCCTCCAAGATCAAATATGAAATCCTCTATTTGATGTTCAAAGTCCTTCATTACTTAACCCCTTCCTAGTGTTTTCTAATATTCTTACACCTTTCTCCTTGCCATGTACTCTCCAATCCAGCAACACTAGCCCCTTTACTTTTCCATGAACAACACACTCCATCTCTCATTTCTGGGCATTTTCTCTGGCTGTCCCCCATGCCTGGGATGTTCTCCCTCCTCATCTCTGCCTATTGGCTTCTTTTAAGTCCCAACTGAAATCCCACCTTCTATAGGAAGCCTTTCCCAAACCCCTCTTTATTATAGTGCCATCCCTTTGTTAATCATTTCCTATTTTTCCGAGTAGCTTTTTGATACAGATTTGTTTGTTTGCTGTCTCTCCCATTAGACTGTGAACTCCTGGAGCTTTTTTTTCTTTTGTCTTTTTTTTGTATCCTTAGTGCTTAGCACAGTGCCTGGCATATAGTAGACATTCAATAAATCTTAATTGAACGACTGACTGATTGATCACTAGAGCTGAAAGTGATCCTTTCCTCCCTCCATCTAGACTCCTATGATATTTCCTTTGTACTAGTGCACACCATCTTGAATTATAATTCTTTATGAACTATTATTATCTTTTTCTAATACATTATAAACTCTCTAGGAACAAGATATGTATCTTAATCATCATTTTATTCTCTGTCACAATAGATCATGTACATAAAAAGTGTTGAACAAATGTTTATTGAATTGAATATGACTATAGATCCTTTCTCATACATACCTGGCCAAAAAAAAATAGAGTGATGTAAAACATTTGTTATAATAGCCATAGAAATTTAATATGAATCATCAGATTAACTCAGGAAATTAATCGCCTCTTACATACCTCTGACAACATGTAAACATGTAAATAGCTTTTTGAAATTGCCATGTGAACTTCACTCTTTTGTGAATGATGCTTCTACATCACCTTTGCTTACTTCTTTAAGTTGTGGGTCTGGTTTGTGTGTGACTATACACAAACTTGTGTACCCCACCTAATCTCTGGCCATAATCCCCTTGCTTCTCTTTGACTTTCTTTTGGCAAAAAGTTCTACAGGTCTTGCTTTCATAAACATTTGGTCCTGAATAGACTTTTCCTATAAGACAACAAAAGTTGTGAAGAGGCAGATGAAAAGAAAATACAAAAAACTCCCACAAACACCAAGCTTCCTCTTCCAGCCACTCGGAACCTTTATGACTTGAAAAGGAGGCCACTGAAATAAATCCCTTAGCAATTTTAAAAAGCTTTAGGTAGGAGCTTCCTTTTCTCTAAACAAGATCCACCCAGAACAACGGGAAACATAAGAGGAGAACTCAAAGGAGGAGGAGGAAATGGCAGCACCACCCTTCTACAGTAGGACGGAAGAATAGGTTGGTTCTATGATGTTGACTATAAATGCTGAGAAGAAGTGAGCAGATCTGGATTCTACATGTCGATTAGTTAAAGTGCTCCCAACAACAAAAGAAGACAGAAAGAAATGGCTCAGGGTATGTATTGGGAATCTATTGACTTAATTACTTTTAATTATTATGAATGTCTCAAGAGAAGGGAGAAACCTAATGAGTATATATGCTTGTTATTTATTTTTTTAATTTATTAAGTAGAATATAATCTTTTGGGGGAGAAGGGACTGTCTTGTTTTATTCTGTCTCTAAATCCCCAAGGCCTAATATAAGATTTTTCAAATAGTAAGTGTTTAATGACTGTTTGTCTCATTGCACTGTATTGAATTGAATAATTGGGCTTTCTGTGTCTACTTACCCAATCCATATTCTGACACTGGAGAATAAGTGATGAGTATAAAAGATACAGATGTTTTTCTTTGCTCAACCAATTAAGTGTCTTTTCTTAGTAATTTATGGGGCTAGAAAGGATCTTGGGAGGTCATCCAGCGTAACTTCACTGCTAGCCATTTTTAACCACTGCAATCAAGTCTGCCATTTTGTCAAGTTGCCCAGAAAACCATTTCTAGACAGTTCTTTCAGTGACCAGTACCAGTATCACATGAGTGAAGTAGGAAAGTTTCTGCCACCTTTACTGCTGACTCCTCCACCTCTAACAAAAAATCCTATTCTATTCTGTTGACTTGGCTTCCTCTCAGAGTTCCATTTCACTTATCAATCACAACCATACTTCATAAAGTTTGATTAAATGTGATCGAATATGTTGCTGCTGCCTGCTAGAGAATTCCCCCTTTGCCTTTTTGAACTCTTTAACTGTGCTAGGGTTAGGCATAGGAAAGAAGGGCAATTCGTTCTGACAAACATCTGTTAAGCGTTTAACAGGTGATGAGGATGCAAAAATAAAGAAAAGAAGCCGTTCCTGCCTTTTAAGAGTTTCATTCCACTGGGGTTGGAGTGGCAAGATAGAATATGGAAATACTAAGTAAAACAGCTAACATTTGTATGGTACTTTAAGTCTTGCAAAGCATTGTGCATATTTTATCTAATTTGATTCTCATGACAACCCTGTCAGTAGGTGCTATTATCAACTTCATTTTCCAAGTGGGAAAACTGTGCCTGAGAAAAAGTTAACTGACTTGCCCAGTGTCACATAGCTAGTAAACAGTCTAAGGCGGGATTATGAACTCAAGTCTCCTGACTCCAGTTTCAGCACTTTTACTGATTGAGCCACCTAGAACAAAAAGGGATTGGGGGTGGGAGGGGAATCAGGTGAGGCTCCATTGAGGAGGTGACAGTATCTAGAGTCAGACTTGAAGGAAAAGAAAAATCTTGTGATTCAGAGATGGGGAAGGAGTCTATGAGGGACAACTTGGGCAAATGCACAAAAATGGGAGATGCACCATTTGGTTGGCTACTCTCATAGAGAAGAGTGTGACACATAGAGTTCATGAGGGACAGTAATATGAAATGTGATGAGAAAAGTAGGTGGGAGTGAGACTGAGGAGTACCTTAAGTACCTTGTATCATCTGAGATGCCATAGGGAGCAGTAGAATGGAAACTCCTCAAGGACAGGGGCTAGTTCATTTTTATCTTTGTATTCCTGCTACCTAATATAATACTTAAATAAATTCCATGAATGAATGAATAAATGAGTGAATGAGGTGTGAAGTTGTTGAGTTATTTTGGTCATATCTGACTGTTCCTGACCCCATTTGGGGTTTTCTTGGCAAAGATACTAGTAGAATTTGTCATTTCCTTCTCCAGTCTATTTGACAGATGAGGAAACGGAGACAGAGTTAAGTGACTTAGCCAGGATCACCTAGCTGGTAAGCGTCTGAGGCTGGTTTTGAACTCAGGAAGATGAGTCTTTCTGACACCAGTCCTGGAACTCTGTGCACTATGGAATCACATAGTGCGCCTAAGCAGGGGAAGCTAGAGGCTCTAATATCCCTTAGATGTCTCCATCTAGGTATGTGGGGATAGAGCGACATCAGCAGAGTCCTTCCAGCCAAAGTTGGGGAGGCCATACAACCCAAGGTTGATGTCGTTCATTGCTTGGGAATCATCCCCTTGGATTCTTCTGCAAAAGGGATTGTAGAGAGCGATGAAGGAACCAGGAACCTGCAGTTTCCTCTTGAGGCTTAGATTCTCTAGTAACTCCTTTGCTTTTCATTCATCCATTCAAACATATTGACTAAATTCCTATTACTCTCATCACACTATGGTACATGATCAATCCTCCAAAGGGTCTCTAAATCTAATTTGTGTAGACACTGCAGTCTGATCCTAACCTACCCTCCCAACTTTATCTCTCACTGTTCCTCTACCCTCAACTCCACTCTTACCACGCTGCCCCAAATATATCAGGCACATTTCCATGTCTATCCCTTTGCTTGTTCCATATCTCTCCTCTTCTCTACCTATTCAAATCCTCCCTTTCATCCTAGTTGTCCCATGAAATGTTTCATGATCACTCCAGGGCATAGGATGCTCTCACTCCTCCAACAATGCATTTGTCACTGGTACCATTTATTTAATTCTTAGTCACATGTTGCGTGATGATATCATTTGTGTTCTGTCACACTTGGCACCACTTAAAAGACTTGGGTTTTTGAGGCCAGCTCTGTAAGGATGTCTTAATTCTTCTTAGACATTGGAACAGCAATTTGGACAACTGAATATACGTGAAAAATACAAGTCAAGCAATAAAAGGAGATTGAGAAAGCTACTGTGTAACTGTCTAGAAATCTCTGTCGCTTAAAGAGTTTAGAGGAAAAAAGGATTGGCCATTTAAGAAGTCAATCAGAGAGCCAGATTTAAGAAATAAACTGAAAAAAAAATGCAGAAACTGTATAGTTCAGCAAGGCAACTATTTCATACAAAGCAGGTATGGTCACCTCCCTCTCTTCTTCTCAGAATTATGGGTGTGGAATGTGGCCTGTGCTTAGTTTAAGTACAGGTTAATTTTGATGACCTGCTTTTTTTTTTTCCTCTTTTTTTTTTTTATTCTTTGCTACAAAACATGGCTTGCTGGGTAGGTGAAAGGAGAGACAAATAAATGTTAAGAAATGAAAGTAATATAATAAAAATGATCTCTGAGAAGGAGACAGTAAGGGACTGAAAGGGATGACTAGAAATGTGAATGTTCAAGAAACATTTTTCTGATTTGAAAGTGACTATTATAGAATTTGATACAAGCCCAGTGAGTTAACTTGGGGTTTGGGGTACTTTTTGGGTTTCTGCTTCGTAAACAAGGAAGCCTAAGGGAGAAAGTTTCAGGACCATTGAGAGTCAAGCCATTATGTTTAAACAAACTGCAAACAGTAGAAAGGTTGATTCTCCCTGAAGGGAAAGATTAACTGCTTCAAGCTGATTAGAGCATTGTGTTTAAGTCCCACAACGATTTTACTGGTGTAGGGAAATTCTGAGGAGGAAATGCCCTTCACTGAAAGTGCAGTGGATACAGTTCTGGAATCAGGAAAACCTAAATTCACACCTTGACCTCAGATATTGCCAAGCTGGGTGATCCTGGGCAAGTCACTTCATCTGTTTCTGCCTCAGTTTTACCAGCTATAAAATGGCAATAATAATGGTACATATCTCCCAAGGTTGTTAGGAAAAATTAAATGAGATAATGTTAGTAAAATGCCTGGTACATAGTAGTAGACACCATAGTCTCTACTAATGCAGATCTGCACCTTTATTTACCCAGGGTCATATAGTCAATAAGTGTCAGAGATGGAACTTGAAACCAGGTGTTCCTGATTGTAGGACCAGTTCTTTGTCTGCTCTACCAAATTGCCTCTGGATTAGGGCACTAAGGAAGCAAATTAATCTGATGATTTATGAAGAGATACTTTACAACGGCTGACTTTTCTGAAGCCTTGAAGAGACTAAATCTAGTTGAAGTGGACAGAACAGACATAAGGTCTGGAATGTTTGAATGTCCATATTATAAGGGAGAACAAGTTAAAGTCCAGAGAGGAAAGGGCACTACATCTGGGGTCAAAGATTTTAGATTAAAATTCCCTATGCTGCTTACTATCTGTGAAGTGGATAAGTGGATAAGTGAAGGGGAAAGTAATTGCATATCTTTGACCTTTACCTCATTTGTAAATAAATTACAGTCTTGTCAAGGCAGCTAGGTAACACAGCGTATAGAGCACCAGCACTGGAGTCAGGAAGACCTGAGTTCAAATGTGACCTCAGACACTTACTAGCTGCGTGATCCTGGCCAAATAACTTAACTGTGTTTGCCTCAGTTTCCTCATATGTAAAATGAGCTGGAGAAGGAAATGGCAAACCACTCCAGTATCTCTGCTACGATAACCCCAAGTGAGGTCACGAAGAGTTGGACCTGACAGAAAAACTGAATAAGTCTTGCAGAGGTTAGGATCCAAGGGTGGGGAACCTGCAGCCTTGAGGCCACCTTTGTCCCTATCGCTCTTTGGGTAAGGCCTTTTGAGGGAGTCCGAGTTTTACTGAACAATTTTTTTCATTAGATCAATATCCTATATTGTAAATTGAAAATGGATACATGACATGAATATTAAGGATTGTACCATAAAAACAGTAGAAGAAAAACAGATCGTGTAGCCTTCACATCAATGGGTAGGATTTTTTTTGAGGCAGTTGGGTTTAAGTGCTTTCCCAGGGCCACATGCCTAGTAAGTGTTGGATTTGAACTCAGGTCCTCCTGACTCCAGGGCTGTTGTCTGCACCACCTAGCTGCCTCTTAAGAGATGAATTCTTAACCAGACAAGGGATGGAGACAATTATAAAAGCTAAAATAGATCATTTTGACTATATGAAATTCAAAAGCTTTTGCACAAACAAATTTTTTGCACCTAGTGTAAGAAAGGAAGCTGCTGATTGGGGAAAAATATCTTTGTATTAAATTTCTTGGAGAAGAGTGTGGTATGTAACATATGTAGATGGTTAAGAGAAATCTATGACTAAGCACTATTCCCTAGTAAAGAAATGGTCGTCGGATATGAACAGTTTTCAAAGGAGGAATTGTCAACCAATAATAACCAAATGAAAGAATGCTCCAGATCTAATAAGTGAAATGCAAATCAAAACAACTTTGAAGTTTCTCCTCATACCCGGAGAATTGACAAAGATAATCTAAGAAAAGAATAATAAATATTGGAAAAGTTAAGGAAGACAAGCATACTAATGCATTATTGGTGGAGCTGTGAATTAGTACAACCTAAGTATTGATAGTAACTCTTTTTGTGGTATCAAAAAACTGGAAACAAAATCAATGCCCATCATTGCGAAGAGGCCAAAAAAATTTCAATTTATTCAGTTATTTCAGTCCTGTTGACTCTTCAGGACCTCATTTGAAATTTTCTTGGCAAAGATGCTGGAGTAGTTTGCCACTCCTTCTCCAGCTCATTGTAAAGATGAGGAAACAGAGGCAAACAGAGTTAAGGGATTTGTCCAGGGTCAGATAGCCAGTAAGTGTCTGAGGCTAGATTTGAACTCAAGTTCTATCTACTGTGCCATCTAGCTGCCAAATTGTGATACCTAAATGTAATCAGATATTGTTGTTCCGCTGTTTTTCAGTCACATCCAACTTTTTGTGGCCCCATTTAGGGTTTTCTTGGCAGAGGTCCTGGAGTGATTTGCTATCTCCTTCTCCGGCTCATTTTACAGATGATGATCTGAAGAAAACAGGATTAAGTGACTTGCCTTAGGTCACACAGCTGCTAAGTGTCTGAGTCCAGATTGAACTCAGGAAAATGAGTCTTCCTGACTCCAGATTCTACCTGCACTCTATCCACTGGGTCACCTAGCTGCGCAATGGAATATTGTAAAAAAAAAAATTAATATAATTAATACACAGAAGCATGAAAAGACATGAATTGATGCAAATAGAAGTAAAAAGATCCAACAAAACAATATTCACAATGAAAACAACAATGTCAATGGAAGAGATAAAAACCACAAAACTTCTGAAACTGAATGTTGCAAAATTACAAACAGCCAGCATAATTATTGTAGCTACTTTGGGGGCTTAGAGATTTCCATACATAAAGCAAACCAGCCAATGATGCTAAAAGCAACCTGGTGCATTTTTAACATACAAGAGAAGATACTTAACTTGACATACTCATTCATGTTGAGGAAGTCAAGGAAAGAGAGAGGAGATGTGGATTCCTTGAGGGAGTATCAAGGGGGTATACTGGCACATAAGGTCTACAATCTATGCATACCTGTGTCTGGATGATAAACAAGGACAGGCAAGGATACAACTGAACTTCTATGGGGATAGGATATGTCTATGACTTCGCAGGCAGGGGTCCTCTAGGTCTAGGTGAAATCATCTTTAAACTAAGGAAAGAGAAGAAAAGATAGAGATGACCCAATAAGATGTTCTCTTTGCATCTAGTGCCTCAGTCACAATGAGAACTCAAGTTTTAGTTTTAAAAGGTCAAGATCTACTACTGCATCCTGAGCCATCTCCAGGTTGTCCTGATCTATATCTGAATCCAGATAGCTCTGAAGGAGAAAGTGAGGCTAGTGACTTTGTACAGCCCTTCCTCCCTCAATCCAATTCACTTGCATGTCATGGCAACATCATCCTGATGTCATGGTGCTCTTGGAGAAGGAAGGACAAATCAAACAACCCAGGTTATTTGAATACTACTCTGTTTAGTTTGGACATGCCTGGGTTCCAATCCTCATAACAACACTATTCTCTAATACAGAGAGGGTCAAGAGTATGAAATGGACAGGTTTCCCACCTTTGATATCATGGGCAAGATGTCACCAATCACCTAGGAAGCAGGTAGTTTCTATCTTAGAAAGTTGCAGATATGGGGTCCCAGAAAAGAGGTAAAGTAGGGGTCCCAGGAAGAAAAGCAGGCATATCTAGAGCAGAGACAGCCTTTTGCAGGAAAGGAGAAGCTAGAAAACCACAGAAGTTTTAGTTTTGACACCACAAGTGCCAAATATGTATTGCCATTCAGTCACTTTTCAGTTGAGTCCATTTAGGGTTTTCTTGGAAAAGATACTGGAATGGCTCATTTTACAGAAGAAGAAACTGAGGCAAACAGGGCTAAGTGACTTGCCCAGAGTCATATAGCTAATTAGTGTCTGAGGCCAGATTTGAACTCAGGAAGATGAATTTTCGTGTCTTCAAGCCTAGTATTCTATCCACTGCACCACTGAGCTGCCAAATATGTAGTAGAGACAATAAGGCCTTTGACTTCAAAGCTAGAACAACAATTTTGAAATTGAATTGGGCCATGAGAGATGGGTAGGATTTGGATACACGAAGGGAGGGGGAATGGAATGAATCAGAGCACAGAGATAGGGATGTGCATGCTCTATTTGGGGAATAATAAACAAACTGGTCAGGCTCAAGATAGAGTTAGAAAGGTGGGTTGGGGTCAAATTGTGAAAGACCTTGAGTGCTCGGCCAAGAACTTTGGGCTTTATGGTATAGGAAGTGGAAAAGCCATTTATGCATGCGCCTAAACACTCAGACACAAGCATCCTTAGTCACACGCATTCACATATACAAATTTATGCTTATAATTCACACACACACATACACACATATATGCATCTCTTTCTCTATATATATATGTATATAGATATAGATATATGTACACATCAACCCTCACAAATCTACATTTCTGAAGCAGTGAAGAGAGAGAAAAAATAGAAAGTCCTCAGCCTGAATGAGGTGAAACAGGAGAAGAAATAAAAAGAGAAAAGGAGAAATCCTGGAGAGCTATTGATTGATTAACAAGCATTTATTAGACTTATAAATAAAATTAGAATAAGAATTTGGAAGAAGGACCTAGTAAACGATAGTAGGAACATGGTAGGTAACATTAGATTTTTTTTTTGATGTGTTGATTGACTTTGCTGATTTATTATTTTTTTTTTAAGATTATTTGTTTGTAAGGAATGGCTCTCTGGGAGGAGAGAAAGGAAAGAATCAAGAGGGACAGCTAAGTAATGTAAAAAATAAAAGTATCCATAAAAATCTATATTTAAGAGGGACAGTGTAAAATAAAAAAAGAGAACAAAAAAGAATGAGTGAATGAGAAAAAGTGAGAAAGGAGACTGACTGATAAAAGTATAAGTGGGTGGCTAGGTGAGAGGGTATAATAGTTGTGGTGACCAGGAAACAATAAGATTAAAAGATTGCTGTTTTGTCCTATATTCTTGAAAAAGACCAGTGTCTTCAGGAGGGTGATGTCTTGACTTGCAGGTAAATTGGATTTAAGTGAGGCAGAGCTGCGCAAAGTCACCAGCCTCATTATCTCCTCCAGTCATTGGTGACAAAATATAAGGTCAGGGCAACTGGCAATGGCCCCCAGGTTAAAAGATAGATTTGGAGAAAAGATCATCAGATAGTTAGGGATTCCCTGGCAGGTGCCAAACTTCTATGTGCCAATTATATTATGCATTAGGAATTGGGTAAATGGAGTGAAAGAAAGGTAGGCAGGTTACTGATCCTCTGAAGAAATAGTGACAAGACCAGTGAGCATGGTATAATTTATCCCCAATGTCTGGAATCTGCTCAATCAATCAAGAAGCACTTATTAATCACTTACCATGTGCCAGGCACTGTGCCAAGTGATGGGAAGGCAAAGACAAAGTGGAAACAATTCCGCTTTCAAGAAGCTTATGGGGTGTTCCCTCTTCATCTCTACATTTCAAATTTCTTAATTTCTTGCCTATCTGGCACAGCCAGGTGGATAGTAGACAGAGCACTGGTCCTGGAGTCAGGAAGGCTCAACTTCCTGAGTTCAAATCTGGACTCAGACCCTTGCTAGCTATGTGACCCTGGACAATTCACTTAACTCTGTTTGCCTCAGTTTCCTCATATGTAAAATGAGCTGGAGAAGGAAATGGCAAACCACACCAGTATCTTTGCCAAGAAAACCTCAAATAGGGTCGTGAAGAGTTGGATAAAATGAAATAAGACCAGTAACCACTTTCTTCCACCTCTTCCTATACAGCCTGAAATCACTCTGGCTGAAAGTATTTTCTCCCTCCTCAAATATTTTGAATATGTCGTCTAGATCTTTTATTCCCTTTATTATTCTCTACTTTGCTCTGTATTTATTGATACATGGTCTCTCTCCCACACACTGTCCATGTCAACAGCAGAATGTAAGTTTCTTGGGAGCAGGTATTATGTCATTTTATTTTTGCATCATTTTGGGACCTTGCACATAGCGAGCACTGATAAATGTTGGTTGTTTGCTGAATAAATGCATTGTTGTTCAGTTGTTTCAGTTTGTGTCCAACTTTTTGTGACCTGATTTTGGAGTATTCTTGGCAGAGATACTGCAGTGTTTGCCATTTCCTTCTCTAGCCTATTTTGCAGATGAGGAAACTGAGGCAAACATGGTTGAGTGACTTGCCCAGGATCACTCAGTTATTATCTGAGGTCAAATTTGAACTCAGGTCTTTCTGACTCCCATTCTGATGTTTTTTCCATTGCACCTCTTAGCATACAAAGCCCTTCACAAGCTGGCCCCCTCTTATCTTTTCAGTCTTCTACCTTACTCTCCTCCATGTACTTTTAGATCCAGCGACACTGGCCTTCTTCCTGTTCCTTGTACATAGTACTCCATCACTGGCTGTTCTCTATGCCTGGAATTATCTCACTGCTCTTCCTGTAGTCCAAGAGGAAAGACTGTTACCTATGCCTATCTCCCACCCTTCTTGTACCACTATCAGGTGTCATCCACCAGTCATCGCCTCCCTCCATCCCAGGCCTGACTAGTGTTTCCCACACTGCCAACCAGATCTGGGCTCCCTCTGCTTCTTCCCATGCCTCCACCCCCACCCCAGCTGGCCTGATTAACAAGCAGGAACAGCAAAGTCACTGTTTGTACAAGGTGGCAAATAACTAGATACTAACTTTACATGTTCAGACAAGTGACTCCTGTCTTTCTGCCACCTCCATCTCTCAAATTGGCTTCTCCAAGCTATGTACTTGTTTCTTTGATTACTTGTGATATTAATGACCTCTTCAATTCACACATTTTCCCCATATTTATTCAATCTGTCCTTTATAATAGCATAGTGATTATGTGAGTATAGGCTGTAGTTTTATACATATATATGTATATATTTGTGTGTGTGTATATATATATATATATATATATATATATGCACAGGAAAGAATATAATGGATTCCAAAATCAATAGCAAATAGGACAACTTTGAATATATTACATATTTATAAGATAAGCAAACTATACAATCTCATGTATGAGCCTCTTTTTCCATTATTTTATGTACTTTAAAATGTCATTTCATTTAATATTTGTTCATTTCTAGATTTTTTTTGATGTGTGGAAAAAGCCCTAATTTGTAACCTTCTGGGGGATATAGCTCCAGAAGAGGATATGTACTTGATGGCTAGACATGATTTTGTCTATTAATTTTCTTACGTTATCTTATTTTTTTATCTCCCCCATCACCACCACCACCTAACTAGAAAGTTTCTCAAAGGTACCTTTTTGGGGCTTACATCTCCAGCTGCACTTAGCAGTAAATTATTTTATTCAACTAAAGCAGACATCAAGATGAATGCCACATTTCCTCAATTATTCTTTGGTTGATGTAGAAATGGCAAAAGAAAGAGAATTCCCAAAGGTTAGACTGTCTTTGATTTTAGGCTCCCAGAAGACAGCTCTGAAAAAGCCTGGTACCTTGTAGAGTCCCTACAGGGGTGGGGAACCTGCAGCTTCAAGACCACAGAAGTGTGGCCTTTGGACGGAATCTAAGACTTACAGAACAAATCCTTCTACTAAGGGGATTTGCTCTGTGAAGTTTGGATTCAGTCAAAGGGCTGCACTTGAAGACCTAGAGGGCCACATGTGGCCTTGAGGCTACAGGTTCTCTGCTGCTCATACCTCGCCATGTACAGGCAAGTGGTTGATATAGCCTTTATGGTAATGGTGATGATGATGATGATGAATCTCACACATTTTCATCCACACAGACACTGACACATATTGGTTGTGTGATCCTGGGCAAACCACTGTCTTTCAATGCTCTAGGTTAGCTCTGAGACCATAAACTGCAAAGAAAGTGCAAAACTGCATTAATAAGAGAAAGAAGTTCCTCACTTCTCTGACATCAAGTAGAAGATACTGATCTAGTTCCGACCTCTGTGCATTTATTCCCCTTACTCTCAAGCTTCTCAGGCATCAATAGGTGTCTCTGGTCTGGTAATATTGCTTTCTCACTACGTTACTCCACTCCGTTTAGGGTGTATACATTCCTGGTGGAGGATGGCCCCTGGCTGTCTGCACATTTCTACCGATCAGTCTTGCATGACTTCCTACTTTGTTCTCCCTTTTTAGTATCCTCTTGGCTTTCTTTTCTCTTCTCCCAACTCCACCCTTTCTCTCCTTAAGTACTTTGTCTACTTAATATGAAAGGCACTTCAGTGAGCCTAATGGGTAATTACCTTAAGTGGAACTAAAAAATACAGCATAAATCTTCTCAAGAAAAAGAGCTCAATCTAGCCTTTCATTCTGCTCTCTCAAGCGTGGAAGGGAAAAATATAACATGGATGCGATCCTTCCTAAATGTGAAGAGGAGGAATTGCCATATGTCAACTGAATGGAGGCTGCAGCTCAAGGTTGCCTTTACTCCTTCCCCCTCCACAGAGATGTAATTTCTGCAGATATTGAAGTGGTTTCCCATTTTCTTCTCCAGCTCATTTTTCAGATGTGGAAAATGAGGCAAACAGAGTTAAGTAACTTGCCCAGGGTCAAATGGCTGGCAAGTGTCTGAGTTCAGATTTGAATCTTCCTGATTATAGGCTCAGCGTTCTATCTACTTTGTCACTAGATGACTCCCCTTCCTGCATTTGGATCTGGCCTCAGACACTAGCTGTGTGACTCTGGGAGACACTTAACCCTGTTTACCTCAGATTCCTCATTTGGAAAATGATCTGGAGAGAAAATGGGAAGCCACTCCAGTATTTTTGCCAAGAAAATCCCAAATGGGGTCACAAAGACTCAGATATAACTGAAATGAATGAAGTTTCTGTAGGGAAAGTCCTTCCCCCATGAGAAGATGAACTAAGAGTTTGCCTAAAAGGATGTTGGGCCAGGGGACTGTCCAGATCTTGCCCTCTTGTTAGGCTCTAGGACTTTCTGCCTAAAGTTAGAGGGGTGGGAAGACCCAGAACTCGATCTTCATATTCAGAAGGAGGGAGAACATAGAGGAAAAATATAATAAGCTCATTTTGGGACTTGTTGAATATGAGGTGATGGTGGGACCTCCAGCTGGACATGTCCTGTAAGGAGTCAGAGATGGAACTTAGAAGGACTAGAAATATAGATTCAGGAGTCAACCACATAAAAGCAGTAGTTGAAACCAGAGGCATGAAAAAGAAGGAAAGGGAGAAAAGAGGGTAGAGAGAAAAGAGAAGGTCGGAGAAAAGAGGGTAGGGAGAAAAGAGAAGGTCAAGGTCAGGGAAGAACTACCTTGAGGGATCAGGAAGAGGAGGGGGACCTAGAGGAGTAACTAGAGAGACAGAAGGAGAGATAGGAGAGTTGTTTGTCCTTCATCCTCGAAGAAGACCATGGCATCAAGGAGGCGATGCCATAATTTGCAGTTGAATTGGATTTAAGTGAATCAGCGCTGTGCAAAGTTACCAGCCTCACTTTCTCCTCTGGAGTCTGGATAGAAGAGTATGATTTTTTTTGAAAGAGAAATTATCCAGTGTCGGGTAGAAGGGAGGGCAGTCAAACATACTGCATGCTGAGAAGGGATCAAGGAAGATAAGAATTTTAAAAAAGGGCATTGGATCTGAAGAGAAATCATGCTAAGGGAAATGAAAACATTGGGGGTATATAATACACTTTATTGACATCTTTTATTTTTATATCACCTACATTTCCCAATGGAACTCTTTTCTTTCCCCCATCCCAGAGAGCTATCCTTTATAACTTAGAATTTTTTTTAAAAATTTCATCAAAACTAACCAATATGCAGAAAAATTCAAATCTTCTATGCTGTGTTCCGCACCCATATCTAATGTTTGTAAAGCACCTAGCACGGTGTCTGGTACCTAGCAGGTATGTAGCAGACACTTGTTCCCCTTCTCTTTCCTTTCCCTTTATTTGAGGTCATGTCTGTCATTAAAACTTTTCAGTTTGACTCTGAAGATTGATCTTACTGATGCTGTATCTGTATTCCTCTCTAGGAGAAGGTAAACTCTTAGGTAGAGGGATTATTTTCCTTTTGTCTTTTATTCCCAGTGTCTAATATTGGGGCTTAATGAATATTTGTTGAATTGAATTCTAGCACATCTGAAACTTATATTTTAAAAAATGGTCATGGACCATTACTCCAGGAACATACTCCAGGGAATAATTGAAAAGAAGGGATTTTTCAGACCATAGCACAATAACAAGAGACAACCAGGTATCGCAGCTAGAATACCAAATTTGGAGTCAGAAGACCCGGATTAAAATCCTGGTTGCTCTACTTACCACCCATGTGACCTAGGACAGGCCGTTGTCATTTCCCCAACCCTTCATTCCCTCTGGAAAATGAGATGTTTCCATAAGATCGCCTCTAAGTTCCCTGGTTTCAACCCTAAATCCTATGATCCTGTGACAATTTGCCACAAATATTGGTACAATGACTAAAAGGTACAAGTCCATGTGGAAACCAAGAAATGAATGATTGGGCAAAAGAGGAAATTATAAAAAAGACTAGCAGAAAAAAATCATGGCAGTACAGAAACTACACATAAAAATCTTGAGATGTGACCAAAACGCTACTCAAAGAAAAATGTATAGTGTTGAATGCCTACTTCAATAGAGAAAATTAAATAACTAAAAAAGGAAATGAGCCATCAAATCCACAAATAAGAAGCAATCGTTAGGACAGAGATCAATGAGTTAAAAGTAAGAAAATAAAATTAAATAATTATAAGATAATTATTTTAAAATAAATGTATTGTTTATTTTTAATATTCATTTAAACACATTTTTTGAGTTCTAAATTCTCTGCCTCCTGCCCCTTCCCCATCCATTGAAAAAGTAAGCAATGACATATTTATCATACAAAACATATTTCCACATTAGCCAAAAGAAAAGCAAGAAAATGAAGTGGAAAAAAAATATGCTTCAATCTACATAGATTTCTTTGTCTGGATCTGAATAGCATTTTTCATCATGAGTGCTTTGGAATTGTCTTGGATCATTTTACTGATCAGACTGGCCAAGTTTTTCACAGCTGAAGATCAATGATTAGAAGTAAGAAAAAATTGAAATTATCAATAAATTTGAGATACTTTTAAAAAGACTTAACTAAATTACTTAGTAACAAGTAAATCTAGTTTAAAACAGAAGAGTGCCAACCAAAATCACCAAAATTAGATGTGAGAAAAAAGGTAAAAAAATCAAGAAATGTGTTAGAAATGAATAAAAACAACTTTATGCTAATAAATTTGAGAATCTAAAAGAAATGGAGGATTACCTGTAGAAAATCAAAATTCAAAAAAGGTGACAAATTAATTTAGAAGGAAAAATCAGACAGGACTTTAAAGAGCTGCTCTTCAAAGACTCCAGACCCAAATGTGTTCACAGCTCACATCCAGCAAACTTTTAGTTAGTCATCAATAAGCATTTATATTAAGCAACTAGTGTGTGCTAAACATGGTCGATGCCAAGAAAGGTAAAAAATAGTCCCTTTTCTTCAAGAGACCACAGTCTCGTATGTGAGACAACATACAAACAACCATGTACAAACAAGATACACGAGATTACTAACTGGAGATAATCAACAAAGGGAAGACATTACGGGGGATTAGGAAAGGTTTCTTATAGTAAGTGGGATTTTATTTGAGATTGAAGGAAGCCAGAAAAGCCAAGAGATGAAGAGGAGGGAGAGAGTTTCAGTCTTTGAAATGCCTGGAGGTTGGGATATGGTGTATCTTCTTAAAGGAACAGCGAGGAGACCAGTGTCTCTTTTAAAATATAAGGATTCAGTACAGTGCCGAACGCATAATAAATGCTTAATAAATGCATGTTGACTGGTCCAGCAAATATTTGATGTGCTTTTATAGGCTCAAAACATAGAGAAGGACGGTGAGCTATCCATTTCTTTCTATGAAGCTAATAAGATTTGGGGACAGTTAGTGGGCACAGTGGATAGAGCAGCTAGCCTGATTCAAATTCAATGTCAGACACTGTGACCCTGGGCAAGTCACTTCACCCTGTTTGCCTCAGTTTCCTATCTGTAAAATGAGCTGGAGAAACCAATCCAGTATCTTTGCCAAGAAAATTCCAAATGGATCCCTAAGAGTGAGACATAACTGAAACAATCGAACAGCAGTAAAATTTGGATCCCTACATCAAACCAAGACAAAGCTGAGAAAGAAACCATAGACCAATGCCATTAGTAAACATGCATGTGAATGGATTACTTCTGCATATCAGTGGATTTGAGAACTCACCAATGTAAGTACTCCCTCCAGTGGCGAAGACTGTAATCCATCCCAGTCTTTGCATTCTCGGTGACTTCTGTTTCCGTCTTCCCCATCAACCCTCCATAATGGTCAGTCCAGTGTTAGAAGTGTGTGGTGGTCTTTTTCAGCATCTCTTTAATATTATACAAGGACCACTGCAACATGCAGGCTGCCCTGCTCTGACTCCTCATTCTCACTATAGTCTGGCTCTTTTCCCATCTCACATCTGTTTTATGATACCTGTCACTGGTAGTATCTTGAAATCTGTTTATTAATATCCAGTATTCGACCTACCCAAAATCCCACCATTGCTGTGTTAAAATTGTATCTTGTCCTGCTTCCCTGGACCACCTCCCCTTCTCATTAGTATAATACGTAAATTTAGATGTATGTATCATAAAGTAAAAACAGTAGAAAGTAAGAATGTAAACAGAAACCTATAAGTCACTTAGAGAGTCTCCCACAAATTAAAGGAGTGTAACAGTTTTGCAATAAAAAAGTTACTCCCATAAATTAGGGGAGTGTAGAAGACAATAGAAACTGTCTCATAAATTAATTAAGGTCACATCCTGAAACTATGTGCTAAATTAGGCGAAACCAGCTAGGTCTTACTTTAAGGATCCCTTGGTCCTGCTAAGTGCCCATGGCTGGGTAACGCTCAGATAAGTTCCAGACATGTCCAGTTAAGACCAGCAGAACACTGCCCACTGCCTCCCTTGGCCATTCACTTCTGTAATCCTCGTGACTTAGCTAAAGTATGATTGATACATTGCTCCCTACTCGATGCATCATGATCTTTCACCTTTTAGTATTGAGAAAACTAGGTGTACCTGCCTCCCATTCAACCAGAGGGACCCCCCCTTGAGGTCCTATTCCCTTAGTCACAAACTGGAAGCTCAAGGACCGAGACCGCAAGCTATTTACAAGCTAGGTGCAATAAATTCATGGGTAGAAAGCAAGGGTATCCACCCTACCTGAACCTTGTGTTCTTCCAAGAGATGTTCCCCCTTTCTCTAGAGCTCAGTATGCCAATTAATAATTCCGTATATTAGTTGACAATTCAATTGCTCTTTAGGGGACCCAATCCAACTTATTTCAGTAAAGTGTTTACTAAGCATTTACTATATGTTACGTACTGTCCTCCAGGAGGGAGGAAACTGGTGGGAGGAAACAGCCTATGCACAGATAAGTGCAGAATATGTACAGGATAAATATTTAATTTCTAGGTGGTGGAGGAGGGACAATATGAACTACTGCAGGAATCAGGAAAGGTCTCCTATAAGAGGTGGCGTCTGAGCTGTGCTGAAAGGAAGTTGGAAATATTACAAGGAGGAAGTGGGAAAGGAAAGCCTAACAGGTATGAGGAAGCAGCCTATGCAAAAGAATAGAGGTGAGAGAAGGAATGTTACGGAAGGGATACATTAAATAGGTATTTTGTTTACACCAGAGGTATCGAACTCAAATAGAATGCTAGACCACTAAATCATGCATAAAGATCCCTGCAGACCACATATTGACACAGATAACCACACTATGATCTATTTTTATTTTGTTAAATATTTCCCAATTATGTCTTAATCTGGTTAAGGCAGGAGTGTTCAAAGTAGCACTACAAGCTGTTTGACAACCTTTTGCTGGACTATAGCTTGCGGGTGTGGGTGTTGGTGTTAGGAAATATTCAGACAGGTTGGAGCCAGATTGTGAAAATGTAAACACCAGGATCTTGATAGAAATTCAGATAAACTGAGGCGCAAAGCTCTGACACATTCAATTTATCAATAAGGCTAGCAGTTACCAATAAAAGGGACCTTTAACTTTTCAGTAAGCCAAAAGGAACCAAATGAGAGCTTACAGATAATTTTTATGCCTAAAAGGACGACTATCCAAAAACTAAAAGACAGCATCATATGATTGGTTATAAAATTTGAGGTATGATCGATGGAGAAAACAATACAATTGGCTACAATGTCTGTAGCATCACAGATGTGGGAGATCATATGATTGGCTGGAAATTTGGAATGCAAAGCTAGTAACAACCCCTCCTTCCATCTTGTTGCTATGCCCTCCTGCAGAGCTAGTTAGTGCTGCAGAGATCTGGCATCCACCTGCATCCTTTAAAGATTACAAATTTCCTTGGCACAAGAATAAACAGTGGTCAGCAGGAAAGCTGACCTTCCAAACTTAACCCAGAGACAAATAAAACATGATTCAGGTATTGCACAAAACATCAGTCGTAGTACAAAATGAAATCAGTTACAAAATAGAATCAATTAGATTTTTTCAATTTTCATCAGACGAAAGAGTTTGTGTTTTATTCTAGAGGCAAAAGAAACCACTAAAGCTTTTTGAGTAGGGAAATGGCATGCTCAGGCTTGCATTTTACTTTTCCTCCCTATTTCCTTTAAAAATTATTTTTCTGTCATTTATTTATTTTTAATGTTTTTAAATTTTGAATTCCAAATTCTGTCCCTTTCTCCAATCCCTCCTCCACCCATTGAGAAGGCAGGCAATATGAGGTCTATTATACTTGTGAAGTCATGCAAAACACATTTCTACGTTGGCTATGCTGCAAAAAAACCCAAGAAAGATAAAGTGAAAAAAGCATACTTTAATATTCACTCTGTTCAATCTGCAAAAGTTCTCTTTCTGAAGGCAGATAGCATTTTTTTTTTATCATGAACCCTTTGGAATGGTCTTGGATAAGTACAGCTAAAAATAGCTAAGTCTTTCACAGTCGAACACCATTAAAATATTGCTCTTCTGTGTACAATGTTCTCTTGGTTCAGACCTGCAGCTTAGGAATAACAGTTTGGCAGTTGCAATGTAAGATAAATTTAAGACAGGAAAGACTGGAGGCAGGGAGATAGGTGGGAGATTCTTTTAATAGTCTACATAACAGGAGATGATGAGCACCTGAACTAGGATGGTAGTTTTATGCGTAGAGAGGATTTGTGTCCAAGAGATGTGGTGGAGATAGAATTAACAATGGTCATTCCTTGGCTATTGTGGCATTTTGAGATTTGCAGCCATAGAACATCACTTGAAGACTACTGGTGTTAGATACAGCTTTCATTCGAAAGACACTTAAGGTAGCCATTTATACAAAGACAATCAAGCCCATTCTCTTCTTCCTGTTCAATTCTGGACCCAGCTAACTGTGCAAGATACAGGTCCTGATAGACCAAATCAATGAGATGCCTGTTCAATTTAGTGTCATAGTCTGAACAAAAGATCTTTCCTGTGAGTTTTATTAGGCTGAACTCTTCTGAGTGATTGTAAGTGTCACTTAGAAGATTTTTCAATGTCTTCAAAATAACAAATAGGAATTCAAAGAATCATGGGAAGACCACTATGAACTGATGCAAAGTGAAGAAAGCAGAACCAGGTGAACAATATGCACAGTGATTATAATAATGTAAATTGGAACACTAAAAGGTAGCTGACCACAGGTTAAATGCAATGACCAGAGAAAAGATGAACTATCTTCCTTTCTTGGTAGGAGAGTTGGACATTGCACGTGCCATTAGATGTGGTCATACTGTTGATCAGTTTTACTTGGATGCTTTTCTTTGTTACAAGGGAGGGTTCTTCAGAGAAAGAGTATAAAAACCAAAAGATATGCATTAAGCTCTTTTTAAAAGATCTAAATGAAATTCAATACAATATACCAAAATTTATTAAACATCTACTATATGCAAGGTATTAGTCTAGGCACTGAGAGGTAAAAGGACAAAAAATGAAAAACAACCGCTGCTTTTAGAGAGGTGAATTGCAAAATGCCTGACATATAGCTGGTACCCGAAAAATGCTTATTGATTGACTAAGGGAGAAAGTGCACCAATAATCAATGGATTCAGGGAAAGACTCACAGAGGTACGGCATCAGAGTTGAACCTAGAAAGGAGCCAAGCTGGAGGTGAGGAGTTCTAGGCATGGGCAAGAGCTTGTGCACAGCAGTAGAGTTTGAGGAACCACTAGCAGTTTAGTTTGAAAAGTAGAGTGATTAGGGCAGCCAGGTGGTATAGTGGATAGAGCACCAGCCCTGCAGTCAGGAAGACCTGAGTTCAAATGTGGTCTCAAGTGCTTGATTACTTACTAGTTGCATGATTCAGGACAAGTCACTCAGCCCTGATTGCCTTGTGCAAAAAAAAAAAAAAAAAAGGTACGATAATTAATATGAAATAACCCTGGAAAAATAAACTGGGATTTCAAATGAGGAAGAGGCAATAGGGAGCCACTGAGAGGTTTTGAGAAGGGAAGAGACATCATTAGACCTTGTGCTTTAGATCTGAACTCACAATCTAAAGTGCTATGTATGTATTAGGCATTTTTATCATTATTTTTAACAGTCTTTCTCCGTTTTCAGTCTTAGGATTGAGATCCTTCAGCCTGCAGAGCCCAAAGAACAACAAGGAACATCACACTTCTGAGATAGGTTCCGAGAGACTGTTTGTTCGAAGGGCTCAGGCGTTTGTCATTACCCTGAACTTTGATAGGCCCTTCCATGCAGACACAGACAAGATGGTCTTCACTGCTGAGACAGGTAATTCCCCTGCCTCCCCTTTCTACAATCAGAGGCAGGGTCTCTCTGTTGCTCCTAGGGAGTGACATGGAACAGTTGCAGAGAGCCCTGGGACTCGGGTCGGGAGGACCTGAGTTCAAATCCACCCTCAGACAAATAATTCCTAACTGTGTGGTCTTGGACAAGTCACTTAATCATTGCCTGCCTCAGTTTCCTCAACTGTAAAATGGGGATATAACAGCACCTACAATATAATTATGCTATCTTTCGTATGAAATACGAAATGAAATAATATTTGTTAAAATGCTTGGCACTTAATTTATGTAGGCATTTAATTTATGCTTCTTCCCTCTCTTTCTTCAGGACCTGGCCTCCTATTCTTTTCATGGAACTCACCCTCTACTCAGCCATCTGCCCAGTACTCTTACTCTCTCTATTCAAGTGCCAAGCTTTCTTTCCCAATTGCCAAGGGATTTAGAAGGGAATAAGAAGAGAGGAAATGGAGTCAGTAAATGTAAACAGCTTTTTCAGAGTTTGACTAAGAAAAGGAGGAGAGATATGGGATAATAGCTAGTGGGAATGGGAGAAGGATCTAGTATGGTGGAGACTTATGAATGTTTGTAGGTAGTGGAGAAGGAACCAGTAGGTAGGGAGAGATTGATGATTAGAGAGAAAGAGGGGATGATAGTGTGGGGAAATTGTTCCAGAAGGTGGAAGGGGATGGGATTGAGTGTATAGATTAGATCACCTCTGAAATGATCTAGAGACGTTTCAACTCTAGAGCTATTCAGAGGTATGCTGATAAATGTTAACAATAAGCACAATACACTTCACATAATACAATATTTCCCCTAATTATGTGTTAAAACAATTTTTTTTTAACATTTGGTGTTCTTTTTTAAAGTGTTGAGTTCCAGATTCTATTCCTCCCCACACCCTCACCATGATAAACAATGTGATACAGGTTATATATGTGCAATCATGTAAAACATTTCTATATCAGTAATTTTTTACAAGACTCAAACAAGAAGGAAGGAAGGAAGGAAGGAAAGAAGGAAGGAAGGAAGAAAGGAAGGAAGGAAGGAAGGAAGGAAGGAAGGAAGGAAGGAAGGAAGGAAAGAAGAATCCAATATGAAGAGTAAATTGTATATTTTCAGACTTGACTAATACAGAAATCTGTTTTGCTTGATTTTATATATATATATATATATGTGTGTGTGTATAATTATGTAAGATAGCATAATTATATCTAATATATTATGATTATATATAAAAACATAATAATTAAATATATAATTATATAGACATAATAATTATATAATATATAAAGATATGCTCACATATATTTGTTACAAGGGCTTCGTTTTTCTTTTTTTTCTAATTAGGGGCAAGAATGGGAGGGAGAGGAGGCCAGGGATAGAGTAGCCAGTCAGTAAACATTTATTAAGGATTTACTATGTACCAGGAACTGTACTAAGCACTGGGGATACAAAAAAAGGCAAAAAACAGTCTCTGCTCCCAAGGAGCTTATGTTCTAATGGGGGAGACAAAAAGCAAACAAGTCTGTACAAACAATCTATATACAAGAAAAACAGGAAATAGTTAACAAAGAGAAGTCACTAGAATTAAGAGGGAGTGTACCTTCCTGTACAAGGTGAGATTTTAGTTGGGACTTTAGAGGGAGAACATTCTGGAAATGAGGGTCAACCAGAGAAAATATCTGATGAAACATGCTATCCATATCCAGATAGAAAACTAATGAACTTAGTGCAGATTGAAACATATTTTCTTCTCTTTCTTTTTTCGTGCTTATTATAATGTGAAAAATTGTTTTGCTTGACTATATATATATTTGTTATGGATTTTATTTTTCTTGCCTTCTCAATGAGTGGGGAGAGGGGAGGAGGAGGGAGAGAATTTGGAACTGAGAAGAAAATAAAATTTCATGTAAAAAAAAAAAGAAAATACTCAAAGATGAGAGATGGAATGTCTTGTTTGTGGAATAGCCAGGAGGCCAGTATCACTAGACTGAAGTGTATGTATCAGGGAGGAAGGTATAAAAAGATGGAAAGGTAGGAGGGGGCTAGGTTATGAAGGGCTTTGAATACCAAACAGAGAATTTGTATTTGATCCTGTAGATGATAGGAGGCCACTGGAGTTTATTGAATGGTGTTTGTGTGTGTGTTTGTGTGTGTGTGTGTGTGACATAGCTGGACCTGTGCTTTAGGAAAAACATTTTGATGACTGAATGGAAGAAAGAATTGGAGTGGGGAGAGACTTGGAGCAGGTAGATCCATACATCGTAGTTAGCCAGGCATGAGGTAGGTGGTGAGGGACTGTACTGCAACGGTGACATTGTCAAAGGAGAGAAGGGGACTCATTTGAGAGATGTTGCAAAGGTGAAATCAACAGTTTGTGGCAATAGACTGGATACGGGAAGTCAGAGATAGTGAGGAGTTGCGGATGACATCTAAATTGAGAGCCTGAGGGTCTAGGAGGATGGTAGTACCCTAGATAATAATAGGGAAATTTGGAAGGACGGAGGATTTAAGGAGAAATATAATGAATTCAGTTTTAGACATGTTGAGTTTAAGAAGAAAGATCAGAAAAAACCTTAAGCAAGTAGGATAGCTTTTTCATATGCTGAATTTTTCATGTACTTTAAAAAACATACATAAAATATATTTTTTAAAAAAGCAAGCTGTACGTAATAGAAATCCACTGTTTCATGCACAACCTTCTTCTGTTGTACTGTGTATATGAGACTGCCCCTCAACCCTGCCTTTTTTTTTGGTGATTGTTACATTCAGAGTTGAATTGAATGAGTGAAAACAAGTAGGCTAAATAAGGAAAACCACAAAGTATGGTGGAATTCCTTTCTTATCAAGGGTTGCCTTCATCAGTCATTGCAGTTGTTTTTCCTTCTATGTCTCTATGTTGTCCTTCTTTCCTTAGACAGAATGGGATTAATCCAACCAGTTTGTATAAAATATTAGCTTGTTGGATAACTTCTCTTAGTGCTCTTTGCATTTCAATAATAGAAAAACAGGATACAGTAGAAAAAAGTAGATTGGGATTTGGGGCATCTGGGTTCAAATCCAGTCTCTTAGGATCATAGATCTGGTTCTGGAAAGGACCTGATGACCAATCCCCTTCTTGAGGTGAGGTGAGGAACCTGGGGCCCAGTGAGGTTGTCCAGGGTCACATAGGTAACATATGTCTGAGATGGGAATCAAATACAGAATTGCCTGATGGGAGTCTAGTACTCTATCCACTACATCATACCATCTTTCTCCTCTCTGTTTGATCTTGGGTTTGGAGGAAGAAAGGAAGGTGGTCAAAGCTGTCTTCTCTAGTAGGGGTTGATTTAGCCTATGGGATCCATCCCATAGAATATACTCATAGTGGTACTTTCTGGCCATGCTGGAGGGTTGAGACCTGCTTCCAGTCATGTGTGATTCAAGTCTCAAGGGATTACTTTTAAAATAATAAAGAATCCCATTATTGGCTAAATGTAGTAGATCCTTCTTGGAGTGTTCAGTGAGAAGCTGCCTGACCACTTTTTCAGAATGCCACAAAAAGGTTCTTCTTCACATATGGACCTGTAAGGGCCCTTCCAGTTCTTAGATGCTGTGGTTCCAGCAAATTACATCTTCTCTGGTCTACAGTTCCTCATTTTAGAATGAGGCAGTTGGACTTATTGTTCTGTCGTTTTAGTCACATCCAACTCTTTGGAATGACTGCATTTGGGGTTTTCCTGGCAAAGATATTGCCATGGTTTGCCATTTCTTTCTGCAGCTCATTTTACAGATGAGGAAACTGAGGCAAATAGAGTTAATTGGCTTACCCAGGATCACACAGCTAGTAAATGACTGAGACCAGATTTGAACTCAGGTTTTTCTGGCCCTCTATCCACTGCGTCACCCAGCTGCCTGAAGCAGTTGGACCAGATGATACCTAAGGTCCTTTGTAGCTCTAAATATAGAATTCTATGAGAAGGTAAATAAATGTATTATGGAATTTTGAAGCTAATAGGGGTGTAGGTGGGCTGGGGCAGTCTTGCCAGTATGAATGAAAGCAAGGCAGCTAGCTGACCATCTGTTCTTGCCTACAACTAAAATTCTACCCTCCCCTGGCAGCTCAGTGGTGCAATGGATAGAGCACCAGAATTGGAGTCAGAAAGACCTGAGTTCAAATCTGACCTCAGACACTTACAAGCTGGGCAAATCACTTTACCCTGTTTGCCTCTGTTTCCTTATCTGTAAAATGAGCTGGAGAAGAAAATGACAAACCACTCTAATACCTCTGCCAAAAAAACCAACAACCACCCAAATGGGGTCATGAAAAGAGTGATATGACTAAAAAACAACTGAATAAACACCCTCCTCTACACCACATATTTTGGTGAAAGATTTGGAATTTAACAAACACTAAGACCTTGTCTTCCCTCTTTTATCTGCTCTAGGTCCACAGCCCACAGAGTCACTGGGAACCAAAGTGAGGTTTGTCCCAACCAAGGCCAAAGATGGGAACCACTGGAGTGTTTTTGATTTCAGTACATATGAGAATTCACTCCATGTATCCCTGTCTTCTCCAGCTAACGCCATCATTGGTCGCTATCTCTTGAAGGTAGAGATCTCTCGTCTGTCAGACCAAGCGAAATCTCATCAGCTTGGGGAGTTCATCTTGCTTTTTAACCCTTGGAATTCAGGTAGGATTTGCATACCAAGGCATAATGACCACTAGACTTGTGAATGTACCACGCAAGAGAGTGTGAAAAATCCTGGAGATTTCTTATTATCCTAAGCAAAGATGCTTGTGTCAGTGGGGGTACCACAAATAGGCTGGGTCAGTTCCCCTCGGCAACAGATTTAGGGATAGAAGGTCTCTGCTGTTCCTTTCCACACAAAAATACAGAAAATATAGAAAAAAAAAGAAAAGTTTCTATCATAGGCCCCTGAGAAAAATACCCATCTGCTTTTAGAAATAGTATTATAAGATCATAGATTTAAAGCTGGAAAAGGACCACTGAGGTCATTTAGTCCAATTTTACAGATGAAGGACCTGAGGACTAGAAAGGTTAAGTACCTCATCTAAGGTGACACGGATGACCTTTCTATTTACACTTGATTCCAGTCACCAGCAAAACTTAAACAATCCTTTGCTTTTCCCCACTGAAAGCCTTGGATTCAGCTTTCCCTCCTGCTGGAATTCTTTCCTGGTTTCCCATTCCTTCCCCTTACCTCTTGCCCCCCACCAGCTGCTAGAGGTCTTACTTTCCATCTACTCTGTACATATCTTGTCTACACTTGTTCATGTATTTACTATCTCCCCAATTAAAACGTAAAATCCGTGAGACAGGGACTGTTGTTTTACCTTTCTTTGTATCCTGAGCTGTTGGCACAGTGCCGGGCACATAGAAAATACTTGCTGATTGGTTGATTAATTCAGACAGCAGGACCTTCTTTGACTCTTGCTATTTTTCCCCTCTTTCTACTCTTTACTTCTCAGAGGATGAAGTCTATCTACCTAGTGAAGCACAACTGCAGGAGTATATTATGATGGACTATGGATTTATTTTTAAAGGGCATGAAAACTGGATTACTCCATGGCCTTGGAACTACGGACAGGTAATATCATAATGTGCAATGACCTCTAGTTCAAGAGTTTTCCAGGTGTGGTCTGAAGACTCCTGGCAAACAAGGAGGGTCTTCCAGCTGGACCATGACTTAGTCTAAAATTTAAGCATGGAATATATAGGATGACACCTATCTAACTGTCTGTCTATCCATCTATCCATCCATCCATTCATCCATTCATCCATCTATCTATCTGTCTATCTATCTATCTATCTATCTATCTATCTATCTATCTATCTGTCTATCATCTATCTGCCTGTCTATCTCTCTGTCTGTCTCTTTATCTATCTATCTATCCATCTACCCATCTATCTATCTATCTAGTCTGTCTGTCTCTCTGTCTCTTTATCTATCTATCTATCCATCTTCCCATCTATCTATCTATCTAGTCTGTCTGTCTATCTATCTATCTATCCACTCCTGTCATGAATCTCAACAGGGCAGATTCCATGGTATTAACTAAAGCTTTCCCACACTGGGAAATGGGAAGGAGGTTATAGGTTCAAAGGTGGGAAATTCTTATGTAGTTATGGGCAGAATTATCCTTCAAACAAGTCTAAAATCCAAAACTTGCATTTTGAGAGGCAGTGTTCTATAGTGGAAAGACAACTGGCTTTGGAGTCAGAAAATCTGGGTTCAAATTCTGCCTTTGACATGTATTAGCTGGGTAATAGTAGACAAATCATTGACCTTTCCTCATCTGTAAAATGAAGGAACTAGACTGGGTCATTCTAAGATCCTTCCTAGCTTTAGATCTATGAGTTGTGAATGAGAGGTAAGGATCAGGGAGCTGAAAAGTCAGCAGGCAATAAGCAAAGGCAGAGTCAAAACTAGAATCACACCCAGAAATCTGATGGGACTAGTGAGGTCTGGCATCTGGCTGTAGCTGTTTATTCCTATTTCATTAAAACCTGACTCTCTCTTCTGGACATCACTTCCTGGGCAGCCTTATGCAGTGAAGGAATTTATATATACCTGCTCCCAGGATACTGCATTTCACTGGAGAAAGTCATGAAATAATATATTCTTCCTTTCACCTTCATTATGTCTATCTGTGGAATCACCATCTACCCATTCACATTTGAAGATTAGAGACTTTTTTTCCTTTTTATTCTCCTTTACCACCAATATCCAATCAATTACCAAGTCTTGTAAATTGCACTATCATTTCTCATATCCATTCTCTTATGTCTGTTCCCAGTGCCATTATATCATCTAGCTGAATCAATGTGATAGGCTTTTTTTTAAATAGTATTTTATTTTTTCTAATTACACAGAAAGATAGTTTTCAACATTGATTTTTATAAGATTTTGAGTTCTAAATTTTTATCCCTTCTTCTCTCTTCTCCCTCCTCCCTAAGATGACAAGCAATCTCATATAGGTTACACATGTGCAGTCATGCTAAACATATTTCCACATTAGTCATGCTGTGAAAGAAGAAACAGAACAAAAGGGAAAAACCACAAAAAAAAACCCAACCCCCCCCACCAAAGTGAAAATAGAATGCTTCAATCTGCATTCACACTCCGTAGTTTTTCTGTGGATATGGACAGCATTTTCCATCATGCATCCTTTGGAATTGTCTTAGATGATTGTATTGCTGAGAACCAGTGTTGTGGTTACCGTGTACAACGTTCTCCTAGTTCTGCTCACTTCACTTGGCATCAGTTGTCTTTCAAGGTTTTTCTGAAATCAGCCTGCTCGTTATTTCTTAAAGCATAGAAGTATTCCATTTCATTCATATACTGCAACTTGTTCAGTCATTCCCCAACTGATGGGCATTCCCTCAATTTCCATTACTTTGCCATCACAAAAAGTGGTGCTATAAATATTATTGTGCATGTAGTTTCTCTTCCCTTTTTTATGATCTCTTTAGGACACAAACCTAGTAGTGGTATTTCTGGATCAAAGAGTATGCCCAGTTTTATTCCCCTTTGGGCACAGTTCCAAATTGCTCCCCAGAATGGTTGGATCAGTAATGTGATAACCTTTTAACAGATCAGACCACTTCCACTGTCTTCTTCCTCTAAGACATTTTTCATACGCCTACCAGAATAATACTTTTCATACGTGAATCTAGACATGTGTTCTTTGCAAACATCTTCAGTGACTCCCTGTTGTCTATCTAGGCAGTTAGGTGGTGCAGTGGATAAGCATTAGTCTTGGAATCAGGAAGACTCATCCTCATGAGTTTAAATCTGTCCTCAGACTCTTAGTAGCTATGTGACCCTGGGCAAGTCACTTAACTCTGTTTGCCAATGGTTTTCTCATCTGTAAAAGGAGCTGGAGAAGGAAATGGCAAACTGTTCCAGTGTCTTTGCCAAGAAAATCCCAAAGAGGGGTCACAAAGAGTCAGATATGGCTGAAAACCAACTAATTGTCCATCCAGTTACATCTAAATTTCTTGGGATTCAAGGTCCTCAGCAATCTGTCATCATTACACATTTCTAGCCTTATCTCATATTACTTCCTTTGTAATAAACACATGTCAACCAAGCTGAACTTCTCTCTACTCTCCCTTCCTCCCTGCAAAAACCCAATCCCAAATTCAAGTTAATACATGCCCTTAAGGTTTACAAGTTAGTTTCTAGTAACTAGAAAGTAGTGCAAATATTATTACCCTTATTTTATACATGAGAAAATTGAGGCTCAGAAGGTTAAGTGACTTGGTCATGATCCCATGGCTTCTAAGGGTCAGAGACAGAATTCAGCTCCAGGTCTTTGATGCCAAGTCAAACACTACCCACTGTTCCATATTCTGGGGACCATACCTTATGTTTTCTCACCTCTATGTCTTTGCTCATGCTGTTCCCCATACCTGGAGTATCCTCTCTCCCTGTTGAATTCCTACCACTCTTTAAAGCCCAATTCAAATTCTCTTGCCTCTAGGGAATATTCTCTCATGGCCCTGTTTGTAATAACCTCCTCTCTTAGATTTCATAAAACTCTTTATTTGATATGCCTCTAAAGCCTTTATCCTGTAATCTTGTATACTATAGTTATTTGTGTTTGTATCTTATCTCCCTACTAAACAATAAGCTCTGTGAGAGTTTACATGAGAGATTATGTCTGGTATAATTTTTTTTATGCTCCTGAGCCTAGCTCTATTCCAATCATGTCAAACACAAATAGAAACTGGGGGCCACTAAACCGAATGTAAGAATTCCTGAACATATTTGTCTTATAAAACCCCATATTTGCGTTATCTACATTCTATTGCATTTTTATTTATTTTTGTTAAAGATTTCCCAATTACCTTTTATTTATTTATTTTTGGAGGCATTTGGGATTAAGTGACTCACCCAGATAGTAAGTGTCTGAGGCTGGATTTGAACTCAGGTCCTCCTGACTTCAGGGCTGCTGCCACCTTGTTGCCCCCTCCCAATTGCATTTTAATATGATTCAGACTGCACTGGGAGAACAGAGGGTCAAAATGCTCCCGGCTGAGTGTTTTGACTCCCTTGCTCTATGAACAATAAATATGTAATAAGTGTTTGTTCAACGAGTAAGTAAATGAATGAATGAATTCCAAGGTAGGCAACAAGACTTTCTACTTGACAAAGAATCCTCTTGATTTGCTCCACTCCATTGGTTATGCCCAATGATATGCTTCTATTCTCTAGCTTCTTCTAAATTACTTTCAGTTGAAAGACTGCCTTTCCATTCCCACCCCTTTTGGTTCTTGGCAAGTGCTCACTTCAAGTAGAAATGTGAAAGAAGAAGATGTTGGTATATTTTATTCAGGATGATACTACTACTATCATCAAATGTAGTTCAAGGACGTTGGAAGTTATCACTGTTTCTGAGTAAGACTGAGCTGGATCCCATAAACTCTTGGACCTACACACTTAACACAATGCCTAACATGCTGTTGCACAGTCATATTCGACTCTACATCACCCCATGAACTTTTTATCCATGGGATATTTTGGTCAAAGGTACTTGGAGTGGTTTGCCATTTCCTTTTCCAGAGTGTCCCTATTTTACAGATGAGAAAAGAGGCAAATAGGGGTTAAATGACTTGCCCAAAGGCATACTGCTAGTAAGTGTCTGAGAGTGGATTTGAACTTAGATCTTCATGACTCCAAGCCCTGTGCTCTATCCCCTGCCCCATCTAGCTGCCACCCTAGCACCAGTGTTTAATGAATGTTTATTGATTGACTATGTACAAGCACCAGAAGGAAAGAAGTTGAAGCTACAGTGGCATGGTGAGGTATGGGACACCTTGCAATTACACGAAATTTTCTGCTTTCTATCCCTCTCCCTTAATTAATTATGCAATACATAATCGCACAATACATATGCAATACAAGTCAAGAGAAACACCTTTTGGTCAAAGATTTTACAGCTTGTCACAAATGTAGATCAAGAACCTTCAATGGCTCTTCTAGCCCCCCTTTTGGGTGCTCAATATTCCCCATTACCTGTCTCCCTCTGCCCTAGTATCCCAACACCTTCAGTCTTATTCAAATGTATCTTACTTTGTCACTAAATATATGTCCTGGGCTCTAGTCAGACTCTTCCTTACCAGCCCCCAAATACACTCCATTCATTCCCAGGCCTCTAGCCCTGCCTGGATTGCTCTCCCTCCTCTTTTTGCCCATTCAAACACTGCCCGTTGGCCAAGGCCTAATTCAAGACCTACCTTCTGCACAAACTACTCCAACCATATGAGTCTTTTCCTTTTAAACTCCTGTTACTTTTGTTTAAAAATTTTTTTTTAATTCATTTCAAACTTAATACAAAACAAGAAAAGAAAAAGGGAACATTTCAATGTACACAGCAGAACATAAAGAGAGGATTTAATATAAACAATAAATTTCCACTTCAAACTGTTTACTTTTTTTTGAAAATCTATATAATAAATACTGCAGAGTGTTTTCAGAGCTACTCAGCTTTTCTGTGCTTCTTTCTAAGTTTTCTTTTGTTCTCTGTGTGTATTTTTTATTTTATTTTTTCTTCTTCCTCCCCAGTTTTTCCTAGAGAAGACTAAACATGAATATATATTATATATACATATATATATACATAGACACTCATACATATATATAAGATCATACTGTACATATTTCTATGTGTCAGCTCTTTCTCTGGAGATGAATAGCATCTTCCTTCATAAGTCCAAATCTTTCTGGGTTTTTCCTAAAATCAATCAACTCATTGCTCCTAGTATTCCATCACAATCATATAGAACAACTTGCTTAGCTATGCCCCAAATAAAGGGCAGCTATCAGTCTGAGAGATGCAAGATGATGTCTCAAACTTGTTTTATTTTTCATTTCTCTAATCAATAATGATTTAGAGCATTATCCCCCCTCATCTCTTCACTTTTTTCCCTTGAAATTGCTGGAAAGTTTGAAGATGACATTATAGACATCTGCTTCGAGATTCTGGACAGAAACCTGAACTTCTTAAACAATCCCTCCAAGGACTATTCCCAGAGAAACAGCGTTATGTACATCTGTAGGGTGGTGAGTGCTATGGTAAGGAGAAAATCGGTTACTCACCTCAACAGTCCTTTGTGCTTTCTCTCTCACAGAATTGTCTAACTTTTCCCATCATCTTTCAAAAGCCAAATGTGTCCTTTCCAGATCAACAGCAACGATGACAATGGGGTGTTACAGGGGAACTGGAGTGAGGATTACTCCAAAGGAGTCAACCCTTTGGAATGGAACGGGAGTGTCACCATCCTGAGACAGTGGCATGCCACCGGAGGCCAGCCCGTGAGATATGGGCAGTGCTGGGTCTTTGCAGCTGTGATGTGTACAGGTAGGAATCTTCTACCCCACAAAGTGTTAAACGTGCTTTACTGTCACATCCTACACTACAGGGCTAGGTATATGGTAAGAATCAGTCAATTTTAGAATTATTGAATTGTTTTCATGAAATGAACGTATTAGAATGTTAACTCCTTATTCTTCCATTCATTCATTCATTCATTTGACAAAGTTTTATATTTTTTCCCCCAGGGAAATATGATGATTTTTCTTCTATATTCAGAGTACTCTGGTGAGGTTCTTAAGCATTGTGCTAGTTACAATTAGGAAGCAATTTGAATATATACACTGAGGTTTTGTTGCTGTATTATTTTGCCTGATGATGACACCTTTCCCCTACCCAATCACATGGTTTTGAAATTCTTCTGTAGAGCACCTTCATTATTTTTTTGTAAACTCTGTGAATTCATCTTTCTTATCACTTCTAGCCTTCTTAATAATTGGGTGGGGACAGGGTTTGCTGGCCAATTTAGGGGTCAATTCTTGGAGCATGTGCAGCAAATCCCGCCTGATATCAATCCACAGGGAGACTTGGTGAGTCTGCTTCCAGAAGTGGGTGATGGTCAAGTGGCCTTTTACTACCTGCTTCAGAGGACACTGTGATAATCTCTGATTATTATTATAATTATTATTCCCCCAAGATCAGGAAATATTAGACACAGAAAAGACAGAAGAAACAGGGATGTTTTCATGGCCACATGGTTGTCAAAGGAGATAATGCCATAGCTCTTATTGCCTCCCCACCCAGAGCAATTCTTACCTTATTCTCCACCAGGGAAGAGAGGGGGAGAGAGAGAGAGGGAGAGAGAGATTTTCCCAACTTGGGCCTTTTGCATGTTCATTCTCTCAAGTTCAGCAGCCAATTAAAAGGTTTTTCCTATAGGCAGTAAGTTTTTAGGAAATAGTAAGGGAGTGCTTGCTTGTGCATGGGACAGGTAGGTGGTGCAGACACTACCTGAGTGACCCCAGACAAGTCACTTAACTCCCATTTGCATCAGTTCCTCATCCGTAAAATGTGGACATACTGGAGAAGAAAATGGAAAAACACTCCAGTACCTTTGCCAAGAAAATCCTACGGACAAAGTCCATGCAGTCGTATAGTCAGACATAGCTGAAAAACCACAACTTGCTTATGCTCTGAAATGAAGAGGTAAAAGCCACCCCTCCACCCTGTACTTCCAAAAGCAAGCTCGTCAAGCTACCCCAACAGGTTGGAACTTATTGTGTTGTACTCCCATGGGCCAGTTCACTACTGCTGACAATGACCTTTTTGTCTCTTAGGGCAAATTGCATGAAGGATATAGCTCTTCTGGGAAGAGCAAGTAGCTTGGATGGAACATAGAGTTTATGGGGGGAGTAATGTGAAATCAATCCAGAAAGATGTTTCAAAAATCTATCTTTTTGTTTCTTTGGGAACACAGAAATTTGGAACACAGATGGGCTCCTTTCTCCCCTGGCAGCTGGAGCAAAGCAGTTTCTAGGACAGGGAGACTGGCCTTCCCTAGGGCTCTGACATTTAGAGGGCATTGACAGCATCTACAAAGTAAAAACAACTGTGCTTAGTACTTAGTAAGACTAATTAGTTAAAATAGGAAAGTGCCAGATGGTGTCTCTCCCACAGCCAAACCCCACAGGAGTTTCTCTATCCAACCTTTGCCCTGTTGTCTCCAACCATTACTGCAATCTTCCCAGCAACAGCCTTAGTGTCCCAGGAGAAATGGATTTGAGGGATTATTTTGTAACCTTACTCAGGCAGCAGAAATTGCTCTGAGTAGAAGGGCTTGGTATGCAAGCAAAAAGTGACACCATAACCCACTGGGGAGTTGCAAGATGGCAGCCCTCAACCTGTGTGTCCAAGGGATACACAGCAGTATAGACAGAGGATGAGAGAGAAGGGGTCACTATTTCCAGCACCATATTCCAAGCTACTGCTATAGTTGGTTGTGCAGCCATGAAAACCCCACAGAAATGCCTGGGGAAAATGGAAAGACACAGCAACAAATGAACACACAGAAGGGACTGTTTACTGTTGACCTTGGGCAAATCACCCAACCTGCACTGGTTCTCCATTTCCTCATCTGTATAGTGAGGGTATTAGACTGAGTGGAGAGAGAAAGAGACAAATGAGGAGAAGTGTAGAACACATCTAAGGAGAGCCCTAAAAACAGTCCCTGACTTCCAGGAGCTCACTGTCTAATGGAGGAGACAACATGAAAACTATGTACAAACAAGCTAGACATAGGATAAATTGGAGAAAGTCCCAAAAGGAAAGCACTAAAATTAAGGAAGATTGGGAAAAGCTTATAGAAGAAAGTGGGATTCTATCTGGGGGTTGAAGGAAACCAGAGATACCAGGCAGAGATGAGAAGGGAGAGCATTCTCGGTATGGGGGACAGCCAATGAAAATGCCCAGATTCTGGAGATGGAGTGCCTCATATTAGGAACAGAAATGAATCCTGAGTCCTCTTCACATTCTACTGTTCCAGTCATACCCTGGCTAACCCCTTTTATCTAATTTTGAGGATCTTACTCCCAGCATTGTTGACACATCAGAATAAAATGGATTTGACTGACTATACATTTTTGCTGTGTAACATCATCTGGTCCCTTACTGCTGCACGGTCAATCTTTCTTGATTTCCTCTTTCCTCCTGTCTCAAATAAGGTAAACCTGATATTTGCCAACATAAACTTTTGATCACTTATGTCCTTTATTTTATCCAACTACTATGTCTTCCATACCCCTAAGCACTGTCATCTCACCTGATGTTGCAATTGAAGGATTCCTGGGTGTTGCTATCTGCCCCACTGTAGACCTCCATGTGCCTTGCAGTTGATGTCTCTTATGTGTGCTGTCTCCCCCAATTAGAGAGTTAGCTCCTTGAGATAAGAGACTGTTTTGCTTTCAGCTCAATTTACTTAGGCAGCAAGCATTTATTAAAGGCTTACCACATTTTTTTTTCAAGGAACTTACTACATGACAGGGAACAGCTAGGTGGTACAGTGGGGTCAGGAAGACTCCTCTTCCTGAGTTCAAATCTGACTTCAGACAGTAGCTGTGTGACTCTGGGCAAGTCACTTAACCCTGTTTGCCTCAGTTTCCTCATCTGTAAAATGAGCAAGAGAAGGAAATGGCAAACCACTCTAGTGTCTCTGCCAAGAAAACCCCAAATGGAGTCACCGAGAGTCAGACATAATGGAAAAACAACTACATGCCAGGCACTTTGCTTAGGGCTAGGGATACAAAGAAAGGCAAAAACAGCCCCTTGCCCCCAGGGAGCCCTCAATTCTGAAAAACAAACCAAAAAACCCTTCTTTCATTCCTCTAGCCCATGTAGTCTAGAAATTCTACTATGAGTGGGTTAGGGTCAATAGAAACAAAAAAAAGTTCAGAAGAAGAGGAAAAACTAATGATGCATTACTGATACATGCTTTGATATTCTAGGAAAGTATAGGCATATTAATCCTTTGCTAGAACACATTCATATGTTTGAGTGTGGTTTTTTGGTTTTGGTTTTTTGCAGTGAAGTTGATTATTTTCTCTAGGATAGTGACCTTTGATAAAAAAAAAAATGTCCCCCTACCATTTTTTTATCTCTCACATCCAGCAGATAAGTTGGCTTCTGAAATCCCCTGCCTTAGGGTTAGGATGAGAAAATCCCAGGACCATATCTTATCTTTTGCTGCCAGCATCTAGAGGCAGGGGGGAATGTGAGCCGGCATCCCAGCAACGGCCAATTCGAACGCTTGTTGTATGATTTTTATCTTCCTTATAACCTGAGAATTGCAATCTGCATATCTGACACAGATAGTTCACCTTTAAATGAAGCTAGTCCCTGCTAACTCTTTTCTTCCTCTCCAGTGATGCGATGCTTGGGCATTCCAACCCGAATAGTTACCAATTTCCGATCTGCACATAATACAGATGGCAACCTGACTGTTGACATGTTCTATGATAAACGTGCAGAGCTGATGCCATGGGAGAGAAGAGATAAAATATGGTAAGGCAAGATTACCGTAAACGTTTGCATGCTGTCTAGGAAAGGGGTTGGACGCTGTTGGTTTAGGACCAAATTCCTTCCTTTTTTTTTTTTTTTACGCCAAATTCTATTCTTGGTTCAATTTTTTAAAAAAATTAGTTTCCTTGTCTTTGCATTGGACCGTGGAGTTGGTCTAGCCTAACTTTACCAAAAAAAAATTGGAAATCCGTGTTGAGATTATGACCCATAGTCAATTCCAAAAAAATAAAGTTACAGATGAGAGGCAAAATTGACTAGCTGAGTGACATTGCACAAGTCATTTAACTTGTCCCTGCCTCAGTTTCCTCATATTTAAAATGAGAGGGCTGACCTCAGTGGCCTCCATGGTCTACTACAGCTCTAAATTTATAATCTTATAACCATCTCCCCTTTGTTCCTCTGCATCATCATTAGGGCAGTTTTCTTTAGTATTACCTCTGTTTATATCTTGACTGACTTTTTCTCCAATTCTCTCCTTTGTTCAGTCCTTTCTTTTGATTGTTTTTCTCCAAGACAAGAGTTAGTATCCTGAGACCAAAGGGTCTCTTTTGTTTTTTTTTTCTTAGAATAAAATATGTTGACAAAAAATGAGTCCATGGGTGAAGCAATATTCATTTATATCCCCAAAGGAAAAGGAAATTAAGGATATTAGGCAACCTAGGAATTTAGGTAATTTCCTAGATGAATTTGTCTTTGTGAGGAACCATTCTCTCTGTTTGACAGCAGAGGGCACTGATTCCTAACGTCCTAGGATCATTTGACCAGGACAGGGTGGAAAGAAAAAATCAGTATAGGTTTCCCACAGCGTTGAAAAGCAAGTGATTAAACAAAAAACTAAATTCCTTTTTAAAAAATCTGGATAACAAATGTCAATTAAAATAACAAATATAAAAATTATGAGAGTAGAAAAAGATTATATAAGAAACTTAAATATTATATATGGTTTAGTTTTCTTTTTAAATATAATGATATGATATAATATGATATATTAATATATGTATGTGTGCATATTGTGTGTATATTATATATATACATATACATATCTTAAAGGTTTGCACAGTGCTTTGCAGGTATTATTTTATCTTCCCAGTAACCCTGGAAGGTAGATGCCATTGTTATCCTCATTTTACTGTTGAGGAAACTAGGAAAGCAGAAACCAAGTGACTTGCTCAGAGTCACAAAGCTATTAAATCTAGGAGGCCAGATTTCTCTTGACTCCAAGTCCAGTGCCATGGTAATAATAACCAATAAATTCAAAATATAACTTTAAGAGCTGATTTGTTTGCCTGTAACTCTTTCTATCCTTCCTTTTATAATTTTAAAAAATTTTAATGACCCTCTTTTATTTTTCTTTCTTTTGGGGGGGATTTACTCTTACGCTAACATTTTTCTCCCTCCAACCAACCCATCCCAATAGAAGAAAACAAAAGAAAATAAAACCTTTGTAACAGATATGCATACTCAAATAGAACACCTTTCCATATTGGTCATATTTGAGAAGTATATCTTATTCTGAATTTCAAGTAAAAGGCAGTAATTTCTTTCTTTTTCCTTCTTTCCCTTCCTTCTTTCTTTCCTTCCTTCCTTCCTTCCTTCCTTCCTTCCTTCCTTCCTTCCTTCCTTCCTTCCTTCCTTCCTTCCTTCCTTCCTTCCTTCCTTCCTTCCTTCCTTCCTTTAAACCATGGTTGAATGACTTACCCAGGGTCACAAATGTCTGAGCCTGGATTTGAACTCATGTCCTCCTGACCCCAGGGCTGATATTCTATCCACTATGTGGCATCTAGCTGCCCCAAAAAGTAATCATTTTAATTCAACAAATATTTGTTAGTATATTATTAATTTGAAGCTTAATGTATAGAAAGCTGTCTTTGAAGTAAGAAAGACTGAGCTGAATTTCTACCTCGGATACATACTGATTGTGTGACCTTGGGCAAGTCACTTAACCTCTAAGTGCTCTAGGGAACTCTAAAGCTAAGTTGTAGAGAAGATGTCATCTTTGCAATGATGGAGGGAGATTTTTTTGCCAGAGATTCTAATCTCTTTTCCCTATCCCTATCATTAACTTGGCCTATTTCCTCTCTCCTTTGCTTCCAAGTCAGCCTATGGTTTGCATTCTATTATAGTAGGAGGAGACCTCTTGATTTAGGACCATAGATTCAAAGACCATTTAATCCAAACCCCTCATTCTACAGATGAGAAAACTGAGGTGGAGAGGCAAAGTGACTTGCTCAATGTCCTACAGGTAACGCAGAGCACAGACAGGGTTCAAATCTGAGTTCTCATTCTGTGGCACCATGCCACATTTGGGATGAAAAATCTAGAGCTGCAAGGAACCTTTCAGGTCACCTAGCCCCACTCCTTCAGTTCACAAATGAGGAAACTGACACCCAGAAAATTTGAGTGATTTGCCTAAGCTCTCCCAAGTAGTTACAGGGCTGGGATTTGAACTCAGTTCCTGAGGTTCCAAATCCAGGGAAGTATCATGATGACTCTAAGTCAAAGAGAATGGACTCTGAGCTTGGCTGTTGGATTAACTCTTTGCCCTTTTCCTACTCACAATCCATGGCCACCAACAGCTCAGTGAGGTGAGGGTGGGTAATACATCTGACATGGTCCTCCATTCCCCATGGATCCCCCATAGACTATGAACTCTGATGGGTCCATGTGAGCCTCTGTAACCACCTTGTTAGTCTGTTGAACTCCAACTCTGAGTGTACTTCCATAGGAATTTCCATGTCTGGAATGAATGCTGGATGACCAGAAGAGATCTCCCAGCAGGGTATGATGGATGGCAGGTCCTGGATCCAACTCCCCAGGAAACTAGTAGAGGTGGGTAAGGTATTACTATAAGAAAGGTCCGAAGCTCAGCATTCAGTCTCACAAGGATAATTAACCGAAGGAAAAGACTCTGGATAAAAACGCCTTCTTCAACTTTTCCTTTCACTCTCTCACATCACCTACTCCTCCATTCCCCCTCCCTCCTCACTTTCCTCTACCATACCAAACTTCTTTTCTTCTTTCCTCCCTGATGGCAAGACAGAGAGGGGTATAAAGGCAGGTGGCAAGAAAAATGAGAAGCATCTAATGAGAAGAAAAATGAGGTGAAAGGTACATGGTAGGGCTTGGGGGGAAGGCATGTAAACATAAAAAATCATTTAGTTTATAATTTCAGAGTCATCTGGGGCTTAGAATGTTGAAATGATTTGCCCTTGGGTCACATAGCAAGGGGAATTTAAACACCAGGCCTTTGTGACTCCAAGTCCAGTGTTCTACCCACTCAGCAACACAATCTTTCTAATGGTTCCCATTTATGTAGTTCCTTATAGTTTATAAAATATTTTCCTCACTGTAATTTCCCCCATTTTGCAGATGGGAAAACAGAGGAAAGATTCATGAAATACCTGCCTAAAATCACACAGCTGTGACTCCCCATTCCAATTCTGCCTCTTTTACTAGGTCCCCCATTCGTTTGTCCTTCCAGGAGTCATTCTTTGGGGGTCATTTTCTTCCTACTCTTCCCTTCTATCATGCTAATAGCTTTCCCCAATCTCAATCTTCCTTAGGGGTATTCTGCTGTGGGCCAGCCTCTGTGAGAGCTGTCAAAGAAGGGGACATTCAACTAGCCTATGACACACCTTTCGTGTTTGCTGAGGTCAATGCAGATGAAGTGATCTGGCTCCAAGACTCTGGTCAAGTGAAAGAGATCCTATCCCACAACACTAGCGCCATTGGGAAAAAGATAAGCACCAAGATGGTGGGCTCCGACAAACGCCAGGATATCACCAACTCCTATAAGTACCCAGAAGGTATCTGGGGCCCTTGGGAATTGCGGGAGTGGGTTCCTAATGTTTTCAATTGTGACTGCTCACTTATTTCTCTTACTTCATGCCATCTTCATAGTAGCCATCATGGTATTCCTTACATACGTGCTTCATTCATGTGGGGAGCTAGTGGTGCAGTAACTAGAGTGCCAGACTTGGAGTCAAGGAAGACCTGAGTTCAAATCTGACTTTACATGTGACTCCGAGTAAATCACTTAACCCTGTTTGCCTCAGTTTCCTCATCTGTCAAATGAGCTGGAGAGGGAAATAGCAAACCATTTCACTATCTTTACCAAGAATATCCCAACTAGGGGTCGCAAAGAGTCAACAATTCAACAGCCAGCAACACACTTCATTCATGGCAGTTTATCAGTCAATTAGCACTTAAGTGCCTACCTTGTGCTAAGCACTGTGCTGAGTAATCAAAGGAAAAACCAAAGAACTCTTGCCCTCAAGGGCCTTGCATTTATTAAAGGGGGGACGTAGGGCACAACATATATTTGTTGTTCATGACCCCGTAGAAATAAATACAACATAAATATTAGGCAATTTGAGGGGGGTGTAGCTGCTGAGTAGGGAGTGGATCAGGAAAGGTCTCAGACAGGTGAACTTTGAGCCGAGCTTTGAAGGAGGCAAGAGATTCTAGTAGGTAGAGTCTGGGGGAATTATGTGGGGAGGATGAACTAGACAGTCCCTGAGGATTCTACCTCTCTAGCTCCATGATCCTATATAGCATTCCAGACGAGAAGAAAGAATTGTGTCTGGGCAAAGTCCCAGAACTAGGAGAGAATATCACGAGTAAAGATCAGTCTGGAAAGGTATGCTGGAGCCAGATTGGGAGAGGTTTAAATGCCTACAGAGGAATTGATATTTTATTCCAAAGGCAATGGGGAAATCCTAGAACTTTTTAAGTAAATGAGTGACTTGGTCTAACACGCTCTTTAGTGATAGTTCTATGGTGATGTTATAGGGGGGATGGACTAGGGAGGGAATGATGTCGTTTTATCTGCAGTGCCCATCACCGCTGGGAGGGAAAATTGAATTTTACTAGACAGAAAAAGAGAGGGAATTGCAGCTCAGTGGAAAGGACTGTCTGAGAGGGAGTCAGAGGGGGGATAGGTTTACTTTAAGTCTCTACAAATTTTCTTTGAATCTGGTAGCCAATTAAGAAACTTAGGAGTCAGATGAATTTGTTAAGTCAATAAATATTTATTAAGCACTCACACCAGACCTGGATCTTCCTTTTAATGTGAAAGGAACAGTGGGGAGATAGCTCATTCAAAAGGGGTCCAGGAGGGTTTGCTTGCCTTTTCTCCTAAGCAAGGTGTGACTCTCCTCCTAGACATATATTTCTTTTCCACATATTCCATGTGGAATGAACTTGGGGTCTTTTTGATTTGGTGCTGATGTGTCTGGGCAGACCATACCCCAAAACTTAAAACTTGTCTCCTTCTCATCTTCCTTTGAAAGTTAATCCACAGAATCAAAATACATAGAGAAAGTACACTCTCTATATAAAATGTATAGAGAAAGAGGACTGTATAGCTCAAAAATAAGTATTGTTCATCTAAATGAGAATTAGCTCAAGCAGATAATTATTTTGCATTAGGAACTTTGCTTTAACAACTTCTAATAGGCAGCTGTTTGAGACAGCTAGGAGTGAGGCAGATACAAGGTTAGGTTTGGAGCTAAGAAGACCTGAGTTCAAATCCTTCCTTAGATGTGACTCTGAGTGATTCACTTAACCTCTTTCAGCCTCAGTTTCCCCATCTGATGTTAAACTGGATGATCTCCAAGTTCCTTTCTAACTCTGAAAGGATCCTCATATCAGAAGTAACCCATACACACCATGGTCAGGCAGAAAAGACAAGATCAGAGAAAGAAGGTGAGCAGTGTTAAGGCTGACAAGAAAGAAAAGTCATGAACAAGGAAGATGTGAAGAATATAGAGGCCTGAAGTGGAGGCTGCAACTTAGAGTGAAATTACTTCTGGGAAGATGGGATAAAGCAATACAAAGACCTTTGCCAGGGTCCTGTTGGAGATCCTGGTCAGGTCAGGGAATAAAGTAAGAGATTCTCTAAGAAGTCTCTAAAATGTCAGAAAAAGTGTGGGATGGAGGGAGGGTGAGAGAAAGAGAGAGACATAGAGGGAGAGACAGAGAGGGAGAGACAAAGAGACAGAGACAGAGAGAGACAGAAAGAGAGAGAAGAATGGATGGAGGGAAGGAGAGAAATAGCATAAAACCATCAAAACGAGAGGCGACAGCAGCAAAAAATGGGAGAGGGGGATGGATCAAGAGAGAAGAAAGAAAAACTGATTTCATTCATCTCTCTCTCTCTATATATATATATATGTGTGTATGTGTGTGTGTGTGTGTGCGTGTGTGTGTGCGTGCGTGCACGCATGTATGTAAGTTTCTTGAGTGTAGGAATTGTTTCACTTTTTTGGCTTTGCATCCCCAGTAACCATCACAGTGCCTGGAATATAGAATAAATAAACATTAAATAAATGTTTTCTGATTAATTAATTGATACACATACATACATACATATATATATACAAATACCTACATATATAGCTATATATAAACATCTTTCTATATAGTTATATGGACATATATTTTTATAGATAGATATATACACACATACAAATATAATGTGTGTATATATACATATACACACACATATACATATATACACTTATGAATCTGTTGATATATAAATATATATAATGTTGCTGTTATAGCCGTTCAGTTGTTTCACCCTTTGCGACCCCATTTGGAGTTTTCTTGGCAAAGATACTGGAGTGGTTTACCATGTCCTCCTCTAGCCCATTTTCACAAATAAAGAACTGAGGGAAGAAGAGGAACAAGTATATATAAAACTCCTACTGTGTACGCAGCAGCATGCTAAGTGCTTTTATAAATATCATGTCCTTTGATCTTTACAACAATCCTGGGAGTGGTGCTATTATCCTCATTTTACAGTTGAGGAAACTGAGGCAAACAGAGAGGTTAATTGACTTGCCCATGGTCATACAGCTATAAGTATCTGATATCAAATTAGAACTCAGGTCTTCCTCTCTCCAGGCTCACCACTCTATCCACTGTACTATTTAGCTGCCACTGACTGGTCTCCTACCATCACCTTCATGAGTTGCATTTACTAAGATTTAGAACAGGAAGGAATCTTAAAGGGCCATCAGGTCCAATTCTATTATTTTACAGATAAGTAAACTGAGGCATGAAGCAATTAAATGACTGGTACAAGGTCACACAACTAGTAACCTAGGACTTCTCAAATCCAGATATAGCACTGAGTGCCCTATTCCATTTCAATATCATCTTGTTCTCGATCTTTATGTGATATGGACTCAACATTTAGATATGCTGCACAGAACTGGGGCCATGGCTAGAAATCCTTGTGCCTAGGAATTGATTAGAGAGCAAATTAAACTAACCAGACAAGATATATGGGGTGTTCACCAGAGGTAGCAGCATGGAGGACAGACTGACTGTAAATTTAGTTGCACCAGGGAGAGGATGAGCCATGAGGAAAGGCTCATAACTATGGGACTCTGGAGGTGGTCCAGTCCTAGGGGGAAGCAGTTAAGCTCTGCAATGCTAATAACCAGACGATGGCAAAGCAAGTTCTAAGAATGGTGGCCCCTACAGGGAGAAAGTATGCCCTTCTGCCCACCAATATCACTGCCCTAGGACAAAGCCCATTTATCCCATGGTCGTTATGGCCTACATCAAATCACTGGTATGACTTTAGCATGTGACTTTCAGCTGAAAATAGCCCACTGATAATGATCAGATGGGAGGGAGAACTTAGTAAAAGAGGAGTAGGGGCCTCTTGTTAAATATTAAAAAAAGTTGGGGTTTGGAAACTAGAAATGGGATGGTTTTTTGGAGGGAGGATAGAGTTAGAATAGTAGGATTTCTACACAAGTAGTTCTACATGGAGCAATTTATAATATAACTATTAATAATTATAATAATTATTCTATACATTATATAATTATTCTATATAACATATATAATTCTATATTGTAATTCATAATATGACCATTCATGATTATGTTTATTATCTATAATGATTCTATATGATGTGTTACATCATATAATTGTTCTATATACTTATATATTAGAATTCATAATATAACAATTTAGAATTATAATATTTATTATATATTATATAATCATTCTGTTTAATATATTACGTCATATAATTGTTCTATATACTAGAATTTATAATAAAACCACTTACAATTTTTCACCAGACCTGAATATAAGGACTTCCCAATGAAGAATTTTCTTTATCGATGCAAATCAGTATCTTTTCTGCAATTCAGAGTTTTTGAGGGACTTGCCTGGAAACTCACATTTTAAAAGTGAGGGTCACACAGTCCATATTTCACAGGTGGGATCTGACCTAAGTCTTCTTACTCTGAGGCTACTAGCTCTCTACCCTCTGAAGTCGTTTGTAATTCAAGATGCTCCTCTCCCCTTTCACCCAAGTCAGCCTCTGTGGCTCCCACCCTGCTGAACTTACAGACTTGGTGCTGCTCAGCTTGTTTTAATAGTTTGCCTGCCTCCAGTCAGGAAGCCTCAGAAAGGAGGAAAAAAAGAGGAAGGGGCAGAGGGAGCCAAGCAGCCCTCCCTTCCTGTTGCCTTTGTCTGGTATTTCTTTGCAGAACCAATGTGAATCCTCTATTTTGTTAATATATTGGGGGGGGGATACCATTATTACTCTAGGGACTGTTTTATCTGCTTCCTTGAAATTTTGGTAATGTCTCCTTATTGTCAGTTTTTTTCCACATAGTTATTAATCTTTTCAAAGACTTGTTCTTTGATACGTTTGTTATTTAGGATTTTGTTATTAAATCTCCTTTTAGGGCTATTTTTTCCCTTGTACTGCTTGAATTGATTATGATTGGCATTGCCAGTGCCAGTCAGCAATTTACAGAGCATTCTGGTAATCTTCTTTCTATCAGGTTAGAAGTTGGTATAAAATCTGTTTGTGAGATAAAATCCAGCTAAGAAGAAATCCCCCAAATTTGAATAGTTTGCTTTCTTTGGGGGAGCACAATGGTCACAATCAAAGAACAGATGTGTCAATCTAGGAAATGGGTAGAATTACAGATCTTGTAATCTTACATTAAAATCAAAATTTATTCAGTTATTCTGTAGTCATTAGACATATAGATTGTTTATATTTTCTTTTATGGAGAATCTACAAGCAATTTCATTATAGACAAGTTTGCTTTTCTCTCCTTTTTCATTTTCATTTTTTGAATATGCATTTAGAAGATCAGAAAGTCAATAAAGCCAAATTAAGAACAAAAGAGGAAATCATCAAAAAATAGAGAGAAATAGATTTTAAAATTTTCACACAAGACCGCAGCAAATTATTTTTTTAAAATCATTCCTTATAATTAAATTAGATTTATACCGTACCATTTATAGGGATATAGGGAAGTTCCGTCATTAAGAGAACCAGGATCACAATCTTACTAAAAACAGAACTGACATGGCACTTTGAATGCCCATTAGGATGTGTATGATTAAATATACACTTATTGAAAATTTGAACGGTACCTACCATCTCAAGATTGTTGTTGAAAATACTAGAAGCTAGCAGAACCAGGAAAGCATTACACACAGTAAGAGCCACATTGTGTGATGACTGATTTTGATAGATAGCCCCTCTCAGCAATGCAAGACCCTAAAACAATTCCTAAGGACTCATGACGGAAAGTGCCAAAGACATCCAGACAAAGAGCTATGAAATCTGAATGCAGAATGAAGTAGACTATTTTCTTTTCTTGTTTTTTGTTTCGTTTTGTTTTCTTTCTCATAGTTTCTCCCATTGGTTATAATTCTTATATACAACATGACTAGTATGAAAATAGGAATGTTTAATAGGAATGTATATGTAGATCGTCTATCAGATTGCATGCCCTCCTGGGAAAGGGAGAAAATATAAAACTTGTGGAAGTAAATGTTGAAAACTAAAAGTAAATACATTAACTTAAAAAAAGAAAAAGAAAAGAAAATACTAGATGCTACAATGACATTTTTCAGTGTCATGATGATCAGAGGTCTGGAGTTTGTTAAACTCTGGCTTATTTGTCACACTGGAGATGGCTTAAAGAAAGGGAGGGAAGCTGCTGGTGAATAAGGTTAGGCCGTGTATGTTGAATGAGTCCAAGGAAGTGATCTGGAGCTAGCTTTTTCCAAACCCTTGTTGAATTTTTGATGTGAGCATTGATACCCTGGAAATCAGGCAACTCCATAAGTCAGGGGCTTGGTGTATTGCTTTGTTTTTTTAATGGTTTAATATTTTATTTTTTCCCCAATTACATACAAAAATGATTTTTTGCATTCTTTTTTTAAATTTTGAGTTCCAAATTCTCTTCCTCCCTCCCACTCCTTGCCCCTCTCATTGAGAAGGCAAGCAAATTTGATATAGGTTATACATGTGCAGTCATGCAAAACATTTCCACGTTAATCATCTGGACTTAAGGAAGTTATGAAAAGAATGTTAATAATATGGAATAAACTTGAAAGTGTGTCAAGTATGCTTTTTTTCCTGGAGAGATGGCTGTTAAACATTAACCAGCACCCAACTGTCTGAAGTCCCCCAGTTCTGAGAAGGTGAGGCTACTGAGAGGGACTAGTTGTATGTGTTAGGTTTTAAGAAGCTACTAGGGTTTCAGACAATTTTTGAGGCAGGATGGAGGGAAGAGAGGTACTAGGTGGTAGGCAGGGGAGAGCCTAGACCTCGAAGCCATACTTAAGGACCTAGAGGATCGCACACGGTCTCGAGGCCCCATGTTCCCCATTGGGTCCTTAACACAATTCCCACCACTATCTCTCTCTCCCCTCCCCCCACTACAGGATCTGCAGAAGAACGCTCTGTGTTCATGAAGGCTTCTCGAATATTGCTGGGCCCAACTGGGTCTTCTTACCCTTACATGGAACGAATGCGAACAGCTTGGTTCCAAGAAAACCCAATCAAGCTACAACTCAAGCTGACCAGGACTCCTGAGTGGGGCCAGGACTTGGCATTTTTCCTGAAGGCCAAGAGGCTTCAGGGTTCAGAGATGGGAATTGAGAAGCTGCTGCTGCATGTGTGGCTTAGTGGCCAAGCCCTGCTCCATGGGGGCAATGCCCAGACCCCACTCTGGAGGGAAGAGTTGAGCTTTAGCCTGGTCCAAGGGGAGGGTGAGTATGGGGGCTCATTGGGCGTGGAACAGACGGGCCTGAGAGGTGGAGGCTGCCCAAGATAAAACTAAGAGTGCCTCTTTCCCCTGGGAGGCTGTACCCAAATCTACATAGGGTGCCCTAGAGCCAGAGATGAGAGGGTGACTGAAGAGGTTTGCACAAAGCATCTGAATGACAGGTACTGCAACCGCAGATTCTTCCCCACAATGACTTTCTGACGTACGCCCAGAAATGTGACATAGCAGTCAAAACAGCTCACTCCATCTTGGGTTACATGAAGAGAAGCCTAGTTTCCAGGGATAAAGAAGTGGTGGCCCTCCTGTCCTCCACTCTGGTTAGACACATCTAGAATGCAGTGTTCAATTCTGGATTCAATAATATAAGAAAGAAACTGACTGGAGAACAGCCGGAGCAGAGCAGCCAAGACAGTGTTATTGCTGTCATTGAGTCATTTCAATTGTGTCCAACTCTTCATGAACCCATTTGGTGTTTTCTTGGCAAACATACTGCAGTGGTTTACCATTTCCTTCTCCAGCTCACTTTACAGAAGAGGAAACTGAGGCAAACAGGATTAAGTGACTTGCCAGGGTCAGCTAGCTAGTAAATGTCTGAGGCCATATTCAAACAGGTGTTCCAGACTCAAGGCCAAGCACTTTATCCATTGTGACACCTAGCTTCCCAAGATACTAAGTCCATGCCATATGAGGATCAGTATTAGGAACTGGGGATGTTTGACCCAGAGAAGACTCTGGTGTGCATGACAGCTATGTTCAACTATTTTAGGGTCACTTATGCAAAAGAAGGATGATACTGGTTCTGATGATACTAGAGTAAAACCAGGAATATGGAAGTTACAAAGAGGCAAATGTAGACTTGACATCAAGAAAACCTAACCATTAGCGCTATTGAAAAGTGGGATCAGCTGCCTTGGGAGGTAGAGGACCCCTCTTCATTTTAAATCTTCAAGGAAAGAATGGATGACGACTTGCTTTCCAATAATGGGAATTCTTTTCAAATATTTGGTTGGATTAGATGGCCAATAAGATCCCTTCTGGTTCCAAAATTCTGTGGTTCTAGGATGCCAATCTACACATGCTAGCATGTTGTATGGGATTGCCAGTGTATGTGTGTATGCATGTACACATCATGATGTACATTTAAAATAAACATAGCCCATTCTATTCATTCATCAATAAGCATTTATTAAGTGCCTATGATGTGGAATGTATGACTAGCAGGAATGCAAAAATACATGACATAGTTCTTGCCCTTGGCACACTTATAACCTAGTAACTGTGTATTGTGGCAAAGTCAAGGAGATAAACACACAGCTAATTTGTACTAAGACGCACACCACAAAGTCTCAAGATTTTCCTCAGTCATGGCTTTTGGGTCTTGTATACAGAGAAAGAGTTGCCGATAACCCTGCCCTTCACCCACTATAAGAACCAGATAAGTGATGAAAAACTGATCCGCCTGTCAGGGATTGTGGAAATCAAGCAGACCAGGAGAAAGCTGCTGGTGATCAAAGACATCTCCTTGGAGCTCCCCCACTTAACCATTGAGGTGAGGTTCAGGGCCAAAGCAGGAATCCCATCTTCCTTCCAGAAATGACATTTTCCTGGAGATTTTCTTTCCTCCCTTTGCCCTAAAAATAACCTTCTTCTCCCCCTTCTTCCTCGCCTTTGCCTTCTATCCATTCCTAATTCTAATTCATCTTTGTGTAGTAAACCTGACTCTTCTACTCACAAATCATTCAACACTTGTCAACTTCCTGCTTTCTCTGAAGTCATACATATACTTGAATAGTTCCCCAGCACCTTAATCATTTGGCCACGTTAATGCAATTTCTACCTAGGCATGAGGTGACCAGGCCAAATGATGCCAACCAATGTGATTAGAAAAACAGTGGGCAGAGATCTCAGTACTGACAAAAGTCTGATGCCAAGACCATTATGCAACAACCACAGGACCCTTGTTATCATGAGAGATTGATTATTGTTCAAATAATCCTTACTTCTAGTCAACAATTCATTTGGTATTTTGTGGATGATTTATGTATTTACTCTGAGTTCCAAAAAGTTCTTTCATCTTTCAAGGCTGATTGTGTCCCATCTACACACAGAGGAGCCTGGATTTTCCCATACCAGTCTAAGAGGGCACTTAACATGCATCCACCCTATTACGTATGAAAAGGAGAAATCCCATATTTTCAGGTCAAGTCAGAGTATAAACAAAACACAGTTTGGAGTGATTAGCCCTCAAGCTAATAAGTAATAAGCTAATAAGTAGCCTCAAGCTGGATAAAGTAGCCAACCTACCTAGGCAGGTTAGTTTCACGTAGTTCCTGGTTCAGTCATAGGCTAATCCTCTACCCAGAGCTATCTCTTTGGATATATATTGTGGTTCATGAGAGACACTGAGTAAAGGAGTGTGGCTGGATAATCATCCCCACTACTGGAAAAATAACTAGAAGCACATGTCCCACTGGTGGTGGGCCCATAGCGTTATTTTTGTACCCCAAAGACAGCACATTTATTTACCCTAAATACAAATGTTTCACTCAGCTCCAGATTTTCCCTAAAGTCAATGTTTATTCTTCTAAACAACAGGGCCTGGATGTTACAAGATGTGTAGGTGAGGAAGGGTGGATGGTTTGTAGGTATAAGATTTACAAAGAGATAACGACCACAAATAGATCCACATTTTCCTTCTATAGGTTTTTGGGCAGGCGGTGGTAGATAAAAAACTAAGTGTCTCCATCAGCTTCACCAATACTCAGCAAGAACCACTTCAGAACTGTGTCTTGAGGCTGGAGGGGAGTGGCTTGATCGAAGGACAGATGACAATTAAGTAAGTAAAGCTGTGCATGGAGCCAGGTGGGTCTCTTTTGAGAGGCAGTGGGTTAAAAGGGAAAGAGCAATCAGTCAATATTTATTAAGTGCCAACTGTGTGCCAGGCACTGTGTTAAAGCTGGAGATACAAAAAGAGGCAAAAAGACAAATCCCTGCTTTCAAGAAGCATACAATTTAATGAAGATCTAGATTTGTGGCCAGAGAACTTGGGTTCAATTCCCAGCTTTGCTTCTTTTCAGCTGTAGGACCTCTGTGGGCTTCACTTTCTTCACATGTAAAAAGAGAACAGGATGTCGCTTCCAGATTTTAAATCTTAGGATCTTTCCTTGGATTCCCCACTGGGATTGGGTTTTGACTCTTAAATGGAGGAAGCATTTTAGCATTTGGTCTCTTTCTGGAATGGTCACTTCACTGTTTCATTTTCAGTTGCAGCATCTGAGAAAATAGGTAGACTTCAGGTGGAGTTGATGGGGTTCCCCGAGCCTGGAAGAGGGGATGTCACCTTCCATACCTCTCCTTAAGAAAGTAACTGGAAAGGGAGATGGAAGAGAAAAAAACCCAAATGCTTGCTCGTTGAAAAAAGAAAATAAATCAACACACATTTATCAGTTGCTTCCTATGAGTCAGGCACTATGCTAAGTTAAAGAGCAGCAAAAAAAAAAAGGCAAAAACAGTTCTTGCCCTCAAGGAACTTACAATTGAGTGAGGGAGATAACGAACGAACTACTATATACAAGGAAGATCTATAGAGCGTGAATAGGAGGTAATACCAGAAGGAAAGCCCTAGAAGTGGGGAGTAATATTTTTTTTTAAAAGACACTAACTGGTAGTCTATGCTTCCCTTTCTGATTTTTAGTCTGGGCACAGTACAGTCTGGAAACACCATCCAGGCTGAGGTAGATCTACTCCCCACCAAAGAAGGATCCAGGCAACTTCAAGTGCTGGTCAGCTGCAAGGAGGTCAAGGAGATCAAAGGCTACAAGGACATCTTTGTAGCCTCTGCCAGCTCATCCTAAGCCCTCTTCTCATCCAGGTCCCTTTTATCTGTTCCCACTGGCCCCACTCTGCCTTCTCTCTCCTCTCTTTTCTCAGGCATGGCATGAGATTCCTGTTACACATTCTGCCCCCTTAGGAGTGAGCAATAAAGACTTATTTATTTACAATCCAAATGTTTTCCCGTGCGTGCCAATGACTCGCCTGTGTTGCTATTGGCTGATCATTTGGGGGCAATTGCCAACATCTCACCTGCCCCTCCCTACTCATCTCCTACTCACTCAAGAAAAAAACAACATAGAAAAAGCAATCACCTCCCCATCAACCCCCTCACTTCTCACCCCCATTGGCCAAAGTAAGATAACTTCTTAAAATTCTCTCTTCAACTCCCTTTCTGCCTCCTTCTGGGAGGTAGACTACATCTTGTTTCACTTTAATTTAAATCAGCCTCTAGTCTAGAACAAAGGCCTTGCAGGGCAGGCACACAGCCCAGGACTGCTGTATCTGGTCCTGGCCTCTGTCTGCCCAAGCAGAGTGAGTGCCCCTGGGTTACCATGGTGAGGAGCCCACAGGGGCTGAGCTGAAGAGTTCTACCCTTGGCTATGGGCAGGCAGGGGCACATTCTCTCCTGGAAACTGGCATGGACTAGGTGGAAGAAAAAACACTGGAGATGAATGGAGGGGGACTCTTCTTTCCTGTACACAAAAGGTTGAATTGCTAGCACTTGTCCTGTGCTCCCAGAGGAAGAAATGTTATCTGGCAATGGCAATGATTAGGGATAAAGTGAACCATTTGTTATTTTATAGACACTTCACTATCCCATCATGGCTTGGATAAATATCTGGTCTCTGAGTAAGGAAATCTTGCCTCTGACACATACTGGCTGTGTCACTCTGGGCAAATGTCACTCTAGGGCAACTCTCCAAAATTTGAAGGTGCCCCCTGTATTTTTTAAGGGAGTTTTCTAACTGGTGAGTTTCCTATATCACTAGAATCATGGGTCCAGTCTCTACCCCTATCAATCTCTTTTATCCACATAGCTGTCACTTTTCTCTCCCTGTCCCCAGGTCTTTCCCTCTCTCCCTTACAGAAGAAAGACATGGTAGTGGTAAGAGAACGCTAAATTTGGGAGTCTGGGATCCTGTGTTTGGATCCCAGCTTTGCCACCTGTGTGACACCATCATTTAATTAACTTCTTTGAGTCTCAAATTCCACATCTAAAAAATAAAGGGATTGGATGGGGAGATCTTTAAGGTTCAAAGCCAGTCCTGTCCTCTATGGCTAACTCACTTCTCTCCCTATTCTTTCTCTTCCATCATTTCATTGATAGCATCCTGACCCTTTTCCTCCTTGTGTTTTCACATCTCTATTTTTCTTTATATTCTTCTTTTCTTTCCCCACTCTTCTTTAGCCTGTAGTCCTTCCTTCTCTTCTTGCTTATTTCTTGTTGGTCTGAATATTCTATGTTTTTCTACATTTCCTGCTCCCCCACTGCCATGTTCTCCTTGTATGCTTTTTACCTTTTAAATAATCCCTCTCTTCTCCCTCCTCCCTTTCTCCAGTTTCTTTGTTTCCTATAGTCTACCTCTGTCATCAGCCCCTGTGGCTCCCTTAGCGGCTGCCATCCTGTGTCATTGCTCTTGGCAGACAGTGGGCATGAAGAAGCATCGCACCCAATACATTTCACCCAGTGAACTGGGCACGCCTGTCTCCATTAAGAATCATTTTTGAATTTCTGTAGGGTTGAGTCACAGCTTTAGGTACGTCAAGGGTGGTTAACCTCTGAAGGGTGGATCAGAAGCCATCTTTAGGTCACCTCACCTACTTTTAGTGAAACTAGAAAGCTAGCTTTGACTCCAAGGGGCTGGGTCCTCAATAGTTTTTTGACTCCCCCTGTCTTTGGCCAGGTCACATAAAACTCATTGTTATTAGACAGATTAGAATACACTAATTTGCATATTCCTCAGTATATATATTCCTCAAAGAAGAGGTCCCCCCTATCAATGCAGACCAACATTGGTAGATTTCTATACATTATGGTCTTAAGAGAGTTTTCACATACAGAAAAGGTAAGTAATTTTTTGAGATCTCACAGCTAATATATGTCAGATGGAAGTCTTGAACCCATACTCCATACTCCAAAAGTAAGCCCTTAATCCACTATGCCATGCTTTCTTTCATTTATTTATACTATAACAATAATAATTCTTTTTGTTGTTTGGTTGAGTTGTTTCAATCTTTTTCAAGTCCCCATTTGGGGTTTTCTTGGCAAAGATACTGGAGTGGTTTGCCATTTCCTTCTCTAGCCTATTTTACAGATAAGGACCTGAAGCAAACAGGGTTAAATGACTTGCCCAGGGTCATACAGCTAGTGTCAAATGTCTGAAGCTGGATTTGAACTCAGGTCCTCCTGACTCCAGGGCCAGCGTTCCACCATTTCATGTAATTATTATAATTATTGTGAGGTAGGTAGCCCTTCCTGCCTCTAGGCTATGCCCTCTTTAATCTATCCTCCACACTATATCACTCCTCTACTCAGAAACCTTCCCCAGCTCCCCATTGCCTACCAAAAAAACTTTAAATCCCCTTCATAATCTGACTCCAATCTACCCAGCCAATCTTAACCCATGCTATTCCTCTGGAAGACATTCTTCACTTCAGCACCCCTGGACTACACTGTCTTCTGTTTTCATTTTGCCAGCTTCCAGCCCCATGCCTTTGCTCTCACTATCCTCCAAGGCTTTGAGTAGCTTCTTCACCACTCCCTATAGAAATTACTTTCTTCCTTAAAGGACAAGTCGGGAGTACTAAAGTCACCACCCCTAACCATTTCTCCCTCCCCTCAAGTAAAAATGAGCTCTCTCTCCTCAAGTTTCTCACAGCAGTTTACCTGGTTTTACTTGGCTTTCATCTTATTCTAACAAACATCGAGCTTTTTTATATCCTTGTCAATAACAATAAGAGAACAAGGGAAGGAGAACCTGCCCTACCAGAATTTAAAATGTCCTATGCATAATTATAACTGTATAATTACAAAAGAGATATTAGAAAAGATACAGAATAGCTCAATATAATGGGAGATCCAGGTTAGTGTTTCACAATCCCATGTCGAAAGACTGTGGAGAATGAGATTACTATTTAAAAAAACAGTGTTGGCAAAATTAGATAACTGAATGGCCAAAAAAAGTGTTCTAAAAACTATAATAAATCTTACCTTCACAGATAATCTAAATGTAAAAAAAAAATCAGGAGAAAATTGGAAGAGAAAGGAATATTCTGTTTGGTTTTTTTTTCAGTTATGGACAGTGTTTTTGTTTTGCTTTGTTTTGTTTGAATGGATCATAACGCTACATCTCCCATCTTCGTGCTTTTGCTATTCCACGTACCAGGAATGCACTCTCTCCTTCCTATCACCTTAGATTTTCTCTTCTTTCAAAGGATGAAGCATACTATTTTCTCTTTCTTTGATGTTTTTTCTTTCTTGTGGTTTGCCCTTTTGGTTCTCATTCTTCTTTCACAACATGACTAATGTGGAAATATGTTTAATATGATTGTACATGTATAGCCTATATCAGATTGCATGCAGTCTGGAGGAGGGGGAGGGGAAGGAGGGAAAGAAAATTTAGAATTCAAAATCTTATAAAAGTGAATGTTGAAAATAAATAAATATATTTTTTTTAAAGAAAGTTCAATCACCATTTTCTGCAAGAAGCCTTTCCTGATTCCCATGATCACTTCCTCACAAACTATCTTATATTTAATTACTTTGAATATTTGCCTACAATTGTATTTATGTATTTTATATTTATGCTGTATATGTATGTATATTACAATTAACATGTGCACTCATTATCTCCCCAAATAGAATATAAACCCTTTATGAGGGGGGTTTGTCTCATTCACTGTTCTTATGTCCCCAAACTCTAGCATAAATGCTTAGGACAGAGTAGGAGTTTAATAAGTATTTTTGAATTAAGCAATTGATGAAATTATTGGAGACAAAAATGATGAGTTTGATCACATATGACAAAAGGATTTTCACAGTAAAATATGATACTTCTAAAATAAAAAAGAAACCAACTGGAAAAGAATATTTGTAGTAAATACATCAGACAAAGGTCAACCATTCATAATTTATAAGAAACTGACACATAGCTATAAAAGAAATACACACCCCATGGTGAAACTATGGAGATAATTTTAAGAAGGAGGGACTATAAAATTTGATAAATATATGAAAAGATGCTAAAATTCTTTTATGACCAGAGAAATGTGCGTCATGAAATAATTGATCACCTTACCTTTACTAAATTGTCAAAATTAGCAAAGAAGTTATAATATTGGCAGACCTTTGGAAATCTCTTGTTAAAGAGACTAAAGACAGACTTAAAACTTTTTGGAGAAAAATTGAGCAATATGAAATGAGAGTTACAAAACTAAATATAACTTTTGACCCAGAGATTCCTTTGCTAGGGTTGTATCTTAATACTATCTTGAAAAAAGTTTTAAACCCCAATATGTTAAATGACTAGAAGTGACTGATTAAATTATAATATCTGAATACAACTTATGCACCAACATCTACTGGAGATATGGAAAGAGAGAAAGTCTATGAAGAACCTGGTAGAACTCTAAATTAATGAACTTGTACTTTAATACTAAGTGATTTCAACGAAAGGTGAGCAACTAGGAAGGATGGTGAAAAATGTTGGAAAATTTGAATCAAGATTAAAAATAAAAGAAACCAAAAGCTTATAGGCTACACAGAAATCTTATGTCTATGTATGTTGTAAATACTTTTTTCAAAAAGGGATTTGGAAAAAAAAGAAGGAATTTGGAAGACACTGAACATGGAGAACATGAAATTATCTAACTAAAAAAAAAAGGAAATGAATCACATCTAAACAATTAGAAAATAACTGATTCACAATGTGGCATACATTTTTAACTCACCTATCTGGTGAACAGACCACTAACCTGTTAAAGAAAGCATTTTATCAAAATCAAAGCCAAATTTAGATAAACCAAAATAAGAAGACCTGGTATGAAATTAAAACAACTGCCCTATTTTAATAAGCTATTGGTGCTGAAAATTAATCATTTTAATGAGTCACTTTAAGCCACCTCCTTCCCGCTTTCCTTCCCTGGACTTAGTTTCCTCATCTGTAAAATAAAAATTAAATGGCCTCTGAGGACACTTGTTGCTCTAAATATATGATTCTATTTAATTCTACTTAATCTTCTAATTGCTACAATGAAGTCAAAAGAAAATCCACCCATATATGGCTCCATGTCGGGTGCAGAAGAATTTGTTCATTTTGGTTCACTCATGATTCCATCTGGGATTTTCTTGGCAAAGATACTGGAGTAGTTTGCTATTTCCTTCTCCAGCTCATTTTATGGATGAGGAAACTGAGGCAAGCAGGGTTAAGTGACTCGTCCAAGGTCACATAGCTAGTAAGCGTCTGAGGCCAGATTTGAACTCAAGAAGAATCTATGTGACTGCAGTCCCAGAGCTCTAGCCACTTGCCATCTAGCTGCCCACAAGGGATTCAAAAATCAAAACAGATAATCCCAGTCCTCAAGAAATTTCAATTCTACCATCTAGACTTAATGCCTAGAGGAAGTCACTAATCCAAAGTGAAATAGCTAGAAAGTATGTCAAAGCTAGGATTCAAACCCAGGTCTCTTGATTCTAAGTACAACCCTCTATCCACTCCACTATGCTTCCTTGCCTATCAAAACGCTCAGCAATCAGGCTTCAGGCTGGCTTTTCAGGTTCATTACACAACACTCCCCCTCCAATACTTTCGTCCAACCAAAATGGCCTTCTTCCTGTTCTCACTCATGACTTCCTCTTAGAACCTCTAGCTCTTTCCCCAAAATTACTTTGTATGCGTTTTGCATTTATTTATGTGCAAGGATGCTATTTCATCCATTAGAATGTAATCTCCTTGAGGGTAAGAACTGTTTTGATTTTGTCCTTGTATCCCCAGTCCTCACTGAGAGAGAGGTGAGGGAAAAGGGGAGAGAGAGAGAGAGAGAGAGAGAGAGAGAGAGAGAGAGAGAGAGAGAGAGAGAGAGACTAGATAGGCCACTCATTTTACAGATGGGCAAGGTGAAGTTCAGATATGCCTAATATCACACAATGAGTCAGTCAGTGGCCATGAAAATGTTCAGGGGGAATGAAGCAGAGTTCTGCCTCCTGTCTGAATCAGAAAACCTAATGGCAGAAGGAGGAGTGGTTCCATTCCGTTTGGGGGTTGGGTTTTGGTTTTGTTTGTTTTTGCACTAATCTAAGTGTCCATAGTGATGTAAAAACCCATGGTGCCAACTTTCTCCAGAGTTTTCAGTGAATCGATCACTTAAAAAAAACTCCAGGACATATTTTTTTACCCATCATTCTCTGTTCCTTTTTCAACTCTCCTCTCATATTTACAGAATGCAGTGATCGCTCCCTTTCTTTGTATTCTGGTATGTGGTTAACATGGATTTTCTGCTTCCTCAGAGCCATTGAGGTAGATTAGGGGATGCTGAGCCTAGAGTCAGGAAGACCAAAGTTCAAATCCTGCCTCAGACATTTACTAGCTGCGTGACCTTGGGCAAGTGGCTTACTCTCTGTCTGATTCAGTTTCCTCAAATATAAAATGGAGATAACTCATCTCCCAGTACTATTGTAATGATCAAGTGAGATAGTTATTTGAAAATGTTTGACAGTTAAAAAATACTTTCCTCCCTCCTTCCATTCATTCAAACATACCCACTCAGAATCCTCCAAGCTAACTCTTCTCAATCAAATGCCCAGTATTAGTCAAAGTTTCTCTTTGTGCTCACTCTAGCCATCTTTGAAGAACAGGAGATCTTCATTAGTCTCTCTGAGACCATCCAACTCCAGCTCTACTTCACAAGTTTCACTTCTGAGGCAGCCCATCCTGTGTGAATCTTGTCCACATTCCCTCATAAGTTCAGCACAGGGGATTCATCTGATGTACTGGAGGCTTTCCTGGCATTACAAAAATAACAGTGGAACCCTCTGATTGCCATTCTACAGTCTTAACCCATGACAAGCCCTTTTCTACTTATACAATTCTTTAATGATATCATTACTCCTATTTTCAACAGTTCCTTAGTGATTATATTTTGCACCCCATAACTTTCACCCATCTTGAGTGCCTCCCCATTTTCCTTTGTGTGGCAATTCTACCACCTCTATGACCACATTCAGTACAATGAGCTTAGGGTCTAAGTACGATGGTTGCAATGCCTATGATAGAGAAAGTAATGAGTTATAAATAATTTTGACAAAATGGTTCCATTTTACTTTTCCTTATTGTCCTATTTTCATCCTTAAATGGCCTTAGAATGACTTTGCTTAGCTGGGTACTTTGCCAAGCTTTTTTAATGTCACTGTTTTTTGCTTTTCTCCTACTAGATTGTTTTTTACTTCTGCGTATTTACACTCCTGATCTCTCGTTCTCTTTTGTTTCTTTGGTGAGACATGCTATTGCAGATTCAAGTTCTTCTATTCTACTCATTATTTTTGCTACACAGGACATAAATTCTGCTTTAATAATTCTCATTTCTGCTTTAAACCACTCAAGAAGAGCATGTCATGATTCCATGATCTCCTCAAATTCATCATGTTGGATCATTTTCCTGATTTTGTAGTTTTGATTTATAGATGCCTGAACTTGTTTGTTAGATCTGGAAGCTATATTTTCTTCTATTGCTCTTCTACAGTCTTCTTCTGTTTTTCCTGTTGATTTATCAGATTATGTTCAAGGTCTTTGAGATTTCTTCTTCCCTGAAATCTTTGGTGCTTTCAGTCTTTTTTTCCCTTCATTTTCCTTATCACTCACTCCCTGACTCCCTCCCCTCTGATTGTGGTTTCCTTGGAAGCTGGATTTTAAAGTATCTTAGCCTCCTCACACACTTGCCATTCATGGCTCACCAGTCAAGGCCTCAGTTCCAAATGACTTTTGAGTGGTTAAAACCAGCCCTGGCTCTATACCATACTCTTCCCTTCAGACTTGATAGAGTGCTGTAGGGCTCCCCACATGGAGAGTTTCCTGTCCTGGTAACTTGCTCCATTTCATCTGCCAATGTTTTCTGGCCTAGCACTGGCAGTTCAGAGCCTGTTTTCCTTAGCCACAGTAGTTCAGAGCTTTGCAGCACTCGTGCCTCTGGGTTGCAGCCCTGACAAACTTCTGTTCCTAAAGGGCTACGACCAAGCTGGCTATCAAGACCTGAATGAACCACAGCCTGGAACCATGGTTTCCATGATACTGGAAAGGGAGAAGGGAGAATGGAATATAGGGTTGTGTTTTCATGTAAATCTATGTTGGGTTCTTAGGTCTCCTAGCACAACCTCACTGCTATAATAAGAGAAGTGGAGGAGAGGTACTGAATGACCTCAGTGTCAATGAACATCAGTTCTTGGGGTTTGGATTTTTTTTTAACATTCTCTTAGATTATGGGTGTCCTGATACAGCTGAAGTTGCTTTATCTTTGGCACATAATTTTTGTTTTGGAGAGATCTGACAGGTCATGGAGATCAGAAAAAATTTCTAGACCACCATCTTATCACTCACACTACCAAGGCAAAGCTTTCTTTAAATTGGTTTTATCTCTACTATTTCTTTCTGCTTTAATGGATGAAAATACTCAGAAAAGGTACTGGGAAATGGGCAGGAGAGACAAAGGAGAAAGCAATGGGCTCCCTTGGGTGTAACTAAGATGCCAGAAAGTCCGCCTCAGTCTGATACACATCCACATTTCTCAGACCTGGGTTAGAACCAGAGGTGGAAGATGAATATTTGTGTATTTGGCTCCATGATGACTTTTAGTGGTAATATTAAGAAGCCAATCCCCAGTAAACAAATGATTGAAAGAGCTCAAAGGAAATGTAAATTATTAACAACCATATGAAAGGATGTTTAAAATCACTAATAATAAGGGAATTTCACATAAAAACCTGATATCTCTCATCCTCTCTCCCTCTCCTCCTCTCTCTCTATCTCTCTGTCTCCCCCTCTCTCCCTCCCTCTGTCTCCCCCTGTCTCTCTCTCTCCTTACCTCCCCCCCTCTCTTCTTCTTCCCTCTCTTGTGCTTCCTCTCTTCCCCCTCTCTCTTCCTCTTCTATCCATGGAGTGCCCATCAGCACAGAAAGTGGTATAACAATGACCACATCTAAGAACCATACCATCTATCACCAATCACAAAAATGGCACAGGAATGGCATCAAGAAATTCAAGTCACAGAGATAGAAGTCTCTGACAGGGGTTAACCTTAAGTCTCTGAGAAATAGGCACTTTCCCAAGAAGTACAAGAAGAAATTGAAGAAGCTGAATGCCAACAACGTCAATAATGATGATGATGATAGCTGACATTTATATAGAGTTCACTATGTGCCAGGCTCTGTACCAAGTGCTTTACAAACATTACCTCACTTGATTTGATTTTCACAACAACTCTGGGAGGCAGATACTATTATCTTCATTTTACAGATGAGAAAACTGAGGCAGACAGAGGCTGAGTGACTTGTCCAAGGTCACACAGCTGGTAAGTGTCTGAGGTGGAATTTGAACTCAGGTCTCCCTGACTCCAGGTCCAGTACTCTATCAACTGTGCTACCTAGCTGCCAAAGTCATCAAAACAAAGACCTGAGCACCAAAGGTCTCCAAGTCCAAGTTCCTCAGGTCTAGGATTACCAAATCTATAAACCCCTTAAGGCAAATGCCAGATGCACTAGACTAGCCCCAAGATTATCATCAAATGTTCAGGACTCAAAATTGGCACTAACTATCCAGGCCCCAACATCATTAAGTCTGTTTCTAAAGTTGCCAGAACCACTGACCCTGAAATTACCAAGCTCATTGACCTGAATATTTCCAAGTCAACTGACTCCAAAAGTATGAAGCCTACTGACCCCATGGTAACCAAGTATGATCCCAAGGCCACTAAATCTGCTCCCAAGGCCACCTAGTATGACACCAAGATCTCCAAGGCTGATGATATGATCAAAGTCTTATCCCAAGGCCACTAAATCGGAAGCCAAAGTTACCTAGTCTGATTCTAAAGTCAGGAAACTCAATGATCCCAAGGCTTCTAAGTTCACTGACCACAAATCTGCTGAATTCATGGATCCTAAGGCAGCCAGACTGCCTTACAGGCAGTGGCTATCTAAATCTACTGCTCCCAAGCCTTCAAAATAGATGCTTCAGGAGGGGTCTTGTTCAAACCCTATATTGCCATTTTTTTCTCCGTCAGAGTATGGATTATTAATTTTCTTGTTCAAATAAAAGAAATGGTGAGTCATAAGGAAAAAGCCTCAACAGTGAAGTTTTACCCCACACCATATAAACTGACAAAAAAGATAGGAATAGTCAATACTGGGGTCAGGGAGAAGTGTAGAAAGGCAAGCACTCCAATGCATTATTAGTGCAGCTATGAACTCGTGTAACCATTCTGGTTTTCTCTCTTTTTTTAATACCTAAATTTATCTACAATAAATGTTCCAACACTTCACATTAAAAAAAACAACTTTTAATATGCACATGTCCTTTTGCTGCACTCACTTGTTTTACATGTTTTAGAATTGGTTCATAAGATTTTGAGACACATGCAACATTATATTGGATATTAATTGCACTTTTGATGAACAATCTAATTTTTCAAATCTAACCTTGATTAGCATATCAGAACTTTTCTTTTTTAATTAAATTTTATTTTTTCAAACAAAAATTGCCTTTCTTCATTCTCAAGGTCTCTTCCCCCATCTAGAAAGCAAGAAAAACAAAACCCCTATTACATATATGTATAGTTTAGCAAAACAAATTTCCACAATAGCCATGTCCCTCCCCACCCCTTCCAAAATGTCCCAGTCTTCAATCTGAGTCCATTGCCTCTCTCTTAGGAGATAGGCAACAGGTTTTGCTATGAGTGCCCTGAAATAGGAACTGGTCACTGCACTGATCAGTGTTTCTCAGTGAGGAAACTGGAATTCTGGAAAGCAATTTGGAATTATGCACATAAAATGAATAAAATGTCCATATATCCTCTGACCCAGAAATTTTACTCCTGGGTAAAAGAGATCACTGACAAAAAGAAAGACTCCATTTACTCCATGTTATTCCATAATATTCCATATTGCAGCAGAGAATTGAAACTAAAGATGCCCATCAATTGATGAATGCCTTAACAAATTGTGGTACATGAACGTGATGGAATATTACTGTGCTGGAAGAAAAGACCAATCTGATGAATACAGAGAAACATGGTTGGTTGGTCAGTTGTCCTTCATTCTTGAAGAGGACCAAAATGACATTACCATGACAAAGTGAAGTTTCAGTGTGTCCAACTGTGGCTGATCAGACCAAGACGAGCTCAGAATGCTCTGCCACAGATTGGGCACAGATAGTCCGTATAAACATTTGGGGTGGATACTCCAAATTTGCTCATCTTACATTTCCTTTGTGCTGTTTCAATTCTGCTTTGCTCATAGAGCACAGCACTTTTTCCGATGTGGGCATGACATGCTGAGTGGTGCTGTGCCAGTGACTCCCATGTCACATAATCAAATCCAAAGTTCTTGAGAGAGACCATGGAAGTGTCTTTGTATCACTTCATCTGACCACCATGTGATTACCTGCGCCATGTGAGTTCTCCATAAAACAGGTTTTTGGCAAGCATACATTTTGCATTCAAACAACGTGGCCAGCCCATCAGAGCTGAGCTCTCTGAAGCACAGTTTGAATACTTGGCAGTCCAGCTCGAGCAAGGACTTCACTGTCTGGTACCTTATCCTGCCTGGTGATCTTCAGAATCTTCCTAAAACAGTTCAAATGGAAGCGATTCAGTATCCTGGCATGGCGCTGGTAGACTGTCCATGTTTTGCAGGTATACAACAACAAGCTAAGCAAGCAGCTTTGTACACCTTCAGTTTGGTAGTCAGTATACAGAGTCCACAGAGAAACACGGTAAGACTTATAGGAAATGGCATAAAGTGAAATAAGCAGACCCATGATAATGCTATACACAACTACAAAAATGTAAATGGAAAGAACTACCACAAAACAAATGAAACTGAATGACAGAAAATGACGAAGCTTGACTTAAAAAAAGAGATGTAAGAAAACACATTCTCCTGCTCCTTTTCAGAGGATAGGAGTCCATAAGCATGGAACAGTGTATATTATGTGAAAGTTTTTCAATCGCTTCATTAGTTTTACTGCAAAAATTTTCTCTTCTTCCCCTTTAAAAGTATTTCTTTGTTATAAGGAATAGTTCTCTGGGAGAAGGTCAAGAAAGGAAAATGGAGAGAAATCTGGGGGAGGTAAAAACCACAATTTAGTTGTTTTTTCAGTTGTATCCAACTCTGTGACAGGTTTGGGATTTTCTTAGTAAAGATACTGGAGTGGTTTGCCATTTTCTTCTCCAGCTCATTTTATAGTTGAGGAAACAGAAGCAAACAGGGTAAGTGAGTTTCCCAGGAAAGTCCTAGGAAGTACCTGAGGCCAGATTTAAACTCAGGAAGATGAATCTTCCTGACTCTAGGCCTGGCATTCTATCCACTGCACCACCTAAAAACCACTGATATCAATAGAAATGTGTATAAAAAAAGAAACTAAAATATTAAGAAAGGGAGAGACTCTCAGATGGGTGAAGTATCCATTCCCCATAGGACTTAACAGACATATCCTCACTTAGGTGAGATGCTATGTTCCCCAGAAGATCTCATCCAAGTTCTTATTTTCCACTCATTGCGTTATCTACTAAGACCATCAAAGGCACCCTCCATTCCTCAAATTAATTGCCTGTCATGAGACTCTAAGCAAAAAAGTAAGACAAATGAAAGGCAGAATCAATTACCATGGCTCATTAACTATACTTATTTTCTTGGCTGGGTAAATAGGTTTTATGTGCATTTGTGGCTTCCACCTTTCTTCACGCCAAGTTGGATCCTCAGCTCCTTATGAAAGTCAAACACACACAGCCTCTTGGTTGGCCCAGACTGGTGTAGGTGTGGCAGCTCCCTTCTCTCCTTTCTCAGTTACCCAGGATCTAGTTCTCTGTTTTCTACACATCTAAGTCTGCAGGATCATCTTGTACTGTTTTCTAAAGCCACCAGCTAAGGAGAGGAAGTGATCTCAGCTCACCTGTCTCCAAATTGGATGGGCCTTTGTGTTGGCAGATCCATCAAGTTGTCTGAATAACAAAAATATGTGTGACCTTTAAATGGGAAATGGCAAGTCATTGTAAGGGGTCTGCCGATCTCTTGTAGGTCCATATGTAAGGGGCCAGTCAATCAACATTTATTAAGCACTTACTAAGTGCTGGGCACTCTCCTAAGAGCTAAGGAAATTAAAAATAATAACAATAAATAATGTTTATCTGATGCTTACTATGCACCAGGCACTGTGCAATTATCTCATTTGATTCGTGTGAGGTAAGTGCTATTATTACTTTTCATTTTACAGACGAGGAACTGCCCAGCATCACACAGCTAGTAAGTGTCTGAGACTGAATTGGAACTCAGGGCCTGAAACTCAGGCCAAGTGCTCCATCCACTGAGCCATCTAGCTGCCAAAAAGAGTTCACAATCCAATGGGGAAACAACAAATCAAGGGCTGATCAAGGGAGTTGTATGAAGACGCTGACCCCAAGGTTCAAGAGTGATCCTAAGGGCATAGATTCAGAGCTAGAAGGGACCTTGGAACCAAAGTCACTCAGGTTATAAACATCGGAAGTAAGACTTAAACCCAGATTCTCCACCTCCAGAATGAGTATCCTTGTCCCCTTGATCACTTCTTGATGAAATGGCAATACGCCATTGTTGGGGGAGTGCATTTGAGAAACCCCTTCTCACAGAGATTGTAGACCTAACGATTGGCACTTTGTTAAGAGGACCAAAGATAGGATTTGATAATACCTCAGTCAAGGGTGGCTAGGGGATATAGTGGAGAGACTACTGGACATGGAATCAGGAAGAGCTGAATACAAATACAGCCTCAAATGCTTTTTAGCTAAGTGATCCTGGGCAAGGCACTTAATCTCTCTCAGCCTCAGTTTCCCCATATGTAAAACAGAGATAATAGCATCTACCTTCACAGATGTTGTGAGAATAAAATGAGATTTTATTTGTGAAATGCTTTGCAAAGCTTGCGACTCTATGTAAATGCCATTGTTGCTATTATTTATTATAATTAATTGATGACGGGGACCACTTTAACAGGAATTTCCTGGGGTGAAGTCACTCTTTGTAGTCTCAGAACTGAGTTTCAGTGACCCAGGCTGCCTCCAAGATGACCTGGCTGCCTAGGGTTCTTGAGAGGATGTAGTTGAAATCACAAAGTCAAGGAATCTGAGTGTTGGAAGGGACTTGAGGTCATCTAGCTCCACTCAGAGTAATTAATGACAATAATAGTTGATATATACACATATATATAATATATGTGTATATATATATGTATATATATATTCCACTTACTGCATACTAGGTACTTTACACTTACTATCTCATTTGATTGTCCCAACAACCCTGGGAGAGAGGTGCTGTTATTTTACCCATTTTACTGATAAGGAAACTAAGGAAGACAAGAAGTTAAGTGATTTACCCAAGGTCACACAGTTAGTAAGTGTCTGAGGTTTGATTTGAATTCGAGTCTTCCTAATTCCAAGTTCAGTGCCCTATTCACTGTGCCATTTAGCTGCCATATGCAAAAGAAATCCTCACCAATATGTGGTCACACAGCCAATGCCTGAAGACCCTGGGGAGGGGAAGCCTGTCACCTCTAGAGTTAGCCCCTGTCTGAGGAACCACTCCTCTGATGAAATGTTCTCCCTCCTGGCTTCTCTGGCTCAAAGCCCTAGATTAAATCCCACTTTCTATAGGAAGACTTTTACTAATCCCCTTAATTCTAGTGGTTTCCCACTGTTGGTTAACTCCAGTTCATCCTGTACATTGCTTATGTGAATACTGTTGCCTGCATGTTGTCTCTCTCATTAGACTCTAAATTCCTTGAGATCAGGCACTATCTTTTGGCTTTCTTTGTATCTCTCTCACTTAGAGATGGCCATCTCCTGATCTACATCTTGCCAGTGGACCCATATGGCTTTGGAGAAGAAAGTGACCTTGCACAGCCCTCCCTCACTTAAATCTAGTTCAATTGCAAGCATGACTTCATGTCCCTGATATCATGTTCCTGTCTGAGAGCCAAAGACGAAGAACAAAACTTAGTGCAATGCCTGACACATAGCAGGCACTTAAATTATTGACTGACTTTGTGCTGGCCTGAAGAAGAAAGCCAAAAGAGTGCTACTGTCCCCTTTTATCTCTTCTCTGAAAGACAGAGCAGAGCACAGAGGAGCACCCCTGGGTCGGAGGGAAGGAGAAGGCTGTGTCTATGCACAGTCTTCCATTTCCCCCATTCCCTACTGTTAAGGATTGACTTAGAAGAGAAACACATCAGAGTTACCTGTCCTCACTCACAGCTTTCTCATCTCTAAGCTAAGAGGAGAGCTCTGATAATGAACTTCCCCACTCTAAGATCTATATAGGACTGAGAATTTGCAAAGAAATATGGCAAATGTAGATGGATGTGCCTGAGTGGATCCATAAGGAGAGCTTATAGAGAATATTCCCCAAACTCCACCTCTCAGTTGAAGGGGGAAATTTTCTTGGGAGTGAAAGGAAGATTGGGGCGGGGTTAGTTGCAGTCTTGGAAGATATTCAAGAGTTCAGCGACCCACCAGGTCCTGAGCATCTTGCCTCTTGAAGATAGGAGATCATCCATATGGATCATAAGGCTAGAAGACCAAATTCAGTAGAAAAAACCTCTTGCAAAATCGCACGTACTGTCAGACTCAAGGGGTTTCTCTGCATAAGAGAGGGGAAAAGGATGTCTATCATCTATCTACCTCTATTTCTCTATCTCTCACTCACTCTATCTATCTGTCTATCTATCTATCCATTGTAGCTAGATGGCACAGTGGATGGACATGAGGTTTGAAAGTTCTGAGTTCAAATCCAGACTCAGATACTTACTAGCTGTGTGACATTGGGCAAGTCACTCAACTCTGATTTGCCTCAGTTTCCTCATCTTAAAATGAGTTGGAAAAGGAAATGGAAAAATATTTAGTATCTTTGCCAAGAAAACCCCAAATGGGGTCATGAAGACTTAGACACAACTGAAAAAATGTCTCACCAACAAACATCTATTATCTATTGAAATGAGGGTATTGTTAAAAAAAAAAAAAACAGAGGAAAAAGTATCCTGTATTTCCCAGTGACCTTGGCTGCTCATTCACCTCTCTAGAGGTGGAGACAGGGTAGTAATGTACAAAGAAGAGGGCTGTCCTTTCTGCAAACACACCTTCAAATGTCTGGTCCTTGAGGCCTACCTGTTGGATAAAAGTCACAAACAGACAAGAATTCTAAGGAGTCCACTACACCGGCAGAAAACTTTGTATTTATGAAAACCAAACTTCTCACCCTCTTGCTCTGTTACCAACAATAGTAAATAGTAACAGCCAACATTCATATGTAGCTTTAAGGTCTGCAAAGTGCTTTTCAATATTATTTCATTTGTTCCTCCTAAGAACCCTGGGAAGTCAGTGATATTTTACAGATGAAGAAAATAAGACTAAGAGATTCAATGACTTGTCCAAGGTCATACAGCTTGTACATCTTTGAGGCAGGATTTTATAATTTGGGTCTTCCTGAAGGGGAGAGGGATTTGGGCAGAATTAGAACTAGAATTCTTCCACTCAGGAAAAATTCAATTAGGCCCAAAAATTAGATTTACAAACCAAACACCCGCTGATCCCACTTTCCCTTAGAGGGTGTTAACAGTGTGAATCTCAATAGCACATTATTTAATTCCCCAGTCAAATAATGGAAAGGAGATCCTTCTTGCCAAGAGGATGACATATAAAATTTCCAGCTAATGAGAATATATGCCAACTTCCCAAAAAGGCAAAGAATAGATGATACACTTCACTCCACCCTGCTTCAATCAACTTGAAGAAGTAAAACCCCAGGGATCAGGGCCCTGGGGCAAAGCTCTGGTCACTCCACCCTAGTTATGGCTCTGGCTGTGGCAATACTTGCTAGCTACCCCCAATGATTTCTCAATGTTTTTCAAATCTAGACCTGTGGAAAATTAAGAAGTAGGAAGCTTATCTCCTCATACCTCCATCTCTTAAGTTTTCTTAACTGTGACATCCCACCTGGCTCTGCTTTCCTACGCCAGCTAATAATTAATGAGCAATCATAAGTCACATTTATGTGTGGTTTTAAAATTTACAATTCTGTGAGGAAGGTAGTACCAGCATTTTCACCTCCATTTTATGAATGAAGAAACAGTCTCAGAGAGGTTAAATGATTTGCCCCAGGGGCCATGTAGCTGGGAAGTATTAGAGATGGAATTCAAACCTGGTCCCCAAGTCAGGGGGATAATAGTAATAGTAGTAGTAGTAGTAGTAGTAGTAGTAGTAATACCTCCCAGATCAAATACTACAATATTTATAAAGCATTTATCAAGTGATTGGTACACAGTAGGTACTATATAAATGTTAGCTATTATTTTTATTAATTAACTTTCCAGTACACTTTATGTACTTTTAAGTAATCTGGGATCTGCTATATTCCTATGTTATATTATAGACGTGTGTTCAATGTCAATCTAAAGAAGTAATTCCAATTTCAGGTATAATAGGTACCTATGTGGTGACCCTCAAATCATACTGATCTAGGGGGGCAGAGCCAAGATGGCGGAGAAGAAAGACACATAGGTTCTAGTGCTTCCCCCATAGCCCACAAAATATCTGTAAAAAATTACTCTTAAATTCTAGAGCAGCAGAAGCCACAGAACAACAGAGTGAAAGAGGTTTCCAGTCAAAAGTAACCTGGGAGCTGACAAGAAAGGTCTATCTCATGGGACACTGAGTGGAGTGAAGCCCAGCACTGGCCAGCACTGGGAGGAACAGGATCTGAACAAATCTCTGGGCAGTATTACCAGCAGGGAGAGTCCTAGATCCCTCAACCCACAAGCGAGAAAGAAAGCTCCAAAGGTCAGTGTAGGAGGGTTTTTCCAGCTGGACAAGAGGGGAACTAGGTTCCCCCAGTATTGGCCTCAGGCAGGGGAAGCAGCAGTAGCAGGTGGCAGGTGGCTACGCAGAAGCAGCCTGGATCTATTGTTGGCAGCTCAGCTTAAAGCCTCTGGTAGAATTGAGCAGCTGATTTGAACCTCAGCCTTCAGTGGCAGCCCCACCCCCACTCAAAGCCCCTGGGGGATTTGAGCAGCTGATCTGAATCTCAGCCTTGAGCAAGGTCCTGGGGGGAGGAGGAGCACTAGGACCCTCAGAAATCAAGTAACTGGCTATGAAAATACCCAAAAAAGGGGGAAAAAAATAAGGTCATAGAAGGTTACTTTCTTGATGAACAAGTGTCTCCTTCAATTCTTTCAGATGAGGAAGAACAAGGCATACTGTCAGAGGAAGTCAAGGCCTCTGCCTCCAGAACCCTCAAAATGAATACAAAATGGGCTCAGGCCATAGAAGAGCTTGAAAAGTGTGTCAGCTGCTTGCTAAAGGAGAACCAAAAAAATGCTGAGGAAAATAACAGCTCTAAAAAGAGGCTAACTCAATTGGCAAAAGAGGTCCAAAAAGCCAATGAGGAGAAGGAGGCTTTAAAAAGCAGAATTAGCCAGATGGAAAAGAAGGTTCAAAAGCTCACTGAACAAAATAGTTCTTTAAAAGAGAGAATCAAGTTCAGAGAAGTTAATGACTATGAGATAAACCAAGTAGCTAGAAAACAAAACCAAAAGATTGAAAAAGAAGATAATGTGAAACATCTCATTGTAAAAACAACTGACCTGGACAATAGATCCAGGAGAGACAATTTAAATATTATGGGACTACCTGAAAGCCATGATCAAAAAAGAGCCTAGACATTATCTTTCATGAAATTATCAAGGAAAATTGCCCTGGTATTCTAGAACCAGAGAGCAAAATAAATATTGAAAGAATCCACTGATCACCTCCTGAAAAAGATCCAAAAAGAGAAACTCCTAGGAATATTGTGGTCAAATTTCAGAGTTCCCAGGTCAAGCGGAAAATATTGCAAGCAGCTAGAAAGAAACAATGTGAGTACTGTGGAAATACAATCAGGATAACACAGGATCTGGCAGCTTCAACATTAAGGGACTGAAGGGCTTGGAATAGGATATTCCAGAAGTCAAAGGAACTAGGATTAAAACCAAGAATCACCTACCCAGCAAAACTGAGTATAATACTTCAAGGGAATAAGTGGTCATTCAATGATATAGAGGACTTTCAAGCATTCATGACGAAAAGACCAGAACTGAAGAGAAAATGTGACTTTCAAACACAAGAATCAAGAGAAGCATGAAAAGGTAAACAGGAAAGAGAAATCATAAAGGACTTTCTAAAGCTGAACTGTTTACATTCCTACATGGAGAGATAATATTTGTAACTCTTGAGACTTTTCTCAGTATTTGGGTATGTGGAGGGATTGTACACACACACACACACACACACACACACACACACACACACCACACTACAGGTTGAATTGAATCAGAACAGATGATATTCATAAAAAAATAAAATAAAAATCAAGGGGTGAGGGAGGAAAATACTGGGAGGAGAAAGGGAGAAATGGAACGGGGCAGGCTTTAACTCATAAAAGAGATAAGAAAAATCTTGTTCAATGGAGGAGAAAAGGGAGAAGCGGAGAGGGGAAAAGTGAAGCTTACTCTCTTCACATATGACTTAAGGAGGGAATAACATGCTCACTGAATTTGGTATGAAAATCTATCTTACACTACAGGAAAGTAGAGGAGGAGGGGACAAATGAGGTGAGGGGGATGATAGAAAGGAGGGTAAATGTCTAATGAGAGAATAAAAAACGGCAGGGGGACAGGGTAGGATAGATGGCAATATAGTTAGTATTACACAACATGATTATTATGGAAGTCTTTTACAAAATGACACATATATAGCCTGTATTGAATTTCTTGCCTTCTCAGTGGGGATGGGGTGGGGGAGAGAAGGATGGAGAGAAGTTGGAATTCAAAGTTATAGAAATGAATGTTGAGAATTACTATTGCATATAATTGGTAATAAGAAGCACGAGTAATGGAGTATAGAAATTTATCTTGCCCTACAAGAAAAGAGAGAAGATAGGGATAAGGGAAGGGTGGGATGTGATAGAAGGGAGAGTACACTGAGGGAAGGGGTCATCAGAATGCAAGATATTATGGGGTGGGGGAGGGGAGAGATGGGGAGAAAAATTGGAACTCAAAATTTTGTGGAAATGAATGTTGAAATCTAAAAATAAATAAATCCAAAAAAAAGGAAGAAAGAATGTATGTGTAGAACCTATAGAAGATTGGATGGCATTGTGGGAAGGAGGGGTGAGAGAATTTAAAACTTATGGAAGTGATTGTTGAAAACTGAAAACAAATTTATTATAAAAAAAAATTTTGAGTTCTAAATTTTCTCCTTGTCTCCTACCCTTCCCCTCCCCTTTGAAAAGGCAAACAGTGTGATATCAATTATATATGTGAAGTCATATAAAATAAATTTTCCTATTGTCTATGTCACAAAAAAAAGAAACGAGTCAAGAAATGTTCCCCTTTGCTTAATAAAAATAAATCTAGGAGGAGAAGACCCTCAGGGTTTCTGGTCCAAAAACAAAAAAAAAATCATACTGATCTATCACTCCATCTGTCACAAAATAGGCCTATGTACTACCACAGTACTTTTTTGCTTAAGTTTTATTACTGTTCTTTGTTTTTGATTTAAGACATAAATCCCCTCCCAGAGAGTCATTCCTTATAATAGTCTAAAAAACGTTTCCCTCTTCTCAGCAGAACTAAATATCAAAAATATATATATCAAAAAAATCTGACTTTATATCAGTGTTCCACATCCATAGATCCCCACCTTTGCAAAGAAGCATCCTATATTTCCTCTTCTTTTACTATATTTACTTTGTAAATTTCTATGGCTCTATCAAATTTGATGCAGGGCAGTGTTGCAAAGAAGGGCAGCTAGGTAGAACAGTAGATAGAGTGCCAGGTCTGGAGTTAGGAAGACTCATATTCCTGAGTTCAAATCTGGCCTCAGACATGTACTAGCTGTGTGATCCTGGACAAGTCACTTAACCTAGTTTGCCTCAATTTCCTCATCTGTAAAATGAGCTGGAAAAGGAAATGGAAAACCATACTAGTATCTTTTCCAAGAAAAACTCAAATGGAGTCATGAAGAGTCAGACACAACTGAAAACCACTGAATAAGTGTTAAAAAATGTTGTCTGATATTAGAGTAGGCTGGTTTTTATTGGAACTTGATATAGAGAAAGGGACTCACTGGGACATCTATTCAATATCAGACTAAGTTCTGAGCAGAGGGTGAATTCCTCAGTTATACTTCACCCCAGGGATCAACCTACCTTGACCATCAGGCAGGACTAAGAACTAGACATCTCCTCTTCATCCATGTTGTAAGAGGGTGGCCAAACTATTAAGTTTGGTCCTGGAATTCTGATACTTATTCCTCCTAAGAAAGAAGTTCCCCTTTCTTATTGGTGGTATGGCTAAATTGCAGTTCCTATGAGAAAGATCTGAGGGTCTTCATGGATTACACACTCAATAGGAATCAATAGTGTGATATGGCAACCAGAAAAGCTAATGTTATTCCAGACTGCATTAAGAGATGCGGAATATCTAAACTGAGGGAAGTCACAATTCCACTATATTCTACTCTGGTTGTGCCACATCTCCAGGATTGTTTTCAATATTTTAGGAAAAACATCTCATTTTAAGAAAGACCTAGACAAGCTGGATCATATCCAAAAGAGAGTGACAGGCTGACTAGGAGATAGGAGAACACACCTTACAAGGATCTGTTGAGGAAATTGGGGAAGTTTAACCTATTGAAGAGAAAACACAAGAGACAGTATCTTTAAATATTTGAAGAGCTACCATGTAGAAGGTTAAGATTTGTTCCACATGACCCCACAGGGAAGAACTAGACTATGGATGAATGTTGCATGGAGGGAGATCTCCATACAATGTAAGAAAAAAAACCAACCTTCTTAACAGAGTTATCCTAAAATGGAATGAACTGCTGTGGGAGGGAGTACACACTGGGCATCTTTTAGAAGCAGTTGGATGATACTTGTTGAGAATTTCTTGAGAGGATTCTTGGTCAGATACAAGATGGTGGTCATGAAGCTTTAGGTTCTTAGGTCCCATGATCCTTTTTACTATTACTCTCCTACTACAATCACCTTTCTGCCTGGCACCTTCTGAGAAATAGTAGTATTGTTTAATATTTATCAAAGGCTTACATGGCACTTGATCCTGACAGCCCATTGGTCAGGTAAGACAAGTAATCCTGCCAAAAAAAACCAAAAAAAAAAAACTGAGATGAACTGAGAAAACCAGTTGTGATCTGCCTTGTAACCAGGAGGCAGTCTCCTTGCTAGCTCCGCCTCCAGCACCTTCTGAAGTTGATTGAATGGAAGGTGAGGTCAAAATTCCAGGCACAGGTTCCTTGAAGCTCCAGTCCATCCAGCTATTGTGCAGGCAGCAGAGCAGAGAGAGGCATCGGCCATGGCGCAAGGTAGGAAAGGACTCACATATACCTATAAATACACAACAATGTCTGAGAGAACAGAGAAGGGAAAGAGAGAAAGGGAATGTGGAGAGGAGATGAGAACTGAGGAGGCCAACCCAGGCTGAAAGAGCAGGTGTAGCACTCTGAGAAGAAAATTTAGGACAAACCTGATTGTCTGTTGATCACACCCAGGAGGCGGGAGGTTTGGGGATGATGGAAACATCAGGTGACTGGAAGTCAAATGTAGACAGCAAAAGCCAGGGTCAGAGTTCAAGAGGTCATTGTGACCTCTGGCAGAACAGCTAGAAACTGGACATGGATTTAGATCCAGAAGGGACTTTAGAGATGATTTAACTTCTTCATTTTACAAATGGGGAAATTAAGGCTCAGAGAAGTGATTTTTCCAAGGTCACACAGCTAACTGCTAAGTGGCAAGGCTAGCTTTCAAACTCAGATCTCCAGGGTTCTTTCCACTACTCTGTGCTGCCTCTTGAGAGGCTCAAGTTTTAGTTCTGACTTTGCCATTAAATTTCTGTGTGGCCAGGACAAGTCACCTTTCTGGAGTTTTTTCCTCCCTTCATCAGGATGGGCTCATGAAGCTTGCCCTACCTGCCTCACAAGATTGTGGTAAAAAAAGTGCTTTGGAATCCATATAGCACTATCTAAAATGAAAACTCTGGAACTTCTTACATTTTTCCTTGACCTCAGGGACCTCTAGTCTGTGTCTCAGTTCTCTTTCACCTCATCGTACATCATGATCCTGTCTGCATCCTTAATCTGTTTTCTGTAATTCTGTAAACACTCCTTCCTTTCTCCTTTGTAAAATCCTTATTCACCTCACACAACCTTCACAAAAACACTCTTGGGGGAAAAGCACACACCCTGTCCTATACAACAAAATACAAGCCTATAAGCTTTAGAAAACAAAAATAGAATATAGCCTTATGCCAGTGATGTGTCTAGGAGCAGATAATAACTAGAAACAGTATGTTTTTGGAGGGTTAATTACAATAAGAGGTATTTGTTGTGTAGTCAATTAGTCGTGTCCCACTCTTTGTGACCCCATTTGGGGTTTTCTTGGCAAAGATACTGGAGTGGCTTGCCATTTCTTCTCCAGCTCGTTTTCCAGATGAGGAAATTGAGGCAAACAGGGTTTGAGACAGTTAATAAGTGTCTGAGGTTGCATTTGAACTCAGGTTCTCCTGACTCCAGGAGCAGCACTCTATTAACTGTGCCACCTAGCTGTCTCATATAATGCTTCAGATAATGAGAAGTATACAGGGGTTAAATCTATGTTAGAAAGTGATACATGTTTATTTTTCCTATACTCATTAGCCATTATCTTTCTGTTGTGTTAGACAAAGTATTACTATAATCAGAACAAAGTATTTGGTTTTTAATTGAATTTTATTTTTTTAATTGACCAAAATCCACTTTCTTCTCTCATTTGTCTCTCTCCCAAACGGGGGCAGCTAGGTGGTGCAGTGAGTAGAACACCAGCACAGGAGTCAGGAGGACCTGAGTTCAAATCTCACCTCAGACACTTGATACTCACTAGCTGTGTGACCTTGGGCAAGTCACTTAACCCCAATTGCCTCATCATCTCCAGTCATCCTGATGAATGGATCAGATTCAGATGGCTCTGGAGGAGAAGTGAGGCTGATGACCTGCACAGTCCTCCCTCATTTAAAACAAAGTCAAGTGCAAGTCATGTCATTATTTCTATGATGGCATGGTCTTCTTCAGCAATGAAGGACACATACATCCAAATGAAAAAGAAAAACATAGCCCTTGTAACACATATGCATAGTCAAGTAAAACAAATCCCCTCATTGTTCATGTCCAAAAAATACTATATATCTCTATCTGCACTCAGAGTCTGGCACTTCTCTGTAAGGTGGTGGGCAGCAAGTGTCATGACTCCTCGGAAATTGTGGCTAGTCGATGCATTAGTCAAAGTTCTTAAATTGCAAAGCTTTTACAATATTGTTGCTATTGTAGAAATTCTTCTAGTTTTTCTCAGTGAATAATATTTGTTGGATGTCACTTACTAGCCCTTTGTATGTGTATGTTACTGTCCCAAATGAGAGTGAGTGTGTAGAAGGTTAGAGAGAAAGTGGGCTATAGTGGAGAGGAGTCCACAGCTAGAGTTATTTTTATCACTAACTTGGGAATCTTTCAGCAAATCAATTCATCTTTCTGGGTCTTAGTTTCTTTGTCTGTAAAAGGAGAGGGTTGGACAATATTGTTATAATAACCAAGAAAGTTGACCTTCTAGTTGAAAACTGTATCTCCTTCCTTTTTTTTGCAGAAGTAGAGGATTATGCGTATGTAATATCGCATATACTGTCAGACTCAGCTGATGTGTCAATTGGTTTGGCTGAATTATTTCCCCTCCCCCCCCTTTCTTTGAATTTTTTTTTTGTTACAAGGGATAGTTCACTTGGTAGGAGAGGAAGGAAGGATATATTCATTAATAAAGGTTACATAAAAACAGAACATATCAATAACTTTTTTTCAAATAAGATGGTTATACTGGGTGTCCTCTAAAGTTCCTTTCTGGTCTAAATTGGATGTTCCTATTCTTACTACTGGGAAAATAAGTCAAAACATGCTACTTACTGAAATTACATCAGTAGGACTTTTTTATGTGAAAAGACTAGATGTTATGAAGAAATGTTGAGGACATAGTTCTTGTCCTCAAGGAACTCATAGTCTAGTGGGTGACACCAGACAAACACATGTGATATAAGAATACCTGCTAAAAAGATACTAAAATGATTGCATTTATACCTGCAGATAAGCTGTTAAGCTCCCAAAGATCTCATACCTGCATGAGATCTTTCTTCCAGGTGCAAATGAATGAGGTGGGAGCAAGGATGATATGCACTCCGTTTATTCTCAGCTAGATCAGAGTATATATAGGCATTCTACTTCCATTCTACTTCCATTCAAGCAAGAAGTCTGTAAATACTGTCTGCTATGCTTACGTGCTTGGCTGTTGCTATTCGTGCTTAAGATAATTGTGAAGGTTGGAAATTGTGTAGGGGTGGTCCATCACGTCAATCATGCAAGGACCTGGCATCTCAAAGAGATTTCTCCTGAGGGCATCATGACCCTGATAATCCGAGAGTTCCAGACCCCTTACAAGAGGCCAGAGGACGTGGGGAGTTAGAAGTGGGCTGATATCAGTCAAAGATTTCACAGAGGAGGTGAATTAAGTGATGTTCTGGAGGAGGAAAATAGTGTGGGAGGGGGCATTCCACATATGGGAGCGGAGTTAGAGGTGGGAGGGGATAAAGCTCATGTGTAGGGATAGAAAGCAGATTTTCCCAACATGATGAGAGAATCAAGGTTGGAATGGTGGGAGGAGGGCTAGGCTATCCAGGGGCGTCATGTGAAAGAGAGATTACACATATTTTGCTTGGTACAAAAGGGAAGCACTTGTACGAATGAGTGGAAGATGAAAGGAGATGAATTTGACATTCAAATAAAGAAAGAATTCCTGACAACGGAGGACATACAAAATTGGAACACTTGCCTTGATAGGTAGCGAGCAACTCATCACTGGAGGTCTTCAAGTGAGAGTTGGTTGGAATATTGTAGAGGGGGTTCCCTTTCAAGCAGAGGTTGAATTGGATGATTTCTGATGTTCCTTCTAATTCTGAGATTCCGTAACTCTCTTCTCTGTTAGAATTCAGGGGTAGGGAACCTGCGGCCTCGAGGCTGCATGTGGCCCTCTGGGTCCTCAAGTGCAGCCCTTTGACTGAATCCAAACTTGTTTTGTGAAGTTTTGCTTCAGTTAAAGGGCCACACTTGAATACCCAGAGGGCCACATGCAGCCTCGAGGCCGCAGGTTCCCTACCCCTGTTTTAGATCATTGCATATCCTCACTTTTACCTCTTGAACACCCTAACTCCCTTCAAAACTCAGGGCAATTTTCTTGTTACTGTTGAGTAGTTTCTGTCATATCTGACTCTTCATGACCCCAATTGAGATCTTCTTGGCAAAGATACTGGAATGGTTTTCCATTTCCTTCTCCAGCTCACTTTACAGATGAGGAAACTGAGGCAAACAGGGTAAAGTGACTTGCCCAGGGTCACACAGCTGGTGTCTGAGGCCAGATTTGAATGCATGAAGATGGTTCTTCCTGATTCCAAGCACAGTGATCTATCTACTTCTCCACCTCACTGTCCCCATGGTCTACCATAAGGCTACATGGTCTACATAAGGCTTTTCCTGATGCCCCTAGTAGCTACTGGTTCTCCCCCAAGATGACTTCATACTGACTTTATATATATTTTATGTTAATGTATGTCCATAGTGTTTCCTTCTCCCTGACAGAATAGAAGCTCCTTGAGAGCAGGTCCTCTTTTATTTTTGTCTTTATATCCCAGTATCTAGCAAAATATCTGACAGGGGCATTATTGATCAGGGCAAGGGAGCAGAAGACAGGATGGAACTTAAAATACACATGCCAACAAGCACATCTATCAGTAAATGTCCTGTCTGTGTCCCTTCCCATCCTTATTTAAATACTGGGCACTTGTAGGTCTAGCACTATACTAGGCATGGAGGGTGCTATACATAATGTCACATGTAATCAGACAGTTTAGTTGGACAGTCAAAACACACATACACAAAAATAATATAATTAAAAATAATACGCAGTAGAACAGCATATTTGCTAAACGAGAGGGCAACCTGGATGATAAATTCATTCCCTATGAGGGTGACTGAAGGAGCTGGGGATACTTAACCAAAGAAGGAGAGATTTAATGTAGATTTCCGGTATCTGAAGGCAGGTCATGTGAGAGAGAGATTGTTGTGGGGGATGGGGGATTAGGATGTGCAGCTGGATGGCACAGTAGATAGAGCACTGGCTTTGGAGTCAGGAAGACCTGAGTTCAAATGTGGTCTCAGACACTTGATACTTAACTAGCTGTATGACCCTGAGTAAGTCATTTAACCCCAACTACCTCCAAAAAAAAAAGAAAAGGAAGATTATTGTTCTGGTTCTGTGGGGGGCATTAGGTGGTTGTTCTTCATTCTTGAAGAGGACTGTGACATCAGGGAGGTGATGCCATGACATGAAAGTGAATTGGCTTTAAGTGAGGGAGAGTAGTGCAAAGACACCAGCCTCACTTTCTCCTCTGGAGCCATCTGGGTCCACTGGCCAGATATTCATCAAGAGAGTGGAGATGGCTCCAGAGGCTGTGGGAAACCTTGGGCTTTGACAGGGGCAATAGGGAGAAGTTGAAGAAAATCACATTTAGGCTTGATGGAAGGAAAAGCTTCCTAACAATTAGTTATCCCAAAGTGGAAAAGGCAACTTCAGGAAGTCATGGGTTTCTTCTCACATGGTGAGATCTTCAAGCAAAGGCAGGATGAGAGTCAGTCTAGGGAAGCAGAAAACACACTGGAGGAAGTGCTTCAGAGCTGGTGGGCACCTGGGTTCAAACTCCACCTCTGACACTTACTAGCTGTATCAAATAAGCTATTTTACCACTCTGACACTCATCTGTAAAACACGGGTAAAATAACTGTACTACCAACTGCACAAGGTTATCATATGAGGTGATTCATACGTACACATACACACACACATACACACACACAGAACTTTACAAATAGTTACATAAACTTTAAACTTATAAATGTCAACTATTATTATTTTTAAATAAATGCTTAAACATTTTTAAATAAAATATTTAATGCTACCTTTTGCTTTCATATCACCTGCATTTCTCACTTTCTCCCTCCTCCTTCCAGAGTGCCAGCCCTTACAATTAAAAAAAATTTAAAAGACGAAAAAAAATTCCATACGACTAACCAACATATGGAAAATGCCTAATATTTATGCAGCATTCCACACCCATGGTCTCCCACGTCTGCAAAGAAGTGGGAGGAAACTGTCTTCTGTGTCTTCTTTGGGGTCATTTGGTTACCATGAATTTGTAGTAATTTACATTATTTTATATTTTTCCTTTCCATTTGCATTTTTGTAACCATTGTATATATTGTTTTCCTGGTTCTGCTTACTTCCCTTTGCATCTGTTTCTACTGTAATATTGATAAGAATAAGAGCTAGCATTTATATAATACTTAAAAGTTTGAGAAGCACTTCACGAATATTGTCTCGTGGTATCATCGTAATAATCATTGCAGGTAAGTGTTATTATCTCCAATTTACAGGGGAAGAAACTGAGGTAGTCAGAGGTTAAGTGTCTGATTCTCTGTACTCATCAACAAAATATTATTATGACCAGACATCGGGAAAAGCATTTACATAGCCTCTATTATGCGCCATTTGTGATGCTAAGTACTTTCGTAGAGATATTTGTAAAATATCATCTCTTTGCTCTCAGAAAAGCCTGGAGAGACTTACATGAGCTGATGCAAGATCTTAAATACTGCACTAAGGAGTATAGACTTTATTCCAGGGGTAATGGAAAGATATTGAAGTTGTTTAAACTGCAAAATGACAGAACCAAAGCTGTATTGGGGGCAGATTAATCAGACATTAAAATGTAGGATAAATTAGAAACAGAGAAGAGATTAGAAATCAATGGAGACCAGTTGGGAAAGGGGTTCTTAGCTTGGTGTCCATGGATAGATTTTATGACGTCTGTGAACTTGGATGGGGAAAAAATTACATTTTTGATTTATGAAATAAAGCAAGCATTTCTACAACATAGTACAATAAAAAAGATGATTATACATGAAATTGCAAATCTACTGTGCCCAATGTGATATTCTTTTCTAATATACAACCATATAAATTTCTGTTCTTTTTACTCCCCCCTCTAGAGATGGTACCATTAGACACAAATAGGTATAGACAGATAGAAATACAGATAAACATATACATATATATATATATATATATACACACACACATATATATTATTCTATACATACTTCTATTTATCAGTTCTTTCTCTGGAGGCAGATAGTATCTTTCTTCAAGCATCCTTTAAAGTTTATTTGGGTATTTATAATGGTCAAAATAACTTGTTCACTCGGTCGTTCTTAAAACAGTATTGTTGTTACTGTCAAAAATTGAACTTAAAAATACATTTTAATTTTCATTAACCTTTGGCTTCCTTTTGAGTCCTATGTATTTTATTTTATGCATTTAAAAATGTGATTCTGTGAAGTTACCAGATTGTCAAAGGGTCCCTGACACAGAATAGGTTAAGAATCTACTATTAGATTGTTTACAAAAACGCAGTTGAAGTGACAACATTGTGGATCGGGGTGGTTATGTCAGTGGGAATGGAAGGAAAATGATGGCGATGCAGAACCAAGGAGAAGAGTTTCCATTCTGGATTTGATTCTCGTCAACAAGGAAGAATAAATCCACAAGCATTTATTAAGCCTACTGTGTGCCAGGTGCTGCACTGGGCTCTATGGATACAAACATAAAGAATGAAGTAATTCTAATTTGCAAGGATACTACATCCTAATGAAGGAGACATATATTTATATAAACAGACATGGCATAGTTAAACACAAGATAATTTGTAAGGCAAGAGACCAGCAAATTGAAAAATCAGAAAAGTCTTGTCAGGCATAAGATGGTGGCACCTTAAAGAGAGAGAACCATGAAGCCGAGGAAAGGGATGGGGAGGAGAGAGTATATTCCAGAAGGGGAAAGATAGGTCGAGGACGGGATGGAAATGATGGGAACCCCTGGAGGAAGTGACCATTTCACACCAGAATTTGTGACAGAGAGTAAGTACAGATATAAATAAACCATCATTTAGATTTTTGTAGAACAGAATTCAGAGAAGCAGCCAGATGGCTCAGTGGATAGAGTGCTGAACCTAGAGTCAGGAAGAGCTGAGTTCAAATCCAGTCTCAGATACTTACTAGCTGTGTGATCCTGGGCAAGTCACTTCACCGTTTGCCTCAGTTTCCTCATCCGTAAAATGAACTGGAGAGGGAAATAGCAAACCACTCTGTTATCTTTGCCAAGAAAACTCCAAATGTAGTCACGAAGAGGAGGACACAACTGAAATGACTGAACAACAAAAAGGAAAAACTTCCTAACAGCTACAGCTGTCCCAAAGTAGAATGAATTCCCTTGGGAGGTAGTGGCGTCCCCCTCACTGGCGCTGTTTGTGGATAAGTTGTAGAGGGGATTCTTGTTCAGGCACAGATTGTGTGGCACAAACTGAGGTCTCTTCTAGCTCTGAGATTCTGTAAAGTCTTCAAATATTTGAAGATACACATTAAGTCCCCCCTAAATCTTTTCTTCTCCAGGTTGCATCATCTTTTATTACATTTCATGGGGAGCCTTTGTTTCCCCAGATTCAATTTCTCTTCAGGGTCTGTCCCAAAGTGATGGACAACAACCCTGCCACTCTGGCTTATGAAGCACCTAGGACAAGGAGCATCTTCCTGCTGGTGGAATCATTCCTTAACCCTGTCTTTTACAGGGAAACTCAGGCTCTCTTGTCCCCTGGTCTTCTGACTTCAATAGGAAGAGAGGAAACCGGCACTAAGCAACCAAAGCTTTGGTTTTCTAGTGGAAAGACTGAGTTCCTCAGGGGATTTTGTCTAGGCTAAAAGTAGGAGGCACATTTAAATTTTGAAATTTAATTCTCTGTTTGTTCACAGGGCTGGAGGTGTCTGTCTCCGATTTCCAATGCTACCAAAACAATGTGCTGCATCACACAGAGGAGATCAGCTTCCAGAGGCTCATAGTGCGTCGGGGCCAGGCCTTCTTCATCACCCTGTACTTTAAGAGCCGGGGATTCCAGTTGAACATGGACAAAATCATCTTCATCACAGAGACTGGTGAGTCATTCCTCCAACAAAGGAACTAAAATATGGAGGGAAACAAGGTAGGTAACTGGGAGAGACCAGGTGCTGCTTTGGTCTCCTAACAAAAGCTTATGCTGGTCCTTAGGTCCAAAGCCTGACCTCTCCGTGGGCACCCGAGCTGTGTTCTCCATAGGAGAACAAAACTTCAAGAGCCCTTGGATTGCGCTGATCAAGTCCAATGGGACCAACTTCCTGGAAATCAGTCTGTGTGCCCCGCCCATGGCAGCAATTGGTCAATACCTTCTGAAAGTTCACATTGATTCCTTCGAAGGACCAGTCTCATCCTATCACCTTGGGGAGTTCATTGTTCTCTTTAATCCTTGGTGTCCAGGTAGGGATGAGTCTTCTAACCCTGCTCTCCCCTTTCTGTTGTTTTTTGGGCTTTTCAGTCACATCCGACTCTTTGTGACCCCATTTGGGATTTTCTCAACAAAGAGACTGGAGTGGTTTGCCATTTCCTTCTCTATCTCCCTTTACAGATGAGGAAACTGAGGCAAACAGGGTTAAGTGACTTGCCCAGAGTCACACAGTTAGTAAGTATCTGAAGCTGAATTTGAATTCAGGTCTTCCTGACCCCTGTCCCAGATCTCTATCCATTGTTCCACCTAGACTCTCTCCTTTCTGCCTCTCTGTCATCATGATGGACTGTCCTTCAATCCTTGTCCCTCATCCCTAGCACTCAGTCTTCATTCTCAGGCCCCCAATTCCAGGTGTTAAAACACATACACTCCAGGGGCTGGGAGCCTTTAAAAATGATTTCATTTGAAAAAAATCAACAAAAACTAAAGACTATTAATGAATCCTCATATACATAAACCCTTTTTTGTCTATGGCAGTAACCACACTGGCCACATCCTCAACACGGACCTGGCTGGGATTGTTTTGGGCTTACTAGTACAATGGATTATATATACATATGTATTATATATATATATATATATATATATATATATATTTTACACATACATATGTGTGTGCATAGAGAGAGAGAGAGAGAGTACAAGAATTATATATTTAAAACTGTAAGGGATCTCAAAAGTTGGCTTTTCCAACCCCCTTTTATTTTACAGAGAAGGAAAATAAGACCCACAGAGGCTACGTGGCTTGCCCAAATAGGATCTGAACCTAGGTCTTCTCATGACAAATCCAGAGCTCTTTTCATCTATATTTGGGTACATGTGTATATATGTGTATGTATGTATGTACTATATATGTAATACATAGATTTATTTTTCAAATGCTCTCATGTTATCTCATTCACTCCTCGGAACAATCTGATGGTGTTTGTAACAATGATAGTATTTGTTACTGACAATTTGACAGATGAGGAAACTGAAGCCTAGGGAGTTGAGTGAACAAGTATTTAGCAAGTATTTATTACTGTGTGCCAGACACTCTGATAAATACTGGGGATGCAAACAAAGTTCTTGTAACTAAAAGGTTTTTTTAATTAAAAGAATAGTCCCTGCCCCCAAGAAGTTCACATTCTAATGGAAAAGACAACATGTAAAAAACTAGAAACTTATAAATAATCTAAATGGAAGGTGATCTCAGAGGCAAGCCACAAGTAGGACGGAGATCAGGGACCAGCAAAGACCTCTTGGGTTTTAAGCTGAGTTTTAAAGGAAGCTAAGAAAGCTAAGTGAGGAATTAGGGCAAATGACTCGTCCAGAATCACTCAGCAAGTGCCTGATGGAATTATGACTGCAATCCAAGTCTCCTGACTAGTTTCTGTTATACCACTGCTGCCCCTATGATAGTACTATGCTGTACCCACTGGACCATACCCCTTCTTTAGTTTATTGACATTTGAGAGGGCCAGGGAAGACCTCTTGAGTTTTGAGCTAAGTCTTAAGGGAAGCTAAAAAGGCTGACATTCATATGTGAGGAATTAGGGCAAATGACTTGTCCAAAGTCACTCAGCAAGTGCCTGATGGAGCTATAATTAGAATCCATGTCTCCTACTCTTAGTTTTCTGCTGCCCCTATGGCAGCACCATGTTATACTCACTGGATCATACCGTTTCTTTAGTTTCATGCTATTTCTTGCTAAGACTAGTGGTTAATGAGAAACTTTGTCCTTAACTGGGTCAAGGGATAGCTGCCAATGTACACTCAGAGACTTGGACTTCTCTCTCTGGGCCTTCCTTCTAAGGTGCTACTCCATATTATGCAACGAAAGCAATATTCAAGGTCACTAGACAAGTTTGTCAATGTTCTGTCTAAAATGAGGTGCTCCATACCGAATACAATGTTCCAGGCAGAGTAAACCAGGACCGTCACCTCCCTTATTCCAGAAAATATGCACCTACTAATGCAGTCTTCAATTGCATTAGCTTTGGGGGGTTCCATGTTACATTGTTAGTTTCTATGGAGCTTCCAGTCCATTAAGTCCTGAAAGATTCTTCACATCCCCATGCTTCCCTAATCATGTCCTTGGGTAACTGATTTTTGAAATGCCAAATGTCAGACTTTAATTTTTTTTTGAACCAGACCTGAGATTTCACTGTTATCAGGAATTCCCAATGAGTAAACTCACTCTCTCAATGCAAGATCAGCACCTGCTCTTGTACCTTAGAGAATTTCCTGGGGGCACTGAGAGGTTAAATGATTTACCCAGGATCACACAGTCAAAAATATGTCATAAGAAGGACTTGAACTTCTTGACTTCAAGAAGAACTCTATCCATTATGACAAGCTGCCTCTCTTTGCATCCCCACTTAGCCTGATTATCCAGCCCCAGACACTTACTATTTGTGGGATCCCAAACAAGTCGCTCTGCCTGCCTCAGTTTTCCTCAACTGTAAAATGGAGATAAATAATAGCGCCAACCTCACAAAGTTGTTATAAAGATCAAATAGAGATAATATTTGTAAAGTACTTCACACAGTGCTTGGCACATAGCAGGCACTTAATTAATGCATGTTCCCTTTTCCCCTTCCCCATTAAATTTAGTTTTTCTAGAAAAGGGCCAACGTTCCAGCCTGTCAAGCTCTTTTTGCATGTTGACTCAGTCTTCCACCCCATTAGGTATCCCTCCCAGCTTTGAGTCATAGAACTGTAGAATGCAGAAATGGGAAGGGACTTCAAGACTAATCTGTTTTTAATGGTATGGACATTTATCTGTGTCATCTATAGATGAGAACATCTATCTGGTTCTTGTACCTAATGAATATATTTATCGGTAATATACCATGTAAACCACAGCCCTTGAACTATCTAAAAGCAAAGGTAGATCAAAGCAGAGAGCCAAGCTAATCCAACTCCTACCACAATCACAAATCTTCATGTCATCAAAAGAAGATCACCCAACTTTCTCATGAAGATTGCCAATGATAAGGAATTTTCTATCTCCTGAGTCAATTCCAATAGGTTTTTCCTCCCATGTAACGTAAGATGAGACTTAGGATCATGGAATTAGAGAGAGAAGGGTGCTTCAAAGCTATCTGATCAAACTTTATTTTACAGAGGAGGAAACTGAGGCCCAGGAAAGTTTACTGACTTACCCATAGTCACAGAGGTAGTAAGCATAAAATGATGTGTTTGTCCTTCATTCTCAAAGAGGACCATGACATCAAGATGATGACATGACTTGCTGTTGATTTTGATTTGAGTGAGGGAGGGCTGTGCGAGGTCACTAACCTCACTTTCTTCTCCTGAGCCATCTGGGTCCAGTGACAAGATATTCATCAGGACAACTGGAGATGGCCCAGGATGCAATGTGAGACCCTGGCCCTTTCAGTCCTTTTGAGTGAGATACAGCCATTCAGTGAATAAACTTCAAGCATAAAAAGCAGGATTTTAATCAAGGTGTTCCGATTCCAGAGTCAGTACTCTTTCCTGTGTACATCATCTCCCCACCCACATTAGGTCATAGAATAAACTGTTCTTTTCAAAGCATGAGCATCATTGTAGGCATTTTTCCAGTTTGCCAGCATGCCTGATTAGTAAAAACTGAAAAGTATGTTGGCTGTTTTGATTGATTGTACAATATAAGGATTCAGTCAGCCCCAAGGCTAGGGTTTGAGTGATCTCTTGAAGTAAAATGGCAAATCTGAAAAAAAGAGAAGTAGAGCAATCATACAGAGAACTGAGGTTGCTTAAGTACTTAAAATCCAGTGTTTGAAAGAAGGTATTATATAATTGAGAAATAACTAGATTGTAAATTTCTTGAGGGTGAGGGCCACACCTTCTACTACTTTTGAAACCCCTACTCCACTTAGTACAACAGCAGATATCTAAGTGATTGCCGGAATAGATGGATATTCATTCTCATTTGACAATTTTGTGTTATCCAGAAATTCTTTTTTGCTAAATAACATAATTCAAGAATGGTACAATACATGGTACATTACTGTTAGATACATTTCTCAGAGAGCAAAGAGCCAGATGTTTTTATCCACAAATGGCACAGATATCCCTAATATCAAATACAGATTAGCCATCAAACTTGAAAAATACTTCAGGTTCATTCCTCTGAAGAGTAACTATGACAGAAGATGAGAATTGAGAATATTTTAGACATTTTGGCTGAAATTTGTCGATTCTAAAATAAGAGCATATCTTAAAATATCCTTTAAACCTAAACCAATAACTCTTGGTTATGGATTTGTTATCTCCAATGTTATAAGAACTCTGTCTCCAGCTTCATTCATGTTCCTCTTCTCTCCTTATCTCATCTACCTCATCATGTTGTTGGAAGGAGCAAGCGATTTATGTAAAATGCTATATCATTTTTTTCTATTCTCTTCTTTTCTTCCTCCTCCTTTAGTGTATCACTCTCTTATTCTTCCTCTGCCTTTGTTTGTTAGTATATGTCTCTCTGTAGTTCTGTCTTTCTGCTTTTGTCTCTCTCCCTCTACATGTCTCTCTTTTTCTCTTTATCTTCCTTATAGCAATTGTTAGATGGTAATGTCTTAGAACTGCTTAGGATCTTCATTTTTATACACACACAACATTTATTAACAAATCCCTATCAGGCACCCCATAGATGAAATACTATTTTATCCTAGACCAAATATAAGGGTGGTCATCACCTGCCCCTCCAACAAATGCAAAGTGAGCACAGAAATAGGCACTTGGGGGTGGGGGTGGGAATTGTACACAATATGAAGGTGGGAGAGTCTATGATCCCTTCTGATGGCAAATCTCACTGGTAGTGATCTTTCCATTGCTGAACCCAGTGTTCTGGCCCACTTCAGTTCTCAAAGTAATCCAAGGGTAGAAGGCAAAGGGTATTGGGGAGTGGGTAGAGAGAACAGTTGAAATCAACTGTCACCATGACCTGTTGACATCTATTGGTCAGAAAATAGCACAACCGCAAAAGAGGCATTGAGAGTAGCCACTGTTACTGTACTTTCTGACTTTGAAGACACATCTTTCCAGACATGGAACAGATCCCATCTAAATGCGCTCTAAATCCCTTGCTTTTCTCTCAGTGAGAGTCATCTCATCTTCTATCAGAAATCTTTCTTTGTTTTTCCCTTCTCTACCACTCTCCTTCCCCTTCCCCACTTGAACATACTCTCTGAGATTACTTCCTACCTACCCTGTCTATATCTTGTATGTACACATTTGTTTGCATTTTATCTGTCTTTCTAGTTAGGATGTGAGCTGCTTGAAGGCAGGGACCCTGTTTCTGCCTCTCTTGTGTCCCTAGGGTTTAGCCCATGTTGTTATGGTTCAGTTGTGCTTGCCTTTTTGTAACCCCATGTGGGGTTTTCTTGGCAAACGTACTGGAGTGCATTGCCACTCCATTCTCTAGTGAATTGAGGCAAATAGAGGTTAAATGACTTTGCAAGGGTCACATAGCTACTGAGTGTCTGAGGCCAGATTTGGACTCAGGTCTTCCTGACTCCAGGCCCAGCATTCTATCCACTGAGCCATGTGGCACTTGAAAAATGCTTGTTGACTGACTCTGATGGAGGGAGATTAGGTCTATAAGTAGTATCTAGGAAACACTATTGACCCAAAGAAGAGTGCTCCAACCTCTGAGATACAGACATGGAAATGGTAGCACGGTACAGCAGAAGTAACACTGGCCTAGGAATCAGAAGGCCCAGGTTGGAGTCCCATCTCTGCCCCTCATTAGCTATGTGATCTCGAAAAAGTCACAAGGTCTCTGAGCCTGTTTCCTCATCTGAAAAAATGAGGATACTCCTTACACCATCCACTGTGTAGGGCTGTTGTGAGAAAAGTGCTTTGTTCAAACCTGGCATCAATGTGAATCATTATTATTAATCTTTCTGTTATATCTCCTGTTCTAAATTTCTAAAGCTGATGAAGTCTATTTAGAAAGTGAGCCTCAGAGGCAAGAATACATCATGAATGATCATGGCTTCATCTACCAGGGTAACAAGAACTGGATCCGTCCATGTCCGTGGAACTACGGACAGGTAAGTCCCATTCTAGGCCAAGCATGTAAGTCCCCATTATGTGTTCTTACGGTTACTGCTTCTTTCTCTAGGCTCTCAACTCATGACTGCTATTACCTAGCAGCCACCTAATTACCTCTGTCTGCTCCACCTGCTACCTTCAGTCACTTCTTCCCAGGTTGACATGAGTCTTCGATGAAGGGGAAGTGAAACATGAATGGTAGCCAAAGCAAAGCTTAAGTCTTGTGGAAAGGGACTAGGCGTAACTCACAAATAGCTCTTCCCAGGCCAGCTGAGGCTGGATTTGAACTCAGATCCTCTTCCCACCAGGACCAGTTCTCTATTCATTGCACCACCTAGCTGTTCCATGCATAAGTTCCATTACTATTTCCTAAAAGCTTACTGCCTATAGGAAAAACCTTTTAATTGGCTTCTGAGCTGGAGTGAAAGGACATGTAAAAGGCCCAAGCTGGGGAAATCCCAATCTCTGTCATATTCTCTCTCTCTCTCTCTCTCTCTCTCTCTCTTTTCCCTGGTGGAAAATAAGGCTATGGCATTATCTCCTTCTCTCCCCAATGGACAGCCATGTGGCCATGAAACCATGTCACGAGGTGCATTCCAGGTATGGCGGCTGCTAGCCAGTACAAAGACTTAGAGGTGGGAAATTGAAGAGCAGAGAGAAGGCCAATTTGACTGGATTGCTGAGTTGGGGAGGGAATAACGTACAGTGAGGCCAGATAGTTTGGAGCCATTTCCAGCTCTAAACCTATGATGCTTTAGTTGTGTGTAGATGAATCTGGAGTTACAAGTGCTACTGAATCACGTTTCCTGCTGTAGTTGTGTTGGATGTGACATCTTTTGTTTTGGCTTCTTAAAGGTCAGTCGTCTCATTTTCTGTGGGCACCTCTTGTCCTCCTTAACACATGTAAGGAAGCTCAAAGCCAATGTGGGGACTGCTGCTCCAATATTTTCCCCCACGCATCTAAGGTGCATGATTGAAAAACAGCTAAGGTGTCAACATGAACAGAGCACTGGGTTTAGGTCCAGCCTCAGACAATTGCTAGCTGCGTGACCTCAAGCAAGGCACTTAAACCTCTATTTCCCTCAATTTCCTCAATTATAAAATGACGATAATGATAGCACACATTTCCCAGGGCTGTTGCGAGGATAAAATGAAATAATATTTGTAAAGCACTTAGCACAGTGCTTGAAATATAGGAGACATTCTACAAAAATGATTTATTAATATCAATATTTTGTCCCTTACCTCCCCATTCCCAAACAATAACACTTTAAAAGCTTCCCTGAAACTAAACCTTGAAATCAGGTCTGGGATTTCTGCAGCAGAGCAGAACAGAATCTAATCCTACAGAGGGACATTCTCTAGGCTGATTCCTAGGATGGGAAATAGTGGGACAGTTATGAGGATTCAGCTGTAAGCTAAGCTGAGAGTATGGAGAGGGTCCTCATTCAGTCTGGTTTCATCCTGACCTGGAGCCCTCAAGGACTTCTCCAAAGAGGATTTGTCTTCCTCCTTTATGACCTTCAGGCCCTGATTGGTTTAGTTATGAGCCAGAATGGGTATCATGGTCCTCCTTTCACCTTAAACCAAATCTTTGAAATGGTCAAAGTATCCAGAGCCCCCAGCAAAACAGCTCTGACTGAATCACAGGAGAGCAAGAAACTTCTAGGAGCAAAGACCCACCGTTTGCTGGCCCAGTGTTTTAATTTGTATGTTTAAAACTGTGGTGAAAAACAACTCCAAGATCACTTTTTTCTGTGTCCCAAGTCTTTTCCACCTTTCTTTTCTCTCCCTATGAAATCCAGAGCAACCTCTCTAGCTTCCACCACTGGGAACTGGGTGTGAAGCTCATTTCCTCTTGGATCATCTTTTTTCCCCCTAAAATACAATAATGTTTCTATTCTTGACACTAGATTGATTTAATTAAAATATTTTCACTCTCTGTTTTTAAACTCATGTCTGAACAGCCTGAGGTCTTTCTAATCTCACCGTCAAAGAGAAAGAAATGACATTTTTCAATTAGGAGTTTTCAGGGTTGTGTTGGTAAACATTTAACAGTTCTCCAGGGGGGAAAAAACTGTATGCATGATATATTATTTAAGTTAAATGTACATTATTAACATTTTCTCCACCACTTTCTTAAGTCCAAATAATCAACCAAACAATAAACCAAGCCCCAATTTGTTGCATTTGCCAATTTCCAGAGTAGAAATGCTCACTCTGAAAAGCTGGCTCCTGTAAGCCAGTTTGAGCTGTCTCCAGCAAACCCCTGAGGTTATATAGGAGATCTGTAGCATGCTTAAGTGGAAATTACTCATAATGATCATATGACAATCAGAATGATTCCCAGGGTGTGTATTTCTTTTACTGATGACTTTGAAAAGTTTGGCACAGTGGAAAGAACACCAGATTTAGAGTCAAAAGACCTGATTTTATCTCCTAATTCTGCTAATTCATATCCCCTGTAGCCTTGTGCAAGTCACTCTCTAACTTTGATGAGCCTCAGTTTCCATATTTGTAAAGTGGCCTTGAATATCCCTTTCAGCTCTGGACCTAATGATCCTAAAATCATATGCCTTGATAGGCTCTGAGATCTCTTCAAGTTCTAAAACTCTGGCCAAAAGTAAGAGCCAAAGAGGAGCTATTCTAGCAGGTGGCAGAAAGAGATAATGAAATTTTCAATTCAATCAAAAAATATTTGCCTAGTATTTACTACAAGTAAGGCACACTGTTCTAGGTGCCGGGGATACAAATCACAAGAAAGGAAATTTAGAAAGTGCTTTTAAAGGTGTATAAATCACTTTTACCATGACAATCCTATAAAGTAGGTAGTACGAATGTTATCATCATTTTACAGGTAAAGAAGCCAAATTGCCCATGGTCACACAGCTAGTAAAATGTCCCAGGCAAGATGCTTACCCGGATCTTTTAAATATCTTCAATATTCTTTCCATTTTACCTCTCATGTTGGAAAAGAACTCAATCTCTGCTCTCAAAGAGTGTGTGATCTAGACATTAATCAATGAACATTTATAAAGTGCCTACTATGTATGTGACAGGCACTAGGGACACAAAGAGAGAGGTTAATACACAGTCCCTGACCACTAGGAACTTAAATTCTGAGGGGGAAGACAACATGTACATACACCGGTATATAAAAAAAAATACAAAGTTATGGGGCAGGGTGGAGGGTAGAAAGCATTACCAGCTGAGGCGGATTAGGAAAACCTCCTGTAAAAAGTGCTTGGGTTTAGTCTTATAGGAGACTAGGAGTTCTAAGAGGTGATGGTAAGTCTAAGAGATTTATTAAGAGAAGGATGGATTCTAGCTGGAGTAGAGTGGGGGTGGTGGCGGCAAGGGAACCAGGAAGGAAAAGATGCCACTAGGTAGAAATGTGAGAGGGTCACAAAGAGTCAGACACAACTGAAAAACAACTGAGGTGAGAGATGCACTTCATGCATGGGGGAGGAAAGAACAGTTCATTTTGGTTGGAGTGTAGAGTATATAGAAGGAAATGTGCTAGAAAAGAACTGCAGTCAGATTATGAGGGACCTTGAATGCTGAGCTAAGGAATTAGTTAGAAAAAGAAATGTTGTCTGATGTAGAAATATCCCTGGATACAGTTCTGATAATATGGACAAGTAAATGGGGTTCCATTGTCTAACCTGCAAGAAAAACCACTGAGGCAGAGTTCTGAGCCAATGGCATTTTATTAAAGGGCTCATGGTCCTGTCTGATGAAGTGGACTTCAGATCATCCCCATGATCTGCGATATTCCCTTCCTTTAGGACCTTATTTTTATAAGACTTGATACCAGGTTCAATAGTTGAATACTCTAGTGGGGTTACACAAAATGCAGCATCCCATTGGTTGATAGACCTTACTTCAAGAGGCAAACTGATGTATTAGCCAAAAAAATGGTATGTTAGCGGGGGGTTGTGGGGGGATCCTCAGGTTGGGTGAAACGTAGGGCATCTCTACTGACTAAATGGTCATAAGATGGTCACCTGCTGATGTTGCACAAGAGTGAGTGGTCTGGAGGTCTGGAGGTCCAAAAATAAGTTGAGGGACTTTCCATATAATTGAGTCACTTCCGCCATGCTGGGCTTGGTCACCATAACAAGGAAAAACAAAGGTGAAGGGTCTCTAGTTAGCTTTCGGTGATTAAGCAAGTGAACTTGCAATCTGCAGTTCACAGTTCTGGGACTTAATAATCAGAACTTATAATCACTATCCTTATGGAGTCATATCAAACTAATTAATACAGGTTGGCATAGAGTAAAAGTCCAAATGAATCCCATCCTAGGCCAAGCATGCAAACCACCATTATGTGGTGCCATGATAGAGATCCTTCTCTTTACCTCACAACCCATGACTGCTACTGCCAAGCAACCATCTCTAACTACCACACCCTGGATCCCTCAAGACAAAGGAGATAGAAGAAAAGTGAATGAATAGATGAGAAATGGAAGCCAAACCTCAAAATTATTTTTTCCACAGTCAAATGAGCTGGAAAGAACATGAGCTATAAATCAAAAACAAGTCATTCGAGGTTCTTCACAATCTGATGCCAGTGTTATCTCATACTACTTCCTTTCATATACTCTACCCTCTGGCCAAACCAAACTGACTTACCCTTCCAAAGACTTGTCCCATCCTTTCCCAAGTTCCACGCCTTTGACTCTGCTTTCCCTGGAATACTATCCCCACTCTCCATCTCCCATCTGTCTACTTATTCAAATCCTTCCTACCCTTCAATAACCCTTGCAGAAGCCTGGTCTGATCTTTCTCCCAACCTGATCCCCAGTCAAAAATAACCTCTCTCCATGACTTTCCCATAATATTTTGTTTAGACTTTTCTCCTAAGAACTTATTCAAATGTGTTTAATAGTTATTTCCATATCTGTACTATCTCCTCAACTAGTCTGTAAACTACATGCATGAAAGAAATTCTGCCAGATTCATCTTAGTGCCGCCCAATGCCATTGTCTTACTCGTAGAAAAGGCTTAATAAGTGTTTTTTCATTGGATTATCCCACAATTACATTATGTATCTCAACAGAAACAAAGATGACAATCTATTATCCGTCTTAACAGAGAGATTACAAACATCATCCAAAACCTCAGGAAATTTTATAAACATGTCCATTTATGTATGTTAAATGGTTTTTCCCTCTAACAAGGACTATCGTTAAACCAGCAAAGTGGGCAAATATTAAAATTGGTTTTTATTCACTGGATACATCTCAAATCAGGGCAGTGGGAAACACAAAGGAATGTCTGGGAGAAGGTGGTTTGAGATAAAAAACTTGCTTCTCAGCATTCAACCAATGGGGTCACCCCCTTGAACTGACTATTCATTCAACAAACTTTTATTAAGCTGTACTAGATGTCAGACACTGGGTTAGGCATAGAGGACACGGAAATAAGCTGAACAGCCTGTCATATAGAAGTTTACATTCTACTGGTGGGGAAATAGCCTGTATGCAAGGGAAGGGAAAGTGAAAGGAAAGGAAGGGAAGGTAAAGGATGGGAAGGCAAGGGAAGACAAGGGAAAGAAAGGGGAGGGGAGGTAAGGGAAGGCAAGTGAAGGGAAATATATACTAATGCAAATACAAAATATATACCAATAACACAGTAATTGGGGGAAGAAGGTGCCAACAAATGAAGTTGAAGGAAGGGAGGATTACACACAGGCATATCTTTCCCATGGCTTCCCAAACTAACCTCTAAATCCCTCCCCTTTCAGTTTGAAGAAAACATCATAGACATTTGCCTGAAGCTCTTAGACAAGAACTTGAATTTCCAAGTTGATCCTGCCATGGACTGTGCCCTGCGGGGGAGCTCCGTGTACATCAGCAGAGTCGTCAGTGCCATGGTGAGAGAATTCTGACTCAACAGCCAACAAGCGCTGACCATATTATAGTTCAGAAATCTCTGGGGAGGGAGGAGGGAGGAGGGCTCAGTGCTCCTGGAAGGAGCCCTTTTACTTGAGATTCAAGAGGGAACATAGGTAATGTTCTTCTCAACCAAAGAACTCCTCCTACAGAACCTCTAGGTCTAGACCTTTATTCTCATTAGCTCTAAATTTATCCCTTTAGAGAAGTTGAGCTCAGAGAGTTAGGAAATTGCCTTGTGATTTCTAAATTTCATTTGTACTGAAGTAGTAAACAAAATCTCAGTCAATGTCAAATCTGCTAAGACATGGCGGGGGGTGGGAGGGGAAGAAATAAGACCGATTAATTAACTAACGAATGAACACAACATAACAAGGAAGTCCTCCAGAAGAGACAAAGTCAGACAACTTAGTCAGATTACAAGACCCCTCTCCTTGAAGAGTAACACTTCTTAGAAAGGTAAATAATTGCAATGATAAGCTTTAGTAGGGTAAATATATAATGACCAATCCTGGCCCAGAGAAGAGATCCTGGGAGAGGTGGGAGACTATGGGTATAGAATGTTGCATACACTGTCAAATATGGTTACCTTATCCATTGGTTTTCCTCATTGTTTTCCTTCATTACATGTCTTCATTCTGGGTCTCATGGGAGTTGGGTATATCCAGAAATAATTAACATAAAACAAAAAGCACTAATAAAGAAAGAAATGAATGCATCACCAGAAAATTGGTGATAAAGCATAACTCCTTCCTTTCCATAGAGAACCGGTAAAGTGCAACTACAGAATGAAGCTTACATTGTCAGATACAGTGAACACGTCTGTTTGAGAAGTTATTCTGAAAAGAATCTGGGGGTTTTAGAGGACTGCTGTCCCCAATATGAGCCATCGATGTGATATGGCAGCCAAAAAGCTAATGCAATCTTAGACTGCATCAGGAGGGGGATAGATAGATGATAGAGACATAGAGACATATACCTGTACCTAGAGACAGAGATATTTATATCTACACCTAGACATAGAGATAAAGATATCTCTTTCCTCATAGATATATGTCTTATATCCATATCTATGTGTGTATATATATATACATATATATATAGTTACAGAGATGTATAAAGAGCTAGAGCTATCTCTATAGATGTGTCTCTATAGCTATGCATATATAGATGGATATGGATATATAAATATACAGACTATATACAAGCATATATATACATGTATGTATGCATTATGTATATGTATGTGTGTATATATGTACATATACACACACATTTATACATACACACACATATTTGGATAACAATCTTCCCTTTGTCAAATGTCACCTGGAGTACTATGTTCAGTTTGGGGCACCATGGTTTAAGAAGTTCATTGATAAGCTGAAGACTTTCTAGAAAAGGACAGCCAGGATGGTGACAGACCTGAATTCATGAGGATCATCAGAAGGAACTGGGTGTGTTTAGAAGACACTAGGGAACACCAGAGAAGACACTAGGAGCCATGATGTTGAAATATTCGAAGGGTTGTCCCGTGGAGGAGAAATTGGACAAGTTCTATATGGCTCCCAAGGACTGAATCAGGAGGAGTGGGGGGTGGAAGTTGCAGAGGCAAATGGAGGGGAAATGTTAGCTGTTCAAATGTGGAATGGCTTATTTTGAGATGTGGTGGCTTCTCCCTCATTGGAGGTCTTCAAGCAGAGGCCACATGCTACTTATGTTACAGTGAGGATTATTTCCAACTTTTGGAATCTATTATTGTTTTTACTTAACTATATATATTTTTTGGTATAAATGCAAGTTTGGAGGTGGGGTGGGAAAGATTATTAGTAAATGACAGTGCTGTAAAAAAAGAGAGAGAAGAATCAATGATAGTTTTAAAGAAAAGAAAAATCAAAACTTACCTTTCTATCAGATCAACAGCAATGATGACAATGGCGTACTCAATGGGAAATGGAGTGAGAGCTACTATGATGGAATTAGCCCCTCTGAATGGAATGGTAGTGTGGCCATCTTGAAGCAGTGGTATGCCACAGGGGGCACACCTGTGAAATACGGACAATGCTGGGTCTTTGCAGCTGTGATGTGCACAGGTAAGTCATTTGGAGGTAGAAGAGTCCTGGGTCATCATTCATCCTGCTTTGAAAGTTATGAAAATACTAGAAAAAAAGAAAATATTAGGAAGTACAATTACTTAACTTCCATACTATTTCCATTTTGGCTTCATCCATAAGGTTTTAGGATTTAGAGCTAGAAAGGACCTTAGGGAATCCTCATTTTACAGTTGGGGAAATTGAGATTCCACTTATCCAAAGTCATATAGCTAGTAAGTAGCAAGGTCTAGATTTGAGTCCTGACCCTCTGACTCCAAATCCAGCGCTCACTCCACTATCCTACACTGTATTCACATTAACCAACATTTGGAACCATTGCTAGGGTAGGATGGTTAGAACTTTACCTAGGGTGCTGAAATTTTGAAATAAATAATGGTTTGAAGAAATAGTAATTTAAAATTTTGTTACATTTGTTTGTTGATAGCTCATATATTCTTTTAGCATCACAAATTGATAATTAGAGCATTTATTAAGTACTTACTATATTCCAGGTACCTGGAAACAACTGAATTCATCACTTAGTTAGCAAGAATAATTAGTTAAAAATAAGAAGCTCCTCATTATTAATAATACTCATCTGTAACACATAATAATTAATTTCCCCTCTCATTCACTAAATTTGTTTTCCTTGCTTTTTATATTATTTTCACACCATGAATTGTAAAGAATATAGTTTGTCCCAAACACCAAAACTGCTACTTACACTTCTGCAATCATCATCAGTTTTCATTGACCAACATATTTATATCTGAAATCTTCCCTCTTTGTCCTTAGCCTTCAAATGCCCGACCCAATTTCAGAAGTCAGTTTTGAAGGGGAAACAGTGTTTAACATGATGCACTGAAAAAAAAATATCAGACATAGATTCAAATCCTGACTCTGCAATTTATTACCTATGTGACCATTCAGCATGTTAATCATGTCTGTGGACCTCAGTTTCCTCCACCTGCAAATGAAGGGGATTAGACTAGATAGTCTTTAAGGTCCCTTCTACCTCTAAGTCTAATACACTATGTTTTTTGAGGGTGATACAGTGAGGGATAAACTTAATGGGTGAAGACATACTACATTAGCAGAAGGGAGATCCAGAAAAAGTATTAACTAAGAGTGATGATTTTCATTGTATTTACTCATGTCTCTTCATGACCCCATTTGGGGTTTTCTTAGCAAAGATATTGGAGTGGTGTGCCATTTCCTTCTCCAGATCATTTTTCAGATGAGGAAACTGAGGCAAACAGGGTGAAGCGACTTGGCCAGGCTCACATAGCTAGTAAATGTCTGCAGTTGGATTTAAACTTAGGAAGACGAATCTTCCTGCTTTTAGGTCTGGTGCTGCAAAGAAGGGAAAGAAGAAATGGGGTCATGGGATAGAAAAAGGAATAAACGACAAAGAAAGAAATAGAAAAAAGGAAGTTGTAAACATAGCTCCCATTTTCGAGAACATTATGGTTCACAAAGTGATTTCCTTGTAACAATTCTGTGAGGTTTTAATTTTTTAATCTTAAATTTTAATTTTTTTATCATCCCCATTTGACAAATGAGAAAACTGACACTCAGAGAGAGAAAGAGGTCAGTCATACTTCTAGTAAGTGCCAAAACTAGGACTAAAAAAGCCAAGTATTCTAACTTCTAAATTCAATCCTCTTTCCAAGACATAGTGCAACTGAGATCTGAGAAAGACCTTAACTTAAAAAGGCCAAGCTTTCCTACTGCATCCAAGGTCATCTCCAGTTGTCCTGATCTATAACCAGTCACTGGACCCCGATGGCTCTGGAGGAAAAAGTGAGGCTGGTGACTTTGTACAGCCCTGCCTCACTTATTAAATCCCTTAGTGGTTAATAGCGACACAGACTCTCTGCCCATGTATCCATTCTCTGATCTTGACCTTGACCAGGAAATTATTTCTCCGACTGTCTGAGAAAAGAACAAGCCAAGATAAATCAAGAACCCTTGGCTCTCTCTCTCACACAAAGACTCAGTTTAGCCAGGTCAGCATATAAATTAATATATTTTGAGGTGGTAAATCTTTCCTGTCAAAATCTGAACTAAAACATAATAAAATATTATAATAAGATCTAGAGTTGGAAGGAAGCTTAGAGGTCATCCAGTCCAGAGATTTCAAACACACCTCAGTAAAGCTTTAACCAGATTAAAATGTAATTGTAAAATATTTGATGAAATAAACAAATTACAATGAAACACAGATAATATTACATTTCAAAAGTAAGTTAACATGCAGCCAGCAGGGATCCTTATGTATGCCTTACCCCCATTTCTATTTGAGTTGGACACTGCTAATCTAATCTAAGAATCATTTTACAAGTGGGGAAACTGAGACCTGGAGACAAAGATGTGATTCAAATTCAGGTACTATCTCCAAGTTCAGTGCCCTTTCCATTTTCCTTACAACAACCCTATAAGGTAGGTAGGGCAGTTATGAATATCCTTGAGAAACTGAGGTCAAGATAGGGTATAAGTCTCATGAGTAGAAAGTGGCAGATCTAGGGCTCTACCTCAAGTCTTTTCATTTTCAGTCTATGACTGAATCCTTCTTTCCTGACAGTTCAAAGCATGGGTTCCCTAGTTAACTGTCCCCTTCACTCCTTTTTTTCTGCCTGTGGATTAAATATGTTAAGACTTCTGTCCCTTGCACAGTCAGCTCCCCACTCAGCCACTGCTACCAGGAAAATATAGACTCCCTACCCCCCTAAATTCCAGGAAAAAGCCCTGGAATAGGGTAGTGGTGACCTCATCCACAGGGAGTGGCTTTGTTGGAGTTTGTGATGTGGAAATCTCAAGCCCACTGCTTAGGAGAAGAGATAGTCCCTAATCCCACTTGAGTAACTTGGACTTGGAAAATATAAACAGAGGGAACCCATAGAAGGGGAGATAAGACAAGCGCACAATTAATCCCCTAAATCACTGAGGTGAGGGTTTGATGAACTGGATGGTATGAATCACGCAGAAGACTCGTGAGTTGACAAGGACAGGCAGATCAGGAGGAAGGCAGATAATCTCACATCCAGAGGCAGACCAGAGAGGGAACCAACTTGGCTGGGTGTGGATTTAAGAAAATGGGTGTCTGAGCCTGAGTGATGAGAGGTGGGTGGCATCAGTGAGGGAAAATTATGCAAATTTTATAGTCCAATTAAAATGTTTATGAGGATAAACCTGGGAGGCAAAAGAATATTTTATCCCACATGATCTGGCTCTTCCTATACATTCCAATCAAATTCCAGCATTGCCTAACAGGATTGTCTAGTTATATCTATATTTACACAAACATATTTATATATGTGCATACACATATATGTACATATGTTACACACACACACACACATATATAATACAAACATACAGGGGAGAGAGAGACCAGGCAGAGAGACAAAGAGAGAGCAACAACATGATGTAAGAAACAGAGTTTGCCTCAGAGGTAGGAAGACCCATGTCCAAATCCAAATGTGTCTCTGACACATACTTGCTGGGGGATTCCCAGTAAGTTATAACCTCTCAGTGACCTAACACAATTTTCTAAAAATGTAAGTTGTAGAGAAGATCCTGATCTGAAATGGTAAAGGAAATCCTCATTTTTAGCTCCTACACAGGTAAAATCAAAAGTCTGGTTTAAAAAAAATATTTTTTCACAGGGGCTCAGAAAAGGTGGAAGTGATGAGGCACTCATTTTTACTCCTTTGGAATAGAAGAGAACCCTCCCTGCCCCTCCACTCAGTACAGCTGAGTACAGTCTGAGCTGAAAGGATCCTTTAGAGGTCACCCAGTCTAGCACCCTCATTTTATTTTTGGACTAGAAATGTCATTTCATTGGTTTGGGGATCTCCAGTTAGTCATTAAGCATGTATTGTCTAGTGTGGACCAAGGACTGCGCTAAGCAATGGGGATACAAAAAAACAAACGAATAAACCAGCCCCAGGGCTCTGAAGGAGCTCACCGGCTAATGGAGGAGACGACATGCAAATGATGTGCAAAGGTATGTTCAGGATAAATGGCAGATCATCAGTAGAGGAAAGGCAGCGGCATTAAGGGGGATCAGTAGAGACTTCTTGGTGAGGTCTCCTTCATTTTCAGAGTACCAATGATATCATGGGTGATGCCTTGACTTCTGAGTGATAGGAAGGGAGCCAGGGATGCTGAGAGGCCTAGGGAGATGAGCAGTAAGATAACTCCAGGCACCGAGGACAGTCAGCATTGGAGCGCTGTGAGCAAGGAACAGGAAGAAAGCCAGTCACTGGGTCAAAGAGTACCTGGAGGAGAGTAAGGTAGAAGAAGACTAGAGGGGAAGAGGACAGTTTATGACCGGCTCTGTGTGCTGGAAGATTTTATATCTGATCCTGGAAGTGATTTGGAGTCATTGGAGTTAAATGAATAGCGAGGTAATATGGTCAGACTTTCACTTTAGGATAAGGAAAAGTCTCTCTATTGTGTAAAACAGTAGTGATATAAAACTAAAAATAGTCACTGCCCTGGGAGAACTTACATTCTATCTTGGGTGCTACAACCTACACATACACATACACACACGCACACTCACACACACACACGCGTTGTTTTTTAGACATGTACAACTCTTGTGACCCATCTGGGGTTTTCTTGGCAAAGATACTGGAGCGATTTGCCATATTCTCCTCTAGCTTATATCACAGAGGAGGAAACTGAGGCAAAAAGGATTTAGTGACTTGTCCAGGGTCACATAGCAATTAAGTATCTGAGACTGGTAGGAAGATGGCTGCTCTATCCACTGTGCCACTTAGCTGTCCTACAATCTATATATAGAGAAGTAAATACAAGGTGGAAGGAGAGAGTACTCCCAACTGGAGGATCAGGGCAAGATGGGAGCCCTTGAGATGATCCTTGAAGAAAGCTAAGTATTCAAAAAGGCAGAGGTGAGGAGGGAAAGCCTTCACACTCACCACACATCAGACCAGGTCTCTAGTCTAGTCTCTCTTTTGACTAAAAATTCTCTCCATATCTGGTCACATTTGATTTTACCTGGACATTTCATAAGAGGATACATTTGGATCTAGAAGAGAGGGACCTTAGATGTCATAGAGTACAACCTTGCAGCAAGTTTGAATGACTTGCCCAAGGTCACACAGGTGGTTGAGATTAGAACCTAGTCTTTGGATTTAAAATCCTATGTTCTTTCAGCTACATGAGGGCACCTCTATTAGGGGTGGGGAACCTGTGGCCTTTTGGCCACATGTGATCTTCTAGGTCCTTGAGTGCGGCCTTTTGACTGAGTCCAAGTTTTCTAGAACAAATTCTTTTATTAAGGGGACTTGTTCTGTGGAGTTTGGATTCAGTTAAAGGGTCACACTCAAGGACCTAGAGAATACAGGTTCCCCACTCCTAATCTAGAACCTTTCTCCAAGCAGGGGAATGGGAGATGAAGGGGTAGGAAAGAAGCATTTATTAAGCACCTACCGTATGCCAGAAACTTTTACTAGGCACTTTAAAAATATTGTCTCATTTGAACCTTTACTACAAGTCAGGGTCAGAGGAGCCCAGGGGAAAAATGTGCACTTTCTCCTGTTTTGTGAATTGACTTGGATTTTTTTACTCTTTGGCTGCTGTTTGTCCTTCTAAGAGAACTGAGGACATCATGGGGTAATGTCTTGACTTGCTGGTGAATTGGATTTAAGTGAGGCAGAGCTGCACCAAGTTATCAGCCTCATTTTCTCTTCCAGAGTCTAGTTGCAAGATAAAAGTCAAGATGATGGTTTGCACGTTAGAGATAAAGAAAAGATGGTAGGATCAATGACTTTTTATGCTTCTGAAAACCTTTTGGTAGCCACATGTTATCAGAATTTACTCAGACTGCTTTGCGGAGAGAGAATCAGACCTTCCATATAATCCACTCAAGTTACTTGGTTCTGAAATCTCTTGAACTCAGCATTATTTAAAGTCTCACTAATTTTCCACATTTCAACCTTACTAAGCAGTTGACTTGCCAAGAGTGTATACTGGTCAGGACTTTTTGTTGGCATTTCCAAAACACCCTGCCCACGATTTCCTTCAAAATAAACCCCTGGCCAAAGCCCTTACTGTCATCTAAGGTGGCTTGGATTTCTTCCTGATTTTTTTTTATTCCTTCATGTACCAGAGACTTCTTGTTGGATCTTAAGAATTGAAAAAGATCTTTAGAGACCCTTGGTTCTCAGGATTTTAGTCCTAAAGATCAGCTACTTAATTTTCCTTGTTTTAGAGACAGGAACAGAGGTCTGGACAAATTGAGTGATTTGTCATTCTTAGATCTTGGGAATTCAAACCCAGCATTCTTTCTACTGTTGCCATGCTGTCTCCCAGTAAAGTTTAACTTTCTACCCATAGCAGGAATCTCCTCTAATATATCATCCCTATGTAACCATGGGTAAATAATTTTCCCCTTCTGGGCTTCAGTTTCCTTATCTATAATATGAGAGGGTTGTGTCCTAAGGTCCTCTCCAGCTTTAAGCCCTATAAACATGCCTAATAAATATTTATCTAGCTTCCGCTTGAACATTTTCAGTAACAGAATATCATTGCCTCAGGAGGCAGCACATCCTATTTATAAACATCTCTATTTGAGAAGAGGGGAAGCTAGGAGGTGCCACAGTGCACAAAGCACCAGGTGTAGAGTCAAGAAGACTTACTGTCCAGAGTTCAAATCTGACCTCAGACACGTTCTAGCTGTGTGACCCTGGGCAAGTCACTTAACCCTGTTTACCACTCCAGCATCTTTGCCAAGAAAATCCCAAATAGCGTCATAAAGAGTCAGACATGACTGAAACCACTGAACAACAAGAATGAATTTGAAAGAAAGTTCTTCTTACAGCAAAACAAATTCGATCTCCTTGTAACTTTCAGAATCATAGAACAAGGAAAGACCTCAGAGTCTAACCCCAAGAGTGGTCAGGCTATCCGTATTACAAATCATACAGTGATAGGGAATTCATGATCTGCCTAAAGCAGCCCATACTCTGCTTTTGCTAATTGCTGGAAGTTTTCTTCTCAGATTGAAAGAAATCTCCCTTCCAATAACTTCCTTAATTAAATTTTAGCTCTGCCCTTCAGAAGCAAACAAATTAATCTCATTCCTATTCTATAAGTTTCATTTCTTGTTTAACAGTTTTTCTTTTCCAGTAGTGTACGACTCTTTGTGACTCCATTTGAGATTTTCTTGGCAGAGAAACTGGAGTGATTTGCATTTCCTTCTCCAGCTCTTTTTACAATTGAGGAAACTGAGGCAAACAAGGTTAAGTGACTTGCCTAGGGACATATAGTTAATAAGTGTCTTATTTGAACTCAAGTCTTCCTGTCTCCAGGATTGATGCTCTATCCACCATGCCACCTAGTTGCCTAGAGTCAGAAAGACCTAATTTCAAATCCAGTCTCAGTCAATGACTTTGGGCAAGTCATTTAACCTCCGTTTGCCTTAGTTTCTTCAATTGTCAAATAAAATAATAATAACACCTATCTCACAGGATTTTTGTGAGAATTAAATGAGATAATAATTGCTAAGTGCTTAGCACTGCATGTAGTAGGTAAGATATAAACACATATTCCCTTCCTTCCTCTAAGTTCCAACTCTCCCATTTTTCCAACCTGTCTTCATATGACATAGGTCAACCCTTTGAATTTGTTTCCACTTGTCATTCTCCCTGATAATGAAAATGTGGCACTAGAAACTGATTCCATACCTCATCTATGGAGTATTTTATCCAGTTGTGATTCCACGTTTTAATCATAAATTTAAGCTACTATTGAAAGGGTTTTTTTAGTCAATGAATGAATGGACAACAGCAAAAATGTATTAAGCACTTACTATTTTCCAGGCATTGTATTAAGTGCTGAGGATACAAATATCCCTGCCCTCAAGTAGCTTATATTCTATTGGGGAAGAAAAGGGGGTGGCCAGGTAGTCATGATGTGATTTCCATTTTCAGAACCAGAGTGGGAAAGATGGGGAAAAGTTACATTTGTGGTTTCCTATCATCCATATCACCCTCTTGACATATATTCCTTGCAGCTGTGCAATTAATTGTCTTATTCCAAGTTTAGGAGCTATTAAATTAGCTCTTATCTTATCCAATCTGTTAAGATAGTATTAGATTTGGCTTCTGTCATTCAACACATTATATTTCCCTCCTGGCTTCCTGTCATCTGAAAATTTAACAATTTATGCCTTCATAAAAGTAACTGACAGGATGGAATAAGGTTAAGGATAAAACTTTGTAGCACACCACTAGACATCTCCTTCCATTTTAATCACCTCTCTTTAATTTGATTTATTCATTAAGTCCTATTTTATGAGTCTGGGTATTCAACTGGTTCGGAACCTACCTAACATATCATTCTTTCTGTCTTATCTGGAAGGATACTGTGAAAGATTTTGTCAAATACTTTGTTGAAATATAAATCTACTATATCCACGGTGTTTCTTTGGTCTACCACCTTAATAGCATTTCTACCCATTGGTTCTACTTCTACCCTATGGAATTATACAAATTAAGCTTAATCCCCCTATATATCATAGTCCTAATATCTAAAGATAGTTTTCAGTCCCGCCTGTCCTTTTTTGTCCAAATATGTCAGTTCTTCCCATTATTTCTATTCTGTTTAATTGAATTCAAGAAGTGTTAAGTATCTACTATATAAAAAGCTAGGTGACAGATAGATGATGCAATGAATAAAGTACCAGGCCTGGAATCAGGAAGACCTAAGTTTAAATCTGACCACAGACACTTATTAGCTGTGTGACTTTGGGCAAGTTATTTAACCCTGTTTGTCTCAGTTTCCTCATTTGCAAAAGAGCTGGAGAAGGAAATGGCAAATCCCTCAAGAATCTTTGCCAAGAAAACTCCAAATGGAGTCATGAAGATTTGGACACGACTGAAAACAACTAAATAAAAAAAAAATTATAGCATATAACTCACCGTTCTTAGACAAGAGAAGCCATAGTTACTGGGCGACATCCTCTCTTTTTAGGCAGCTACGTGGTTCAGTGGATAGAGTGTTAATGACTAAACAACGACAAAGAGCAGGCTAATCTGTAGTTAAATGTGTTTGGAATTAAGTGAGTTCCATTTTAATCCTCAAACAATCACAAGATGTAGAACCACGAGCAAGTCATTTCTTCCATCAAGCTCAAATTTCGCAATTTTGTTAGTGAGGAAAGTATTTTACAAACCCCAAAGCACTACAAAACTGAGTTAATGTTTGTTTTGTTTTATTTCACCTCTCCGTCACCTGCCCTTTGTTGTTATATCATTTTCTATCTAATTCTTCATGGGACTCACTTGGGATTTTCTTGGCAGAGATACTGGAGTGGTTTGCCATTTTCTTTTCCAGTTCATTTGACAGATGAGGAAACTGAGGCAAACAGGATTAAGTGACTTGCCCAGGGTCACACAGCTAGTAAGTGTCTGAGGTCAGATTTGAACTCAGGAAGATGAGTCTTCCTGACTCCAGGCTCAGCACGCTACACACTACATCGCCTAGCTACCTCTACACAAAAACATGGGGATTCATCTATAGGTGCCACCCATTCATAGACAAAGGGATTTCTCTAATATTTGAGAGTCTCTTGATCCCATGTTTTCAGGTCTAGTTCTTTGTTCACCCTTCCTTGAGGGATCTGAGTGTTTGAATTGATAAGAAAACTAGGCTACGACATCACTATACTATAGGCTGCCATCTAGTATATAAGATGTTCCAGCCTGAAATTTCCATAAATTTGAGTCTTCCGGTTTTAGCCATTGAAGCTGTTTTATACTTTGCTAATTTGGCTTTTGAGATTCTATATATCATATTAAATGAAGGATACCCACATAGTGAAATTTGTTCAGGTTATTTCAGTCACACATGACTCTTTACAATCCTTTTGGGATTTCTTGACAACAATATTGGAGTGGCTTGCCATTTCCTTCTCCATCTCATTTTAAGATGAGGAAACTGAAGCAAATAGGGTTAAGTGACTTGCCCACGGTCACATAACTAGGCTGGATTTGAACTCAGGTCTTCCTGACTCCAGGCCCAGAGTTCTATCCACTGTACCACTTAGCTGCCCTGTATATATAATAAAATGAGGATATAATAAAGCCTACATAAACTGAATTATTATTAGATCCATCCAGTATGGAAGGTGTTGTGAGTCACATAACAGCCCTTCAGCCTTGCCTTTGCAAGCAGTCTACAGAAAGTCTACAGAAGTCTACAGAGTCTACAGAAAGCAGCTCACAATGAAAGGCAAGTTCAACTGAACAAGTGTTTATTGCATACCTACTCTATGCTCTGCCTGTACTTGATGCTCAGGTGTCAGAAGACTTCCAGGGGATGCAGGTGTCTGAGAGGTCACAGACCTATTTAGTAGACTCCAAAGGCAGCTTCCTATCTAGGGTATGTTGGGTGAGTGTTAGAAATTATCTGAGATTGATGAAAGAGAGATTGTGGATAGGGATGGAGGGTTTGGATCTGTGATGAAAGAAAGAGTAAGAGAGTGCTGGAGATTGATTCCAACTCACTGAAACTGGGTGGAACAATGAATAGAGCTCTAGGTCTGGAGTTGAGAAGACCTGAGTTCAAATGTGACCTCAGACACTTACTAGCTATGGGACTCTGGGCAAGTCATTTAACCCTGTTTGCCTCAGTTTTCTCATCTGTCAAATGAGCTGGAGAAGGAACTGGCAAACCATTTCAGTATCTTTGCCAAGAAAATGGTAAATGGGATCATGAAGAGTTGGACATGGCTAAAATAACTGAATAACAAAAAGTGCAATGTATTGAGATCTAGTCTAGGAGAGAAGGTGAATGGGACAGGACTGTGACCTTATTCCTAATATCCCCAGTGGAGAAAGTGGTGATGATAATGGTGTGAGAATCAGCTTCTATCTCATGGAACAGATCTGAATTGTAGGTTTTCCTAAGATCCTCCTAATCCTATTTCAGGAAAAGATTATAGGGGAAAGTGGAGGAACTGGCATTAGGTAATCAGGGACATGATAGGACGTGGGACTTACTAAAAGGTGCTTGACACAGTACCCAGTTACCCAGATTCCAACTTCAGTGTCATCTTCACTCTTCGCCTCCATCCATAAGTGCTGCCCTACTTCAGACTTTCATCATCTTTCACCTGGACTGTTGTAATAGCCTCCTAAGTGGTCCCCTGCCTCAAATCTCTCCCCATCCTAATTCATCCTTCATACAGCCCCCAAAGTAATTTTCCTCAAGCCTAGATCTTACCATGTCACCTGCTTAATGAATAAGGTCCAATGGTTCCCTATTACTTCTAGGATCAGATATGAAGCTCTTCACAGCCAGGTCCCATCCTACGTTTCCAGCTTTATGACACATTACTTCTCTACGCATACTCGATGACCCAGTAAAAGTGGGTCACAGCTTTTCATACCTGATACTCCATCTCCTCTCTTCATATATTTGTACTGATTGTCCCCATGCCTCAAATCTACTCTCCCCTCACCTCTGTCTCTTAGAACCCCTGGTCGCCCTCAACACTCAGTTCAAGTTGCATCTTCTGCATGAATTCTTGTCTGATCTCTCTCCTCTCCCAGCAGCTAAAGCCTTCCCCACAAGGTTATCTTCTACCATCTGTTCTGCATGTGTTTTCTGTGTATGCTCATGTCATCTCCTCCCTTAGAATGGAAGCTGTTTGGAGGGAGGGACTTTGTTTTTGCCTTGTTACCCCAGAACCAAGCACAGTGCCCCAACTGATTGATTAATTGGCTGAAGAACTTCAATCTAATTGACTAAATAAGATAGCTATCTGTGAAGAAATAGAGAACAAGACAATGAAACCAAGTGCCCAAAATGTCTTGTTGGAAGTAAAAAAAAAAAGAGAGAGAAATTGGGGTAGGATAGAATAATCAAGTCAAGGAGCAAGATGGCTCAGTGAATAGAATAGACAGACTTTATCTTCCTGAGTTCAAATCCAACCTCAGACACTTACTACCTGTGCAGCTCTAGGCAAGTTACTTAATTGTTTGCCTCAGTTTCTTCATATGTAAAATGGACTGGAGAAGGAAATGGCAAACCACTCCAATATCTTTGCCAAGAAAACCCTAAATGGGGTCATGAAGAATCGGATATGAAAAGCAAGAGAATAGTCAAGGAAGACTTCATGGAGAGAGTGTTACTTCATTTGGATGTTGAAGGATGGGGTTACATTTGCTATCTCTTTCATTTTCTTTTTAACTAGATTTCAGTTGATATTTTTTGTTTTTGCATTGTCTAGATTTCAATCAATAAACATTTACTAAGCACCTACCAGGAACTGTACTATGTTCTGGGTATTAAAAAAAAGATTAAAAAAAAATTTTAAAAAAAGATGAAAGACAGTTCATGCCCAGAAAGGAGCTTACAAGCTGAGAGGGACAACAAGCTAGCAAATATAAACACATAAGCTATATAAGGATAAACAAGAAATAATAAAGAGAGGGAAAGCATTAGAATTAAGAGGGGTTGGGAAAGGCTTCATGTAAAAGATGGAATTTTTGTTAGGATTTCCTCTCTCTTCCCAGAGAGACATCCTTTATAACAAAGATTAAAAAAAAGAAAGAAAAAAGAAAAGAGGAAGACAAAAATATTAAACAAAACCAGCCAATACGTTGAAAAAAGTCTGACGGTATATACAACGTTCCATACCTGTGGACTCTGCTCTTCCCCACCTTCATGTCCAACTACCACCTCTGCAGAAGGGGAGGGGAGCAGAGTATCTTCTTATATCTCTCCTTCAAGCTTATTCTTTATGATTTTCGAAAAACATTCCCTTTCCCTTCTTTTGCGATGGTCGTTCTTTTCATTTACCCTTTTGTGTTCATTGTGTATATTGTTTTCTTGGTTCTGCTTTGCATCAGTTCATATAAGCTTTCCCATGATTCTCTGCATTCATTATAGTCATCATTTCTTACAGCACATGAATCTCTTTTTTAAAAAAATATTTCTATCTTTCATTTTTATATCATCTGTATTTCTCAATGTATCTCCTCTACCTCCTCCCAGAGAACCATCATATTTACCCTCTCTTCAATAGAACTGGATTTTCTAAATCAATCTACAGATTGATTATTGCTTTCCAGGGTCTATACCTAAAATTATCAGGTGGATTATGAGGCACCTTAACTTATGGTGCACAGGTGCAGCAGTTATGCTATCACCAGCCATATTTATACGGTACTTTGAGGTTTACAAAGTTCCTTCTTCACACAGCCCTCTATTGCAAGTATCAACATCACCCCACTTTACAGATGATGAAACTGAGGCTCAGGGAGGTCATGTGAATTACCCAAGGTCACAAAAGTAGTTCCAGAACCAGGTTTCAAAAGGCAGCATTTTTTCCACTATACCATGACATAAAACTTCTTTTATTTTTCTATAAATATAGAACCCTATTGAAGGAATCATATAAGTTAATTATTGCCTATAAAAGATGGATAATTATGATAACTTACATTTATAAACCCTCATAGGGTTAATCAAGAATTTTACAAATACTATTTCATTTGATGCTCAAAACAACCCTCTAAGGTAAGTAGTAGAAATAATAATATTCCTATTTTACTGATAAGGAAAGTGAGATTCAGAGTCCTCATAGAATCTTAGGTTTTAGAGCTATAAGGGACCTCATGGGCTATTCATCCACCCCCTCATTTGACTTCCCCAAGGTCATGCTCCCCAAGGTCATGCAGCTAGTAACATGCAAAGCCTGGCTTAGACTCTGAGTCTTCTGAATCAAAGTCGAAATGTCCTTCCACTATACCATACTAGAGAAAGCTTTAAAAGAAACTTGACACCTAAGGATACCTTAGCATCTTCTAAAAATAATGTTAATTAAATGAGATAAATAATATTTATTAATAATTGAATTAACTATTAAATTAATTAAATAATAAAACATTTATAGAGTCCTTTAAGGCTCACAAAGTACTATCCATGTAATTGTCTCATTGAGCCCCATGACATCATGAAGCAAGTGCTACTATTATCCTCATTTTACAGATGAGTAAACTGAGTTTTACAGTTATACTGAGTTAAAAAGCATTTAAGTGACTTGCTCAGGATCACACAGCTAGTACATGCCTGGGACTGGATTTGAACTTAGCTCTCACTCTCACAATAGGTTTAATACTCTATCCACTATGCCACCTAGCTGCCTTGAAAGTTTTAAATTTCAGTGGTTGTCTATCTCTCCATATCTGAGGTATAGTTTATTTAGACTTCCTGACGTGTTTAGATTTGAGTCATTTGGGAGTCATAGCAGACTCTTGATCAGGGAAATGACACAGTGAAAGAAGTATAGCAAAATAAAAGCACAATATTTGGAGTCACAGAACCAGGGTTCAAATTCTACTCTACTATTTACTACCTGTGTAAAGTCACTTTCCTTTTCTGTGTCTCAGTTTCCTTATGTGGAAACTTCATGAGTTCAGCTTGATCATCTCTTCTAACTTGAACTGTATGTTAAGGGTAAAATCAGAAAAAAATTACATGGACAGCATCCAACAAAATAACAATAACTGATACTTATATAACTTTCTTCCCCAAAAACCTTATAACATAGTATAATTTATTCTCTCCACTAAACAGATGAAAACAGGTTCAGAGAGGCTATGCAAGAGACATGTGGTACAGTGGATGGAATGAGAAAGACCTGAGTTCAAATCCTGCCTCAGACACTTAATACCTGTGTGGCCTTGGGCATGTCATTAAGGCTCTATCTCAGTTTCCTCATCTGTAAAAAGGGGATAATTACATCACCTACCTCTTAGGGTTGTTGTGAGGATAAAATGAAATCATATTTATAAACCACCTTGTAAACCTTAAAATGTCACATAAACACTAGCTTATTATAACCACTGCGTCCAAATTCAGTCATCTTCTCCTGACACCTGTTTGGCCCGACAATACAAAACCTCCCTGACCTATGGTCTATTAAGATTATACACACTAAGAACATTAAATAGGTGTCGATTCCACCATTGGTACTTCAAGCGGCCATTCATAAATTAGAGCGAAGAACTCTCAGGAGGTCGTCCTTTCACTTTCCCCAGAAATATGCCTGAAGCAGGATCAGTAGTCTGGGTGTATCACGTCTGAGATCAGTGTTGTTGACCGACCGACTTTTCCAGCTCGGGTGCATTTTTTAGGTGATGAGTGTCTCATGCATCCCTCCGCTTTAACCCTTACCGACATTGGGAAGCCTCCCTCCTCTTCCTCCGCAAGGATGTCGGGGCTCGGTGGCTCACGTACCTCGACTGGCTTCGTTTCCAGCCCTCCAGCATCCTCTCCTTTGGCTCTGCCCCACGTCTCCTACCTCAGCCTACACGCACCTAGGCTGTGATGACTCTCCCCCACCCACCTTGTTGTTCTGCCCCGACCTGCCATACTCATTATTTCTCTTTGTTCCCGTATTTCCTCTGGCTCTGAGTCGGGTTCGAGGGCAGAGGATTTGACTACTAAGAATCGATCATTTGACTACTATCTCCGGCTATCTGGGTCCTGCCCTGCCTCCCCCACCAGGAGCTAGCTTAATGGCAACTTTTATGATACAGTATAAGAAGAAATATGAATGAATAAGCACTAGCTAAAAGTATTTCTTTAAAGCAACAGTGGCCCCCAGACTAAAATGATCACAGACTTGGCACTGGACTTGGAATCAAAAGGACCTGCGTTCAAATAAATACCACTTCAGACACTTAGTAGCTGTGGGATCTTGGCCAAGTCACTTAACCCTGTTTGCCTCCCTTTCCTTATCTGTAAAATGACCTGGAAAAGGAAATGGCAAACCACTCCAGTATCTTTGCCTAGAAAACCTCAAATGGGGTCGCAAGGAATGCAAAACAACCAAAAAACAAAAGTATTTATATATTGCCTACAATGTGCCAGGTATTGTGCTAAGTGCTTCATAATTATTATCTTATTTGATGTTTACAACAACCCTGGGAGGTAGGGGCTATCATTAGCTCTATTTTACAGATGAGAAAATTAAGGTTAAGTGACTCGCCTAAGGTCATACTGCTAGTAAGTGTCTTGAAGCTAGATTTGAACTTAGGCCTTCCTGTCTCCAGGTCCAGTCTGAAAAAAGGAAAAATAGGAGGGTAAGCAAGGAGAGTAGGTGAAAAGGCCTACAGGTGAGCCAGCAGGAGAAAGCCCACACAAGCAAGGCATTAAAGAACATATTCCAAGAGCTGTCATCACAAGATCTGAGCCCTCTTGGGCCTCAGTCTTTGCCATGTTTTCCTTCATATTCTTTATTCCATAAAGCTTCCTCCTTATCCTGGACCATACAATTCCTTGTCCCCCCACCCCTATCCTGGGTCATACAATTTCCCTATCTCCCTTATCATGTGTCACATCCATATTCTTCATCCTGTCCTTAAATCTCCAACCCCTATTAGAAACTCTAAAAATTGCATCATCATCCTATAGGTTGTATAGCTTTCTGTCTATATAAGTCTGGGGTTTTTTCCTATGTTAGGGCCTTTGTTTAGCTCCTTGCTAATTCTCAGGTCTGTGTGCTTTTGCATCATTAAAGCTCGCAGTGGCTAAAGAGAAGGTCTAAGTGAATTCTTTCAAATCTGAACCAGCTCTCCCAACTTTGACTTCCACACCAGTATTCCATCTACTATATCACCTAGCTGCTTTTACTAGGATAAAACCTTCTCTGATTTTCCCTGCTGGTAATGACTTCTCCTCATACTTTATAAAACAATTTGTTTTGTAGCTCTCAAATGCTTTTTTCTGTAATATTATATATTATAATTATCTGTTAGTATCTTGACCCCCTGGTGATTGTGAGCTCCATGAGGTCAGACTGTACCTTATCACCCCCCAAACTCCAACATTATCTTCTATACACAGTAGTCACTTAATAAATGTTTATTTAATTTATTTGTTGACTTTTACTATCCCTTCTATAGTGATGAGGTGCTTGGGGATCCCCACTCGAGTTATTACCAACTTTGATTCAGGGCATGACACAGATGGAAATCTGATCATCGATGCCTATTACGACCACACTGGAAGGATACTGGAAAATGAGAAGAAGGACAGTATATGGTGAGAATGTCACTTAAACTCTATGGAGGGCCTTCCTTCAGATTTTATCATAGTCTTAGATCCTACTCCTGGTATTGGTGGAAGCAATCTGACACTTAGATGATTCCTTCATTCAAGGCTCTTTGCCCCAGGGTTAGATTTTGCAATCTCCCAAAAGCCTCCATTAAAACATCCTGACCATATCTGTAGCACCAACTTCTTCAGGGTCTGAAGTCCTACTTCCAGACAATAATACTAGGAAGGAATCTAAGAGAAACTTTTGAACCTGGGAAACAAGGAGCCCTCTTTTGAAGGACTAAAGCCCCTAGAAAACCCCCTTGTGAATTTCCAAGAGAAAACTTCTTTCGGGTTGGTGAGTGATGGTTTTCACTAGGGAACCATGACTGAAAACAACGTGAGGAGTTAATAGAATAATAGTGACAATAATACCTAGGATTTTTATTGCAATGTAAGGTTTGCGAAGCACTTTTCAAGTATCTCATTTTTATCCTCACAACAATCCTGGAAGGTTAGTGCTATGAAACTGAGGCACAGAGAGGTTAAGTGACTTGCCCAGGGTCACACAGCTAACATGTCTCTGGGGTAGGAACTGAAGTCAGCTCTTTTGATTCCAAGTCTAGTGCCCTATTCACATGGACCCCCCACCTCCTCAGAGGGCTTGAGGGACCTACAGGGAGCTTAACCTCTTTTGATCTCAATCTAACAATGGTTTTCCTGGCTTCTCTTTTAGGAATTTCCACGTGTGGAATGAATGCTGGATGGCAAGGAAAGATCTTCCTTCAAAATTCGGAGGCTGGCAGTTGCTAGATGCCACTCCCCAAGAGACAAGCAATGGTAATGTTTTTCAGGGGAAAGATAATGACAAGCAGCCAGATAAACACTGTCCCTGTTCTCTGCCCAGCCTTTTTATTTTCTTTTTTAAAAAACGTTTTAATGAATTTTGATTTTTACAATACATTTACTCCCCAATAGTCTCACCATATCTCCTTCCATTATAATAGGAAGAAAATAAGTTAAGTAAAATCAGCCAGTCCAGCAACTGACAGATGACGTATTTAGTATTCCCTACCTGTAGTCTACCACCTCACTACCAAGAGGAAAGTAGTCATTTTTTATTGTTGTCACTGAGATGTTTCAGTTGTGTCCAATTCTTCATGACCCCAGGTAGGATTTTTTCACAAAGACACTAGAATGGTTTGCCATTTCTTTCTCTAGCCCATTTTACAAATAGGAAAACTGAGGCAAACAGGGCTAAGTGACTTGCCCAGGGTCATACAGCTAGTAAGTATTAAGACCAGATGTGAACTCAGGAAGATGAATCTTCCTGGCTCCAGACCTAGCACTCTATCCTATAGCTGCTCCTGGCATCTAGTATGTTTTAGCATCAGTCATTTGACATCAGTGTTAATCATTACATTTGTTGCAATAGTATTACATGTGTTGATATTATTGTGTGTGTATGCTCATCCTTCCTTGCCAAAGAAGACCATGCCATCAGAGAAATAATGACATGACTTGCACTTGACTTTGTTTTGAGTGAGGGAGGGCTGTGCAGGTCACTAGCCTCACTTCTCCTCCAGAGCCATCTAGATCCAGTGACCAGATATATTTATCAGGATGACTGGAGATGACCCAGGATGAGGCAGTTGGGGTTAAGTGACTTGCCCAAGGTCACACAGCTAGTGAGTGTCAAGTGTCTGAGGTGACATTTGAACTCAGGTCCTCCTGATTCCTGCACTGGTACTCTATCCTCTGCACCACCTAGCTGCCCCATTGATATTATTGTAATCATTGGGTATATGCTCAATCTTGTTCCTTTCGCTCACCAGAAATGGTTTCTTATGAGTTTGCTTCCTACCTTTCTCCAGGTGTCTACTGCTGTGGTCCTGCCTCAGTCACAGCCATCAAGGAAGGGGAGGTGGAGTTGAACTACGACACAGCCTTTGCCTTCTCCATGGTGAATGCTGACTGCGTGTCCTGGCTCATCTATGGTGGGAAGGTAGAGAAACTTCACCGAGAAACCGATTTGGTTGGCAACTCTCTCAGTACCAAGCGCATCCAGAGCGATGAGAGGGAGGATATTACTGAGAACTACAAGTATGAAGAAGGTACAGCCCAAACACAAAGTTGCTTAAAGCACTTGTGTTACAATGCAGAGAATGAGTCTCTGCTTCACATGGAAATGGAAAGAGCAGAGGCAATATTTGGTGCCGTGTACTAGAGATGACTTAGGGAAACAGCTGAAATGAGTGTCAGCTGGTGGCTGTCAATTCCACTAGTATATTGAAATGAGACGGGTAATGAGAAGGGAGCTAGCATGTCTTGGATCAAACCCACTCACATAAGGTGATATGCAGTTATCCCTTCCACATCACAAATGGAGGTGTGTGGCACCCTGTGATCTGGAAAACCTATGTAAAATGTTTGACCCTCCCTTCGTACCAGACAAATCTGAATTTTTTTCCTTTTCTTTTATGGGATATTTACAGTATCTTACTGTAAAATTTGGGTTAAATATTTGGTCACAATCTCTGTTTTGTCTGCTGGTCTTCATGTCATCTGAGACTTCTGCAAAACTCCCCCAAAATTCCCATTTAATTTCTTAGGCTGACTCTAAATATATTGGAACCATGATGAGGAAAATTACAATATGGAAGAGATGACTGTACAAAAATATGCAGAAGTAAGTGAACTTTGTGCAGGGGGAAGGTTGAGGATGGGAGACACAGTGTAACGGAAATTTCTGGTTTTGATCCTGGGACTCTCTTTCACCATATCCTCTTTGTGGTATGTGACGGTGGTTTATATCACAGTATTTCAGAGCTGAGAGGGACTTCAGAGACCATCTAATCTAATACATTCCTAAATAATACTGGACCTAAAGGTCTCTATGTTGCTCCAGGATCACAGAACTTCAAAATTGGAAGGAACTTTGGCTGCCATCTTGTTTAATCCATACATGTGAATAAATATAGATATAGATTCACACATGTATATATATATATATACACATAAATATATGTATACACACTTGTATATGTGGGGTTAGGGTGGGTAGATAGAGGCAGTTAGGTAGCTCAGTAGGTAGAACACTGTACTTGGAATCAGGAAGACCTAAGTTCAGTTCTTAATCACAGATGCTTACTAGAGGTATGACACTGAGCAATCATTTATTTAGCCCCTGTCTGCCTCAGTTTCCTCATCTGCAAAATGAGGGTCATTATAGCACCTATCTCCAAGGGTTGTTAGGAGGATGAAATGAGGTGGTATCTATAAAGCCCTTAGCACAATGCCTGATACATAGATACTTAAATGCTTATTTCTTCCCCTCCCTCACTTACCCATGACACCTTCCAGATGTGCTTTTTCAGCCTTTGCTGTAAGACTTTCAAGGATGGAGGCAACATGGTGAGGTACGAAGCTAGCTGGATCAGAGAACTCAGGTTCAAATTTTGCTCTGCCATTTGCTATTTCCGTGACTAATTGTGATTATGGGTAAAGCTGTGATCAGATCCTGTCTGGAGCTGGTTCTGAATTGTGCCAGATGAGCTCACTCCCAACCTCCTCTTGTCGGGATAGGGTGACCTCGGTAGGCATGTCTCTGTAGCACAGTTGGGTCTGGCATTCCTTGTCAGTAGAGGTTCCCTCTTTCTTCTCTGCCTCACATGTCCAACTCCTCTCACTGTTACAGGGGTAAAAGTTCCTGTGGCTGGGGCCGAGGCAGGCTTCCACCCCAGCTAACTCCAGGGCTTAACCCTGGTTGTTTAAGCAGACCCAGCCTGGACGTGTTTGCTCTCCACAGACACCCAGCCTCTTTGTGGGATTTTTCTTCAGATCATTTCTGATTGTTACTGGAGGACCACTATTCTGCTCCTACTATAATTTATTTTTGCCTGCTCTGTGTTCACCCTGGGGCATTATTTTATCCCATTTGTGGGGTAAATCTGGAGAGCTTGAAATTTTCTGACCTACTCCACCATCTTCCAAGAATCCTTTTCTCACCTATGGATTTTTCAGATACTCCAGAGAAAGGTGGCAAGTTGTGAAGCTAATACACCAAATGACCAATTCAGGGGTAGAATTCAATAGGGATAAATATAAACTCTTATATCTGGGTTCCAAAAGTCAACTTTTGGAATATGAGACAAGAAAGCATGCTTTGGCAATAGTTTGTCTGAAAATGATCTAAGTGAGCTTTGAACTTGATACGAGCCAATGGTATGTATACTGTGGTAGCAAAATAAACTAATGAGATCTTAGGTTGAATTGAGAGGTCCAGCTTTAAGAAGTAAGGTGATGTTAACCCTGCTGGTCTGGCTCCATAGTATTTGGAGTATGGTGCACTACTGCAGATGGTTCTGGGAAATACATTTTGGCAAGGACTTTGGTAAGCTGCAGATGAATTAGAGGAATATCTGAACATCAGGCTGCAGGAGGATAAGCTGAAAGAATGGGGAGTGGGGGTAATTAGCCTCAAAAAGAAAAGGCCCAGGAAGAATGAAAGCTATTTTCAAATCAAAGGATAGTCCTCAAATAAGGGATTCAGCTTGTTCTGTTTGACCTCAGAGGACAGACTCAGAAGGAATGGGTAGAAGATGCAAAGAAGCCATTTTGAGCTTTATAGAAGGAAGAACTTCCTAATAGCTAGAGTTATCCTAAAGAGGAATGGTTTGTCTTGGGAGCTTATGGAGGGGTCTCCCCTTACTGGAGTCCTCCCAGAAAAGGTCCACTTTATGGGAACGCTAGATGGGGCTATCATTCTCAAGTACAGATTAGGCAGTGGTTAAAAAAATACTGGTGCTGAGTTCTGTCAACCATTACGAAGTTTGCTCTTAGAAAGACAAACAAAATTAGTCTGCATGTGTATGTTTATTTCTTTCAAAGCTTGTAGAACATGTATATAGATACACATGGAAGTTCACTGTAGCAATGAACTCAAAGATGGGGCAAAAGAGACCTTATATCTTCAGAGCAATTCCCTCTCACCTCTCCCTCCCTTCCTGACTCAGGATGCCTAATGATACAAGTCACCATATGTGTTAACGGTAATATGAGAAAAGAATTTTCTTAATTGTATAGGTTGCAAATATAATAAGAGAAGTGTTAAAGTGTCAATTGAAATTATAGATCCAGGTTATCGGTGTTTCTTCTATCATTGACATGACATAACACAACATAGTATGCTATGTTGTCCATATGAAGATAAGAAAAGTCCCATTATTAAAGATAGTGTTTGGGTCGGGGTACCTTGTCCTTGGTAGTTATAAACAGAAGAATTCTCCTAGTCAGTTTCATCTGGCCTTGTAGTGGCTGGCATAGGAAGGGACATTTTGAGTTCACTCAGAGAGCAAAGTATGTCTATTATGCCAGAGTATGCAAAGCATTATGGTAGGTTAAGCTCAGAGTGGGTCAAATGTCTCTCCTGATTGGTCAATCCGTGTTTTAGGCCTTTCTCAGGCCTTGGGGGCTCCAAATCGTTTGGGAAGGGATCTATAGTTCAAATATGGCCTCAGAAACCTACTAGCTATGTGACCCTAGGCAAGTCATTTAATTTCAATTACCTCAAGGAAAAAAACTAAGAAAAGACATTGTTTCCCAATTCTTCAAACCCTACCACTGATGATTACCACCTGTGTTACCTTGGACAAGTCATCAAGGCTTCCCTTGTCTCAATTCTTACTCAGTCCTTAGTCACTGAGCGGGCATCACCTCAAAGAAAGTGAGGCCTGGGAAAGATCTTGATTCAGAAAGACCAAGGTAAATGCCTGCATCGCAGGCATCATCAATCATTTAGACTTTTGTTGCTAGACTTTGATGACTCTGGAGGAGAGAGTGAGGCTCTGCCTTACCCTCTTAATGTCATCTGAAGAATAGACAAGAAATAAAGATCTAGCCCTAACCAGCCACAGAAACCAAAACAACAAGCCTGCATTCAGCATCTGCTGGGTACCAAACATGTGCAAAGAGCTGCGTTTACAAAGAAAGGCCAATTAAGTAGTCCCCAGTCTCAAGGAGCTCATAGTCCAAGGATAGCTGCAAATAACTCTGTATGAACAAGATGTATACAGAATAAATTGGAGATGATCACAGAGAGAAGGCTTTACATTAAAGGGGATTCGAAAAGGTTTATCACAAAAAGTGGGATTTTTCTAGCTGGGACTTGAACCCACCAGAGAAGCCTGGAGATTAGAGATGAGGAGAAAGAGCATTCCAGGCATGGGGGAAATCCAGTGAAAATTCTCAGAGTTGGGAGATAGAGTATCTTCTGTGCAAGAAACAACAAGAAGACTAGTGTCGCTTTCCTTCCAACTCCACAATTCTGTGATTCTGAACTAGACTCAGGGTTAGATGACTAATGGTAATGTTTGTCTGGCCACATGCTTCCCCAGGAGTTTTTACCCCATCTCTGCTCCAAAAAATATGGAGCAGGGAGAAAATGGGGGTGGAGGTGAGGGTGCTAGTATAGGTTCCAACAAAGGGTGCTGGAACTGTTATCTGCAAGCCTTAATGTGAGTCTGAACACTCTGTTTTCATGGCTGATTCTTCTGGAGCCCCAGTTCAGATTACTTCTGAATTTCCAAGAGTTATTCTATACTTTTCCAATAATTAGCTTCTGGGGTCATGAAATCCTTCAGCTGACTCAGCTGCTTTTAAGAGGGTCATCAGTTAACACTGGTGAGCTCTCAATGAAATTGGAAGAAAAACAATGCTATATACAGTAAAATAAGCCCTGATTCTGGAGCCATAAGGGCCACTAGGTGGTGCCATAGTGCACAGAGTGCTAGGTCTGGAGTCAGGAAGACTCATCTTCCTGAGTTCAAACCTGACCTCAGACACTTACTGGCTGTGTGATCCTGGACAAGTCACTTAACCCTCTTTGCCTCAGTTTCCTCATCTGTAAAATGAGCTGGAGAAGGAAATGACAAACCACTCCAGAATCTTTGCCAAGAAAACCCCAAAAATGACGTCACAAAGAATCAGACACAATTGAACCACTGAGCAACAACTGAAGCCAGTTATTGGATGGACCTGGATGATTCGGGTCCTACCTTTGATTCTTACTCTGATTTGTGCAATATCGGCCCAGTCATCTGTCATCCCTGGGCCTCCATTTCTGCATCTGTTAAATGAGGATAGACTAAATGGCCTCTAAGATCACTTCTAGCTCTGAATACAAGCCTAGATCTCTCATCTTATGCAATATTTCCTCATCTGTAAAATGGTGGGGTGGGGAGACGGAGTGGGTTTGGGCGTTGGATTTCATGACCTCCAAGCCGGATTGTGCTAGAGTTAGCTCCTACCATAGACTCCAGAGAGGCTATAAGATTGTTAAATATTCAGTGTGAGCTTTTACACCTTAGAAATGAGAAAATGCTTACAAACCAGGGCTTGACTTATTGTTTCGTTGACCCTCTAGACTTGAGTGATGTTAATTACTCAGATGAAACTTAAAAGTATGTCTTGTATACTTTCTTTTTTTGGAGAACTGTTTGTATCAACGTATACCTGCCTCTTAAGTACCTTCCAATTCTAGATCTATGACACTATAATGTACAAGATAACTAAAAAAGAAATGACAAATAATTGGGTTATTTAATAAGTAATCAATACCAGTTTGCAAAATCTAGAAAAAATAAAGACATTATGTATAACTCTACAATTTGGCGCATACTACATATTCGTACATGAGCTAGCTGTTATTGTTATTAAGTAATTTTTCAGTTGTGTCCAACTCTTTGTGACCCCATTTTTGGGTTTCCTTGGCAAAGATACTGGAGTGGTTTGCTATTTTCTTCTCTGGTTCATTTTACAAATGAGGAACAGGGGCAAACAGGGTTAAGTGACTTGTCCAGGGTCACAAAGCTAATAAGTGTCTGAGACTAGATTTGAATTCATGAAGATGAGTCTAGCTCAGGGGTGGGGAACCTGCAGCCTCAGGGCCACATGTGGCCCTCTAAGTCCTCAAGTGTGGCCTTTTGACTGAATCAAACTTAGGATTTGTTCTGTGAAGTTTGGATTTAGTCAAAGGGCCACACCTGAGGACCTAGAGGGTCACACATGGCTTTGAGACCACAAGTTCCCCAACACTGGCCTACCTGGTTTCAAGACCAGTGCTCTATCCACTGCACCACCTAGCTGCCCCATATATAACCTAATTAATGAGTAATAATTTTTGCAGTGTCCAGTTCTTTTAAAGTCACCCTCTACTTTAATAATCTTAGCAGAGATTTTTCTGGCAGTGGGAGGTGGGAAGGGCTTCATTTTTTTCCAGTAACCCAACCCAATCTAAATCTCTGGGTCCTGTTCTTTTTTGATCTAGGCTCGCCCCAGGAGCGAGAGGCGTTTCTGAAGGCTCTTCAGAAAGTTCAGCCTAGAGGACTTCCCGAAAGTCACAGAAAGTATTTCCAACCTGTAGAGCCCTTTCTAGGAGCAGAAGAGGGAAACCCACACCCAACTTCTCTCCGTGGACCAAAAGATGTGAGCCTGAAATTCAAGCTAGTTGAACCTGCCTACATGGGCCTGGACATAAATTTTGTTCTACAGAGTTTCAACTCGGTTCAAAACTTCAAGGACCTTAAGGTGAACCTGAGTGCTCAGTCCTTGCTCCATGATGGCAGTCCTCTGCCTGTGTTCTGGCAAGACACAGCATTCATCGCTCTGATGCCCAATGAAGGTATGTGTATACAAGGCTAAATCCAGTTAAATTCTGCTCAACAAGTGATGTGATAGGGTGGAAAGATTGCTGGCTTTGGGGAGCCCAAAGCTTGGCTCAGATGCTTATGCTCTATGTGACCTGGGGCAAGTGATTTATTATTTTTGAGACTCAGCTTCCCTCAGCAATAAAATGAGAAGGAAGGCTATGTATGATGGCAGGTACTTGCCATCCCAGCTATCCTAGAAGCTGAGGCTGGCAGATCCATTCAATGGGAAATTTGACAGCAATACCACCTCAGATTAAGAGGTAATAACTAGAGGTAGTTAGGTGGTGCCGTAGATAGAGCACTGGCCCTTGAGTCAGGAAGAGCTCAGTTCAAATCTGACTTTGACACCTGATACTTACTAGCTTGTGTGATGCTGGGCAAGACTTAACCCCAGTCTCTTTTTATAAAGAGGAGATTGTTAAATCTTCAGCATTTACACTTTGGAAATTCGCAAGAATTACCTATCAGGTCTTAAGCTATTGTTTTGTTCATTGTCTAGATTTAAGAAAGTCATGGATGGAAAATGCTGATAGCAAAGATTAAACTCCAAAAGTGTGTCCAGTATACATTTTTAAACCCCCTTTTTTGTCAAATGTTTACCAACACACCCCTGGCTAACCAGGTGTCTGCACGAAGTCCAGCACCAACATGATGAGCTCCCCAACACAGAAAGGCACCTGGCTGTCTAAAGAAGGACAACCCAACCAGAGCTGGAAATGATATAGGGCAAGCAGTGGCACTGGACCCATGAGGGATCCCTGTATTTCTAGCCTGGCTAAGACAGGGTGACCTGCCTCAAAAAATTTAAATTATGTTATATAACTTCATTAAATATATATATAATATAACAAACAATAACTTAACAATGTAGTACAAATTATATAAATTAATGAAGGTACCATAACGGAATAGAATACAGTACAATTAATATAATTGATATAATATGTATTACAAAATCAAGAGGTCGGACTACTTGATCCCTAAGGTCCCTTTTAGTCTAAATCTGTGATCCACAAACCTGACTGAGCAAATTTTAATTGTGTCAGGGCATTTGACAGGATTTTTAGGGTGGCAAAGTAGGCCAATGCTATTTGGTTATTCAGAAAAATGGATACAGTTATGCCCACAAATTGCCAGGCCTGCTTGATTTCTGCAGATCCTACTTCCGTGAGATGGTACAACACAGTATCTGCATGCCCCAGCCAGGCTCTCATTAAACAAAAAAGATATGTATTAGAATTTTAGCCAGGGGAGCCCCTAACCATAGAGATGCCACTAGCCCATCCAATCTAGAAAGGATCCCCTAAATATGGGAAGCCAATCCCCAGAAAGCGTCCCACTGGAAACTATTACTTTATCCCCGAAATAGCCCATTCTTGGCTCCATGCAAGCCCAAAGATGCTCTCACCATGCTTTTCTCTTCTTTCCCTTTAGCAAAGACGTATCCCGGCACAATCCGCTATGCCCAGTACAGCCAGTTTCTGTCACCAGACAAACTGATCCGGATCAGTGCCCTGGGAGAAGAGATGAACAGCTCAGAGAAGTTCCTGGTTGACAAGATCATCACCTTGGAGCTCCCAAGTATCGTGATTAATGTAGGGAAGAGCCTGACAAAAGGGCACACATTTTGGGATAGAGACACAGTGAGGGCAGAACTGGCCCAAGGGAGAGCAGACATGTCATTACTGTCCCTGGTTACAATCAATCAATCAATTCAACTTCTACCACAGACTGGGGGTACAAAGACAAAAACAAATGAGTCCCTCCTTTCCAAATGCTTACTTTCTATTTGGAAAAATAACATGTACATCTATAAGCAGGCATGACCACAGCCAGCTCTATCAAAAGCTGATGGTTAAATTTTCAGGGTAAGCGTTTATTCCTCAGAAATCAATAACGTTGCACATCAGAACTTGATCTATTGATTGTTTTCTTGGTGTTTCATCATTTTTCAGTTGTATCCAACTATTGTGTCCCCATTTTGGGTTCTTTTGGCAAAGATGCTGGAGTAGTTTACCATTTCCTTCTCTAGCTCACTTTACAGATGGGCAAACTGAGGCAAGCAGGGTTAAATGACTTGCCCAAAGTCACACAGTGAAGTATCTGAGGCCAGATTAGAACTCAGGAAGATGAGTCTTCCTAATTTCAGACCCAGCACTCTATCCATTGAGCCACCTAGCTGCCCTGATTGTTTAGATTTAAGAAAATAATGGGCAAGGGTGACACAGCGGATAGAGCGCCAGCTTTGGAGTCAGGAGGACCTGAGTGTAAATCTGGCCTTGGACACTTGACACTTACTAGCTGTGTGCAAGTCACTTCAATTACAAAAGAAAAGAAAAAGAAAAAGGAAAAGAAAGGAAAGGAAAGGAAAGGAAAGGAAAGGAAAGGAAAGGAAAGGAAAGGAAAGGAAAGGAAAGGAAAGGAAAGGAAAGGAAAGGAAAGGAAAGGAAAGGAAAGGAAAGGAAAGGAAAGGAAAGGAAAGGAATGGAAAGGAAAGGAAAGGAAAGGAAAGGAAAGGAAAGGAAAGGAAAGGAAAGGAAAGGGAAAGGGAAAAGAAAAAAGAAAAGAAAAGAGAAGAAAAGAGAAGAGAAGAAAAGAAAAGAAAAGAAAAGAAAAGAAAAGAAAAGAAAAGAAAAGAAAAGAAAAGAAAAGAAAAGAAAAGAAAAGAAAAGAAAAGAAAAGAAATGGCAGCTAGGTGGTAAAGTGGATAGAGTACCCCACCTAAAGTTAGGAAGACTCACCTTCCTGATTTTAAATCTGGTCTCACACATTTCAGGGTAGAGGAAAGAGTTCCTGAATTGGAGGACAAAACTCAGATTTCTCCACCTAAGGTTAAATCCAACTGGGAAACAGTGAGGAGGGCCACAAGGTTTTTAACATATAATTTAAATGACTGACAATCTTCAATTATATTTTTACCTTGTTTTTATTGGACCTGTGATAGTATATGGAAATTCCTTTTATAATAAAGACCAACAACTTTTCTGTAATTATCCAGTATAGTCTCAAGAGCAGCTTGGGGGCACCAAGAGGTTAAATAACTTCCCCACGACCACATAGCAAGAGTATTTGAAGTAGGAGTTGGATCTGGGTCTTCCTAATTCCTAAACCACTACCTACTACATCAGACTGGCTCTCTGATTTTTATTTTCTTTTTTTCCTTTTTATTTCTTTTAATTTCCTTTTTTATTTTCTTTTTTCTTCCTTCCTTCCTTTCTTCCTTCCTTATTTCCTCCCTTTTTCTTTCATTTCCAATTCATATTGATTTTGTAATTCAGTCATGTCCAATTCTTCATGACCCCATTTTTCACTGGGTTGTGAATCCCATCTCTTCAGGAAATGAGTTTGATGGTGACGTCTTCAGATACACTTCTTTTCTTTCACAACCTCCCTTACAATCAGAACTGTGGTTTTTCTGTTCAGGTTCTGGGAGAAGCCATTGTGGGCCAGATGCTTGCCGTACAAGTGATATTTGAAAATCCTCTCTTGGAGGCGGTAGGGGATTGTGTGCTGACTGTGGAAGGCAGTGGCCTGTTCAAGAAACAGCTAAAGATCATGTAAGTAAAGGGAGTCCCCAATCCCCTGTCCCAGAGGCAGGTACTTCCAATACCAACATTGTTTGGAGCTTAGTACTACCCTTTGTTCTAGAGACTCTGGTTCTCAGGGTAGGGGCTCTGATTGCCATTCATAAAGATGACATCAGAAAGCAGAGTGAGAAAGGGCTTGGATACTTCAGAACTCTGATCAATGAAATGGCCCGTGGAGACTTTAAAGGATGTCTCCCACCTCTAGGCAGAAAAATGGTGAACTAGATTTGCTAGACTGCACTTGTCACCATGGACGATTCTCTTCTACAAGGGGGAAAGTGTGTGTGTGTGTGTGTGTGTGTGTGTGTGTGTGTGTCGGGGAAATCCTTACAACATGAGGTAATGTTTTTTTTAAGTAGCACCAATAAAACAATTTTTAAAAAAAAAAAAAAGAGGAAGAAAAAGGGACTTGTGGGGAATCAGAATGAAGAGACTTGCTGACATTTTCCATTCTTTGCCTTAGTATTGGAATTCTCAAGCCCCAAAGTAAGGCCAGCGTCACTGTTAAAACTGTCCCCTTCAAGAGTGGGGAGAGGCAGATCCAAGCCAATCTAAAGAGCGACAAATTTAAGGATATCAAAGGATACAGGAATGTGACTGTTAGCCCTGAACTTTAAAACATCTGGGGCAGAGCTGTTCATCTCAGGATGCTGCTGAATTTCAATGTTGCAGAGGTTAAAGTTCAACAACTGAACACCACCTTTCCCTAACAAACAAACACGCAGGACTCTTCTGAATAGCCAGAGGATGATGCAGACTCTGAATATCTTGCTTTTGCATCCAAGAGAGTATTGCAGAGCATGCACACAGATTGAGAAGGAAGACCAGTTGGCACTTGGTTGTAATTCGTTTCCCCTGGTGGCCAGGTGGAAAATAAGAGGACCTGAGCAACTTTGCCTTTTGTAGTTGACTCTCCCCTAGCAATAAACATTATTATTGTATTTATTCTTTCGTGTTCTCTACCCCAGCCACCCCCTAGTTCATCTCTTTTGTCCTTTGTAATTGCCTTCCACCTCTCCCCCTCCTATAAAAACAATGAGCAGTTAAACTTTCATCTGGTCATTCATTCACTCATGGAGTGTTTGTTGAATTTCTTCTATTGCAAGATATCGTGTTGATCCACTCAGCTGAAGCTCATGTTCGCAATTCACCCTAAAGATCGCCTATCATCTCAGTGGATGGTGTCCTGACACTACTGTACCTAATACAATTTCTCTCTACCATTCTCTTCCCTTTCCCCCTCCACTCCATGGGGAGTAGTTTAATAAAAATATCAAATCAAACCCTCCCCCTCTACAGTATCAAAGAGTGGTTATGTTTAGTCAGTCATTCAGGGATAGGATGCTTCCTATTCCCCAGGCTACCTTTTGGATAATCCTTGTTGCTGAGAAATTTGGCATTATACTAAGCCAAAGTCTGCCTCCCTATATAATTGCCCACTTCTGCCCTCTACAGCAGGGGTTCTTAATATGCATGGACTTGGTTTTTAAAAGTATCTATTTCTGTAACTTTCAATATAATTGATTTCCTTTGTAATTCTATTTTATTTTATTCATTCAAAAATAATCTAAGAAGGGCTCCACCAGGCTGCCAAAGGGGTCCATGACACAAATAAGATAAAGATTCTTCACTCTAGGACCAACCAGAATAAATATTTTCCCTTTATGCCATGACAGCCATTCAGGTGTTTGAGGGCATCATCCATGATGCAGTAGTTAGAGCTCCTAGCCTGGACTCAGGAGGACCTGAGTTCAAATCCAGCCTTACTAGCTGTGTGACCAGACAAATCACTTAAACCTGTTTGCCTCAGTTTCCTCATCTGAAAATGAGCTAAAGAAGGAAATGGCAAACCACTCTAGTATCTTTGCCAACAAAGCCTAAAAATAGGGTCACAAGGAGCTGGGCATGACTAAAAATTACTGAACAGGAATAAGGACATGCCAGTGTGGTTCAATGGAAAGAGTCCTGGATTGGTAGTAAGAGAACTTGAGTCTGAATGCTAGCTCTGCTACTTCCTGTCTGTATAATATTAGTTTAGCAAATCATTTCATTTCTCTGAGGCTTAATTTCTATCTCTATAAAATGAGAGAATTAGACTGTCTGCCTTCTAAATGCCTTCCCACTTTAAATTTCTGATATAAAGAATTGGCTATAAAGATCATATGAGGCAAAAAAGTAACTCAGTGGTTGGTGTTCCAGTCCTGGAGCCAGACCAGATCTGAATTCAAAACTAGTTTTAGACACTTACTAGCTTCAGACAGGTACTAAGTGACTAGGCAAGTCACTTAACCTTTGCCTCACTTTCCTTATCTATAAAATAGGGATAATAATAGTATCTACCTTCTTGGGTTGTCACAAGAATAAAATGGCATATTTATACAACACTTGGCAAATCATGCTATTACAATGACTGTGATGCCTCTAAGTTTTCTCTCCTCCATTTCTTTTGATTAGACCTGCATGGCATTGTTCTATGTGAACCCTCAGGAATAACCCAGAAAATTGCAGAGTAGCAGTTCTGCCAAGATATTTAAAGATTCTAGAGATTAGAAAGACCGCCATTGTTCAGATGGTTTGGTGGATGTAGAGAACTAGATATTGTGGTCTCCTTTATCCTTTATTCTGCCTCACAGACATCACCTCTTGTAAGCTGCTCTGCTACCAGGGCTGTCTTCTCATTTGAGCCCTCTGAACCCAAGGTAGAGCTGATGGAGAATTAAGGGCATACCACTAAGCTAAAATAAGAACCTCCACCATCCCAGGGGTGTAGACTAAGTTTGGCAAAAGTCCAACCATACTTGATTGTGTGGGGTGTCTATAGAGAGTATGTACAAAAGAAGAGTAGAGACTGAAAGATGTAATGTGAATATGGTGGCTGCATTATTTAGTCCTGGTTCTCTCCCCTTTGTGTCAGCATTGTGGTGGTTTGGGAATAGGCCCTTTGTGTCAGCATTGTGGTGGTTTGGGAATAGGATAGAGGGGGAAGAGGGGATATGTGTTACTATGGAGTGTTGTATCTTGTGTTGCTACAGAGTCCATGGACAGCATTCCAAGATAGAATACATTCTCCTTGTGGGTGGGGATTATTTCTATTTTATTGTTTCCCATGACTTAACATGGTATTTCTGGCACCTAGTAGACCCTTAATAAATCTGTTTTTATTCAATAATCAAATGTTGTCTTTCCTTTGTGTCAAAGAGGACCAGTGACATCACGGGTGATGCCTTGACTTGTGAATTGGCTATTAAGTGAGGCACAGTTGCTTAAAGTCATCAGCCTCACTCTCTCTTCCAGAGTCATCAAAATCCAGTGGCAGAATAAAAGTCAAGAAAACTGGTGATGGCCCAGGATGCAGTGGATGACCTTGGCATCTTCCATGTCTGACCAAACTCTAAGTTCCACAGCACCTACTTCAGCCATCTTCATTACCATAGGAACAAATTGTTCTTATCAGCTCATTCCTCCAGGGATAGTCTTCACATGCTTGGGTTAGACATCCTCCTAACTCACGAAGGGGTTTGACACTTGTCAGTTACCCCAGCCTGGTTTAACCTGTCTGCCGAGACAGTTTTATTAGGGTGTGGCTGCTGTGCATGCTACAACTTCTTGGAGCCACAGGCGAGAGCTGGGTAAAGTTGGACACCAAAGGTGGATGAGCAGCCTTGAAAAGGACTCAGTAAGCCCTCATACTGAAGGTACTAGTCCTCCCAGAATACTCCATACACCCCAATTATCCAATAAATATTTATTAAGTTCTACTATGTCCCCGAAACTGTGCTAAAAGCTGAGGATACAGTCAGTAAAAAGAAAAACATTCCTTGCCCTCAAGGACCTTACAATCTTTAAGAGAAAAACAACACAGAAAAAGAGGCAGGAAAGCTAGCAGTTGGGATGGGAGAGTAAGAAAAGGAGAAGACCCCAGGGGGTACCCGGTGCTAGGGCATTTTGTTCTTTGGAGTTAAAATAGGTCAGGGCAGCAGATGCAAAGTGGCATTTTTTGTTGATCGAATCATGATAGTAAGCAAGCAATGATGATGTTGTGGAATCGGATATAAACACTGAGCTCCCTTTTGGATCTGTCCCCTATATAAGGGTGCTGGAAACTTTACTGGCAAAGGCAGCAGCCAGGTGGTACACATGCTTCATTCAACTGTCTTCATACTAATCACCAGGAGTTACGTGCCATATATAGGCAGATAGATACACAGATAGACAGAGAGACAGATGGATATGGGGAGAGAGAGAGAGAGAGAGAGAGAGAGAGAGAGAGAGAGAGAGAGAGAGAGAGAGAGAGAGAGAGAGAGAGTATTCCTTAAGCTACTTTGTAGTACATAATTACTATGTGCCTGGCACACTGATACGTGTAGGGATGCAAATACTGTATAAGCAGATAAGACGGTCTCTGCTCTCAAAAACTTTAATGATGGCTAGCATTTATATAGAGCATTAAGAAATACTGAAGCTCTATGAAAAACACTTAATGTATGTCAATATCTCATTTGAGCTTCACAACAACCCTGGGGGGTGGGTGCTATTATTATCTCTCTTTTACAAGTGAGGAAACTGAGACTGGAAAAGATTTAAGTGACTTGCCCAAGGTCATAGAGCTAATAAGGATCTGAGTCAGGATTTGAACTAAGACCTTCCTAGCTTCAACTCTCTTTCTACTATGCCATACCTTAAGCTGTGGTTGCTGTTGAGTCATTTCAGTCATGTCTGACTCTTTATGAACCTCTTTGGAGTTCTTTTGGCAAAGATACTGGAGTGGTTTGCATTTCCTTCTCCAGCTCATTTTACAGATGAGGAAACTGAGGCAAACAGGGTTAAATGACTTGCTCAGGGTCACACAGCTAATAAATGTCTGAGGCCAGATCTGAACTCAGGAGGATGAGTCTTCCTTCTTCCAGACCTGGTACTCTGTCCACTATATACCCTAGTTGTATCCAACAAATGTCATTACAAACTTTTATTTTAAAACAGCATTAAATAAGTCATTATTTTTATCTTTTTGTTTTTAAGTATTGCCTTAGAGTGGTGCCTTTCAAAGTATTTAGTGTTTAATTAAAATCATGAACTGTTAGAGTTGCCAAAGACCTTAGAGGTCACCTAGTCTCATATTACCAATAAGGAACCTGAGGCCCAGAGAGGCGAAATAGCAGAGGCAGTGAGACAGTGTGGTTCAGTGCAAAGAGTCCGATCTTTGTCCCAAAAGACATGGGTACAAATACTGCTCCTTTTATTTGCTACCTACATGACATCAAACAAGTCACCTCATTTCTACGATTCTCAGTCTCATCATCTGTAAAAAGGAATGCATCAATATGAAAAAATGCTCCAAATAACTATTCATTAGAGACATACATATTTTGTAAAAAAAAAATGGCAACAAAACAAAACCTAAGGTTCTTCTTCATGTCCATCAGATTGGTAAAGATCTATGTAACAAAGGAAATGACAAATGATGGAGGGACTGTGGGAAAACAGGCACATCAGTGCAATGTTGGTGGAGCTGCAAACTGGTCCAGTTACTCAGAAAAGCAATTTGGAGTCCAAATTGTTGTTCCAAAAAGTCACTAAACTGTGCATACTCTTTGACCCAACAATAACACAACTAGGTCTCTAAGGTCTATACCACAAAGAGGTCAAAGAAAGAGAAAAAAAGACTCGTATGGACAAAAATATTTTAGCAACTTTTTTTGTAGTTTCAAAGAACTGGAAACAAAAGGGATGTCCATCAACTAGAGAATAGCTGAGAAAAATGGGATACATAAATGTTTCTGTTTCATAATATATGTATAATATTATGAATATATAAATAATATGTTATATATAATAAATAAGTATTATTGTTTCATAAGAAGGGATGAGATAGTTTCAGAAACCTAGAAGAGGCATAGGAATTGATGCTAAGTGAAGTGAGTAAAACCAGGAGAGCAATGTATACAGCAATAAAATTGGAAAGACACACAACTAGGAAAGACTTAAGAACTCTGATCAAAATGCCGTTACCAACCACTGATCCAGAGGATCAATGATCAAGCATGCTACCCAAGAAATGATGGACCCAAGATGCAGGAGACCTACATTTTTAGACAAGACTAAAGCAAAAATTTGTTTTAATTGGCAATGTATATTTGTCAGGAGGATTTTCTTTTTCTTTCTTTCTTGTTCCCAATGGGAGGGAGAGGCAGTAAAGAAAACTAAACCAATGGCTGTTTGTTGACAACAAATTATAAAATGAATGGGTTGTACTAGATGGTCTCTAAGGCCCCTTTCAACTCTAAATCTGTGATTCTATAATTTGTCCCAAAACATGCAACTACTAAGTGCCAAAGTAAAGATCTCCAGAGTATTCTTTCCACTATAAAGGAAAGGAATAAACAATTATTAAGCACCTACTATGTACCAGGCACTGTGCTGAGCACCACATGGATGCTACTATGCCTAGCACTGTTTTGAGCACTATCAGCCCCTGCCCTCCAGGAGCTGACAACATCATTGTCAACAAAGACATTCACAATGTACATTAAATAAGCATACCTGTTAATCATTTTCATCATAATAAAGCAAAGGGCTGAGCACAGAGAGGGAGATGAGTGAAGAGGGTGTGGTGGGAGTGCCAGTTGGGCTGAGTTATGAAAAGTAATAGCCCTCATCTAGGCATTAGGGGAAATTGGAAATACCTTACAATTACTGTGTCCTTTAATTACAATGTGACATTAGTCATGTAAAATAGTTTAAGGAAACCCTGGGATTAGGCACTTGTTAGACTGTTGGCTTGAAAGTTACCTTTCATGGAAAATACCACTCCCTAGGACTCTGACTAATCCTGAACCCACCCACAGTGTATGTATCTGTTTAAAACATGTCCCCGGTCTATTGGCCCCTATCATCTTGTCTACAGAGCTACCTCTATGCATAAGCAGTATAGATGCCTGCCTACACAATGTGCAGTCAGAGACGCAATAATTCCTGACTAAATGGAGCTCCATTGGGAGGTGTTATAAATCCTGGAAGTTTCCAAGGTTCAGTAATAGTCACTCTTTGGGGTTCAGGTAGTAAGTCTTCTGGAAAGAGTTGATTAAAATGCAAATAAGAGATAAACACATAAATGTATTAACATAGTAACATAGTCTTTGCATATTAGATCTACTAATTGTCATCTTGGAAAGTAGTATCTTCCCAAGGGACATATTGTTGGCCAAGTAAAATTTAATTGAAGGAGAGATGATAGGTACATTCTGGGGTAGAGGGCATTACAGGAAGCTAGCGGTCAGCCTGAGATTGATTGGTTGCTATCCTTCATTCTCAAAGAGGACCAAAATGACATCACCATGTTAGAGTCAAGTCACCACAGGTTGGGCACAAATATTGTCCACGTGAACATTTAGGGTGGATTCTCTAAATCTGGGCATCTTGCACCTAGATTACAAGTCAAACAAAGATATAATGAGAGTCTGAACTGATAAGGCAGTGAGAGCAAGAATGGAGGGTATGAATTCAAGAGATATTTTGGAGAGGAAACAGATTTAGCAAATGACTGGATATGAAAGGATGAAGAAGAAGGAAAACAGAGATTTTAAGCCTCCTTGACTGAATACTATCAACAGAAATAGAGAAGTATGGTGGAGGGGCAGGTTTTGGAGGGTAAGTTCTGAGTTCATAGACTGTGGAGTTGGTAAGCCCTTAGTCTCTGAAAAGTTTGAAAAACACTGCTTTACAAGCATTATATGCAATGGAGATAAGCTAGCTGCATTTCCAATAAGATCGGGGTGAAACAAGGATGTCCATTATCACCACTATTATTCAATATGGTACTAGAAATGTTAGCTGTAGCAACTAGACAAGATAAAGAAACTGAAGGGATAAGAATAGGCAGAGAAGAAACTAAGTTATCACTCTTTGAGGATGATATGATGATATACTTAGAGAATCCCAGAGATTCAAGTAAAGAACTACTTGAAATAATAAACAACTTTGGCAAAGTTGCAGGTTACAAAATAAATCCGCACAAATCTGCATTCCTACATATTAGTAACAAAGTCCAACAGTAAGAGATAGAAAGAGAAATCCCATTTAAAACTAGGGTAGACACTATGAAATATTTGGGAGTTTACCTGCCAAAACAAACCCAGGGACTATATGAACACAATTACAAGACACTTGTTGCACAAATAAAGTCAGATATAAATAAGTGGAAAAATATTAGTTGCTCATGGGTAGGCCGAGCCAATATAATAAATATGATAATTCTAACTAAATTAATTTACTTATTTAGCACCATAGCAGTTAAACTATAAGATAATTATTTTCTAGAGCTGGATAAAATAATATCAAAATTCATCTGGAAGAGCAAAAGGTCCAGAATATCAAAGGGACTAATGAAAAGAAATGCTAAGGAAGGTGGCCTAGCGCTACCAGATCTCAAATTGTATTATGAAGCCGCAATTATCAAAACCACTCGGTACTGGCTAAGAAACAGAAGGGTAGAAAAGTGAAATATGCTAGGTACTCAAGACACAGTAGGCAAGGAATACATCAACCTTCTGTTTGATAAACCCAAGGACCCCAGCTTCTGGGATAAGAACTCACTGTTCGACAAAAATTTCTGGGAAAACTGAATAACAGTGTAGCAGAAATTAGGCATAGACCCATGCCTGACACCGTACACAAGAATAAAGTTCAAATAGGTACATGATCTAGGTATAAAGATTGATACCATGAATAAACTGGAGGAGCAAGGAATAGTGTATTTATCAGATTTATGGAGAAGGGAAGAATTTTTTACTAGAGAAGAAATAGAAAGCATTATGAAGTGCAAGATGGATAATTTTGATTACATTATACTGAAAAGTTTTTGCACAACCAAACTCAATGCAACTAAAATTCGGAGGCATATAGTAAATTGGGAAAGAATTTTTACAGCTAATCTTGGGCATAAAGGCCTCATTTCTAGAATATATAGAGAACTGAGTAAAATGTACAACAATGCAAGTCATTCCCCATTTGATAAATGGCCAAAGGATATGAACAAGAAATTTTCAGAGGAAGAAATTAAATATATCTATAATCACATGAAAAAATGCTCTAAATCACTTTTGATTAGAGAGATGCAAATCAAAACAACTTTGAGGTACCACATCATACCTATCAGATTGGCAAACATGACAGAATGGTAAAATGATAAATGTTGGAGAGGACGTGGGAGAATTGGAACACTAATTCATTGTTGGTGGAGCTGTGAGCTCATCCAACCATTCTGGAGAGCAATTTGGAACTGTGCCCAAAGCACTACAAAAATGTGTATACCTTTTGACTCAGCAATATCGCTACTAGGACTGTATCCCCAAGAGATCATAAAAATGGGAAAGGGTTCCACTTGTACAAAAATATTTATAGCAGCTCTCTTTGTGGTGGCCAAGAACTGGAAATCGAGGGGATGTCCATCAACTGGGGAATGGCTGAACAAGTTGTGGTATATGAATGTAATGGAATACTATTGTGCTATGAGAAATGATGAACAGGAAGACTTTAGACAGGCCTGGAAAGTCTTATATGAACTGATGCTGAGTGAAAGGAGCAGAACCGGGAGAACTTCATACGCAGCAGCAACCACAGTGGGTGAGGAATTTTTCTGGTAGACTTAGTACTTCATTGCAATGCAAGGACTTAAATAATTTTCAAAGGTCTCTTAAGGCAAAATGCCTTCTACATCCAGGGAAAGAACTATGGAATTTGATCGCAAAATGAAGCAGATCATTTTCTTTTGTATTACGTTTTGGTTTGTTTTATGATTTCTCCCATTCATTTTAATTCTTCTATACAACATGACTAAGGTAAAAATATATTTAATAGAAATGTATGCGTAGAACCTATATAAAACTGTATGCCATCTCAAGGAGGGAGAGGATAGGTAGGGGGGTAGGGAGGAAGGAAGAGTAAAAATCTAAGATATATGGAAGTGATTGTAGAACACTGAAAACAAATAAAATTTTAAAAAAGAATAAAATCACAAGTCCAGTCTACATGTTTATATGTCTATTTATCTACATGTTGTCTCCCTCAATTAGAATGTAAGATCTTTAGGGGCAGGGACTGGTTTTTTTTTTTCTTTTCTCTGTATCTCGAATACTTAGCAGAGTGCCTGGCACATGAAATGTGTTTAATAGATGTTTATTGATAAATTGGCTGATTAATTGAATGATTGGTATTATCCTAAGGGCTTGAATTCTCAATGGAAGGAAAACAAACAGGATTTCTGGAAAAACAACTATTCAGCAACTCACAGTAGTAGCAAAGGTCAAAGTCCAAGTCTCTTGCCAAAATTCCAGCTCTGGGGAACACGTGTGCAGACTGCTTCTCTGAAAGGAGTTGGTACTGACCAAGAGCACAACCCCACCACCACTACCTCTCCGCCTCTCTTCTCTCTTTCTGTGCCTCTCTGTCTCCCTCCCTTCCTCTCTCTGTCTCTGTCTCTCTTTTTCTGTCTCTGTCTCTCTCTCCTCCCTGTCTCTATCTCTCTCTCTGTCTTTCTCTCTCTTTCCCATCTCTATATGTGTGTATATCCCTCACTCTCTCTCTCTCTCTCCTTCTGTCTCTCTCTCTATTTTTTCTTCTCTATTTCTGTCTCTCTGTTTCCCTTCCTCCCTCCCTCTGTCTCTCTGTAAGTGGCAGAGAGAATAGAGAAGAGGAAAAGGATTTGAAGCACAAGGAAAACGCACTTTAGTAGGCAAGGGAATCAATCAAGATTTACCATACACCTACTATGTGCCAGACACTGCATGCTAGGCACTGGAAGTGCAAAGAATGAAACACTCTACTCATAAAGAGTTCAAATGGAAAAGACAAGGACACATAAAGTGAGTAAATACACATTTGCACAAAGCAGTTAAAAGGTAATTTGGAATGGGAAAACACTACCAAATTGGGGGGGGGGAGGGAATCAGGAAAAGCTTCATGCAGAAGATGCGCTTGAGCTTCACCTTAAAAGGAAGCTATTAGATAGTCAGCCAATAAGCATATAAGCACATACTAGGTGCCAGCACAGTGGATACAAAGAGGCAGAAGATAGTCCCTGGCCTCAAAATGAGAGTGAATTCTAGATATTTCACTGCTGTATCAGGAAGGGAGATAACAGTTGTTGCTGGTGCAGGCTATGTCCTTGGGCTGGGGATAGTGTTATGAGGCTAGAGAGAAATGTAACTTTTAAAGAGAAATATGATTTTAGAGTTGGGGCCCAAGCACATGTACCCAAGCACTCTATCACTTGGAATCAAGAAGTCATGAGTTCAAATCCAACTTCAGACTTAGTAGCTGTGTGATCCTGGGCAAGTCATTTAATTTCTGTTTGCCTTAATCCATGGGAGAAGGCAACAGTAAAGCCCTCCAGTATCTTTGCAAAGAAAGTCCCATGGACGCGATTGATGTGTTGTGGTCCTCAAGATTGTGACATGACCAGTGGACAACAACCACAAAAAAACAAAAGGAATAAAAAAGACAAAATTTTTTCATTCATTCATTCATTCATTTATTTATTTTGCCCCATGAAAAGTGAGGTATCCTCCCCCATCCTGCTTTTTCTTTAGGGGACTTGAACAAAAAGAAACCCTAGAGAGTATACATAACTCTCAGAATAGTATGACTCTTGTAAGGGAGAATATTCATAACTAAGGACATTATTACAGCTTAACACTTGCCTCCTTCTCTCTGAGCTCATGTAGGAGAAACTTGACATCTGAGTCTCCCGCGTGATGTTGCTCATTTCACTGAATCACAGACCTCACCTGGAAAATCTGAGAACTTCACCCTATACCAACACTCAAGGTTGTCACCAACTGTTCTTGCCAGTACACAGCTCATAAAGCACGAGGAGGCAAAGTTTATTCATAGGTCAAAAAAAGCAAATAGATCTCTTATCAGAGCTCATGAAAACACTGACATCTATCAATGAAGAAAGCTTCTCCAGTGACCTAGAGAGCCTCAGTCATTTACAGTCATGCCACACCAGGCATAGATAGCTTCAGGATTTTCTCAATGGGGTACCTACGCAGAGGGGGGCAGCTAGGTGGTGCAGTGGATAGAGCACTAGTGTAGGAGTCAGGAGGACCTGAGTTCAAATGTCACCTCAGACACTTGACACTCACTAGCTGTGTGACCTTGGGCAAGTCTTAACCCCCATTGCCTCATCCTGGGGTCATCTTCAGTCATCCTGATGAATATCTGCTCACTGGATTCAGACGACTCTGGAGGAGAAGAGAGGCTGGTGACCTGCACAGCCCTCCCTCACTCAAAACAAAATCAAGTGTGAGTCATGTCATCATTTCTGTGATGGCATGATCTTCTTTGGCAATGAAGGACAAGCACACACCTATGCAGATCTCTGCCCAGTCAGGATGGCAATGATCCCAGAAATTCCCTCCAACATTGTCCTTGTCTACACATCTGGGCTCTTCCCAGCAGGGGGCAACAAGAGCCCTTTTCACAGAGAAAGTCCCAGTTATAGTATGGCACAGGGTAGATAGACAGTATTTCAGTTTTTGTTCTGGCAATAGTAGGGTTCCTTCTTCACACTCCATTTTGAAGTTCTCCCTTGCTGATCCCTCACCTCACACAAAAATGTACCAAGGAGTCGGAGATATACTTTAACCATCTCATCTTCTAGCCAGTCTCCATCACCCACACACAAGATAACTTTACCCTCTAAGGCCCTTTCCCCTCAACTCTCATGCACAGTGTTTCCCACATTCTTCTGGACTTTCCACAAGCTTAAGAAAGTATCCTGGTTTCTTGCCACTAGTTTTTCAGATTCAGGAGTCCTTGGCACTCTATATATGTGCACAAGAGCGGTATTCAAAATTCCCTAACCTGCTTTGCACCACCGCTGTGGAAGAGACGGAGAATGTAGTTGACTTTGGGAATCTATCTATACCCAAGAAAGTGGAGGCACGGGGGGAAAATGAAGTTCCTGATATATTTATTTTTTAAAATGAATTCTATCTTCTTATCTCTTTCAGACAGGCTTAGCCAGAAAGTGCATATGTTCAGTTTTTCAGAATACTTGGAAATGGAAATGCTTGTAAATACCACTTTCTTTAGGCTTTTTATTCCCATTGTATCTAAAGTTAGTGAAAACTGTGGGGGTAGGCTTAGGTAGGTTGGGTGATATTTGTCTAAGGCCATGAAAATTTATAGCTCTTTTTCCCTAGCCTGCTGAGAACACACCCACCCCACACAACATGGAGTCCAAAGATAAAAGAAAAATGGGTCATTTTCAGACAACCTGGTCAGTAAGATAACCAAGGGGAACCTGCCAGGCCCCGAAAGGAAAAGTGGAAACAAGGCGCTGACATTAGCAAGTTCTTAAAGCACATAGTACCCCTTCAACCATCAGCCTGGAAAAGAGATTCAAAGTGGCAGTGCAAAAATAATAGCCTGACTGTGCCTCCTCTTACTGTTGGATAGATAATAGGAACTTGGAGACATGGGACAAGGTAAGCCGAATACGAAGACTCTGCTGTCTTTCCATACATGAGAAGTTACCATTAGAAGTAAAGACATTGATGGTACTGATGGAATTAGGAAGTGAATACCATACCCTCATTTACGAAGAGTCAGAAATACTTAAGAAATTAATGATGAATGTACATTTTTCTCCTTTCTGGAGGGGGAGGTAGAGGGGGAATGAGGAGTAAAGAAAGGGAGAGTAATGGTCTGCTGTCGTGGAAACTGTCCAGAGAGTAACCTAGCATTCTACATATTTACCTGGACTGCTTGATGGGAGAATTTGACCATGGAGAGTAAAGCTTAAGAGAAAAAATAAATAAATAAATGACATTGTATGAATGCAGAATTATCTTGATTTATTACGCTTTTTCTAGTTGGTTTTTGTTTTTAATATGATTACTTGCATTAATCGTTTTCCTAATTTTGAATTATTTTTGTATCTGTGGTATAAATGTAACTTGATCATAGTGAATAATTCTTTTGGCGATATTGCTGTAGTCTTTTTTGCTTATGTTAAAACATATTCATCATACTCTGTCTTTGTTTTATCCATCCTCGACTTGGATATTAGAATTTTATTTGTCTCATTTTAAAAAAGGAATTTGGTAGGGTACTTTCTATCTCAAATTTTTAGAACAATATGCATTGTGTAGGTATTGTTTGAACATTTGATAGTATTTGCCTGTAAATCTATCTGGACCAGGGTCTTTTCTTTGGTCGTTCCTTTACAGTTACTTTAATTTCCTTCTCTGAAATCGGATTGTTTGAAACACTCAGCTACTTCTGAATATAAAGGTGCATATTAATACTCTGACTTCACATTTATAAAGAAAAAAGATAAAAGGCTCTTCCTAACAGTAGAGGTATGTTGCTAGATTGTAAACTCCTTAAAAATAGGGATTGTCTCTTATCGTTTTTGTATCCCAGAGGATTAACAAAGTGCTGTTGAGTCATTTTAGAATCTTTGTGGATTTCTTGGCAAAAATACTGAAGTGTTTTGCACTTTTTTTCCAGTTCATTTAACAAATAAGGAACTGAGGCAAACAAGGTTAAGTGAGTTGCCCAGGATCACATAGTGAGTAAGCGTTTGAGGCTGAATTTGAACTCATGGAGAAGAGTGAGCGCTCCTGACCTGACAGTATCCACTGCGGCACCTTGAGAGTAGGGTTTTTTGGTTTTTGTTTTTTATCAGGGGATTAACATAGTGCCTGAATCCTAAGTAGGCACTCAACAACTCACCCACTTACTTTAAAGCTTTGCACCAAAGTGAAAATTCAGAGTAGAGAGAAGAACCCTGCCAGGGTCAGAAATAGGGCGAGGCAAAGTAGATAGATCCCTGGCTGGGGTACAATGCGGGATACTTTATAATATGACTTTTCCTAAATGCACATATTTGTTTGTTATTAAATTTGAAGCACTGAGGGGAGGTTTGGGGGATTTGAAACTGTAATTTCACTGGTGTAAGAAGTCCTAATGTGGAAAGTCTCCCAGTCTGTTTAGCTCTACAACCATTTATAACTATAACTTGTGATGTTATTTAGTGGTGTCTGGCTCTTCATGACCACCTTTGGTCACATATTCTGGTTCAAGAGAGAGAGTTCTGCTGTCAAGACAGTCTATTGTCTAAGATACTGGAGCAGCTTGTCATTTCCTTCTCCAGTTCGTTTGACAGATGAGGAAATTGAAGCAAACGAGGTTAAGTGACTTGCCCAGGGTCACGCAGCTAGTAAGTGTCTGAGGCCAGATCTGAATTCAGGAAGATGAGTTTTTCTGACTTCAAGCCCAACATTCCACCTACTGTGCCATTTAGCTGGCAGTTGGGGGCCATGTCCAATTGTCCTGCTCTATATCTTGCCACTGGACCCAGATGGCTCCAGAAGAGAAAGTGAGGCTGGTGACTCTGCATAGCCCTCCCTCAGTTAAATCCAAATCACACGTATCACGGCATCATCTTCCTGATGTCACAGTCCTCTTTGAGAATGAAGGACAAATAACAGCTACAGCAGCAATAGTTGGAAATTACTAAATAATTGTCGATTGCTTGTTGGCTACAAATACACAATGATCTGTTGACCCCTGGACTTCTTGGTTGCCATTACGAGTATGTCCATCACAATGTCCACCCAAGGTAGAGGATCCCATCTAACTGCCCAAGGGAAGCCAGTTCCCCACCTCCTCTCATTAGTCTGGAATCTTACACAATGGGAGAGGAGGAAGGGAATAAGTATTTATTAAACACCTACTATGCTGAGCATTTTATAAATATTATCTAAATATTTATAAATATAAATATTATCATATTAGATAACAGTAATGAAAAATCCCTAGTTTTAAGCCATTGCTGACTCATACTCATTTGTCAAAACTTCAAGCTCTCTCTCTGTCACGATTCCACAAAACCAATCCTACCCAAACTTGCATTTGTATAATTTGTTTTTTCTACTTAAGTAAATTATCTGGCACCATTTATCTCCATTTTCATCTTGTTTCTGTCTGTCCAGTTCTCCAATTTGCCAAGGTCATGTTTGAATTGGAATGTAGTTCTCTAAGACAAGTCACTCTGCCCAGTTTGGTGTCACCAGAAAATTTATGGGCCTCTTTCATTAGCTACATCATCAATAAAAAAGGAAGGGAGAAGACAAAGAAAGAAAATGATAGATAAAATTAAATGATTCACCCTCACTTTCTTAATATCTAACCTCTTCACCTCTATTTGTCATTCTTCTGACTTAAGGGTAAAGGATTGCAGGGATTGGGAAAGATGCCAGTTTAAATTAGGAGGGCTCTTGAATTTTTTTATTTAATTTTTTTCAATTAATAAGCATTTATTTTTTCCCTCTACCTCCATAGTGCCATTAAAATGACAATAACAGAAACACTTTGTATATGTCATAAGGGCTGTCCGCCTACATGTAGCATTGGGAGTATCATCTTGTAATTCAAGGGAGGCAGAATGGTTTTTGGATTTAATATAGTTTCTGATTGCTGTTACATTATTGGGGAGAAAGTAAATGCCCAATTGCCTTCTTATCAAAAAGCTTATTGTTTCAGACACTTAAAGCAACTTTTCTCTGCCACAGAAAGCAACAATAAAAACAACCACAAATTTTCTAACATCAGTTTACACTGGACCCAGGTGGCTCCAGAGGATAAAGTGAGGCTGATGACTTTGCACAGCCTGCCCTCACTTAAATCCGGTTCATTTGTTTGTCATGGCATCACCTTCCTGATGTCATGGTCCTCTGAGAATGAAGTTCAGACAACATCTCCCATTCACCCCTACCTTGGATTCACTGAATTTATTTTTGTTCTTTATCTCTCTGTATCCTCTCTCCTGATAATCACGGGATGAAAGGACTCAAAAATGGAACATTGGAGATCATCTTGTCCAGGTCTATCGTTTTACAGACCCCTGATCACAGGTCGTAAATCTAGAGTCGAAAGGGATCTTAGGGGTCACCTGGTCCAATTTTTTCATTTTATAGATGAGAAAAATGAAGTCCAGGGAAATAGAGAATAAGTATCATAGATAGTGCTCTTTTCACTGTATCATTCTAAGTCATCGTCATCATCATCATCATCATCAATTCTTACTTATCCAATTCAATTCAATAAACATTTATTAAGCCCCTACTATGTAGCAGTCACTGTGCTAAGCTCTGGGAAAGTAAAGAAGCAGCAAAAGACAGTCCCTGTCCTCAAGCATTTCAGTTAGGGAGGTGACAGATTTTATAAGATAAATACAGAGGAGGCAAAAGGGTATCTTAGAATGGATGGCGCTAGTAGCTAAGGGGAACCAGAAGAGTATCCTTGAGGAGGTGGTGCTTGAACTGAATCTTAAAGCAAACCAGGAATTCTAGGAGTCAGAGGTTGGAGGTGAGCATTCAAGACGTAGGCAGCAGCTAGTGTGAATGAGATGGAGTATTGTGTTCTAGAAAGAAAAAACACACACACACACACAGACCAGTATTGCACGACAATAGATATGTGAAGGGAGTACAAGGTAAGAAAATCAGAAGGTCAGGAAAGACTCAGGTTATGAAGAGTTATAATGCCAAAAAAAGGACTTTATATTTGATCTTGGAGGTAATAGCGACCCATTGAAGTCTGGCAGGAAGCAGGAGGTGACACAGCAAGACCTACACTTTAGGAAAGGTACTTTGGAAGCTAAGTGGCAAACAAAAGAAAGAGAAAAGAAACATTTTTAAATGTATAGAAGCAAATCAATCAAGCAATAAACATAGATTAAGTACCTCCTATGTATCAGGCACTGTGCTAAGAGCTGGGGATGCAAAAAGAGACAAAAGACAGTCCCTGACCTCAAGCAACAGTCTAATGTGGGAGACAACATGCAAACAAACATATACAAAACAAGCTAAATACAGGATTGGTATCAGAGGGAAGGCACTGGAATTATGAGGTATGGGGAAGCCTTCTCATACAAAGTGGGATTTTAGTTGAGACTAAAAGGAAATCAGTAGTCAGAGTAAGGAGGGAGAACGGTCTAGTCATGGACAGTCAGAGATAATATCCCATTCATATCCAATCTGTTCCTAAGTTTGATTGATTCCCCCCCCCCAAAATGTTTCTCTCTCTTTTTCTCTCCTACCATCACCATCCTAGTTAAGTAAATGAACTTGTCTGGACCATCTCAATATAACTGATCACCCTGCCTTTATTCTGTCCTCTCTCCAATCTATGCATAAATGGGATCAAATCACTAGCATTCTTAGTGCCCAGTGGATGTAATACAGACATTTTAGCCCAACATTCAAAGTTCTCCATAATCGGGCGCCATGTGCCCTGTCAAAGTTTATTTAACACTGGTTTTCTTGGGGGTTTGCCATTTTCGTTTTGTTTTTGCCCTTCAGAAATGTCATATATTAAAGAAGTCAGAACCATGACTGCCAGCGACAATCATTATCGGCAGAATAGGTGTAGATCAGGGCTTGAACTCTGATTGGAGGGGTGTCATATTTGTTCTTGAGTGTTCTTCATCCTCAAAGAGGACCATGACATCAGGGAGACGATGACATGCCTTGCTGTTGTCAGGGGTGGGGAACCTGTGGCCTCGAGGCTACATGTGACCTTCTAGTCCTTGGGTGTAGACTCTTATAGAACAAATCCTTTTATTAAGAGCATTTGCTATGTGAAGCTTGGATTCAGTCAAAGGGCCCCACTTGAGGACCTAGAGGGCAACACATGGCCTCAAGGTCTCAGATTCCCCACCTCAGAGTCTATCAAAGACAGCTAGCTAGATGGAGCAGTAGATAGAATACTGAGCCTGGAGTTGTTTGAACCTGAGTTCAAATATAATCTCAATTATTTATTAACTGTGTAACTATGGGTAACCACTTAGCTGTCATTTGCCGAAGTTTCCCTAGCTATAAAATGGGAATGATAATGGGGCCATCTGCCTGTTGTAAAAATCAAATAAGAAAATGTTTGTAAAGCTCTTAATACAAGGCTTGGCACATAACAGATCCTTAATAAATTCTTGCCCCTTACGTCCCTTGGATAAATCACTTCACCCTCTTGTTCACTTTTCAGTTTCTTCTCCTAGAAAATGATCTCTAAGACTCCCTTAAACCCTACAAGATTTTGTGGTTCTGGGTCAATGGAAATACAGCTATCCCTTCCACATTGCAACTTTTCCCATCATGGTTACAATATATCATGAGTCACCGTAAGAAATTAAATTGAAATTTCAAGAGAGTTTTGTGGAAATCACAGATGACACCCGAAGGCCAGTAGATGACTTTTTTTTAGAACCAGGAGAACATTGTACACAGCAACAGCCACAGTGTTCCTTGAGTGACTTCCAGAGAAAACACTGTGGAGTCTGAATGAAGAGCAAAGCAGACAATTTCCTTTTTTTGTTTTGTTTTGATGTTTTCTTTCTTGTGGTTCCTCTCATTTGTTCTAATTCTTCTATACAATATGACTAATATGAAAATATGTTTAATAGGTATATAGAGAGAGCCTATATCAGATTGCATGCTGTCTTGGGGAGGGGGGAGGGAGGGAAAGGGAGAAAATTTAAAACTTATGGAAGTGGATGTTCAAAACTAAAAATAAATAAACTCAAAAAAAAGAATATTTTTTTTAACATTGACCTACACATAGCCTGGGACCCAATACTTAATCTATTTTTTACAAGGTACTTGTAAGCAAGCAAGAAAAAGAAAAAAATCAGACTTCTCTGGTACAAAGGGAGAGCCAAAAAATTTTATACAAATTTTTCCAGATCTGAGGTGCACTGTGCTCCTCCCAGTCCCCGCCAACCCCACTCCACTCCCCAGGATGTGGAAGAGAAAAGTGTACAAGTATTAGTGATCAGGCTGCAGGTCCCAGCTTATAGGACACCAGAGCAGTAAGTGGCAGGTTTTAGGACTGTGGTCAGTAAAGATTGACAGCAACCAGAACGAGTCTGGCACTTGATCTGAGATACTGGCCCAAACCTCCCAATGTCATTTCCCCCAAACAGCTCTCTATATCAAGAGCTGTGATCTGCAGGTAGCCAGAAACAATGAGCAGCATCACACCAAGGGGATGAATTCTAAGCGCCTCATTGTCCGCAGAGGACAGCCCTTCACCATCACTCTACACATCAACCCAGTGGGTCGAGAATTCTTTCGGGTTTTAAAGAAGGTCACCCTTGTGGCTCAGACAGGTGAGTAACCTTGTCCAAGGCTGAACACATTTCCGGGGGCTGAAAAATATTGTTCTTCTTGCTCATTTAGAGGTTGCTAGGTGGTGCAGTAGATAAAGAGCTGAACTTGGAGTAAGGAAGATCTGAATTCATATTAAGCCTCAGATACTAGCTGTGTGACCTTGGACAAGTCACTTAAAGTCCTTGGCACATAGCAGGTGCTTAATAGGTACCTGATCCTTTCCCTTTTCTTCCATATGTGAGAAGGCACTGAAAGGTAAAGACACAATTACATCCAATATTAGACACCCTCCAGCCAGCAGACTGGCCCAAATCACTGATGCCACACCACTGGCTAGAGATTACAGGGCCCAAGTGATAGAACTTATGGAGACGGGGAACCCAGTTATTAGCGGGAGGATATCACTGAGAGGCAAATAGAAGGACAGTTAAGTTCAAGAGAGTTTGGTGACTCTACCCCATACCCTTGTATTAAAAAAGTACTGGTCATAGGCAGTCTCACCAGTACCCTGATCTATCCACTCTGCACCATCTAGCTGCTATAGGTGAAATATATTGGAACACATATCTCTCTATACCTCACCTCCCCACTCCTTTGTGCTCACACTACCAGCTCAAATGATAGCTATTATTTATTATTATTTTTATTATAACACTACATTCACATACCTTAATTTTTTAGACATGTCTCCTTTCATTTTATTTCTTGAGAAACACTGCAATGCATGTTAACTTGAGTTAACGCATGTTATCAACTGAGCCAAAGGTACCAAGTGCCAGACTGATCCCTTTGTGTCACTTCAGGAAAACAGCCTTCCAAGGCAAACAAGACCAAAATCAAATTCCCAATCACCAGTCAAGGTAATGCTAAATGGTGGAGTGCAGTGGTAGAAGACAGAGACATCCAAAGCTGGACCATATCGGTGACCACGCCTGCTGATGCCATCATTGGTCACTACTCCCTCCTGCTGCGGATCTCCCGAAGGACTCAATACCCCCTGGGCCACTTTACACTTCTCTTTAATCCCTGGGGACGAGGTAAGTTCTAATTCTAGGGCATCAGCTCTCTGGGGAGGGATATGGACCCAGAGGACCTGTGTCTAGCGTGTAGACACTAGTGTGTAGATAGAGCACTGAGTCTGAAGTCAGAAAGACCTGGGTTCGAGTCTGACCTCTTACTAGCTATATGATTCTGGTCACTTCATCTGTCTGCCTCAGTTTCTTCATTTGTAAAATGGAGCAATAACATCAAATCTCTCAGAGTTGGTGTGAGGTTAAAATAAGAAAATTGTGAGGATAAAGGAATAAGGAAGGATAAATGAAATTATAAGAAAAAATAACTTTCTAATATTTTTGTTGGTTATTTTTTAACATACATTTTAAAAATTTTGAGTTCCAAATTTTCTCCTTTCATCTAACCCCTTTCCTATTCATTGAGAAGGCAACCAATATGATGAGATGGCATTTGTAAAGCACTTTTCAAATCTTAAAGTGATAGATATATATACACATATACACATATGTGTATATATACACACATATATATGCTAGCTATCACATATATACATATATACACATATGTACACACACACACACACACACACACACATATATATATATATATATATATATATATATATATATGCTAGCTATCATCATCATCACTATTATCTCCCAGTTGAAGGCTCTTCCTTAGGTTCAGCGGCACAGCCAGTTAGGTGATGATCTCTACCGTCAATCCCAGAATTCAATGACTCTAAATGCTCTCTCTATTAACAAACTCTTTATCCAGACTCTTCATTCATTTCTTCATTTGGTTTCTTTTATTAAAAAATTTATTTAACTTTTAATTTACAGAATAAAACAAAAATTTCCATAACACTATATAATAAAAATATGATTGCACATGGAATAACAAATCTATTATGGACAACTTGCCATATCTTTTAAATATATAATGAAGTTATGACATCAGTTTCCTCCCTTGGTTTCAATCCAGACAGATCACTGTTACCCATTATTAGTTCTGTGGAGGAGGAAGGTAGAAAACGCCATGGACTGGCCACAGGAGGACCCACTTTCATCAGCAGCCTCTTCTTTCTAAGGCTTTCCTTCAGCTCCCAAGAAAATGGAAGTTTAACCCATAAGGAAAAAAATCTTGTTATTTTTCATGGTGGTCTATTCAGAGGGAAGCCGGTAAATGTGTAATAATAAAGTCTTTATTTATTGGGGAAATGTACACAAATACACCCTTTTAAGTTTAATCTAAGTCATTAACATTTTCTCAATTGCTTTCTTAAGTATAGACGATTTATAAAACAATAAATCAAGCCCTGATTCGTAGCACTTGCCTACTCCCAAGAAGTACATTCTCACACTGAGGATTTAACAACTGGCTTTCAAGAGTCCATCTGAACTGGTTCTAGCCACTTTGGGTCAGCTGGAACAGAAATTTATGATCAGCCTCAGCTAGTAGCATCCACTTGTCGGGTGTTCACTGTATCTATTTCTATAGAATTTGTAGATAACATAAAGGTGACACACTGGTGACAGAGAGTTTAACAGGCTAGAACAAGGGCTGACTCTAACAAGGTGGAATTCAAGAGGAATCAATGCAAAGTCTTACCCCTGGGTCCAAAAAATAATCACCAGAAATAAAAGATGAAGCAGCACTGACAACAATTTACCTGAAAACTATGATTGGGAAGGAGAGCTAAGTGAATTGCAAGTCATCTATGTGTGACAACCAAAAAATGAATGGGATTTTGGGTTGAATTGAGAGGCATCATTTCCAGGGATAGAAGTGATAGTCCTTTGCACTCTGCCCTTGGCAGACCACATGTGAAATATTGTGTTCAGTCTTGGGGGCCATCCTTCGAAAAGGACACTGATAAATTCAGTATGCAGCAGAGGAGAACAGCTAGGAGGGTGACATGGAGATGGGCTTAAACACCTGTAGATGTTCACATGGAGATGAGAGTACTCAGGGGTGACATATAAGTTGTGTTCAAATAATTGAAGGACTGTTAAATGGAAAAAGAAGTAGGTTTCTCTGGTCTCACAGGGCAGGACCAAGAGCTTTTTTGTTTTTCATTTCAGAGTCATGTCTGACTCTTGGGGACCCCATTTTGGAGTTTTCTTGGCAAAGATACTGGACTGGTTTGCCATTTCCTTCCCCAGCTCATTTTATAGATGAAGAAGCTAAGGTAAATTGGGTTAAGTGACTTGCTTAGGGTCACACAGCTAGTGATTGTCTGAGACTTGATTTGAACTCAGTCCAGCACTCTCTCCACTGTGCCACCTACCTACCACTTGAACAATTTAAATATATACAAAAGATGCAGAATAAATACAATATAAATGTGAATTAGTTCCGAAGGGCATAACTACTTGGCAGGATCAGGAAGGTTAAATACATTGGCTTGTTAGGATCTGCCTCCAGGAGCTTTATCCTGTCTGCAATTGGAAGTGTCTCTGTGGGCGCCAGCATTTTATCGACTTTTCTCATCTGCAGTGTAATTAAATCAATTGTTTTCAAAAATCCATCATAGGTTCCAGGGATATCTAAACCTTACTTGGGCACTGATAGATCATCAGTACTCATTAACTGATGGGATGCTTGGAATTGTGTCCTCTTGACCTCAACAAGAAAATTTCATCAAGATAATGCACAAAGGAGTGTCCTGATTTTAAGTCTAGAACTTAAAAAAAAAGATCATAGCCCATAATGAAGGAATGCAGCTATGTGGCTGGAAATGAGTGTCTACAATGAGATGCCACCTTCTTTTTCTGGAGAATTCCAAGTTTCAGGAGCACCTTCAAACCTTGGCTTGAGTTTACTGAGAGCTGTTGAGCTATCTTCATAGAAGATATCCAGAAGGAAGGGACTGATGGCTCAAGAGTTGAGTATGGGATATGGGGAACTGGAGAGAATTTGAGGGTCCTGGAGCCATTTCTTCTAGAGTCTTTCCTTCCCTGTATCCTTGGGGTCATTTTAATTGCCCCCGTCAGTCTAGAGAGGAACTAGGGCATCTGGGCAACTAGAAATCAACTTGAGGAGATGTGTGTTGCCCTGGTTCTGAACTTCTTAGCAAATAGGAAAGCCACCTTGATAAACACCCATATATTTTTTCTCAAGTTCCCCAACCTTTCCTTTCAGGTTAGAAGAACTGGAACTCTTAGAGTGGAAAAAGTCTGTGAGGGTTCTAGATCAACTTAGAACACTCAGAGTAAAAGAAGTCTAGCTCTCATTTTTCTCCTACCTCAATGGCATATGCATCCCTTTCCCCCACCCCACCTTCTCTCTCCCTGCCATGCTAGGTCAGAAGAAGGATACAGGGAGTTTTTCAGAATCCTACTCAGATGTTCTTTTCCCGTAGAAACACTTTTGTATCACAACTTGAACTTGGCATTTCATTGACCACTTCTTTGAGAAGAAGCATATAGACCCACTCAGAAATCCATTGAGCTCCTGTTCTGCTTGTGTGATGCGAATTTCATCTCTTTTGAAGCTGTCAATTCCATCTTACAGTGGTTTGTTCTACCTTCAGTCAGTCAGATGACAGTCCACAACACTACTTAGGGAAGGCTCATTAAATTTGCCTTATCAGTCAGTGAGATCATAGGGTGTTATGGGGGACTGAATCTCACTCAATAAAGCAGACCTGCCTTTTCCTGAGATAGCACAGGGGATAGGAGAGGTGGCACAGTGGATAGAGTGCCAGGTCTGGAGTCAGGAAGATGGGTCTTCCTGAGTTCAAACCTGACCTCAGACACTTATTAGCTGTGTAACCCTAGGCAAGTCATTTAACCTTCTCTGCCTCAGTTTCTCATATGTAAAATGAGCTGGAGAAGGGAATGGCAAACCATTCCAGTATCTCAGCCAAGAAAACCCCAAATGTGATCATAAAGAGTCAGATGACCAAAACAGCTGAACAACCACAAATGAAAGAGGAGAGAAGCTGGTATTTAATGAGAACTAGGGAAATGAACCAATCAAGAAGAATTTATTTAGTGCTTACTAGTTTGCCAAGCCTTGGGGATACAAAAGAAAAGTAAGGAAAAAGAAAACAACCAGTCCCTATCCTCAAGGAGCTTATATTTGAATGAGAAAATAGGTGATAGATTGTATAAGATCAATAAATACAGAGGAGGCAAAAGGGCATCTTAGAAGAGATGGCACCTGTAGCTAAGGAGAACCAGAAGAGGGTCCTTGAGGAGGTGCTGCTTGAACTGAATCTTAAAAAAACCCAGGGTGTCTAGGAGTTAGAGACTAGGGGTGAGCATTCAAGACATGGGCAGCAGCTGGTGCGAATTAGATGGAATGTTGTATTCTAGAAAAAAACAATAAGGCCAGCATTGCTGAACATTGCAGAGTATGTGAAGGGAATACGTCACAAATATCCCAAGGTCAAGAAGGACCCAGGTTATGAGGAGCTTTAAATAACCAAACACAGGACTTCATATTTGATCTTGGAGGCAATGGGGAGCCACTGAAGTCTGGCAGAAACAGGGAGGTGACACGGTCAGACCTACACTTTAGCAAAGTCACTTTGGAAGCTAAGTTGGAGAAAGATTGTAGACAAACGAAAGAAACAAGAAAGAAAAGAAACATTTTTTGAATGCACAGGAGCAAATCAATCGATCAACCAATAAACACTTAAGTGCCTACTATGTGCCAGGCTCTGTGCAAAGTGCTGAGTATACAAAAAGAGGCAAAAGACAGTTCCTGTCTTCAAGGAGCTTACAATCTAGCGAAGGAGACAACGTGCAAACATATATACAAAGCAAGCTATATGCAGGATAAATAGAAAATAATTAACAAAGGAAAGACACTAGAAATAACATAGGTTGAAAAAGACTTCCTCTTTAGAAGTCAGGATTTTAGTTGAGATTTAGAGGAAGTCAGGGAGGTCAGTAACTGAGGCAGAGGAGGGAGAATGTGCCTGGCATTGAGGCCAATCAGAGAAAATGTCCTGAGCTGAGAGATGGAATATCTTAGTCTTAGAACAGTCAAGACAACAGAAGGAAGGCCAGAAAGAATCACAAACTAACAGCATAGCTTTGAAAATTACTTGTTAAATTTATTCTGTAAAGAAAAAACAAACTGTATGTTATAGAGATGTGCAGTTTCTTGTACAATGCTCTTTTTCTATCCCTCTCTATATGGGAAATGCCCATTGTATTTGGTGTTTGTCAAGTTCAGAATTAAAAACCAAAAGCAACAAATACTGTGTTGGAAAATGCTCTCCACATCCAGAGAAAGAATTCTGGAGCCTGAATGCAGACCAAAATGTACTATTTTCACTTTTTTGGGTTTTTGGTTTTTCTTCCTCCTGGTTTTCCCTTTTGTTCTGATTCTTCTTTCCCAACATGACTAATGTGGAAATAAATTTAACATTATTTTGTATCAGATTACTTGCTGTCTTAGGAAGAGGGGAAGTAAGGGAGGGAGAAAATTTGGAACTCAAAATTTTACAAAAATGAATATTGAAAAGTATCTTTACATGTAATTGGAAAAAAATGATTTAAGTGCAAAAACAAGATGGATTGGAATGGGGAAAGATGAGGCAGAGAAACCCATTAAAAGACTATGGAAATAATCCAGCTGAGAGCTAATGAGAACCTGAATTGGAATGGAAGCTATGTGAGGCACGAAGAGATGTATGGACAAGATATTACATGGCAATTTTAAAAGATCTTTTGGGTAAGGATTTTTAGGAAAATGTCTAACAGTGCAAATGTACATCAATCAAAATCAACTTATATGAAATGAAAATATAATTTTAAACAATCTCTCTCAAGATAGATACTTACTGATGCCAACAAATAGCACTAAACTCAATAACAAATGAATACATTTCCTAGGATTATCTTGGGTTTACTTGACACAAAGTCAGGTGGCCTACCAGCTCTAAATCCAAAATATGAGAATGAAAAGAAGAAGGGAAGGGATAAAAAAAGAGTCAAAAATATGGCCAGGCTATCTCCTCTGCTCATCAAAAAAAGACAGTGGATATCCTGTATAGCTCTTCATTATATCCTTTCCACTTCTTTCAGTCTAGTCAAGCCACTTCTAAGAGTCCAACAAAAATTACCATCCTCCTTACTATCTTGTGCACCTGAGGGTTAGAGCCAAAACTATATCTTCTGCGGGTCTATGTCAGATTTGATTCCAGGTCCACTTGGGGTTATCCATTTTCAAGAGCCATGTTGGATTTGAATCAAGAAAGTCCTGCCCTATTAATAATAGAAAGACATCACCTCAACCTAGTCACAAAGTCCATCACTGCCCTTTTTCTAAGACCTACTATTTTAACTGTACTTGAGAGGGTTAGGGTAAGTGTGGGGAGGAAGGGATATTATTTTTCCTTCCTTCCAAATAGTCAGAAGGTGTCAATTCATAATTATGATGTTAGAAACCTCATAACATCCCTGGCATTCTCCCCTGCTCTCCACCAAAGAAAGCAGACTCACATAGTCTGGTAGGAGTGGTAAGACCGAGTCTTCTCCTTTTCCCCAAAGCTAGGAAGACCTCTACTGACCCTGGTCTTTTCCCCCTGAGTGAATGGAAGTTATGACGCTGAGAATAACTCTGGGAATCACGCTTGCTTTGATATTGTTCATTTACCCTTCTAGAAGATGCAGTGTTCTTGGCGAATGAGGCACAGCGCAGGGAATATTTGCTGAATCAGAATGGCCTCATCTACCTGGGCACATCAGATTGCATCCAGCCTCAGCCTTGGGATTTTGACCAGGTATTGGGACTCCTAGGGTAAGATGGACAAGAGGGGTTGAGATGCAAATCTCAGAGATGGAATTTCCAATTTCCTTGGCCTCTGTGCATCTCAGTAGGAAAACGTTGCCCTCCAGACTAACCTCTTGATGGACAAACACCTGCTAAAGCATGGAGGACGAGGATGAAGAAACAGGATGTAGAAAGAGCTCTTCATTGAGCAGAGAGAGTAGAGAAGAGGGGCCAACTAGACTAAAGAAGAGGGGAGGGTAAATTCTGGAGAAGGATGAGTTGAAGGATACCTTAGGTTAGGAGCCTATTTTACAAAGGACTCATTTGAGGGTCATTGACACATTCACTTTGCATTGCAATTACAGTTGGAGATCAGTACCATTGATCTCAGCCTGAGTTTACTGGAAGTTGATAAGGAAGTCAACCAGTGGAGCAATCCTGTACATGTGACTCGGGTACTTGGAGCCTTGGTAAGCGAATGGTATGGAGAAGCACAGTGTGTGTGTGTGTGTGTGTGTGTGTGTGTGTGTGTGTGTGTGTGTGTGTGTGTGTGTGTGTGTGTGTGCCTGTCTTTCTGAATGTCTATGTCTGTTTCTGTGTCTGTATTTACAAAATAAATATGAAGCAGTTAGGGAAGGGAAGGCACAAGTGGTGGCAAGGTAGGGGGAATAGTAACAGGGGAAGATCCAAAAAAAGGTGGTACCAAGCTTTACATTTCACTCTAGCACCTAGTACAGAGTTCTACACACAGTAGGCTTTTAATAAATGTTGTTGATGACTCACTTTGGAAATAAGTGACAACCAAATTTTAAGTACCAGGTTTTTAATCCCACTACCTCCTAGAGGCTAGGGCTCTTGCAAAGTATTTATCTTTAATATTTGCTATTTACATATTCACAGATATTTGGTTTTGAAATTGTACTTAAGAATCTAAAAGTCGGGATTACCCATAATAACACTTCTTAGAGATTCTCCTCGTGCTTTTCCCAGTGTAAAACCCTTCCTCAAGAATTTTTCACGTGTGAATCTGGTCACCTCGATGACAAGATGGGTGATAGGCAGAGGTTTAGGCTAGGAAAGGGCATAGAAGTGTCCTGGAATAAATTAGGAGAGAATGAGAAAGAGAAGAAGGAGAGGAGGCAGAGCAGAGATGGAAGAAAGGAAAAGGAAGGAAGAAGGGAAAGATGGAGAGGAGAAAGGGAGAAAGAGAAGCAGCAAGAAATAAGGACAAAAAAAGAAAAATGAAGGCAGTTCTAGGGGACACTCATCCTGGAAGTAGGATCTTTTCCATATATCACTTCCATATGGCACAGGGCCTTTCCCAATGAGGTGCCCTAGAAGATCAATAGTAACTTCTCAATCTCATTCTCGATTCTCTAACAGCTCAATGACGCAAAGGAGAGGAAGATTCTGGCCACATCCCAAACACAAGATTCTGAGGACATGAAATTCCTGTATAAGCGCAGAGGGAGCCTGCCCATCCTCCGGCATTGGCTCACTGGCCAAGGGCGGCAAGTGCCTGATGGGCAGGCCTGGGTGTTGGCAGCTGTCACCTGCTCAGGTAAACGTCACTTCCTACCTGTCTAGCTCCCAGAGCTCATTAGCTTCACTGCTTTTCTATGCTTTGAAAGGAATACTCTCTCCTTCTCAGAATATTCTATCTTCCTCCAAACACAGATGAAACATAACCTTAACCCTACCCTGCGCCTCAAGGTTCCTTCCCTGAGACCCTACGTATGTAGATGTGTGGATACCCATACATAGGCATACATAGTTATGCACATATCTGTACCTAAATTATATTACAATGTTTCTATGTGTTCTTTTTGCATTCATTTGCAGATTTTATTTAAAAGTCTTTTTTTAAAAAATATTTATTTTATTTTTTGTTGTTACATTTTGAGTTCCAAGTTATCTCCCTCACTCCCAAAAAAGCATTAAAGAGGTTAAGATATCTATATCTATCTATCTATATCTACATACATGTATGTGTGTATGTATACAATACAATACATACTACCATTTATCAGGAATTCGTCTGGAGGTGAGATAGCATTTTCTTTCACAAGTCCTTTGTAGCTGGTTTGAACGTTCATATTACTCGATAAGGGCAGCTAGGTGATTCAGAGGATAGACAGAGTGCTGAACCTGGAGTCCAGAAGGCTAATCTTCATGAATTCAAATTCAGCCTCATACATTTACTAGTTGTGTGACCAAGTCACTTCACCCTGTTTTCCTCAGTTTTCTCATCTGCAGGAAATTGCAAACCACTCCAGTATCTTTTCCAAGAAAATCTTCAAATGAGGTCACAGACATGACTAAAACAATTCAGCAACAACACATTACTCAGAATAGCTCAGCCACTTACAGTTAGTTACTCTTCGAACAATATTGTTGTTACTGTATACAGTGTTCTCTTGCTTCTGCTTGTTTCACAACGCATTAGTTCATGCAAGTCTTTTCATATTTTTCTAAACCAACTTGCTCATCATTTCTTACAGCACAATAGTATTCTATCACACCATAGACCACAGCTTCTTTAGTCATTCTGCAATTGATGGGCATCCCCTCAATTTCAAGTTCTTTGCCACCAAAAAGAGCTGCTATAAACATATCAGAACATATCAGTTCTTTTCCTTTTTCCCTGATCACCTTGGGAAACAGACCTAAGAGTAGCATTGTTAGGTCAAAGGGCATACACAGTTTTATAACTCTCTAGGTATAATTCCATATTTCAAAACCTTTATATGTTCTTTTCTTAATGGTGCGTCTGTTCAATTAGAGTATGAGTTCCTTGAACTGTATTTAGGGACTATATCTTTTCCTTTCATTGTGATTCCCACATCACATACTATAGTGCTCTGTAAAGATATAGAATGCAAAAAATATTCTTCACCATGCTGCCACTGGCCCAACTTACCCACTATCCCCTTCTCCCATCCAGTGCTGAGGTCCCTAGGTATTCCTGCCCGAGTTATCACAATCTTCGACTCAGCCCAGGGCACAAAAGGAGCCTTGACTGTGAATGAATATTATGATAAGGATGGGCTTCAGAGTGGAGAGGACCAAGCAAGCCGAATCTGGTAAGGAAACCCCAGAGGGTGAAAGGATAGGATGTGGATAGAGACTGAATGAAGGCAAAGGGGAACATAAAATAAGGAGGCCACCCAGAGTCATCTGTCCCACCTCCTCTTTCCATCATTACCATGATAGGGAGAGCCCCTAGACACACACTCAAGGGGTAGAAGCAAATGAGGCAATAACTACCTATAAGCCCTACTTCTAGTCCATCAACAAGCATTTACTACATGCTTATTCCGTAGCAGCGAATGTGTCAAGTGCTGGGAATACAAAGAAAGGCAAAAACCAGGTCAGTAAAAAGAACCATTCTCCAGCCTCTTCCTTTCTGGATTTATGCCACGATTCTGCTACATTTTTGTTCCTTCTTTAATAAAGGTCTATTTTGGTGCCACTCCACGGTATAAAGGAAATCTCAAAGGCCAGGTCACAAAAGCTCTGATAGGACCTATCAGACTGTGGAAGTCTTGTGTTCATTATTCAGAGACCAACCTAAGTTCAGAAAGGGTCATCTCCAGAAAGTTAGCCACCAGGCACTAACTCTTTTTGACCACAGAAACAAGAGGAAGAAGGAGGAGGAGGGGGAGGGGGAGAAGGAGAGAAGAAGATGATGATGATGATAACGGAGGATGATGAAGATGATGATATGATGACGGTGATGATGAATCTCCTAAGGTTTATCAGAGCAAGCTGGAATCTGCATTGGTCAATAGAATACTCTCACTGACAAAATCAGGGCTCCCTTAAATACTGAAGTCTCCTATTTCTCGAGCCTCATTAGTGCTCCTTTCTCACTTCCATTTTTCCCTTTTGCTACTCACAGCATCTTCCAAGTCTCAACTGAATGTTGGATGGCAAGACCTGATCTGTCCCCAGGTTATGGAGGATGGCAGATTGTGGACACAAGCCTTCATAAGGAAGGTAGAGCTAATGGTAAGGATGGAAAACCAGTCAAGGATGAGGAAGGGGCAGAGGGAGAAAGACATGGTGAAATTAGCTGTTAAGTCCTTATACTTACACTACTCCATGGTTTCTTCTGCCACCATCTTGAGGATTCTTACAATCTACTGCATAACACATCACTTCTCGATCAAAGCAAAAATGCTGATGCTTCTCATTAGCCCTACCACCAAAGGATTATAATGCCCTTAGAACTCCCCTAAGACCCCCACTTTCACAAACTCTATTTCCACTTCTCACACTGATCCTGAGAGAGGAAGAAACTAAGCAAGGCAGGAGAGGAAGGAGAATTGAGAGGAATAGGGTATGCGGAAAGTCAAGGAGACTTCTCTTGCTCTGGGGCAGCTCCTCTCCTTCAGGGGTGGCCAGACCTTTTCTCTAACCTGACCTTTTCTCTCTCTCTCAGTCTTGGTGACCTGTGATCTAGTTCCAGTTAGGGCAATCAAGGAAGGGGCTCTGGAGCTTAGCCCTGTGATGCCAGCCCTTTTTGCCTCACTCAATGCTTCCTGTGCAGTCTGGATGAAGGACAGGGATGGTACAGTGGTTCGAGCTGATGCCAGCCCCAAGTACGTGGGCAACAACATCAGCACCAAAGGTGTTGGAGGGGATCGTTGTGAAGACATCACCCAAAACTACAAATACCATGAAGGTACAAAGCCAGGCAGAGCAGTGACTCTCCTGACACCCAGCAAAGCACTTTATATATATATATATATATATATATATATATATATATATATATATATATATAAAATCTCATTTAATCTGATCAAATAGGAGTAGGATGAAAGGTACTTTTAAACTAAATGACTAGTGTAGTGGGGCAGTGGATAGAGCATTGGGCCTGGAGTCAGGAAGACCTAAGTTCAAATCCAACCTCAGATAATTACTAGCTGTGTGATACTGGGCAAATCACTTTGCCTCTGTCTGCCTCAATTTCCTCAACTGTAAAATGAAAAGGAAATAGCAAGCCACTCCAATATCTTTGCCAAGAAAACCTCAAATGGGGGGCAGATAAAAAGTTGGATATGACTAAAACAATTGAACAATGATGATAACAAAAGATTTCCCCAGTCAATAATGAGCTATCTTTCCCCTCACCTAGCATTTTTGGTATCTCTCTTTCTGACCTCTTACGACTTTTAAAAATCTCACTCTATTTTCTACATATTGTTTACATATTATTTGAAATTACTCAGCTAAGATCACTCAACCCCAGTAATCAAAGTTAGCATTCATTCATGTAGATTTGAATGTTTACAAAGCACTTTATACATATATTCTCTTTGCTCCCCACCACAACCCAGGGTGGTAAGGCTAGTATTAGTTCCATTTTACAGATGGGGCTGAGTCTGGTAAATGTCTGAGGCAGCATTTGAACACAGGTCTGCATGACTCCCAGTCTCACACTCCAGATTAAACTCTCCACGAAGGCAGAAATTGTATCTTGTCTAAAATTTTATTTTCCCCTAACATCTAATATAGTGTTCTGCATTCAGCAAGTACTCAGCAAATGGTCATGAATTTAATTGCTTTACAATTTACAGAGTTTTCCATCCAGATCTGATAAGAAAACTAAAATGATTTACCCATAGTCATTTGGTGAACTCCTACACTAGGCACCTTCATGGTAACCATATTGGTGTCCTATGAAGGTATGCTGAATCCTAGAGAACACTCTATGGAAAAACTGGAACAATGGGTAGAAACAATAGGGAGGTAGATTTCATCCCAACACAAGAAAAAGCTTCCTGATAATTCAGTTATCCCAAAGTAGGATGAGCTGCCTCAAAAGGCAGAGAGTTGTCACTTTGAGAAATCTTCAAGCAAAGGCTTTGAGTAGATGACTGCTTGCTGGAAATGTAAGGGGAATCGACATTCAGGGTTGGACTAGATGATCTCTGGAATTTCCTTCAACTGGCAATTTTGTGATATTTGTGATGTTAAAAAAGGCTGCTCATTGATTTAGAAAGTTAAACTCTAGATCCTCAATGTGAACAACTTTGATCAGCTCCTTTTTATTATAACAAATCCTAGAATTCTGAAGTGCCTTTGTAACACTACAGTCTGAGCAGATTGCAAACCACAATACATCTTAATTCACGTCTTTTACTCAAGAACAACCACATCTCTATCTGAAGCCATAAAGGACCTTTGAGAACATGCAATCCAGTGATTCTTAACCTGGGGTCCATGGATTTCCAGGAGTTCCATTAGCAGATTTGTAAAGTTCTACAAAGTTGGATGGAAAAAAATATTTTGCCAATTGTATTTCAATATAATTCCTTTTGTAAGCTTGTGTACTTTATCTTATATATTTAAAAACATTATTCTAAGAACCGGTCCATAGTTTTCACCAGATTGCCAAAGGTCAGCTATGACACACAAAAAGGCTAAGAACCCTTGATCCAACCACTAGAGGTTGAGAGGTGAGTTTTCTATATCTTTCATTCTTCAGGATCTTCACAAAACAGAGAACTATTGGAGAAAGTCTGGAAAGAGAGAGCTGAATCCGGGAAGGTCAACGGGCTCTCCCTCAGTCCAGAGACATGGGGTCCTCTGCATATGCTCTTGCATTCACCCAGCTCCATGCCTTTGGATGGAGATTTGGAGGTAGCTGTGACACTCTTTAACTATACTACAAAAGAGAGGACTATGGAGCTGGTGATAGGGATCCAGGCCATGGGCTACAAGGGAGTCACCACCACTCAGCTCTACAAAAAGAAGTTACCCCTTACATTGCAAGAACATGAAGGTAAAACACATTTCCACACTGCCCAGGCACAGTGCCCTCTGAGAAATAGCCTCAAAGAAAGTTTTGGCAGGTCAATGATACTTAGATCAAGTGGCCCTGTTTTTACCTGTTTAGCAGATTTCTTCCAGAGTAAACACAAACATGTTCTCAATTTCCCCCAAAGGATCACCACATTCAGTCCTACTTAAGCTATGGAAGCCCACTTCAAAAATTTTATTAGGGTAATGGCAGTTTAACCATTACATAGCTTGTTTTAAATGGTCTTCCTCCAGCCTTTCGCTCTCTTCCCTTGGTTTCTATTCCTCTTGTGTTTCAGTTAAAACCATCAGTACCAGTTTTTCCTCTTCCAATTTTGTGCAAAGCCCTCCTGAGAACAGCATCCTGAGATTGACAGCGGTGGCAACCCATACAGATCCTGAGATTAGCTACTTTGCTCAACAAGACATTGCCATCTGTAAACCACAGCTCATCATTGAGGTTAGTTAGGGGTTGCTCCTTACCTGAATTACTTTCCTGAATTATTCTGTCCCATCAAATCATATCCCTGCTTCAAGAGATGGCATCTGGCCCCTCCAGGGGAAAAGAAGGAGCAGAAAGTGCCGCAGAGTGAGCCATGACAATTTTATTGTAATGGCTAGGAGACCCTGTGTACAAGGAGATTTTCTTTCTGTATTCAAGAGATATTTATTCTTTTTCCCACAGAGACTTCCATCTTACAATGTCAGATCTAAACTTCTATCTTCCTCAATTGTGAAGATTTTCTTTTTTTTGGTTTTTAAATTTTATTTTCAGATCCAAATTCAAAATAAATTCCCTCATTACCTAGGAAGAAAGGAAGTAAAGGAATGAAGGGAAGGAGAGGAGAGAAAGAAAACAGGAAGATAAAGAAAGAAAAGAATGGAGGAAAAAAGGAAGGAAAAGAGAAAGGAAGAGAGGGATGGAGGAAAAGAAAGATAGAAACATAAAAGGAAGAAGAAAAGGAAGGAGGAAGACAGGCAAGGAAGGAAGGAAATAAGTTTCAATCTGCATTCAGAGTCCAACAATTTTCTATCTGGAAGTGGATAGCAGGGTGGGAAGGCAGCATATTTCATCATGAGTGAAAGTTCTCTTCAATTACAGACAATAGATGCTGACCCTCTAGAGATTTCTTTTCTCTTTGTGTAGCCTCTGGCCTTGAGCTCAGGCTGGTGTCAGGATTCAAATTGTGACCACGGCATCACGTAGGAGGGTATGTGGAGACTAGGAGTATTGTGTTGATGTGGGAAAGGAGTAACTTTCATTCTGTGTAGTTCTTCACTTATAGTCACTACCATGATAAACATGTCCTTGATACATTCCAAGCCTACCCTTGGTGGGTATGATGAGGTCTACTTCTCCCCACAGGTGCCAGACATGGTAAGACTATATGAACCAGTCACAGCCTCCATCTATGTTCAGAATAAGTTGGATTCTCCCATGGAAGACTGTGTGATCACCATATATGGAAAAGGACTCATTTACAGAGAGAAGACCTATAGGTAAAAAGCTGCTAAGAGAAGGGTGACTGTCCCTTTCTTCTCACTAAAACAATCAAGGCTCTAAAGACCAATAGAAGATTTAGGGTTGGTGACCAATAGCCATGACTCATGAGAACATAACCCAAATGTCTTCCAGTTATTTGTTGATTCAACTGTTTGTTCGTTCATTCATTCATTTCAAGATTGTCTCCCTATCTCATCCAAGTTGGAAGTCCAAGGGCTATGCCACTTATCAGGCATGGGAGCTCTGACCTACTCCATTTCCACCCTACGCAGATTCACCCTTCCTTCGGCAACTTGGTGCCCCCTTCTTGGGGCTTACCATATTAATGCTGATCTTAGTGCAGGCACCAAATGGGCATACCCTGTTGCAGTTCAGACATCTGGAACTCCAGAGATTAACCTTCTCAGAAGCTGGAATCATAGGCCCATACCAACATGCCAAGTCTTTCACTTACTCTTTTGTTAGAAAATAAACTTAGTGTTCAGTGTCACAAATATGACCTACCACATCTCCAGGGACTGAGAATGGATAGACTTTGGATTTGGATGAGGCAGTCTTGACTGAACTCTGACACTACCTTCCTACCAAGAGTTCTTTATACCAACAGAATCATGAGGTAGGAGTAATTGTACCCATTTTCCTGTTGGGGAAACTAAGGCTCATGTAAATTAAGTGACTTAATTAGGGTTAAAGAGACTATGATGTATCAAGAGGTAGTACTTGAACCCAGGTTTTCTTGACTCCAATTCTAGCCTTTCATCCATCAGTGTGCTGCTTACATCTAGCTATCCTCTCTAAAGCCAGTGTCAGTCTGATATAAAGCCATGGCGTCAATTATCTAACACCCACCCAGCCCCTGACTCATTTATAAAGACTGGAACTAGTACTAAGGGGCAACTAGGTAGTACCATAACACACAGAGTGCCAGGCCTGGAGTCAGGAAGACATCTTCCCAAGTTCAAAGGTGGCCTTAGAATATTTACTAGCTGTGTGACCCTGGGCAAATCACTTAGCCCTATTTGCTTGTTTATCTCCCTCACAATCAGTTCCGGTTTTAGCAGCAAGATGTATTATATCATTTCACTGCTGAGTTTACTCTCTGAATCTCGCAAGTGGCCACCTAAAGAAGAAGAGGGAGAGGAAGAGGGGAAGAGATGGAGAGAGAGACAGAGACTGAGACAGAGGGAGAGGGAAAGGAAGGGATGGGAGAGAGATCCTCCCCAGAACAGTTTAGATTAACCAACAGTGGTACAGGACAAGGACTAAGGAAGGGGAAAGGGAACAAGTATTAAAGTACAAAGCATTTATAAATACCTCCTAACCCTGAGAGGTAGGTGCTATTATTATCCCCATTTTACAGTTGAGCAAATTAAGGCAGACACAAGTTCAGTGACTTGCCTACAGCTAGAAAATGTCTGAGGCTGGATTTGGACTCAGGTCTTCCTGTTTCCCAAGTTCTTCCACAGTTCCACCTAGTTGCTTAAGAAAAATAGGACTAAAATACAGCAACCTAATTTTCGCTTATTTGTTGTTGTAAATTTCAGATTAGGATCTGTCTGGCCTGGAAATTCCCTCTACTGCCCGATCCAGTTCACTCCAACCCATGCAGGGCTCCAAAGGCTCATCGTGGAAGTGGACTGCAACATGTTCCAGAACCTAATAGGCTACCAGAGTATCAATGTGATGGTGCCTTTATCTCCATCTTGAGTTTGCCTGACGCATTTTCCCACCCTTAACTCCCTCCATGGTTGCAAAATGACACACTCAGAAACACAAGCTTGAGAGAACTGTGGGGAGAGGCACCTTGCTTAAAGTCTAACATGTCAGATTCTCTAATGTGTTAATATCATTTCAGGGTGGGAAGGAAGGCGCTCTTCTCAACCCAAATCATTCCTAAGCCTCTGGTATGAACAAAATAGATTCAAGAGATTGTAGGGGACTCCTACCACACTGGGCTATGGAACCCTTGAAAATTATGTGTCCTACTACATAATGATAATACCTTTTTTTTTTTTAAAACATTTTGTTTTACAGCTTTCAGAATAAAAAAAAATTAATAATGATACCTAGCATTTATATTGTACCTACTATGCACCAGGCACTGTGCTAAACAACTTTACTAATATCAACTCATGGGATCTTCACAACTCTAAAAGAGGAGGAGAGGGGAGGGGATTACAGAAAAAGGGACTGGTGAGGAGATTTAATCTATCAATTTCACACATGCAGCAAAAACAAATACATCTCAGGGAATATCTTAATCTACCTTTCCCAAATTAGATTTGGTGATAATGTAACCATGTGTCAACACTGCCCCTGACCATTACCATAAACCACAGACGCACACTGAACATAATGCAATAATAGTAATAGATAACATTTACACTGCATGCTAACATTTTAGTGCTTCATGTACACTTTCTTATGTGTGTCTAGCAAGAAGTGTTGAAGTGGCTGCCCTTGCTGCCATTTTACAAATGGGCAAACAGGTTCAGAGGGGCTGGCTTCCCCAGGGTTAGTCTGGGTCCCACAGCAGACGTCTAGTGTGCAGAACTAAGTAAAAACTATTAAACGTAGGAAATAGACCGCATGAAGCCGCAAGAGCCATAAAGCACTCTGACACCGCATCTCTATTTCCTTTTTGAACTTTACCCTTCAGGCTCATCCTTGGTTCTCCAAGACCACCTTTCCTAAAAGCAGCTAGGCAACGCAGCAGATAAGAGCCCAGGGCCTGGAGTCAGGAAGACCGAAGTTCAAATCTGACCTCAGACGCTTACTAGCTGTGAGACTTTGGGCAAATCACTTACCCCTGTTTTCATCAGTTTCCTCATCTGTAAAATGAACGAGAGAAGGAAACGGCAAACCAACCACTCCAGTTTCTCTGCCAAGAAAAGTTCAAATGGGGTCACAAAGAGTGGAGCATGACTAACACGACGGAACAATCCTTACCTAAATTTAAGACTACTAAATGGCCTTGTCTATTTTTTAAAATGAGAAATTGTAAATAAACGTTGAGCTTTAATAAACTTACAACTGGACTTTTGGGACACCCTGTATGTAACACATGCCTGTCAATGTTTCCTATTTAAACATTTCCCTGGACTTCTATTAACAAGTCAAAATAGCAGAGATTGGTTTACAGGATGAAAACAGACTAGGGTGGAGCTGAGGAGAGCCTTTTCAACACATGAAAAAATGCTACTGAAATAGCATTCCCTGTTCACCTCAATCTAAGAAAATTCAATATACGAAGACTGAAATTTACAGAGGCTTCCAAGTCCCTCCAGTACATTCTAAAGCATTTGATTTATAAATATTTGACTTACACTTTTATGGAGTGCATATGCTATTTAAGTAGATTGTAATACTTAGAGTTCACAATTCTCCCCTGCTTACGAGTTCACAAAGTGCAACGAATATTCTTTCATTCAGTTCACACAAACCCTAAGCAGTGCCAAGTATCGTTACCTCCATTTCTTCTCCATTACCACAGACAGAGAGACAGACAAAAGCACTTCAAGAAATCTGTTCAAACAAGCACAAGCTCCAGCCAGCTGTCAACTTTAACTGAGCAAAGTTCCAGTGTAACCAAAGAATCTTAACCATACCTTGCAATGTCAACTTCTGCCCTGATGCCTTGAGGTAAAGATGAGCCCTCTGGTTCTCTAAAGCTATGAGCAAGAAAGCACAAGCTCTAACATAGAGGTCCTATACAAAGCAGGAAAAAGCTCTGGGTTTGTCATCTTAAGACTAGCCAAGATAAGTTTGGAAAAAGTAAACAGGTTATCCTATGTATTCTTTTTTTCTTTTCTTTTTTGGGGGTTAGGGAGAAAGGTGTGGGGGTGGGTACAAACCACAATCTTTTGAAACCATCTATACCAAAGCACAGAAGAATCACCATCTGCATTAGCGAACGCAATATAAACACATATGAAGCCCTAGATCTTGTGCTGTACTATTGACAGTAAATGGTGGCTCTGCTTTTACTGTTAATAAAACCAAAGCAAATGAGCTCAATGCAACAAAGCAATCGCAGTGATTTGGGTCAAGCTTTTGGGAGCAAGCTGATTTTATGTGTGGCAAGATGTAGAGGACAAATATAAACTCCTTGGAAGTAGAGATTGCTTCATATTTTGTATCTGCACCCTCAGCACAGAGAAAAGTGCCTGGAACATAGAAGGTGCTTAATATTTGATGACTGACAGATGCACAGAACTGCCATTATAAACCTGGCATCATCTCTGGAAACAAACAAAAAAAGATATTTTATTGTAAATAAAGAATATACAGGACAAAGCTCTCGAGGAATCCAAATAACATAAATAGAAGGTCATATCATCATCTTTTGTTTCCGCCCATAAAAGCATCGAGCTCATAGGGTTCACACACAATTTAACAGTCTTGGTTACTTGACGGCCTTTGGACAGCCTTCCTTTGTAAGTGCAGTCTACAACTCTCCTGACCCAGGAAGCTTGCTGGCTCTGTCACAACAGCTGACATCAGAGCATGGTTGTGGCACCGTGAGAGGAAGAGGAAGAAGGCTCAGAGTTCACCCTGGGTAAGGTTCTTGATTTTGTTCATGTTGTGATCAACGGCACTTGAGAGAAACTGGATCCAGTTTTCTTCTTCGTGGGGACACACATGACTTGCCCTGAAGGGTGTGAGGAGAAAGGAAACGGAATTCTTGATAGTTCCAAAGGACAGCCCACCCCCCAATAACCTTTCCTAGACACTTCCTGGGGGAGCAGAGCATCCAATAGGGCAGTGGGATATGCAGTCCATGTCTACCATTATCTGCTCACAGAAATGAAAGCTATGGTGGCTGAAAAAGAATAGCTCTGAACCCGCTTGCATATTCTACAAGGGTTTGGGAACATCATACATACTTTGTGATTTCAAGAACCTTTTTCAACACAGATGCAAGTTTTGCTGCCTGTAAGTTAAAAGAAGAAACAGTTCATTCTATCAGCAGAAAAGGAAAGCAGAGTGAAGGTCGAGATAGAAGAGTAAGCCAAGTCACAAAAGGTCAGGCCCACCTCACCTTAAGTCCCCCAAGGTAGACAGCCTGGAATACGTGAGGTGACTGGTATTCCCTCTCACTTTTCCATCAACACACAGAATTTTTACATGCACCACTATCAAGGTAACATGATATAAGCCTGTATAACAAACTCTATACATTTTAAAGTTAAAGATTTAGAAGAATATTAAGAGATAAATAAGAAAGCACAAAGAACTTTGAAATTAAAAGAAATTTTTAAAATAATTCAGCACTTTGTAATTTTTTACTTGGTTAGACAGAAGTAAGTATTCTGAAGAGAAATGTTTTTTCTAGCTCTATCAAAAAATTTTTGGTAGTTTGATTGATATGGCACTCAGTAAGTAAATTAGTCTAGGCAGAGTTGTCATTTTTATTATAATGGCTCAGCCCATCAATGAGCAACTGATATTTTTCCAACTGTTTAGATCTGACTTTATTTGTGTGAAAAGTGTTTTGTAATTATGTTCATATAGTTCCTGGATTTGTCTTGGCAGGGAGATTCCTAAGTATTTTATATTATTTATAGATGGTTAATAGTCAAGCTGGGTTTATGAAAAAAAAATTGCATTCAATTTGTTACATAGTTTACTTTTTAATTTTCAAGGCTATGAAGGAAGGAGGTAATGGTATCTGCTACAATCACAAACAAATACACTGCCCCTTCGAGGAAAACACTACAGAGAACTAGAAATGCATGTCTGCAGTTGTTCCTCTCCCATAAATACTTACATTTAGTCGCACAGCCATCCGATTCAAAGGCGGATACATGCTTAGAGCCAACTCATCCACACTAGAAGCAAAAGGTAAGAGTCACTAACAGCAAAATCGAAGACACAGGCCCAGGTGGAGACTGGTGAACAAAAGCATTTACAGTAAAAAAACAAAAACAAAAACAAATCAGGCTAGACATTCAGGCATTCCCCCTAAATCTCTTGCCTCTGCTCCCTAAAAACACAAGGCTCCAGACATGAGAATCCTGATAGAGCTCCCAGTAAGATGTAATTAAACTCAACACATATAGCTTACACGTATAATATGTACCAGCAATATATTTGTGCAGCTGTAAAATTCCACTTGCATTTTAGAGTGAAAGTGTTTGATCCATTACAGAAATTGGAGGATGGCACCCCAAGCAGAAACCAGGGTGCTAATGTTTCCACACATCTAGCTACATTCATTTATTCATTCATTCAATGCCTTGGTGATACACAAGGTTCTTAGGAACGGTTGGGGAAATAATGTATTATGGAAGTTCAGAGGAGGGAAAAAATTTGTTTTGGGAAAGAGAGGGCAGACCCAGAGGCAGTTTCATGGAAGAATAGAAATCTGACTAGGCCAAGAAGGCAGAACTGGGAGGTGAGGCGGGGTGGGGCTGCAGGGAGGTTTCCAGCATAAACAAAAGCAAAGGGATGAAGGTACAGGGCAAGTTTGGAGCCCAGCAAATAGTTGAATTTACCTGGAATGTAGCTTGTGTTATGAAATATGGGGGCAAGGCAGAAGAACAGAGAGGATGAAGAAACCTGAAAAGGTCAATTATCTCAAGCTAAAGACTTACCTAGGGCTGATCTCATTGGAAATGTCTACAATGTCATCTAGCTGGGCAACCTGATCCGAGACAACTGTCTTCCCATGGGTTTCCACTGATGACCTGACTTTCTTGAGGCAAGCTTTAGAGGCTTTCATCAGTCCCATACATGGGGCTAAGAGCTGCTGGTCCTCTTCTGACCAATATGTGTCCCTATTACCCCGAGATCCCAATTCATCATCTTCCAAGATGTCACTGTAAGGATCTCTACCATCCCCTTGTGCCTGGAAGACAACATATTAAATTTGGATAACTATCATATTAAATTCTCAGGGGAAAAGGCATCTGCTTCTCTTTGGTTCAGTCCCACCCACTGAGAGCCAAGTTTGTCTTCTAGTCATTATCAAAATAAACAGTAAAAGCCAAACCCCTAAATTGCTGACTGCCTGTTTTGGTAAGAGCTACAAATTTAAGCAATTATGCTATTGTCACATTCACACAGTAAGTTTTAATAAATGGCATAGTAGAAAAAGGACTAGATCCAAATCCTGGCTCTACCATTCACTAGCCAGATGACTCTAGGCACACCATTACTCTCCCTGAGCCTCATCTCTTGATCTGTGAGATGGATGTAGTCATACCATCTACCTTTTAAAAAGGATTAAGACAACGAACATACAGTACTACACTGCTTTTATAATTATAAGCTGTTTATGTAATCAGCGATACAAGAATTAGGTCACAAATTAAGCAAACAGTGGAACACAGGTTAACACAGTCCACAGAGTGAAAGCGAGATTAAAATCAGCCAGTGAATGTTTAGGAAACAGCTTCACTCTAAAGCTACTCGGTTTCCGTTCATCTACTACCTAAGAGGCTGTTTTCCAGTGGTTTACCTGCTCCATTTCCTCAAGTGCATCCTTCACTACCCTCAGATACGAAGCCAGTGTTAAAAGGGCTGCTGCTTTGTTATCTGTAAGCAGAGTAAGAGAAACTCAAATTAAAGGAACGACCTGACAAATTCTCTAGCAACTTACTAGGAACCAGTGATGATTTCTCCACTCACAGCAGCTCTAAGTAGGGGATAAATGTTTCAAGGACATGACCATTTCACCAATGGCCCCATGTCTCAAAGCTCGGTGCTGTCTTTGATTCTCTCTCCTCTCTCGTATCAGATACCATGTTACCTTAGCATGTATCTCACATCTCTCCTCTAATCTCTAACCCTAGTTGTTCAGTTGTGCCCAGCTCTGTATCTTGGTAAAGATACGCAGTGGTCTGTATTTCTTTCTCCAGTGGATTAAGGCAAACAGAGGTTAAATGACTTGCCTAAGGACACCCAACTAAGTGCTCGAGGCCGGATTTGAACTCAGGTCTTCCTGACCCCAGGTCCAGTGCTTTAGCCAGTGAGCCGCCCAGCTAATCCTGCAGTACAGGCCCTCGTTCCCATCTGCCTGGATTACTGACACAGACTAACAACAGATCTTCCCCCTCTACTTCACACTTCGTACTACTGCTGGCATAATCTTTCTTATGCTTAAATCTGGTTGTGTCATTTCCTGCTCAAAAATCCTCAGTGGCTCACTAACGAATGCTGGATAAATGCCAATTCTTTGACCTGGCATCTAAAGACCTCCACCATTTGGTGCTACTCCCCCCTGGCCTTTTGCAATTTCCTCCCATAATACTCTCAGTTCACAAACTGGACTACTTGCTCAGTCCCCTTTCACACTCCATGCTTTCCTGTTTTTCTTTTCTCTCATTGTTCAATTATATGCTGGGAATGCCCTCCCTGTACTCCTTTGCATATGAATTCCTGTCCATTCTCTAAAGCCCAACTCAAATGCCATCCTCTCTGAGAAGTTTTCTCAGTCTCCCAGCCCCCTGCACTTTTCTGTACCTTATGTGCTTTTCATATTACTCTGTGTTAGGTATGTTATATGTATGTCTCATAATTCTCCTACTTAACTGTAAATTCCATGAGGATGCGCCCTGTCTTATGTAATCTTTATATCTTGCTTCCACTCCACCCCACCCCCACCAAGCAGAGGGCTTTGTACAGAGAAGTATTTAACAAAAGGTTTTATGGAGTTTCAACGTAAAACGTTTTCCACTGATACTCTCCCTTTTCAGTATAAAAATAAAGTCCTTATTCATCCCAAGAAGAACTAAAATGCTTAAATCAGGGTCCATTTGGAAATCATTTATTCCAAGAGTGTCCCATCAGAAACACCTGGTTCTATCTAATGACTATTTCAGTAGTGTTCCTAACACTATGAGTAAAACTAGGTACATGTACCCCAAATACTCAACAAATATTAAAATTCCCTAATGGAATTTGCATAGAAGGGAGAGGGTAATTTGGGGTAACGAGAAAAGAATGATAATTGAGAAGACAGTAACACAAAATCTCCTTTTTCTAACTTTCAGAAGTGACAGCTACAAAACTGGAAGTGAGATGTGAAAAGCACCCATTCCCTCTCATATAGCTGAATACAGTCATCACCACACCTCCCACTACCTCACTCACCTTTTGGGAGGTGAGACACCTGGTCACATGTTTCCCAGATACTTCCAGTTGATATTAGATACTCGTGTGATATGCTAAAGGGCAAAAACAATGAGGATATCAACAACTCAAATCCCTATCTCCTAAAAAGTATCCTTCCTGACTGTTCCATCCTGATGCCCAAAAGAAAATTCACAGGGGTTTTCCTTCCTTCCCAGGCACTATGAGTCCCACAAAGTAACAACTAGAACTAGGTCATTACCATTGAGGTCGAGCTCTGACGATCACCTCTGCAAGCTGGGCCATCCCCTCCACTACATCCACAATGGTATCTCGAACCATTTTTCGTAATGTGATACCTGCAACCAAAGCCAAGTTTTAAGCATCCTAGAGGTCTTTCAGGGAGAAATCGTTTTCTTTGACCAGAGCCTATACACTGTAGGGTAGCAGGCAGTACCTATACTTCACAAATGACCTGCCTTGTCCTTCCTACTGCTTATCCCATTAACTTGTAGTTTTCTGAGTAGAAAAGTAAGTGTTCCGCCCAAAAGAGATCTGGCACAAGAATCCTGCTACAACTTTCACTCACTCATTCAAAAATTATATCTTGAATACTTAAATATCTAGGTGTACAAAGCGGGTTACCTTGATCTTTGGGGAGCCAGTAGTATGTAGAAACCTCTGCCAACACAGCATTCTGGATACTTTCACAGAGTTTCCTGCAGTCCTACAAAAAACACAGAACCATTCCAAAATGAGAAAATTAAGAGTGACATGATAAAAAGCAACTGCCCTAGAGAACTTCATCATTACCTATCAAGCATTTACTGATCACCCACTCTATACTATCCAAGGTTTGGATACTGAACATCCATACACCCCCATCAACAAAATATCTATTGTATGGAAGAGAAAGAGTTAACACTATTTCAGGATGCTGGGAACATACTCTGAATCACAGACACCAAAATTTTGGACAGTATATTTTTGGGGAATCCCAATTTAAACCAGAGGGTTATCAGAAGAGATCTAATACTCCTGTCTATTTTCCTACCGGGAGTCTTTCAGTGATCTTCTGCTCTTAATTCTATAGGCACAAAATTAATTCATTGCTATAATTCTTTCACTTTAGCGCTCAATTCACATTAAGCAATAAAAAAATCTTTCTCCTCTTCCCCATTTGCTTAAGGTGTCTTGATTTCACAACACAATTTTCGAGTCTATTTTGTAAGTTCCTAAAATTAAAGGGATTTAAGTTAAAGAAGTTCCAGACTTCTAGAAGCTTATACATCCAAACAAATTATTATTAGAAAACAGGAACACACATACTGTGAACTATATGAAGATGTAGCATCAGAATCGACTAAAAACTAAATCCTACTTTTACTTTTCAGCCTGGAGTGAAGAAAAACACCAAAATGAATATCTGTATTTCCTATATATCTATGCAAAATGATGTCACACTGTTAATTCATGATGTCTCTAAGATTTTGCTAGTACACCATAAAGGATTTTAGAAATAGGAAATTTTGGGGGGGAAAAAACCCCACTATTATTACCCTGTAATAGTCTGCTTTTTATCCAGAGAACTCAAGTACTTTCATACGCATCATTTCAAGTTACTGCTGGCATGAAAGGAGCAGACTTAGCCAAGTTCATCACTGCAGGTGAGGCGAAAATGGAAAAAAACAGGTATCTTGAATCTTGATGTGCATGTATACGTGTGTGCGTATATTATCTATATATCTATAGACTACAGTCCATGCGTAGACTTCCTTCAATGGAAAAACAGCAGGGGAAGCCTGTGGATAACCCTACCCCACTCGGGGTACCCGGCTCGGTAAAAACCTCGGGGCTCGGCTGCCTTGGTTTTAGAGAAAAGCGGGGGAAGAGACAAGGGCGGCCCAAGGGCCCGGGGCAAACCCACCTCGGGGGAAGGCAGCGGCGGTCTCGCGAAGGCCAGGCTCAGCTTCGTGGCTTCCTGGGACACGGCCAAGGCCCTCTGGGCTGTGGGAGGAAAGGCGCGATGGGGAGGCGGCGGGAGCCGATAAGGGCACGTGTCCGGGCGGGGCCGCGGCCGCCGCCCCCGCCCTGCCCTCCCGGAGGGCCCGCCGCCCCCGCCCTCCCCTCCCGGAGTGCCCGCCGCCCCCGCCCTGCCCTCCCGGCCCGCCGGCCCGCCGCCCCTCCCGTCTCCCAGGCCGCGGGGTCCCGGCGCCCAGGACGGAGCGGCGGACCGCCCCAGACGCCAGAGGCGGACCTCACTCACCGAGCTGGTCCCAAAACCTGTGCGCATCGAAGGCCTCCGCCGTCTTCCGGGCCTCGCCATCTGCGGAGGGACGCGGCGGGTCGTGAGGGAAGGGCCCGGCCCGACCCCAGCCCCCGCCCGGCCCCCGCCCGCCGCAGCCCCGGCCCTCACCCCGCACCCGCGGCAGTAAGGAGCGCAGCGCCCCGCTGAGCCTCCGCAGCTGCGCCACGGGCTCCTCCGGGCTCGGTCCCGCCGCCCCGACATCCATCGCGCCGAGCTCCGGAGCGCCGGAGGCCGCCCACTCTCCTCCCGCAAAAGGCCTTCAACTTTCGGAAGGGAAGCCCCGGACCCCGACTTCCGGCGCTCTCGGCCCACTTCCGGCAACAGAAGGAGGAGCCGGCCCCGCCTCCTGCTCCAGGCCGTGGGCGTGTCCGGGGCGCCCGGGGTCCAATGGGTGTTCTCCCTCCCCTTTGTCTCCGCCCCTCGACGAGACAGAGCTCTGGACCGCTAACCGTTTATTCATTTATTTGATTAGTTTTAAACAGTCCCTCCTACGGAGGCGGAGACCCCAGAAAACCTGAAGTTCAATCACACCATCTACCAGCCACGTGGGGCGGGCGCGGCCGAAGGGCCTGGGTCCCGAGCCCCGCACCCCCCGCCCCGGAGGCGCCCTCCCGGCCTCCCCCGGAGACGCCCCCCACCGGGCGGCATCTCCGTCCCACCAGGTTCAGTTCGTGGCTTTGCCTCCACGAGAATAAGCGGCAGGAATCGGCAATCACAGCGTTCATCGGGGGCCACGTGCGGAGAATCACTCTTCGGAGCGGCGCGCTGCCCGCCCGCAGCACCAGCCACGGCGGGGCCTACCCGCCCGCTCGGCGGGCCTCCGGAGGGCGGCGGCGGCGGGCCCAGCTCGGCCGCTCCCTTCGGCCTCCGGTCACCGGCCGTCGGGGCCCTGCTGGCTTCGGAGCTCGGCGGCGAAGGCTCTGAGCTCCCTGGGGCTCAGGGTCCACGCCGCGTAAACCAGCACGGGGGCCAGCAGCGCCAGCCAGCTGTACGTCGGGGAGAAGACGAGGGCCGCGGTGCCGTAGGCCCTCCAGAGCAGCGCGCAGCAGCCCAGGTGGCCCAGGTAGAACAGCCCCATGAGCGCGTGGCCGGGCACCGTCCGGAGGTGCCTGCCCCGGAGGTGCGTGGAGAAGGTGTAGCCCTGGCACCGCTGCAGCAGCGTCCAGCACAGGTAGCCCGAGAGCGGGATGTTACAGATGAGGATCTGGAAAAGGAAACAGAAGGGCGGTCAGCGACCTGGCGCGGCCTTGTCTGCAGGAGTGGCACCGGACGGGCGCTGGCATGCACGTGCTTCAGGCCTGGGGCCACGTGCCAGCCCCAGACACTCGGAGGCCATTACTAGGCCTGCCCACGTTGCAGGGTTGGTGACCTATCAAACAGGGAAATGGCATTTCTCTGTGAACTGGAAAAGTCCTTCAAACATAGTTCTGTTTTCATCATCACACGTTTTGTGAATCGTCCGAAGTCACATCAAGCAACCAAACCAGCATGACTTTCATTCACCCGGAAGTACTTATTCCTCTATTAGTGCTGAGAGGGTTAAGTGCCTACTACGTGCCAGGCACTATGCCAGGTTGGGCATGCATAGGGAGACAATGTTCTTGCCCTTCAGCAGTTTGCCAAGGGGAGAGACCTCACTTAGGAGGGGCACCACAGAGGCAGGGACTGTACAAGGTAGAGGGGAAAGCGAGGCCAGGCCATGCGGTCTTGCAGAGAGTGTTGGACCCAGAGTGAGGAAGACCTAGGTTTAAATCCCACCTCAGACAGTCATTTCGGACCTTGAGCCGTTTGCTCAACCCCTCTTAGCTCTAGTTTTGTCATTTGTAAAATGTGGATAGTAAACAGTTATGAGTCAAATGAGATTATAGATGCAATTTACTATGAAAATGTTAGCTATCATGAGTTATGCAAAAGCTCAAAGTTAGGAGACGGAATGGTATGGATAGCAGGAGTAGGGAAGCTGTGGCCTCAAAGCCTCATGTGGCCCTCTAGGTCCTCGAGTGTGGACCTTTGAATCCAGAATCTCTTGAGGACCTAGGGGGCCACATGTGGTCTCAAGGGCACTGGTTTCCCACCTCTGGTATGGAGGATAGCTAGAAGGCCAATTTCACCAGAACAGAAAATACTTAAGGGGAGTAATATGAAATAGGAAATAAGATGGAAGAAAGGTGGGAGTCAGATGGTGGAGGATTTTAAATGCCAGGCTGAAGATTTTGTATTCTATCCTACAGGCAAAAGGGAGCCAATGAAGACTTTCTTAACTAGAGGAAGGCAGGAAAACGTGGTGTAATCTGTTTTATGAATATCAGTATGGCAGCTGTATGTAGAGGTTGGATTGCACAAGTAAGAGATGGGGGTGGGGTGGAATCAGCAGGAAGAATAATTAAGAGACTACTTTTACTAGTCTAAGAGGTAATGAGGGTAGAGATTGTATGAGTAGACAGAAATAGATGGATTTATTAAATAAGATTTAACTGATTGGGGCAAGTAGGTGGTACAGTGACACCAGGCATGGATTCAGGAAGATTCATCTTCCTGAGGTCAAACCTGGGCTCAGACACTTACTAGCTATGTGACAAGTCACTTAGACTTGTTTGCCTCAGTTTCCTCATCCATCAAATGAGCTGGAAAAGGAAATAGCAAACTACTCCAGTATCTTTGCCAAGAAAACCCCAAATGGAGGGATGAAGCCAAGATGGCAGAGTAAAAGCAGGGACTTGCTCGAACTATTCCTACAAAGCCCTCCAAATACCTGTTTTAAAAAAATGACTCTAAACAAATTCTAGAGCTTTGGAACCCACAAAACGACAGAGTGAAACAAATCTCCAGACCAAGACAGGCTGGAAAGTGGACAGGAAGGGCGATGATAAAAGGGAGGGCAGACTGGGGGAAGGGGTAATCAGAATGCATAGCATTTGGGGTGGGGGGAGGGGAGAGATTGAGAGAAAATTTGGAACTCAAAATCATGTGGAAATGAATGTTGAAAAGTAAAAATTAATAAACAACACAAAAAGAAAACCCCAAATGGGGTCACAAGGTCAGACGTGACTGAAAAGCAACTGACTGGCTGCGTGAACTGAGGGAGAAAGAAGGGTCAAGGATAGCTTCAAGCCTGAGGACTGCTAGGCTTGTTTTTGATGTCATTCAATGAAATAATACTTTAACGAGTATAAATGTAATGCATTACTTTTTATATATTTCCCATATACACACATCTCTCTCCAGATAGTGTTGTGACTTCAGTTTTCCATTTCACTATAATGCCCTTTAGTCTCTCAGTCCCCTGGTCACATCAAGGTAACATTTGTACATCTAAATGTTTTTATTTTCTCTTCATTCTTAGGTGATGGATGAGCTTAGGCACAGAAAAGGAAAGTACGGAAACTAAGAGGAGGAAGAGTCCCCTCTGCTTTCTGGATAATATTTCTATACAAGCTTTATGTGTTGGTTGGTGTTTGCTTCAGCAACTTTCATTATTACCCTTAAGGTTCTGATATCTGGTGGCTCCTATTATCTAAGAACCACTAAAACGCCTTTTCTGGTTCAATATGCCCCATAAAGAGAATACAGAAAAGGGGAAGACATAATGGAACTAAAGAACCAGTCATTCTCTATGTGTGGTGAATCCTTTCCTCCCTGGAGAGTATTTGTCTTCAAAGACTTTCTTTATAGATGCATAACTCTTACCTCCTTCTGCAGGAGTACTGTAAAGGAAGAATAGAAAATTTGTATACATTGTTGGATGTAGTCACTGTACTGGGTTTGAGTTTTTGTATTTGGGATTTGGGGTTTAGCTGGTTTATTTTTTGGCCTTAACTATTTCCCCTTGTTATAAGAGAGGTGTATTTTGTACTTGTATGGTAGAATACATCCAAAATTTTTAGGGATATAAAAACAAAAGATAGTAATAAGATATTATTTTAAAATAATAGTAAAAATAATTATATATCATAGTAGCTGCAGGTTTTTAGCATAACCATTATTATCCCAATGTAACATATCCCACAGATTTCCAAATAAAATTTAACATTTGTAACTATTTTCAATTTAAAAATATCAGTAAATTATATTTCTTAACTTTTTTCCCTTAAAAAAGATCCTGAATATATAGCAACTGCTTTTTAGTGGTAATACTACTGACCTAGGTAAGGAAGCAATTTAGAGAAAATTAAAGAGTACTGTGCCTACAGTCAGAAGACCTGAGTTCAAATCCTACCTCAGACACTTAACTAGCTATGTGACCCTGGGCAGGTCACTTAACCTCTGTCTACCTTGGCTTCCTCAACTATAAAATGGGTGTTATAACAACACCTAACTCAAAGGGTTGTTCCAAGGATCAAATGACATATTTGTAAAGATCACAGCATAGTGCCTGGCACATAGCAGGTGCACAATGCTGCTCATCCTTCTTTCCCTTGCCCCAGTGCTCATGCAAAGTTGTTTTTCTTCGCTGGCAAGGACAGGGTGGAGGTAGGCGGGGTTGTTTGACCGGGAGGAATCTCAGAACACAGAATTGTGTGTTGGCAATGCTACGGGAAAGGTGGGAGACCTGTGCACAGAGAGTTTCTCTTCAAGAACACCCATGTTTGTTGAGCTCTTTGTGAGTTCCAAATCTGACATGTTTTGAGATTAGCACACTTGTGTAACAGACGAGGGTTTTTTTTTTGCTCTTGTAAATATTCCTGTGTGTGATAAGTAAAATTTATGTTAAAGAAGGTAATTTGTTTTCTTTATCCGCTATCTGTAATATCATAACATCAATAATTCTGGGGCACACCTAGCAGAATTCACAACACATACTTTGAGAAGCGCTGGATTACAACAATGTAGATGGAATCAGTGACAACAAAGAAACTGAATACTGTGTAGTTATAACGACCAAGCACGAAGAAACGAGAAAACATGTCTCCCTTCCTTCTTTACAGAAGTGGAGTAGTATATACTGCTAGCAGCTGATATGTCAATTAGTTTTGGGGAAATGATCCTTTTCCTCTTATTTTTTGTTTCTAGGTAAAGCCGCTGGCAGGGCAGAGAAGGAAAAAAGGAAATATTCAGAAATGAACTTGATAAAAACAAAAGATATCAATAAACATTTAAACACTTTTTAATGAAAACTTTAAAGAACTATGGGTGTCAACTGTTACGACCATAATTTCACTTGCCCAGCTAGAATTAAACTGTGTGAATTGGTATCGTAAGATTCTACCAACTCCCCTCAACAGTAAAAGAACAAAGATTTTGCTTACACACGCGCACACACCACACACACACACACACACATACATACACACACATACAAACACACTCCTATGCCCACATATATCATCGCTTCCAGCTACCACCAATGGGGGTCTTTTAGGAAGATCACAGTTCCATAAACTATGCCAAGAGAGCTTCAGGGTAACTTCAGCTAGATTCAGGCAGTGAAGTTTAAATCCAATGTTGGATTTTGCAAGTAATTGTTTTTTAGGACTTTCTAGCTGGAGTAGTTTTTTTGCAGAAGTAAGTTTCATTCAGTACCATTGTTAATCTAATATTCTCGTTCTTGAATGTATTGTTCTTTTTTCTGGGCAGTAATAAGTTTGGGCTACATTTTGGTCAAAAGGGAAAATGTTCCCTGTATGTCTTCCTCACCGAATCTCTATAACAGGGCCACAGATCTCATAAATGTGTCAAATTACATGCCTGATTTTAATCTCAGCCCCATTTTAAAGTATTTGTTATTCTAGTTTTTCCTTCTACTAAAAGTTACATCTTTTATTGAAGGAAAAATTCTTCATGGCAGTATGATTCCTGAATTTTAACCCATGACTCTTACCTGAATAATTCCAATTACATATGTCATGCTGCCTTGAAAGAAATGCCCTTCAACAAGTACCCCAAAGGAAAAGCAGCAGCCAATTTTACCATCGATAATTTCACCAACAAACCACGGTCCTGAAAGGGACATTAGACAGGAAGGAAGAAGAATAAGTAGGTGACATTCACTGACTCCTAAAGATGCATTCAGGAGAATAATGAAGACAAGAAAGAACAGGTTCATGATGTTGGAGTCATTTCTGAATCGGCTTTCTTGGTACCGGAAGATCACCAACTTGTTATTAGATCTGAGACTGGCACATTTGTGTGGCAATGATATGAAATGTTTGATTTGTGTCTTCTTCCCACATGGCTTTTTTTTAGATTTAATCTTGCTAAGTCACATGTTTTAAGTAGCTAACTTCTTCCCTAAGCATTTCTGTACCCAAAGATGATATATCTTATATTTTTAATGAGTAGCCTTCAAACTCATCATTTTCCAGGAAAACTCTTTTTTGAATAATGACCACGGTATGACACTCATTCATCTCATTTATCTCATATCTCATTTAATCTAATATCAGAGGGTAGTCTAAGGGGATGGTTGCTGTGAATTTTCTAGATAAGTAAAATTTGCCCTTCTAAGTGCAAAAACCACTTATTTTAACCATTTCTGATTAAGTTGAATGATTTCCTACAAATTAGCCTTTTTGATGACCAGATACTTTTATGTATTTCCATTATTGCATAGTAATGTAGGTAGAGCTCATCTTGCTCTTCCATGGAATTCCCCAAGAATGTTGTGTTTTTACAATGGATGGTGATTCTGTTTTTATTGTTTTATTCAGTTACGTTTTTTTCTCAGCATGTTGCTTTGCATTTTCCCAATAGCTTCAAAAAGGTTATATATCAATTTAGTCTCAGTCCTTCCCTATAGTCTCAAAAAAGTCAATTTTATACATCTCTTCTTAAAGGAACACATTAGCAGTAAAAAGTGGTTCCTATTGGCTAGGGAGAATAGCTTTTACAAAAGCACATGCAATCTTTGCAGACTTACTTTTGTATAATCCCCAATGAAAATATCTTAACCTAAAAAATGGTTGTCTTTTCTTTTCTTTTTTTTTTTAAATTTTATTTATTTATTTAATTTTTTACATTCATTTTCACAAATTTTTGGGTTCCAAATTTTCTCCCCTTTTATCCCCTCCCCCCACCCCAATACCCCAAGCAATCTAATTTGCCCTATCTCCAATCTGCCCTCTCTTCTGTCATCCCTCCCTTCTCTTGTCTCCATCTTCTCTTTTCTCCTGTAGGGCCAGATGACTTTCTATTCCTCATTAACTGTATGTCTTCTTTCCTAGTTGCAACAACAATACTAAACAGTTGTTCCTAAAACTTTGAGTTCCAAATTCTCCCCATCCCTCCCACCCCACCCATTCCTTTTGGGAAGGAAGGCAATTCAATATAGGCCCTATCTGTGTAGTTTTGCAAATGACCTCCCTGATAGTCGTGTTGTGTAAGACTAACTGGATTACCATCCCTCCTAACCTGCCCCTCCTTGTTTCTCTTCTGTCTTTTGATCCTGTCCCTCCCCAAGTGTTGACTTCAAATTGCTCCCTCCTCCCTTTGCCCTCCCTTCCATCATCCCCCCCCTTGCAATATCTCCTTCTCCCCCACTTTCTTATACTGTAAGATAGGTTTTCATACCAAAATGAGTGTGCATTTCACTCCTTCGTTTAGTCAAATGTGATGAGGGTAAACTTCTTGTTTTTTGTTTTTTTTTCCTCAGCTCTCCTCTTTTTCCCTCCACTAAGAAAAACTCCTACCTGCCTCTTAAATGACATATAGTTACCCCCTTCCATTTCCCCCTCTTTCCTCCCACTACATTTCTCTCTCACCATTTACCTTAATTTCTTTTAAGGTATGGTCCCATCCTATTCAGTTCAATCTGTGCTCTCTATCTCTGTATGTGTGTGCATGTGTGTATGTGTGTGCATGCGTGTACATGTGTATGTGTGGTCCCACCAACTACCCAGATACTGAAAAGTTTTAAGAGTTAGAAATATTGTCTTTCCCTGTATGAATGTAAACAGTTCACTTCTGGTAAGTCCCTTGAGACTTCTCTTTGCTGTTTCCTTTTTCATGCTTCTTCTCATTCTTGTGTTTGAAAGTCAAATTTTCTTTTCAGCTCTGGTCTTTTCATTAAGAATGATTGAAAGTCCTCTGTTTCATTGAAAGACCATATTTTCCCTTGAAGTATTATACTCAGTTTAGCTGGGTAGGTGATTCTTGGTTTGAGTCCTAGTTCCTTTGCCTTCTGGAATATCCTATTCCACGCCCTTCAATCCCTTAATGTAGAAGCTGCTAGATCTTGAGTTATCCTGATTGTATTTCCACAGTACTGGAATTGTTTCTTTCTAGCTGCTTGCAAGATTTTTTCCTTGAGCTGGGAGTTCTGGAATTTGGCCACAATGTTCCTAGGAGTTTCTCTTTTTGGATCTCTTTCAGGTGGTGATCGATGGATTCTTTCAATACTTATTTTGCCCTCTGGTTCTAGAATGTCAGGGCAGTTTTCCTTGATAATTTCATGGAAGATGATATCTAGGCTCTTTTTTTGATCATGACTTTCAGGTAGTCCCATAATTTTTAAATTGTCTCTCCTGGATCTATTTTCCAGGTCAGTTGTTTTTCCCATGAGATATTTCACATTCTCTTCCATTTTTTCGTTCTTTTGGTTTTGTTTGGTGATTTCTTGGTTTCTCATAAAGTCATTAGACTCCATCTGTTCCATTCTAATTTTGAGAGAACTATTAAATTCAGTGAGCTTTTGAGCCTCTTTTTTCCATTTGGCTCATTCTGCTTTTGAAAGCATTCTTCTCATCATTGGCTTTTTGAACCTCCTTTGCCAATTGAGTGAGCCTATTTTTCAAAGTGTTAATTTCCTCAAAATTTTTTTGGGTCTCCTTTACCAAAGTATTGACCCGTTTTTCATACTTTTCTTGCATCTCTGTCATTTCTCTTCCCAGTTTTTCCTCCACCTGTCTAACTTGCTTTTCAAAATCCTTTTTGAGCTCTTCCAGGGCCTGAGCCCACCCGCCTGACATCCCCCTGGGGTGTCTGGGGTACTGAAGCCCCGCCCTCCACGTCTTTCCCTGATGGCAAGGATACGTCCTCGTCATCAGATCCGAAGGTCGGGATCATTTGCATTTGTTGGAAAAAACTCTCTAAAGTCTTATTTTTCTTCCCTTTTCTAGGCATTTTCCCAGCCAGTTACTTGACTTCTGAGATTCCTTTCCACCCCCGCCTGGATCCGCCCAGCTAGTGCTTGGCCTCTGAGATTTAAATGGGCTTTCCTCCTGCCGGCTGTCAATCAGTGAGCTTTAGTTCAGGTGCTGGGGTGGGGGCAGGGCCGCCTCCCTGGCTGAGTTCCCTCAGGGGCTTTATGTAGAGACTTTCAGGAATGGAGCGGGTACGGGCGGGATGGGGGGCCCCGCCTCCCAGGCTCAGTTCCCTCAGGGGCTTTATGCAGAAGCCTTCAGTAATAAGAGCGGGGTGGGGGCAGGGCCGTCTCCCAGGCTCAGCTCCCTCAGGTTTTATGCAGGAACCTTCCGTAATGAAGATCCTGCCTGCTGCTGGGGGATTCCTGAGTCCCGGTCCGCTGCTGCCACAGCTGCCGCCCACACCTCTGCCTCCGCCACTTCCTGCCCCCATCTCTGCCGCCACTGCTTCCTCCCGAGGGGGCCCGAGTCACAGAGACGCTCCACTCCCCTCCTCCAGCCCGGCCTTCTCTCTCACTGACCTGTAGCTTCTGTGGGCGGAGGGACTTTCCCAGCTGCCGGAGCTTCCGTCCCTGAAGCCTGCTCGGATCAGCTTCTCTGGGGCCGCGGCCAGGGCAGCGCTGGGGGTGGGGTCCACTTTCTGGGGTGCGACGGACCATGGGGACGGGTCTCCAGGGCTCCCTGGAACGGAAATCTCTTCCACTCCGTTTCTGCACACCTTGTATTGACCCAGAAGTTATGGGGGTCTCTTTTTACATTAATTCTATGGGCTTTGGTTTCGGAGCTCGTAAATGTGCGTCCTTCTACTCCGCCATCTTGGCTCCGCCCCCTGTCTTTTATTTTCTAGCATTGACAAAAGAAACCATTTCCACATGATGTCCACCAGCTCTACGTTGTTTCTTCTTCCTCTTTATGATTTCTTTTCATACCCTGAATATCTAAATAATATCTAAATAATCAGGTTTGCTTCTCAGTGGTGGAGCACAAAGAAGACCTGGACAATTTCATCCCCTCCCACTTATTCTTTCCAGAAGTTCAGAGTGGAAGTGTTTGCCCCCAGAAAGATTTTCTTGATGAATACGCGATATGGCCATTACACAGGATAGAGCCGTGCAGCAAACATTTTTTCTGTAACCATAACTATTTTCTGTCTTCTCATGCTGAAGCAGAAGAGGAAAAAGTTGCAAAGGGAAAAAAAAAAAACTTTGCAAAACTTGCAAACTGTACTGAAACTATACATGTATCAAGTAGTAGGTGCTTAATAAATGTTTTATGGAATGAATTAATGTCTCTGAAAATGGGGTTTGATCACCAAGTCACACTGGCAGATCCATGTGGGATTTGAGGGACTATTTTTTTCTATCTCAACACAGTGACTTTCTTAAAGCCCTGGGAACAGTAGTAACTCCAGTGGCTCCCTATTACCTCCAGGATCAAATATAAAGTCCTGTTTGGCTTTGAAAACTCTTCACCATTGGTCCTCTTTCAACCTATCCAACCTTCTATTTGACTCCCCACCATGTCCTCTGTAGTCCAGCAGCTTCTCTGGCCCATGTGGGCTTACAAAGGCACTCCATACCTTTGCACTGGCAGGCTCCCAGTCCTGGAAAGCTCTGCTCCTTCACTTCCACCTCCTGACTTCACTGAATTCCTTTATGACTCAGCTCAAATCCCATCTTCTGCAGGAGGCCTTGCCTTGCCTGATCCAGCTGTTTCTGCCTTTCCTCTGAGATTACCTTCCATCTACTTTAGACTTAGTAGTTATAGGTTGATTCCTCCACTAGAATGTAAGCTCCTTGAGGATAAGGACTGTTTTTGCCTTTCTTTTCATCCCCAACATATAGTGCAGTGCCTGGCATGTAGTAAGAGCTTAATAAATGCTTGTTGACTGATTAAATGCTCCAAAGAGAGTTTGGATAGGATTTCAATTTAATGACCTCAGTTCCTTACTTATCTAGGCTTATTTTTTAGGTAGCACCCACATTGAAATGTTAAGGCTTATTTGCTATTTTACTTTTACACAAGTGAAGTTCTTCAATTTTCTCCTTAATATCCTCATAGTCAAATTGTCCTAAACTAATGTACCCTAAACATTTCATGGTAACAGGCCGGGCGGTGCAACAAATAGAACGCTGAACCTATAGTCAGGAAGATCTGAGTTCAAATCCAGCCTTAGACACTCACTAGCTCCCAGATAACAGGCAGTGACTTCAGGTAGTCACTAACAGGCAGATAATAGTGACTTCACTTAATCTCTTTTGCCTGAGTTTCCTAGTCTGTAAAAGTTTATTGTTGTGAGGATAAAATGAGATAATATTTGTAAAATACTCAGCACAGTGCCTCCTAGCAGGTAGTAGGTACTATATAAGTATTAGCTATTATTATTATTAGGAAATAGCTAATCAACCAAGACCATCATCCCAGGAAATGTCTTGTAAAGATAAACATATGTCACTTATTAAATCAAAAACTCTATATAGATGTTGAGAATTTTACTTAAATACTTTTTCCATCATTATAAGCACCTTGAAAGAATTTTCTAAAACATCTGGTTTACTAGGCTACTTACCCAAAGCTGTATAAAAATTCAGGAACAACACACTATAGCAGAAGATGTCTGTTTTGCTCAAGACATTAAAGGAAAATATGGTCAGGCTTATACATCCTGGAGTTCCTAAACAGAGTAAGTTTGAAAAAGCCAATAAATATGAAGCACAGTTCAATTTCTTTATAATATCTTCTAGAAGAAAGGTGTTAAACTCAAATAGAAATAAATCCCTGCAGATAGCATATTGACCTAGAAAACTACAAATCATCATTATTTATGCTATACTGTACTTTGTTTTGTTAAACATTTCTCAATTACATTTTAATCTGATTTGGGTTGTGAGATGAGTTTAACACCTCTGCTCTAGAAGAATATGATCTATAATGATTTCTTGTGTGCATTTATGTTTTAATAAGATGATCAAATGTCTCATGAAATGTTTCTTGTTGCCTCTAGAAATGTAACAAAATCAACTTCAACCACTCCTTTATTTGCCTCCTCAAAGAGACTCTGTGAGCCATCCTTCCATTTTTGTGTTCTGGTTTCAATTATAGTAATTATGTCAAGATTGAGGTTATTGAGTTGCTCCAGTAGTATGTGCACCCAGTTATTTACATTTGAGACAGTCAACAGCTAAGTCAATATTTACAGATAGTCTAAAAGCTGTGTGTGATTCTTAGTACCTTTTGATATTCTTTCCACCACTGTGACACCATTACTACAAATATATGGAAGGGAGAAGAACAGGACTGAGGGCAGTTTTGTCTTTTTCTTTGCCAAGTAATGCACTAGAGAAGCAGCATAAAGGATGCCAACCAGAGAGACAGATGATCAGACAAAGTAGTCAGTGGGATAACCAAAGGGCAGTTCTCATGTTCCACTGGTATTCTTGATGTGAAGAGGTCTACAGGAAGACCCTAGTACACTGGACAGTCCCATATAGGATTTCCATCAGAAGAAGGAGTCTAAATTTTGCTCAGCAAAAAATAGGGAGGCATTAAAGATTTCTGAATAGAAGATTGATATGTTAGATCTATGTATAGAAAAGATAAGTTGGCTGAAGGATGACTGAAGAAGGGAGAGTAGACATGAGAAAGTATCTCATATAGGCTTCAAGAAGGCATTTCTAGCAGTTTAAATGACCTCTGCTTAATTAGCACAACAAAACTTTAACATTTGTACTTGAAGTTGGGTCGAAACACACAAATCTTACAAAAGATTTTTCAGGTGTGGATTCATTAAAAGGCTTAAAAACTGGCTGGTAGTGCCTCCCATCCCTCAGTAACATTAATGAGATATTTGTCCACCTAGATGATGTTTGGCAAACAAAGAAGGCTAGCTAACTGAAGAGAGGCAGTGTCAGTATCAATCAAGAGCAGATTTAGAGCAGGAAGAAACCTTAGAGGTCATACTGCCTGCTGCCTCACTTTACAGAGGAGGAAAATGAAAAGAAACGTTATGAAGAGGAAGCCTCTGGTCACACGGCTAGTAGGTGGCTGACTAAGATCTGAATCTGGGTCCTAGGGCTAAAAATCTGGTTGTTCTTCCCATTATGCTGTTTCTCATCATCCAGGGCTACCCATACCATACCTTTAAGGGGCCTAATACTATCTGAACTAAAAGCCATGTAACTTGACATGAAGCTAGATGAGATGATAAATATGCTACACAAGAATTCAGATCTAAAAGATTATGATGGAAAAGGTATTAAGGCAAAATTCCCAAGATCTCTAGAACCTTTGCTTCAAATTAGCAAATTACAAATTGCAGACTGCAGTTCAATCTGAGTTAACAATAGGATACGGGAGAAAAAAAGCTCATGCTTCCTCCTAGGTTGCAGTATGAGATGCATGGTCTCAAATGAAGGAGGTACAGTGCCATTATAATCAGACTCAGTCAGAAATCCACAATTGAAGCATGTCCAGAAGATGGTAACCAGGACAATGAGAGGACTTAGAGAACATATGGAAAGAACTGGAGATACTTAACCTTGAGGTTTGTGGGTAAGAAATTTCTTGAAAAAATGTCTTTAAGTATTTGAAAATTTATTATGGAGAAGAAGGATTCAATTTGTTCTACTTGAAACTAAAAATGAGAACTAGGAACAATGAATAAAAGTTGCTGAGAGTCAGATTTATTATTGATATGAGGAAAAACTTCCAAGCAATGTGAGTTGTCCAAAAGGGAAATGAGCTTCACTTCTCATCTGGTCTATTTTAATAGCCTACTAATCATTCTCCCTTCCTCAGATCTCTACCCCCTCCATTCCATCCACTATGCAGCTTCCAAGTGATATTTCTAAATAATGATAATACCCCTAACATTTAGGCATTATTTGCAAATACTTTCTAGATTTGCAAAGTGCTTTACAAATATTATCTCATTCTGTTGCCACAACAACCCTGGAATGTAGGTGCTTTTATTATTCCCATGTTATAGATAAGGATACTAAGGTAGATGGACTAAGTGATTTGCCCACCATCACAAAGCCAGTAAGTGTCTGTGACTGGATTTGAACTCACATCTTCCTCAGTCGAACTCCAGAGCTCTATCTACTGTGTCAATTTTGCTGCAGAAGACAAATAGGTCAATCCCCTGCTCAATAAACTGCAGTGGCTATCTGTTATCTCTAGGCTCAAACAAACACCATAGAATGTGGTCCATCTTCTCTCATTGGAAGTCTTCAAGAAGAGTCTGGATGGTCACTGGTTGGGGATACTATAAAATGGACTCTTACTAAGTTATAGGTTGGACTAGAAGGTCTACAAAGACCTTTCCAACTGTCAGGTACTATGACTCATTTGTAGTTCAGTTCTTAGCCATTTATATGAGAAAGTCTTATGATGAAAGAAAGTCTGCATTCATTGTAATATACCCTACCATGTAGCATGACAGGGTCCCAAGAAGACCAGAGTTAGCTCCCATAGTTACCCGGGCTAGATGTTAACTCTGGTGGGACAATGAAAAGAGAGGGAACAGAGATAGCATAAGTATTTTCTGGTCAGCTAATTGAAACCCACAATATGGCCATAATTTCCATCTTGCTGCCCTCCCCAGTTTTCAACATGCTCCTAGGGTAGTTTCTTGCAGGTACATGTGGCTATTGCTATCAAGACTAGATGGAATGCATATAAGCAGTGCATGAGTAAAGATCCTTTAGTACTTTGGAGAAATAAACTGCCCAGGATGTGATGCAGACATATTTTTGTCAAAAGGGAGTCCCAGAGTGTCTGAGGGGAAGTCAGTGGCAAAAGGTCTAGTACACAATGAAAGTGCATGATTTTCCTCTAAGTTGGGAAAATGCTTGCACAATTTCTCTTTCAAAATTGCAGACATGGGGAGCCAAGGTGGCAGAGTAGAAAGACGCACATACACTAGCTCTTCCCCCACAACCTATAAAATACCTGTAAAGAAAGACTCTCAACAAATTCTAGAGCAGCAGAAGCCACAGAACAACGGAGTGGAGGAGATTTCCAGCCCAGGGTGACCTGAAAGCCAACAGGAAAGGTCTGTCACACCAGATGCGGAGTGGAGCCCAGTTCAGCCTTGGCCCCAGCACGACTCTGGGAGGAGGACCTGAGCAGAATCTCCAGCAGCAGTAGCAGTGGTTTGCAGATCCCTCAACCCACAGGCACCAAAGGTCAGTGAGTTTTTTCAGCTGGCTCAGGAGGGAGCAGGGTCTTCCCATGGCTCAGGCCTCAGGTGACCAGAGGCAGCAGAGGCTGCATTGGGCAGCAGCAGCTCCCACAGCAGCTCTCACAGCAGCCTGTATCCATTGTTGGATTGTCAAAGCCCTGGGGGCACCGAGCAACTGATCCTTACCTCAGCCCTTTATGGAGGTCCTGCCCCCACCTAATGCTCCTGGAGGAATTGAGCAGCTTATCTGAATCTCAGCTCCCAGTGCTGGCTTGGTGGAACCAGAGGCCAGGTGGTGGAGAGGAAACTCACAGATTATGGGCACAAAAGTTTCTGGTTGCTCCCAGACCAGTGTACATGCTTGATTGTGCCACCATGGAGGAACTGAGATCTTACAGATCCCCAAAGTATACCCTACTCTTGACAAAGGACTCAAAAGTTAAGTAACTAGTTGGGAAAATGCCCAAAAAAGGGAAAAAAATAAGACTATAGAAGTTTACTTTCTTGGTGAACAGATATCTCCTCCCATCCTTTCTGATGAGGAAGAACAATGCTTACCATCAGGGAAAGACATAGAAGTCAAGGCTTCTGTATCCCAAACATCCAAAATAAATAGTCAATGGTCTCAGGCCATTGAAGAGCTCAAAAAGGTTTTTGAAAATCAAGTAAGAGAGGTGGAGAAAAATTGGGAAGAGAAATAGAGAGATACAAGAAAATCATGAAAAGTAAGTTAACAATTGCTAAAGGAGACCCAAAAAAATGCTGAAGAAAATAACACCTTGAAAAATAGGCTAACTCAATTGGCAAAAGAGGTTCAAAAAGCCAATGAGGAGAAGAATGCTTTAAAAAGCAGAATTAGTCAAATGAAAAAGGAGGTCCAAAAGCTCATGGAAGAAAATGGTTCTTTAAAAATTAGAATGAAATAGATGGAGGCTAATGACCTTATGAGAAACCAAGAAATCACAAAACAAAATTGCAGACATGGCCTTATTAAGAATTTTTAACCTAGGTTCCACAAACTTTTTAAAAAAGTTTAAAAAGTGTATTTTAATACAATTGGTTTCATTTGTCATCCTGTGTCCTTTATTTTATGCACTTAAAAATATCATTCTGAGAAAGGGCCCATGGATAGTACCAACCAAAGGGGTTCATGACACACAAAAATGAACTCTTTGATAAGATGTGTTGATCTGCTTATAAAAATATAAGCATGTGTTCTAAGGCTGTATCCCAAAGAGATCTTAAAAATAGGAAAAGGTCCCACATACACAAAAATATTTATAGCAGCTCTCTTTGTGGTGGCCAAGAACTGGAAATCAAGGGAATGCCCATCAATTGGGGAATGGTTGAACAAGTTGTGGTATATGAATGTAACGGAATACTATTGTGCTGTCAGAAATGAAAAACAGGTGGACTTCAGAAATAACCTGAAAAGACTTATATGAACTGATGCCGAGTGAAATGATCAGAACCAGGAGAACATTATACACAATAAGGACTGTTTCTGATAGATTTAGCCCTTCACAGCAATGCAAGGACCTAAAACACTCTCAAAGGATTCTTGATGCAAAATGCCATCTACATCCAGAGAAAAAACTGTGGAATCGGAACACAGAATGAAGCAGACTATTTCCTCTTGTGTTTTGTTTTGTTTTGTTTCAGTTTTCCTCATTGTTTCTTCCATTCACTTTAATTCTTCTATGCAGCATGACTAATGTGAAAAATGTGTTTAATAAGAATGTACATGTAGAACCCATATAAGATTGCAAGCCATCTTGGGAGAGAGAGGAGAAAGGGATGGAGAGAAAATAGAAAACTTAGGAAAGTGATTGTTGAAAACTGAAAATAGATAAATTAAATATTTAAAAATTTTTTAAAATATAAGCATGTGGAGGATTGGCAGATTAAGTTTTCCTGGATTACTAGTTGACTTTGCAAATATAGCAATTCAGTTCAATTCAGCAAGCATTTACCACATGCCTATTAAGTGCAAGGCACTATAGGAGGCTCTGGAGTTAAAAGATTAAAAACAAAACTACCTGAAAACTGTTGCCACCAAGGAGCCTACATTGCCCTGGAATGAACCAATATGTAGAAAGGTAAGTAAATAAAAAAGTATATAATAACAGAATAAAAAATAATTCAGGTGTGTATGGAGAGCAATAAAAACTCGGGTAAAGAATGACTTCATTTAAGAGGTAGTGCTTAAGCTGAGCCTTTAAGAGACCTAGGAATATCAAGGGGCAAAAGGTAAGAAGGGAGAACACTCCAGTCATAGCGGACACCGTAGATGAGGGTACAGAGATAGGAGATGGAATGCTGTTTATAGAAATCCACCAAAATTAGCTAGTTTGACAAGAACAGAGAATGCATGAGGAAGAATAATGTGAAATCAGTCTAGAATGGCCTGGAGCAAGATTGCAAAAGGTTTAAATGCTAGAAGTCTGTATTTTTTCCTAGAGATAACAGTGAGCCACTGAAACTTCTTGAGTTACATGGTCAGCTTTGTGCTTTAGAAACATCAACCTGGCAGCTGACTGAAGGATAGATTGAAGAGAAGGGACACTGAGAGCACGGAAACTAATTTTCAGATTACTGCAGTAGTTTGGGTGATAGGTAATACGGCCCAAACTAAGTTGGTGGATGTATGAGTAAAGACATATGAATAAACAGGATAGGTTAAAAAAAAGATGTAGAGGAAGAATCAACGTGCTTTGGCAATATAGTAAGTCAGTTACTCTTCCAACAGTTTACCTAAGATTTCCATTAAATAATTATAGTTGACTTTGAAATTGTCCCATGACTATAAATATTCAGATTATGGATTTATTACCAACAAAGAAAGAAAACTGGAAATTTTCTTCAAGGCAAGGTGTTTTCCAATAAGATACAAGTTTAAAGGAAGAAACTAAAACTCTTAAAAGCTCATACCAAGATAAAATATATTAAGATTTACTACTTTACAACAGAGTTGGCATTCAGTTTACTCATCTGTAAAATGGAGATAATAATAGCACCTACTTCACAGAGCTGTTATAAGGACAATATGAGATAACATGTAAAGTTCTTTGCAAACCTTATCATGTTATGTGTTGGTTTATTATTATTAATATTATTCAGTTAAACTGGTATTTGAAAATAGTCTTCTTAGCCCCCAAATTTTGAGATTTTTATTAAAGCAGTAAATCTTACCTTTCAGTTTTATTTTTCTGAAGTACCTGAAAGTCATAAGGAAGAATTGTAGGGCCACCACAATCAAAATAAACAAGATCTGGGCCTACAAAGAAATACATACTAATGTGAATTACAGAAGTTCTATAAACACAAGTTAGAGAAGGTATAGATTTTTAACATTTCAAATGGAAATGGCATCATTTGTAATGACCAAAGAAGGAAGTAATACAGTCAGAAACAAGTCATTCCAAACATCCTCCCATCAAAAGAAAAATTTCAACAACTTGTTTCAATACTAAAATTTACAAAACCTCTTGACTTTTCAATAGAAGTGTGAACATTAGGGATAAGCATGGAATGTGGCATAGTCTATGCTGTCAGACAGTCACAGTGATGGTTCATCTAATTTAAATTATTTTTTGCTAAAAAGTTAAAAATAGGGAGTAAGTTTAAGAGAAAATCAGTGAGGGTTATAAATAAAAGGTAACAATAAAATTTGTGTAGTCAATTGATTTTCTATAGTCATTCTGTTCCCAAACTATCACAAAGCTCACAAAATAGCTCTCTTGAGGGACTGAGAGATTTGGGATTTCTGTTTTGTTATGTTTTTTAAAATGAGGTTCTATGAGGGTAAATAACATTCATATTTAAGGCACAGACTTTTTTTTTTACAGAGTACTTATGTCAACAAATACATACTGGTAGACTGATTGCTTAACTGGTTTGGAGTCAGCACATACAACCCAGAAAACTACAATATTAAAAATCCTTTATCTAAGCCAACACCACCTGAAATTCCTAGAATTTATGGCACTTAGAACCAGTATCTATATAGATCTATAGATCTATATAGATAAAAAGTCCTGCATAATTTACAAAGTGCTTTCACATCTATTCATTTGATTGTCACAATTTCGTTGTGTTTATTCTAAGTGCTCCTTGTCCATATGTCTGCTTCTAATTTAAAGTATCTTCAGAGCATTTTATACACATTCATTTTAAGACAAGTTCTTTCAATTACAGTTTTCTTCTTTTATGTCCTCTTCTCAATTTCACTGGCATAATAGAGTGACCACCTTCTTTAGGAACTTAAATGCTGCAAAATTCTACATAACTATAAACAGACAAATATACAAACACACAGACACATCTGGCTAAATACACTTACCACAACATAGTGATCAGTTAGGAGAATGAATGATGGGAGAAAGTCAAATTTGACATGAATGTCTCCTTTTATAGAAAATCTGTGTGTAACAATCTTATTTCTTCCAGTGGAATCCTAGGTATAAAACCATAGAAGATAAGCTTTCACACACATTTAATATACTGAAAAATGCACAAAAAATATATTTATAAGAAAGCAATAAAAGTTCTCATTGAATCTTTTAAACATCTTCTTTTATTCTTTTGCCTGTTACAAACACATCCAGACAGTGGCTCCTACATGGGTGCTACTTAATCTCTTGTTTAAATTTTATTGATTGAAATGTGAGAGTGCCTTCAAAAATGAGGTATGAAAATTGCTTTATTCTTTTGAGTTAGTAAAAGGAAGCTAGTCTAAGTATCTACAACCTACTATGTTTCTAGGAACCTTGCAGGTATTCAATTAATGTTAAAAGAATGAATGGTTAATATGTGGAGTATACAAAAGTATAAAGAGATAAAATTCAGTTTTGAATACTGAATTCAATTTTAACTTATCAATACTAAATGCTGAAAGCTGGAATTCTTCCACTGTTGTATGAAAAGACTGATAAAAATCTTCTTCTAATACATGATTTCATATATCTTTGAGGATACAACTATTCAGGAAATGAAGTCTCTTTTTTGCCTCAATTTTTTTGTTTTCTTTTTTTTCAAAAAACATGTATTATTTATTTTGACATTCTTTACTTTATAAGTTTTGAATTCCAGATTCTCTCTCTCTCTTCCTTTTTACTCCTCCCCAATGCATGGAGAAGACAAATTATATATCAATTACACATATGAAATCATGGAAAGTATATTTCCATATTAGCCATATCACAAAAAAGCAAGAAAAATAAAGAAAACCATACTTCAATTTGCACTGATTTCCTCAGTTTTTTCTCTGGAGGTGGACAGCATTTTTTTGATCATGACTCCTTTGGAATTGTCTTGGTTCACTGTATTGATTATAGTAACTAAGTCTTTCACAGACGATCATAATGACAACCTTGCTGTTACTGTATACAGTGATACTGGTTCTGCTCACTTCATTTTCTATCAGTTCCTATAGGTCTTGCCAAGTTTTTCTAAAACCACACACATCAACAATTCTTATAGCCCAAATACATTTCATCACAATCATATGCCACATTGTGGTCAGCTGTTCCCCAACTGATGTGTGTACTTCAATTTCCAATTCTATATCACCACAATATTTTTGTACATATAGGTCCTTTTCTTTTTTCTTTGATCTCTTTGGAAGTACAGACCTAGTAATGGTATTGCTGAGTCAAAGGACAGGCATAGTTTTGTAACCTTTGGTACAAAGTTCCAAATTTTTCTCCAGAAGGACTAGACCAGTCACAACTCCATCAACAGTCTTTTAGTGTACCTATTTTCCCACATCCCTTTCAGCAATTATTTCTGATAGGTGTGAGGTGTTACATGAGAGTTGTTTTAATTTGCATTTCTCTAGTCAGTAATGATTTAGAGCATTTTTTCATGACTACATGTGGCTTTAATTTCTTCTTCTGAAAACTGCCTGTTCAGATCTCTTTGATCATTTACTAATTGGGGGGTTGGGCTTTTCTGCTTTGCTTTGGTTTTTTTTATTTTCTTATTTAGTATTTTATTTTTCCCCAGTTACATGTAAAAACAATTTTTAAAATTTGTTTTTAAAACTTTGAGTTCCAAATTCTCTCCCTTTCTTCCCCCACCCCATTAAAAAGGCAAGCAATTCAATATAGGCTTTACATATATAATCATGCAAAACATTTCCATGATAGTCACATGGTAAAATAAAACATAGACCCAAAAAAACCCTCAAGAAAAACAAAGCAAAAAAGTATGCTTCAATCTGTATTGAGACACCATTAGTTCTTTCGCTGGGGATGGAGAGCATTTTTCATCATAAGTCCTTCAGAGTTGCCTTACATCATGTATTGCTGAGAATGGCTAAGTCACTCACAACTGATCATCTTCACAATATTGCTGTTACTTTGTACACAGTATATTTCACTTTGCTTCAGCTCATGCAAGTCTCTCCAGGCTTTTCTGAGAGCATCCTGCTCATCATTTCCCATAGCACAACAGTATTCCATCACAATTACATATGACTTGTTTAACACTTTGCCATTTGATGGGCATCCCCTCAATTTCTAATTCTTTGCCCCCCCCATAAAACAACTGTTATAAATATTTTTGGACATACTGGTCCTTTTCCTTTTTCTTTTTTATATCTTTTGGGATACAGACTTAGTGGTGGCATTGCTAGGTCAAAGGGTATGCATGGTTTTAAAGCCCTTTGAGCACAGTCCCAAATAACTCTAAAGAATGGTTGAATCAGTTCACAGCTCCACTAACAGTGCTTAATGCCCCATTTTTTCAACATTTGTCATTTACCTTTTCTGTCCTATTAGCCAATCTAATAGGTAATGTTTTAATTTGCATTTCTCCAATTCAATAGTGAGAGTATTTTTTCATATGGCTATAGATAGCTTTGATTAGTTCATCTGAAAACTCTACACATCTTTTGATCATTTATCAATTGCAAATGGCTATTTTTTTTATAAATTTGACTCCATTCTCTATATATTTGATAAATGAATCCTTTATCAGAAAAACTTTCTTCAAAATATTTTTCACACCTGCTATCACTAACTGTATTTCCCTTCATCCTATTCCTCCACTCCCATTCATTCTGTTCTCTCTCCTTTTTCCCTGACCTTCCTCAAAGGTGCCTTGCTTCTAACTACTCCTCCCCAATCTGCCCTCCCTCCTATTACCTCCACCCTTTGCTTATCTCCTTTTCCTCATTACTTTTCTGTAGGGTTAGATAGATTTTTATACCCAGTTGAGTGTGTATGTTATTCTGTCTTTGGAATTGCTCTTACTTTTATAAATTTGACTCAATTCCCTATATATCTGCAAAGAGACCTTTATCAGAGAAACTTGCCATAAACATTTTTTGATATTGCTTCACCGTCGGCGGTGTCTTTTAGCAAAACACGATTCCCTGATGATCTGTGCTTTTGCTTTGTCTGAGATTATGACTGCTTTGTGGCTCAGTCATGTGAGTTGTGTCTGAATCTCTGGGACTCATTTGGGGTTTTCTTGGCAGAGACACTGGAGTGATTTGCCATTTTCCTCTCCAGCTCATTTCAAAGATGAGGAAACGGAGGCAAACAGGATAAAGCAACTTGCCCAGGGTCACACAGCTCCTAAGTGTCTGGGGTCAGATTTGAACCCAGCAAGATGAGTTTTCCTGATTCCAGGCCCAGCACCCTACCTGCTGTGCCATCTAGCTGCATGACTGCTGCCTCTGCCTTCTTTACTTCAGCCGAAGCATTCTGTCCCAGCTCTTTATTTTAAATCTGTTCATCTGTTTCTGTGCCAAGTGTGTTTCTTTGTTGGATTCTGGTTTCTAATTCATTCTGTTGCCCACTTCTGCTTTATGAATGAGCTCATCCCATTCACATTCATTATAATTACTGTTTATTTCTCTCCACCCTATTTTCTTCTGCTTATCCTTCTCTTTTTATCCCATTCCCCCTGAAATGTCTGTATTCCTCTGAACTCCCTTAATCTTCTCTCTCTTTTATTATCTACCCCACCTTTTCTCATCCTCTTCCCCTCCTACTTGCCTATTTGAAATAGGTACGACAGATTTCTTTACCCAGCTTATTGTGTATATATTGTTCCCTCTTTGAACCAATTCTGATGAGGGAGATTCAAACATTGCCTGCTACCACCGCTCCCTTTACGTTGCATACCTCTTTTATGTGAGAAAATTTCCCCATTCTACGTTTCTCTTCCCCCTTCTCCCATTGTATCCCTCTTGTACACTTCTTTTTTTGGAAATCATCACAATAGAACTGATTCACTCCCTTGACCTCTGTCTATGTGAATGCCTTCTAACTATTCCTCTAATAATAAAGTTCTTAGGAGTTACATGTATCATCTTCCCATATAGGAATCTAAACAGTTTAACTTTATTGAGCCCTTTGTAAATGCTCTTTCATGTTTACTTTTTTATGCTTCTTTTGAGTCTGCTACTAGAATGTCAAGTTTTCTACTCAGTTCTGGTCTTTTCAGCAAGAATTCTTGAGAGCCCCTTATTTCGTTAAATATCCAGAAGGACTGTACTCAGTTTTGCTGGGCAGGTTATTCTTGGTTGTAATCCTAACTCCTTTGTCTTCCAGAAAATCATATTCTAAGACTTCAATTCCTTTGACATGGAAGTTGTAAAATTGTGTATGATTGTGACTATAGCTCACTGATATTTATTTCTTTCTGGCTGCTTGTGATATTTTCTCCTTAACCTTGAAGCTCTAGAAATCTTACTATAGCATTCCTAGGAGTTTTCATTTTGTGATCTCTTCCAGGTGATCAGTAGATTCTTTCCATTTCTATTTTACCTTCTAGGTGTGATATTGGGGGAGTTTTCTTTTATAATTTCTTGAAATATAGTATCTAGCCTCTTTTTTGAACCATGGCTTTCAGTTAGTCAAATAATTCTTAAATTATCTCTCCTTGATTTTTTTCCAGGTCAGTTGTTTTTCCAATGAGATATTTCACATTTTCTTCTATTTTTGTCATTCTTCTGACTTTCTTTTATTGGTTATTGAAGTCATTAGCTTCCACTTGTCCAATTCTAATTTTTAATTATTTTCTTCATTGAGCTTCTGTACGTCTTTTTCCATTTGGCCAATTCTGCTCTTTAAGGAATTCTTTTCTTCAGTGAATTTGAGTTCTTTTCTTCAGTGAGTTTTGTACCTCCTTTTCCAATGGGCCGATTTTGCTATTAAAGGAATTCTTCAGTGAATTTTTGTGCCTCTTAACATTAGGTCAATTCTATTTTTTAAGGTATTATTTTCTTCAGCATTTTTTGTGCCTTTTTTCCAAGCTGTTCTCTTTTCATAATTTGCTTGCCTCAGTCTTATTTCTTTCCCCAATTTTTCCTCTACCACGCTTATCTCTTTCTTTAATTCTTCCAGCAACTCTTATTGAGCTTGTGTCCAATTAGCACTTTTCTTTGAAGCTTTGGTTGTAGGGGTTTTCACATTGTTATCTCCTTCTGAGTCTGTGTCTTAGGCTTCCCTGTCTCTGTAACAGCTTTTTATGGTCAAATTCCTTTTTGTAGTTATTTGCTTACTTTCATAACCTACCTCTTGACTCTGAATTTTATGTTAAAGTTGGGTACTGCTCACCTCAGGGAGGAGGTACTGTCTCAAGGTTTAGGCTTTTTCATGATGCTATTTTCAGAGCTAGTTCTGAGGGTCTTCAAATTCTCAGTGTTTCCAAAGTGGTGTGATCCAAGAAGAGGTGTAGTCACTGCTCTCCTGGTCTGCTCTCTGGTTTTTACCCAGTAAGGGCCCCTGCTGCCCTGCAACCATAAACATTAATGCTTCTCTCTTCCCTGCAACTGTGACCAAGACCCCTACTCCTTCATGACTGAACATAAGCTCTCTCTACCTTGTGATACAGAAATGAGTATGAGCAATAGAGTTGCTAATCAGTGCCAGCTGAACCCAATGCCAGCAAAAGGTCCCCTGTAGTCTATTTCTGATGAGTTGTCTGATCTTCTTACTGTTTCTGAGCTGAGAGCTCCCCAAGCTGCTGTTGCTGCTGCTTCTGCTACTATTGAAGCTGCTCCCAAGGTCCACCACTCAAGCTACTGCCCCACTCTCGGCTGACTCCCACTGTGATGTCACAGACCTCTCCTGCTAACCTCCTAAGCTGTTTTAAACTCAAAAATACATCCCATTTGATCTTCTGTTGACTTCGCCTCTCCACAATTTGATCTGAGGTATTATTTTAAAATTGTTTGGAAGAGAACGTTGGAAGACTTCACCTGCATTGCTGCCAGTACTCCGCCATCTTGGTTCTACCTCCTGATAATGAGCTTTCAGTGCTGGCAAATTCGAACTGATTCACTGAAGCCTTGTAGGATTGGGGGGGGATGGCTGTGTGTTCGAGGTGGAATGGCATAGTGTTCAGTGTTCTAGGGCTCCTAAAAGTATCTTTTGCCTACATACATAGTTCTGGAGTTGTCCTTGGATGTGGGTACTATGTAATTCAACAATCGAAACAAACTCACTACTTGGGAGTGCTAGATGATAATTATCTCTGTCCCAAGTCCAGATCAGAGCTATTTATCAGACTTTACCGACAAAGCCCACTCTCTCATTCTTTAGCAATCCATGGGGAACCACAGGATGGAATAATTAGCATAGTAAATCCTTAGTTATTTAGAGACTAGCTTTTTAGAACCCTCAAGGATCTGAAACAGTTTTGAGACCCCAAAATAAGCCCCTCAGAAAAACAATAACAAAAAACTAGTCCTTGAACAAGCAACAACAGAAATAGCTGTATTTTCTGAAGGATAACTGTAATATTTCAACCTGATATGGCATTAGAAAACTAGCTTATAACCAATTAAAAATAATTAACAAATTGCAAGGCAAGGACAAACCTAGGAACTACATGAACACAATTACAAGACATTTTCACACAAATAAAGTCAGATCTGAACTGGAAAAATAGTAATTGCTCATGGGTAGGCCAAGCCAATATAATAAAAATGACAATTCTATCTAAATTAATTTACTTATTTAGTATGCTAATCAAAGTACCAAAAATAAATGTATAGAGCTAAAACAAAAATAATGAAAATCATATGGAAGAAAACAGAGATCAAGAATATTAAGGAAATGAATGGGGAAAAAATATGAATGAAGGTAACCTAGCCATATTAGATCTCAAACTGCATTACCAAGTAGTAATCATCAAAACAATCTGGTACTGGTTAAGAAATAGAGCGGTGGATCAGTGGAATAGATTAGGTATATAATATACAGTAGGTAATAACCACAGTAATATAGTATCTGATAAATAGAAAGATCGCAATTTTGGGGACAAGAACTCATTATGTGACAAAAACTGCTGGGAAAACTGAAAAGCAGTTTGGCAGAAACTAGGAAAAAAACAATATCCCACATCATATACCAAGATAAGATCAAAATGAGTACATGGTTTAAACATAAAGGTGATACCATAAGCAAATTAGGGAAACATGGAACAATTTACCTGTCACATCTGTGGAGAAGTGAAGAATTTATGACCAAACTAAGGGATAGAGAGCATTACAGGAAGTAAAATGGGTAATTTTGGTTACATTAAGTTAAAAAGGTTTTGCACAAACAAAACAAATGCAGCCAAGATTAGAAGAAAAGCAGAAAACTGGGAGAAAATTTTTATAGCAAGTTTCTCTCATACTTTATTCTCAAGAACTGACTCAAATTTATTAAAAAATTACTCATTCTTCAGTTGACAAATGGACAAAGGATATGAATAGACAGTTTTCAGAAGAATAAATCAAAGCTACCTATAGTCATATGAAAAATACTCTAAATTACTACTAATTAGAGAAACAGAAATTAAGGCAACTCTGAGGTACCACCTCACACCTACAACATTAGTTAATATGACAGAAAAGGGAAATGACTAATGTTGGAAGGAATGTGGGAAAATTGGGATACTAATGCACAGTTGGCAGAATTGTGAACTGATCCAAACCATTCAGGAGAGCAATTTGGAATTATGCCCAAAAGGGCTATAAAATTGTGCATATCCCTTAACCCAGCAACACCACCACTAGGTCTTTATCCCAAAGAGATTTTTTTCTTAAAAAAAGAAAAGGACCTTCATGTACAAAAATATTTATAGCAGCTTTTTTGTGATGATAAATGAGGGGATGATCATTAATTGTGAAATAGCTAAATAAGCTGTGGTATATGATTGTGATGGAATACTATTGTGCTATAAGTTGATGGATTTGAGCAGGCCGATTGAAGTAAGCAGAACTAAGAGAATATTGTACACAGTGGCATCAATATTGTATGATGATCAACTGTGAATGACTGAGCTATTCTCAGCCATAAAAAGATCCAAGACAAATCTGAAGGACTTATGATGAAAAATGCTAGCCATCTCCTGAGAAAGAACTTATGAAGTCTGAATGCAGATTGAAGCATACTACTTTTTATCTTATTTTTTTGCAGTTTTGTTTATTCTGTGTTTTCTTTCACAACATGTCTAGTATAGAAATATGTTTTGCATGACTGTACATATGTTGTTATTCAGTCGTTTCAGTCATATCTCACTCTTCATGATCCCACTTGGGTTTGTTTGTTTTTTTGCAAAGATACTAGAATGATTTGCCATTTCCTTCTCTAGCTCATTTTACAAAAGTAACTTATATAACATTACTTGCCTTCTCAATGAGGGGAAAGAGGGAGAGAAAGAATTTGGAACTTAATAAAAAGAATGGTAATTATTTTTACACGTAATTGCAGAAAAATAAAATAAAATAAATAAATTTCAGAAATGTTATAAATCTTTCAGATTCTGGGCACAGCTAAAGTCAAAGACTGAGAGCTTTAAAAAATTATGACTGGAATTATGTCTGTAAAAAAATCTTTTTTTTTTTTGGTCTTTTGAAGAAAAAGTCTTTAGAAGTACAAGTTTTAGAAATGATGTGGAAAAACTCCTTTACATTCTATGATCACTGAGTAAAAATAAGAAAATCACAGGATCATAGATTTAGTGTTGAAATGGATAGTAGAGTCCATCGACTCCAAACCCCTCATTTCACATATGAGGGTATCAAGGTCTAGAGATCAAGTGACCTGCCAAGGCTTAGGCTGACAAAGAGGTGCCTGAAGTTACTTTTATTAATGACACAGAAAACAGATAATAATTTGAATTTGCTGATAGGTCATAAAATACTGAGGGCAACAGTAAAAAAAATTATTATTTTCATGGGATAGTCATGAGAACTACTTAGGGAAAACTTACTTCAGTCTTTGATTTACAAATTAATTTTATTCAAAGGCAAAATATAAATTATCTATCTTTATATTGCCCCAAAGTTCATATAGTTGTTTAGCCTTCACTTCAGTTTTATGAAAGTGCAGAGGCCCAAAAATAAGTTTATTTTAAGGAGCCCTTAAAGAAATCAAGTTTGTAATGAGAGTGCCATACAAAGTCAGCTCAATGTCCCAAACCATCTATAGCTACAGCTATTGCTATTGCCCCACAGTAGAATAAAAATTGTATATAATGTTGAATATGACTCCTCCGAGAAAAAGCTTATTCTCAGTATATTCTAAGAAAGCAAGGGGGAAAATGCTACATATTATAAAGACTTGCATTTAAGAAGTTTACCCTCATCACATATGACTAAACGAAGGAGTGAAATGCACACTCATTTTGGTATGAAAACCTATCTTACAGTATAGGAAAGTGGGGGAGAAGGAGATATTGCAAGGGGGGGGATGATGGAAGGGAGGGCAAAGGGAGGAGAGAGCAATTTGAAGTCAACACTTGGGGAGGGACAGGATCAAAAGACAGAAGAGAAACAATGAGGGGCAGGTTAGGATGGAGGGTAATTCAGTTAGTCTTACACAACACGACTATCAGGGAGGTCATTTGCAAAACTACACAGATATGGCCTATATTGAATTGCCTGCCTTCCCAAAGGGAATGGGTGGGGAGGGAAGGATGGGGAGAATTTGGAACTCAAAGTTTTAGGAACAACTGTTTAGTATTGTTGTTGCAACTAGGAAAGAAGACATACAGTTAATGAGGAATAGAAAGTCATCTGGCCCTACAGGAGAAAAGAGAAGATGGAGACAAGAGAAGGGAGGGATGACAGAAGAGAGGGCAGATTGGAGATAGGGAAAATTAGATTGCTTGGGGTATTGGGGTGGGGGGAGGGGATAAAAGGGGAGAAAATTTGGAACCCAAAAATTTGTGAAAATGAATGTAAAAAGTTAAATAAATAAATAAATTTAAAAAAAACTGTTTTAAATAGCTGAAGGTCAAAGTGCTAGGACCTTTTCAATCTATGAAATTTTCATACAAACTGAGTCCTTCTCTAATGATGCCAGATAAATGAGATTTATTGTATTATATTTCCAATATATTATAGATTAAATAGGATTGGGGGGTACCTATTATTTATAAAACTGTTTCTATAGAAAAATGTGTTCTGAGTTCCAGATGGCCAACTTAAAAATAAACTTTACGAGCTCATTCATAATTTGGGATTGTCTGTAATTGAACCTTTTAAATGCTTGCTAGTAACTTCTAGAGTCTGCAGTTTCAAAATTATTTCTATTAGTCACCCAAAAGTTAGAGAGGAAGAGAACATTATTAGGAGCGTTCATCAGTGACATAATAACCAGGATTTGTGAAAACACTTCCAGGAGAAAAAGAATTGTAGTGAGAGTGATTTTCTAAGAAATTAAAAAAAAATTCCCATCTTTTCTATTGTCTCCTTTGCTACCACTTCTCCTATCCCCTCTATCTATTCCTTTCTAGCTTGGTTTGCAAAGAAATGACAAAGCTATCTCTAGATTACAAAAAATTCTCACAAAGCAAGGCCCTTGCTATCAAAAGTCCACAGTCTAGTAGCTTCTCTGATTTCCCCTTTCTTCTCCCACTGTTTTGTGTTCAGTCTAAAGCAGTCTTAAAGGGATTTTTTTGTGTCATAGAAACCTCTTCTTAGAATGATGTTTTTAAATGCACAAAATAAAATGCATAGGATTATAAAGGACTCCTGTTACATTGAAATGTAATTATCAAATATGTTTTTAAAAAAACAAGTTAGACAATTCCAAAGGACGCATAAAAAAAGCTCTCCATCTCTAGAGAGAGAACTAATGCGTTCAGAGTACGGGATTGAAGCATACTTCTTTTCTTTTCTCTTTCTTAGGACTTTTTGTGTATTTTCTTTTGCAACATGGAAATATCTTTCGCATGACTTCATTTGTATAATCGTTAGCATACAGCCTGTTTTCTCAAGGTGTGGGGGAGGGGCAGGAGGGAGAGAATTTTGAACTCAAAATTTTTAAAAATGAATGTTAAAATTTTGTGCATGCAATTGGGAACTAATTAATAAGGTAAATAAAAATAGATTTTAGAAAACACACGTTCATGGACCCCTAAGTTAAGAACTTCTAGTCTAAAGCTATGATTTTTCTCGTGTGTTCAGGATAAAATGAATTTGATGTATAAGCAGACTGATGATAAAAACCAATTTTTTTTTCAATTTGGTGAGAAAATTTCCAAAGCACCATTAAAAGTGAATTCAACCCACTTAAGCATGTGTTTATAGTGCAAATTAAGAAAAAACGAAGACCTTACCTGAACAGTTACCTTTATCACATGGGAAAGTTCACTATAATTTCTAGGATTCCACTTCAGTATGAAAATAGGACCAGACAGATGAACAGCATTCCCCAAATAAACATCATCAATCTTAACTGTGACAGAAGTAATGGAGGACGGTGAGAAGGCCAAGATTCTAAAATGAAAATATGCATAAATGTATGATGTTAAGAATGTGGGTCTCTTTTTATTAGAAAGGACGTACTCTGATATGGGTACACTGAAAAGGTGCAGTTGAAAAAATGGTTTTTTCTTCTGCTTATAGAAACAGTTTACTTTGGACAAAGCCTAATTGCTTAAGAAAGCTGGATCAAATGCTGTTGAGAGCCTTGAAGATGAAAACTAACTTCTCAAGTTCCTTCTTGTTCAAGATCTATGATTCCAGGATTCGAACCTTGAGTTGCATCTAAAATTAGTTGGAGTCAAGGAGATTCAAGCTCAAATCCAGACTCATATACTTACTAGCTGTGGGACCCTGGCAAGTGACTTAATCCTGTTCACCTCAACGTCCTCATCTGTATAATGACAGACTTACACACTTACTAGCTGTGGGACCCTGGGCAAGTCACTTAATCCTGTTCACCCCAACGTCCTCATGTGTATAATGACAGACTTACACACTTACTAGCTGTGGGACCCTGGGCAATTCACTTAATCCTGTTCGTCTCAATGTCCTCATCTGTATAATGAGCTGGAGAAGAAAATGGCACACCCCTACAACATCTTTGCCAAGAAAACTCCAAATGGGATCCCAAAGAGTTGGATTTGACTGGAACAACTGAACAGTAATAACCAAGTGAGGGAAGAATGGTTCTGACAATTTTAACCTAAAGAGGAGCTGGTACTTCTCACATTAATCATAATTTGAAGCTTTTTTTAAACAGCCTAAAAGTTCCATACTTTTGATAACATATTATAAATTGGTTTGCCACTGGAGGGTTTATGGTCCAGAAGAAAAAGAATGAACTTGCAAAAGAAGTTATTTCAGATACTCTCACTAACCGGGATCTCAATGTAACCTTGGTGAATCTTCTGAGTATTTTATCTCTCCCCTCCATGACACTATTCCAAGTATGGGAAGTATTGGGGCCCACTGACTATATTTAGCTTATTTAGCTCACAAGTATTAAGAAATTTATTTCAGTTATGCCCAAGATGAGATTCTGCAATATGATTTTAAAAATGTTTTGCTATGATATTCTAAAAGACTGATATATGGACGCTACTCTGTGAAGACAGCTTTTTTTTTCTATGAGATGATATTTCTCAATTTCCAAAGCAAACAGCGCCTAATTTATAGTAATAATAAATGCTTATTGACTGATCAGGCTTAGAAATGAGGAAAAGAGAAAATTTTGAAAATTCTTGTATACTAGAACACCAGGGATTAAGATACTATAATAATTCTGGCAAGGTTTACCTATTTTTATTAAATAAAAGAGGTGTAAAATTTGTCAAAATAATAGTATTAGTAAATGATTATTGCTCCAAATGACTACTAGAGAAACACAAATTAAAACAACTCTGAAGTTTCATCTTGTATATTGGCTTGATGACAAAAGAGAAAAATAGTCAATATTGGAAGGGTTGAATGAAGACAGGCATACAAATACACTTTTGTTGGAACTGTGAATTAATTCATCCATTTTGGAAAGCAATTAGGAATCATGGGAGAAAGAAATTACAAAATTGTTCATACTCTTTGACTCAGAGATGCTACTACTCAGCATCTTATACTTAGTAACCCCAAGCAGGTCAGAAAGGCCTCATGTAAGCCAAAATATGCAGAGTAAAACCTTGTATAGTAACAAAGAATTGGTAACAAAGTAGGTGTCCATTGACTGGATAACAGTTGGAAAAATTAGTTCTATAACTGAAATATTTCACTGTGAGAAATGGAAAATAGGAGACTTACATGAGAAGATTGGAAGAAACCAATTCCAAGTCAAAGAAAGCAGAACCAGAAAAAAATACACAATGCCTAAAACTAATATAAATGAAAAGAACACTAAGCCCACTCAATACTGAGTAATCAGCCCTGAAAAAGAGGAGAAAGTATTCCCAGTAGAGAAGCAGGGACTCTGGCGGGTCAGGTGGTTTTGCTTTGTGGCGAGGGAGGGAGGTCACCTGGACGGGAGCAGGGCGGATTAAAACAACTATAATATAAAAAAACAAAACAAAGGTGTCAGGAGAACTAGTAGTGTTTCTTTTAAAAGATCTTTGACCCACAAGGCTTTCAGAGTTTGGATTTCTGTCTTTATAACAATTCACTATCCTTCCCCTTCCTAACTCCTTTTCCTTGCCTTCAACTAACCTCATATAGAACTAAAATAAATTTTTATTAAATCACTGAACAAATGTTTACTGAGCACCTACTATACTGAATTCTTTCTTAGAACAAAATTCAGTGTTGGCTCCTGAATTTTTTTTTAAAATGTGGGTTAGTTCCTTACAGAATTACTCTGATTACTGGGATGAAACATGCCTAAGATACTTTGAGCAAAAGCATGTTCAAAGTCAGATTCAACTACTCTATAGTTTGTTTTTGCAAAACTGCTTTTCTTTGCTACAATAAGTGTCTAATCATGGGGTCATAAGAAGTGGTGGAACCAGAAATTACAGTTATATAAAAATAAAAGTTATCAATAAAAAATTATTTCCAATGAAAAAGAACTTTATGAAAACATAAAGGTAAAAGATTTTTGCAAATATGAAATATTGCTATTTTAAGTCATAAATAACACTTTCTGCTCTATAACTAGCACTAGGTTTTTCAGTTAGTTCTCTTAGAAACATTTTTAATTTCACATTAGCTTCTATTTTGAATATATCAAAAAATTACCCTATGTAATCTCAGATATAATACTCATACTAAAAAGATTAAATACCTCTTCTAAGAGAATTATTACCAATGGTCTACTGATATCTGCTAAGTTTTTATTATCTGTTACAATGAAGGGCTAAGAAGGAAGGAGAGTCAATGAGAATTGACACTATTATAAAGAATATCAATAAAATATATTTTTAAAATACATATTTTATCCTTAAAATAGTCAGAGAAACTCTTCCAGGAAATTGATACAATGGAAAATGTTTGTTAGAATTCATATTTAATTGTCAAATCAATATTTATCATAGGGATCACATGTGCCAATGAGGAAAAAAGTATTCACTTTAAAAAAAACATTTTAAAAAATCACATTTTGCTAGTGAGGCTAGTCTCATCACAGCAAAATTTGTATTGTACTTTCTGAATAACAAAGAAAGTTACTCAGTGTATGATATCTGAGAGAATAACTGACTGGATTTGGGTAAGCCTTAAAAATTTCCAAAGTCAGATTCCTCTCTAGTTAAAAGAGCAATGACTTATTTGACCGCAAAAAAGGCCACAATGATCCTTTTTAGCAGTGGGTATCACAGAGACAACTGACTCCCTTCTTGGTGCCTTCTTAAAGACAAAAAGGAACAGGTTGTCTCCCTATGCCCTGAACAGCAGCTCTTCCTTTGTGCTTCTTATGATTCTGAGCTCTCCTCTCTTCCACTCAACATCACCCTGAGATCCTGCTCCTTTCTGCACTTCAGGTACCATCAGCCAGTAGTAATTACAGCATAGTTATCCCTTACAAAGCACTTTCCTAGATGCAGTGAGAAAGTACAAAGGAAGTCACAGGCACCTCAAGGAGCTTTTTCAAATTAAAAAAAACAACCATAAACTGACAGTAAATCTCTCTAGGAGTATTAACTTATTAGCAGCAGCATTGGCTCCCTTCCACATCTCCTGAAGGTCTGTTAACAGTGGTGGTGCAGGGGCACTGGCCCTGAAGTCAGGAGGATTTGGCTTCAAACCCAGTCTCAGACATTTAACAATTAATCCCATTGCCTCATTCAAAAAAAAAATATAGTAGCTGAAGAAACTAATTGTATATGATTAGTAAAATACTATTCCAATGCAAGAAATGATAAATATAAGGAATTCAGAGAAACAAGGAAAGATAAGTCTTAAATCAACTGATATAGTACAATAACATAAAGGAAAACAACATTAAAAAGATACTTTAATTCAGATTAAATGCAATGAACAATCTCAGACAATGAGAACAAAATAAATGAACTTCCCAATGGCCAGAAAGGAGTGTTATACACACCAGAGATAGGTTTTGCTTTTGCTTAGAGGTTTTTCTTTAATACCAAGAAGGACTAGGAAGAACATTGTTAAATGTGGAAATAATTGTAGTGTTTAAAAATGACATTAATAAAATTTTTAAAAAGAGTAGTTGAAATATGCTTATTTAAATAGTTTAAATTATAATTTTAATAGTAAATTATTAAAACATAATTTTGCCAACACTTTTGCCAAACCTTCTGAATATAAGCCTGCTGTTACTTACAACTGCTTTCCAATGTGAGGGGAAATTATACTGGGAGAAGAAAAACGAGGGTAAAGGGACAGTCAAAAGTTCCATAGAAATAGGGGCAGCTAGGTGGTGCAATGGATAGAGTGCTGGTCCTAGAGGCAAGAGGACCTAAGTTCAAATCTGACTCAGATATTTACTAGCTATGTGATCTTAACCCCATTTGCCTCCCCCAAAAAAGCCCCATAGAAAAATCAACTAAAATAATCCATTAGAGGTATGAAAGTTCAGGAAAAGTGTTGTTTTTTTTAATTCAGGAAGAAAATTTTATTATTTATACCTCCCTTCCCAATGCTGTCCAGCTAAGGTCATTAATACCCAACACAAAATTTTACAAAATACTAATTTAAAGCTTAATGGAAAAGACAGAGTAAGAAAATCCTTGGATGTTGTTCATGTTGCCTAGAAGAAATCTTGGGAAACATAAAGTATTTATGTGGAAGTTCATTCCCAGTGGCCTATTCCTTTAAATAACAATTTGAAAAAAACTCAAGATTTTTATGTACCTGATGTGTGTAGAGTAGAAGAGTCTCTCTAGTGGCTCATGGGTAGAGCTGCTGTAGAGGAAGGGTTTGGGGTTTGTGATGAGAACCACTGGCCAACTGTCAAAAACCAAATCTGCAAAGCTAAAGAGGTCATGGTCAAAAGCAAAGATCCGGTACCTGAAGATCAAAGGTTAAAAAGGTAGTTTAGTTATATGAGAGCAATGATAGAGAATTTACATAATGAACAAAGGTTAAAAACTAACAATTCTTGACATCATGATTTTGAATGACTAACAGTGTCATTTTCCCTCTTTCTTTTCTTTCTCCCTAACTCCAAATCCTTATCCTCATCATATGAACTTCATTTGACCTAGACTGAGATTGTCAATTCCTTTTAACTTAAGCTATTTAAGCAACTAACTAGTTGCTATTTTAAAAGCTATTTGAAATCACCAGAGAGTAAAAAAATATTAATATGATATGCAATTTTCCAGAATCTACTATAGTGGAAACACCCGATTAACATCTCTAGAGTTTTAGTCTCAACTTTGCCACCAGCAATGGAACTTTGGGCTAATCATGCAAACTCTCTGACCTAGTTTTCTCGCCTGTAAAATTAAGGGATCAACACCAACTGACCTTCTAAGTCTTAACTTTTAGAAGAAGTCTGTTAACATAGTGTACATTCTCACTAATGCTATTAAACATTTTAAAACTATTTGTCTGATTTAAAGTCAATGCACATATTTAAATTCAGCTTAAAACTTTAAAAGAGTGATTCAGTGGAAAGAGTGTGGGGCTTGGAGTAAGGAGAATCGGATCTGAATCTTGGTTCTGCTGTGTGACCTTAAATAAGCCACCTAACCCTTCACAGTCATGGTTTCCTCACCTATAAAATTAGGGACCTAGCCTTGATGATCTCGAAGGTATCTTCTGGCTCTAAGTTCTACACGTCTATAATTTCACATAAATCACTAAAAGTTGTTAATCTGATTTGAATTCCGAGTGTATTAGAAGCAAAATCTTTTAAAATTTCATTTTTAAACTGACAAATACAAAATATTCAAAACTACTTACAATTAAATTTTTCTCAATATTAATTCTTGAATTATTTCTTTTATACCATTCTGTTCTTTGTCCATGTCCTTTCTGCATGCTTCAGTCATTTCAATCAAATATATACAGTGTGTAGATTTCTCCTGATTCTGCTTTCTTTTGGATGCATTATTTCCTATATTTTCCTATACTTTTTGCATCATTTTAGTAATATGGTAACATTCTATTAAATTAAATACCAAATGTTTGGTTTTCATTAGTTTCATTAGTTTTACTCATGCTTCCTCCTGTTTTAATTCTTCTATGCAACATGACCAATGTGAAAATGTGTTTAATAAGAATGTACATATAGAGTCTATATAAGATTACATGCTGTCTTGGGAAGGAGGGAGAAAATTTAAAACTTATAGAAGTGACTGTTGAAAAATGAAAAGAAATAAATAAATTTGAAAAAATAAATTAAATCCATTAATTGTTGAGACATTTTAAAATATTAAGGCACTTAGGTTTATTTTTCACATTTTTCACCATTATTAATAATGTACTAAAAACATCAACAAAGAGTTCTTGTTATCTTTTTGATACTATCCTTGGGGTAAATTTCCCAGTAAGGAGATAATTAAGTCACAGAGGATGATCCTTTTGTAACTCTTATTGTACATTGCCAAAATGGGCTGAAATTAGAAGAGCGTACAAGACTACCAGCATTAACGTGCCATGTGCCCCACATTAAGTTTTATTTTTATTTAGTTTTGCCAATTTGATGAGTTTAAGATAGCTTCCTTAATTTGCATTTATTAATGAGCTATTCACTAATAAAATGAATAACTTTTTCCAAATGATTTTAAATTTGTGTTTCTTTTGTGAACTGTATATTCATGGTTCTCAACCATTTATCCATTAAAGATTGGGTATTACTCCTTTGAGCTTGAATTTTTTCCAGATAAGTTTTAAATATCAGGATTCTGCTATATTAATCAAAGAAATTTATCCCCAGTCCACTGTTTGTCTTCCTGTGCAAAGAATAACACTTCTATCGTTTTAGCTTTTATCATAATACTTTTCAAATTAGGTCCATAAAAGTCTCATATAGCTTGGTAAGTTAATAACCAAATATATGATACTTTATAAATGATATTTATTTGTAGTAGTTCTTTGTCTCTACTTGCAGTTTGAGTTTAAATTCTGTGTTATTTTGTACCTTTCTGCCATACTGAATTCCTTTCTTATCTCAATATTTTTTCTGCATCCTTTCTAAATTTTCTAGCCACATCATCTTTAAATAGTTTACCTATGTATTACTAATGTTATTTTAATTTCTTATTTTACCTTTTAAACAGTGTTAGAAAGAATTGGTGAAACCTTAATGTTGTGGCTGTTTTCACTAAGAAAATGTAATTTTTCTTCATGTTAGTTCCTGGTTTTAACTAGATATTATTTATCATATTAAGAGAAAGATATTTTCTAATGTTTTAGCATGAATGAATATTTTATCAAAGACTTTTTTCTGAATCTAATGATAAAATCATATGAGATGAATACATTGTATGTGATATACTGAAATTACTTTTCCTAATGCTGTCATTTTAAAATATGACCCACTTATTCATGATTTTTAAAATGAATTTGCTTACACATTTTGATATATCCAACTTGCTAATATGTAACAGAGTAAATCATCCTCATTTGGAAAATCAGCCTATAATTTTCTACTGGCAATGCTGTCTTATTAAACATAGTATTTTAAAAGTCTAAGTAAAGTTTGTTGTTACGTACTTTCTTACTAGCTCAGGGCTCAAAGAAATTCTCAGTATCCTATATGTGATACAACAACTGTCTAATTATTTTAAAACTTGTTATTTTGTTACATTACAAACGCTCATAAGAAGCTGCTTAGTATAACAGACAAAAGCCTTGCTACCAGAAAGGCTGAAGTTCAACTACTTCCTCTGACACATAGTAATTGTGTGTTCTTTGGCCAGTAGTTTAACTTCTTAATGCCTCAGACCTTTTACTAAGAGTTGAAGTTACAAGTGAGACCCAGATCAGATCTGCACAAGTGGAGGAATACAATGTTGAAACCACAGATTTCAACAAATGAATAAATGTTCACAAAATCCTGTTCCTTTAAAAGTAGAAGCCCTGACCAGAACTCAGGGAGGAGAAATTTGACTTAATGAAGAACTTGATGTTACACCAAAATGTATCTTCTTGTTGAGAAAAGGGAGATATTAGAGACAAAGTAGTAAGGAGCAACCTAACAGTAATGATACCCACCACTCGGAGCCGTAAGAATTGTACAAAATCCTAGAACAATTAGACTTAAGATACTTCCTGTGATGTGATTTCCAGGGTAACCACAGGATTCAAGCCACTGCCCAGATGTCACCATTTTTTATCTTATAAAACTTAAAAACTGATTCCTAGATTCCCTGTATAGTGGAGTAGAGGGAGTTTCAAAACCAACTACTAAAAGCTGATGCTGGGAGGCATTATAGTAGACATCCTTTATAAAGACTTTGTTCTGTATCATAGAATATTTCTCTTTGTAGAGATCAGCTACCTATTGTGTTTAATAGAGCTCTTTTTTTATGTTGGCAGAAACAGAGACAAATAGGCACATTAATCTTTTTGCTGGCAGAACTGTGAATCAGTCCAGTCAAAATATAGAATTTTGCAAAAAAAGTTACAGAATTGTTCCTTTTTGACCAAGTGATACTACTAATGGTTTTATATTTTGAGGAAATAAATGACAAGAATGATATCTGTACAAGAATACTCATAGTAGCACTATCTATAACAGCAAAAAAGTAGAGCTTATATGCTCAACCATTAGGGAATAGCTAAAAGATCATGGTATAAGAGGACAATGTAATATATTAACTGTACAATAGGGAATGACAAATATGAAATGTGAGTATGGGTAAACATACCATGATGTACAGTGAGCACAGAAAAATCAGGACACACTATTGCTGAATTTTGTGAATAAAAGCAACTTTAAATAGCAACAATAGTCAGATCAAAAACATTAGACCATGTTGTTATTACACCCCACCTTTTAACAAAGGAAAATTACTAAATTGTAAAGTGCAAATACTTTTATAAATATATAAAATAATAAAATATAAATATTTCTATTTGTACATTTATGTATATAAATATATATTTATAAAAATATATAAAATATAAGATTTATATTATTTATTTATATATATAAATATATAAAAATATGAAATATTTTTGTTTTTAGCTAATTTTTTTTTAGGAATTATAGAGAACTCAAGTAAGGAATATGATTGGATGTTTTGGGTAATATAGCAAAACAATTCATCAACAAACACATTTTCTAAATATATCTTCAATGAAAGTAGCTTTATTCTGATACATTATCACCTATATCTAAAGATAAGTAAACTGTGTGATCAAAGCTCCACACTCCAAAGTCCTATCCCAACCTGGCAGCCTACTAGAAGACCAGTGTCAAATGCAGGAAAGAACGAAGCAGCCTTTTGCTGGTTTCCAAGGTTCTCTCACCTCCTGTTTTCCTTCCAGTCTCCTAGTTCTAGTTCCAGAGTGCCCTTCGGATGTTGAGTGTGCAAAACAGGCATCAGTCCACCAAGTAAATGGAGATGTCCACAGAGATATGCTATGGCAGAACTAAATGATAAAAATCAGCAATGTTTATGGGCTGGAAAACATCACATCTTGGGATGATCCCACAGAATAAAGGAATAAAAAGGTATCAAACCATAACCATCAGTTTTGGATCTAGACTTTATGCCTCACCTCATTAATGCTCGTATTCCTGGAGCTGGAGAGATAATAGTAGAGGTTGTATAATGTCCAAACCAAATAGTATGATTGCTATGACTACTCTTCTTAGACAGAAGAAAGAGTTTCCTCATTTGTTTCTGAAATGGGATGGAAAGCACAGGATCACATTAGTGCCAAGTTGAAATATAATCTAGCTAATATATAATTTTCTTTGAATTATTATCATTGTTGGTATAATTATTGTTGACAATAGGACAAATTTACACAACATTTCATATTTTTCTAAGTGTATTCCTACATAATCTCTTATGTGGACCTAACCATAATTCTGTGAAGTGAATAGCACAGTTATTACCAAAATTTCACAAAGATGGAAATATAAAATTATGACTTGTCTAAGATCAAAAAGTAACTGCAGAAAAAAGAATCTAGTTCTCCTGTTTAATCCACTTCCCCAAGCTTCCTAAAATAAAACATGTAACCAGTCTTTTAAAATAACAAGACTAGTATTTACAAGACTATCTTCACACTGAGATATGGGGGCAGTAGTTCATAAACAGTTCTGCTGATATTTATAAAATCATTAAAAACGAAAACCCTCATTTAGGTGCCAGAGAAGATATATATGTGGATCAAGTCTAAATGCTTTTTCATATAGCAAATCATCCATTTTCTCTAAGCAATTATTAATATGTAGGTTTTATAGCAAAATTTTATCTTGAACTATTTAATGACTAATAGCCAAGATCTGACTTCAGTGATTCTCAAATGTGAACATTACACAAATTTGGGGCAGTAATAGCTGATATGTAATTTTTTTGGGGGGGAAGCTTTAACTATTCACTTAGCTTGAAATATGAGTCATAAGTAGAAAGTGATAACAAGTGGGGGTTAGACAGTATGACAGGGCACACAAAGATGGAATCTCATCAGATGATATCAGGAAGAACAGGTCACTTCCTGCAAGAATGGTGGGAGTGGAGAAGAGAGGATGGGGTAGACAGCAGGGGGCCAGGGAAGACGGATAAGAACAGGTATAATAATGAGGGTTGAAATCAAGACACATAGCCTTGTCACTAGCTTATCACAACAAATCGACAGGTCAATAATGTTTATTAAGCACTTACTACATACCAGGCACTGTATTATAAACAGCAACTGCTATCACCAGAGTGGAAACAACACCCCATACACAAGGTCTGATACACCTAGTCTCAAGAGGGTCTGATGTACCAAAACCAGTTTAAACGAGTAGACTACAAAGAGAACTAAGAATTTTACTATACCTTATTTAACATTCCATAGAAATTAAAGGGTTTCTTGGGCCCTGGGGTGATGGTGGCATCCACATAGATGAAAGAATAGTTTCCAAAGGGGGTCTTATGGACATAATGCATAGGCCCATGCTTACGTAAGGCAGAGTATATCCTATAGAAATAAGATAGGGATGTTTTCAGTGAAATCCAAAAAGAACAGAATTTAAATTTTCACTCTGAGATCAATCTAGATTTCACTTCCTTATCAAAAGAATAATTTGGCATGTAATAGACAAGGAGTTAAAATGAATTTTAAAAATTGTCTGGAGTGACTTTTCACATTCTCTACATAAATATTCCTTTGAATATTTATTATATTGAATATTTATTGAATATTATATTGAAAATTTATTATACTTAAGTAAAATGCCAATCCCACAAGAGATATGTATCATACATATCCCATGGATAACAAGTATACACTGTTTGGTATCGTTCAGTTATTTTTCAGTTGTGTCCAATTCTTCATGACCTCATTTGTGGTTTTCTTCACAGAAATGTTGGAGTGGTTTGACATTTCCTTCCCTAGTTCATTTTAAAGATGAGGAAACTGGGACAAACAGAATTAAGTGACTTGCCCAGGGTCACACAATTACTGTCTGAGGTCAGATTTGAACTTATGAAGAGGAATCTTCCTGAATCCAGTCCTGGTACTCTGGTCCACAGTGCTGAGAAAGTCTATCTACACTATAACTCTCATACATACTGGAATACAATGGGGTAGAGATGTAATCGATTACGCCAGCATGCATTCATCCCAATTTTTTTTACTATTATTGAACTTTTAAAAAAAAAAAAAAATTCCATGATATGCTGAATATCCTATTGATCATAGTGAAGATATGATTTCTGCCCTCCAGAATCTATCATTCTAAAGAGGCAAGGAATAGGTAGCAAATATGCTTTGCTGAATGTCAAAATTTCAGCAACAAATTCAGTAATTTGGTCAACACTCTTTAAGTGTCTACCATGTACATAACCTCTACTGTCAAACTCCCTCGGTGTTGTGGTGTAGTGATAGCTATCCCAGTAGAATATAAGCTTTAAAAACTTTTGAATAAAGGCCTGGCAACAGATGAGCTTTCTGTTATCAGAGGATGATTCTGTGTTAAGTCTGAAAAGACTCAAGAGGGTTGGCCACCTCGATGGTACATTTTTTCATTTCCAACAAGTCATAAAGACCATTTTTTAAAGCACAGGAGGAATGGTAATCTGTAATGATGAAAAGAATATCCACACTGACAAAATCATGTAGCCTTTAACTATATGAATTAAATTATTAAATTTTAATTATTTGTTTAAAGAAGCAGGAATATCACTGTGCTAAGTGCTAGGGAAACAAAAGTCTACATGTGATCTGTGCCCTCACAGAGCTAATAGGATTTGACACAAATAATTATAAAATACATGATAAGTCTATTAAGGAGGAACAAAAATGTGTTATGTGAGAGCTACAGAAGAAAAGATCATTTTAGAAGAGAAGATATTCTAAACAGAGAATAATGGGGGAGGGGCACGCAGGAAAAGCAGTAAAGGGCAGGTTGTATAAAGGGAAAAAATCCAATTTGGCCACAGCACTATAGAACATGGAGGGCAAAGTACTGTGAGGTAAGACAGGAAAAGGAGGATGGTACTAGAATATAGAGGACCTTGAATGCCAGACAAAGGAATACAAACTTAATTTGACAGAAAACAGATAGCTACTGAGGGAGGATTTCTTGAGGAGCAACATGTCCTAGTCATGTTCCCATGACCCATGTCTGACAGAGGTCTCCTCATTGATTGGAGCAGGGAAAGAGTATTGGTAGGAAGGTTTAGGAAGGCAAATAAAACTGGCAGGCCATAGCTTATTCTTGGATATTCATAACATTTGAATAGTCAAGTGGCTGAAAGTAATTTGGAATTTTTGTGAGAAAAGTCATTAAACCATTAAATCATTTGACCAAGAGACCTATCCCATACTGTGCACATATTTTAAAGAGGTCCAACAGAAACAAAAGTCCTATATATGCTAAAAAATCTTTAGCAGTGCTTTTGGGATAGCAAAAACAGTTGGAAAGGTGAGCAATCAATTTGGAAATAGCTCAGCAAATTGTGATGTATGAATACACTGTATTGTTATTGCACTGTAAGATAAAATGAATATGAGGAATTCAGAGAAAACAAAATACACGACTCTTTCAACAATGCAAATGAAGGGAATACTAAGCCGAAGTCAAATTCTGTGTAACTTAAATGATCAGTCTTGGTCCCAGAGAAAAACGAATGGAATCCACCTCCTTCCTTTTCATGGGGAGAGGGACAAAGGCTCAGAGAGACACCTTCAGTACCAAACACTGCGGACAGTGCCAGACAGTTACTGGGCCTCCTGGTTTTTGCTTCATTTTTTTTCTTTGTTTCAAGGTAAGATGGGTAGAGCAGGGGTAGAGAATGAAGACATCAAAAATGACTGTCATGTAAAAGCAAAGAACATGAATAACACTTTTAAAAATTAAAATGAAGTGTGTCAATTTCTAGGTTATTAAATAGCATATGTCTTTCAATACCTAATTTCCATGTTTTCAGTTTTCAGATAAAGATTCGTTTCTGTAAGTGGTATCTGTATGTTTATGTGTATCTTTTATTTTATTTTTGATGGCTACCTTTACAGTTTAGGTAGGTGTTTTCACCTTGGGACCTAAGATGTTGGTACTTTTTTTGAAATCTTGTGACATCTGTATTTCAATATAATTGGTTTCCTTTGCAATGCTATGTATTTTATTTTATGCATTAAAAATATTATTCTAAGAACAGGTCCATAGGCTTCACCAGAATTCCAAAGGGGTCCCAAACACAAAAAAGGTTAAGAACCATTGCTCTACGATGTTTTATTCAGCAAACCTTATCTTTGTTTGTCAAATAACAAAAACTATTATTCCTCTTTTTTTGCAAATGGAAATTTAAAGCAAGAGATCCTCCATTAAAAAAGGTTCTATGAAAAGGTAATAATTGCTCATATTTATATGGTGATTTCCAGTTTATAAAGCATTTTCCTTACATCAACATCGTGAGATCATTGAAGTAGTAAAATGGTCATTTTACATATAAAGAGACTGAGCTTTAGAAAAATGAAGTAATTTGCCTGAAGTTACAGAGCTAGAAAAGGCCACAATGGGATTCTAGCTAAGCCCTTCCAAAACTCTGGGAAATATTTGACTTAACAAGAAGAAAAAGGAAAAAGAAATTTCTAAAACTTGCAATTAACATCTTTTCCCACAGTTATATGTAAGTCATAGAACCTATGAATACATCTCAAAGTAAATATATTACTTCAGAAATTGTCAGTAATGTTAGAAAACTAGTGTATTTTTGAGGTAAAATATAAACTAAGGTAGAATATTCTGCCTCTCCTCTCTAATACTTTTTAGATCTCCCCTTTAGGATTTTTTCTCCATTTCTTTCTTCATTACAATTTTTATTACTTACTGTTTTTAATGGTTTATTATATTTGTATTGTGATTCCTGAGAATTTCACACTCTCTAACTTGCTGTCCATATACATGTTAATATAGAATCTGAAGCTAGAGATTAAAATATAGCATTAGTATGCCTCTAATATCTAACGGATATTACCATGGCAGCTACTCTCAATAAAAATACTGCACTGGTAAGATTGGAACTGTCAGATGTGCATGTATTTCTACATTATCTATGTGCCAAGGTGTCTGTGTGTGTGTGTGTGTGTGTGTGTGTGTGTGTGTGTGTAGATACACTTACAGACATCTTGATGCAATGCAGAAAATAAATCTTTGATGCACTGGAGGATAGAAAATAAAATTCTTGATTTTAAAAAAAATATAAAGGCAAGAAATCCTGATAATCATCCTTGTTTTTATATTTTCCTTTGATCCCAATACCCAAAGTCCTTTGTTCCATTCCTGCTTCCATCCCCCTCACTCCTCAGATCATGGCTATATTATCACTGTAGCCTTCTCAGTGGCTTCTCTGCCTCCAGTCTCTCTTCTACACGTTACTGCAGATGAATCTCCGTAAAACACCATTTTTTATGCTATTCTGTTGAGAACCTGCAAGACTTATTATTGCCTATAATATTAAAGCCAAACTCCTCTGTTGAGCCACTCAACATCATCTACAATCTGACCCCACTCTAATATCACTTCCAATTATTGAACAGGAAACTTCTAGATTTGCTTCAGTTTCCTCAACTGTAAAATGGGTATGATAATACCCTACCTCACAGGGCTGTTGTGAGAAAAAACCTGTCAAGTGTTGCGCCTGTTACCTAGAAGTATTACATACCAGCTATTACTATTATTATTAGAAAGACAGACCAGTTCACAGGCGGTAGAGCTCAAAATCGTCCAGCTCTTCTAGAAATCAAGCTAGAATTACGTGAGAAAAGGGACCTAGTGAGCACATACTACAAGGACATGGAGCAGAAAGGTCTTAGATATAACAGAGTATGCAACAAAATATTCACAGCAGCACTTTTTGTTTTGGAAATAAATGGGTGAGCATCAACTGGATAATGGCCGAACAAATTGTGGTATATGAATATAATTTAATGTTATTTAATTTAATGATTTAATGTGATTTAATTTAATGCAAAGAAAGCAGAACCAGAAGAACAACAAGCACACTCACAACAATTACAGAAACAATAACAACACTAAAATGCAATCACACAAATGAATTTTAATGCACGTTATAGGACATGGAAAACTGATTAAGAAATTACACCTGCGTTCTCTCAATAGAGAGGTGAGAATTATGGAGGATTATGGTCTATCATGTCAGGTGTGGTCTCAGGGGCCAGTGATTTAGGGTTTTGTTTATTTGTTTTTCGTTAAAAGGAAGAATTCAATGAAGAGGAAAGAAGTTAATGGGAAATGATAGGTATAAAAATAAAGGTAACAATAAAACTTTTTTAAAAATAAAATGAATACAGGAAGCTTTTGTCTTAGTAAAGACAATCTCCTTAGTACTCTCCATAAGCTCATCTGTGCTTCCAGGTCTTCATTCATGCTTTTCCTCTTTCTCTAATGCCCTTGCCCAAATCATACCCATTCATCAAGACCCAGACCAAACGTCTTGAAAAGTTTCCCCATGAATGTCCACACTGATCTCTTAAGGTCCCTTCTATCATTTCCTAAAGAATTTAAAGCTTGTAAGACGTAATTTAGTATTTAGATCACACACTTTCTTACGTTATGTTTTGATGTTTTCTTAAGCATGTTTTATTTCCTCAATGAAACTATACGTTCCTTGACAACAGAGATTATGTCTTATATTGTTCTTGTGCCCTTCACAGGGCCCACCTCAATGCTGAGTACAAAGGTGAAATTCAACGAATACTTGTTGTTTTGGTTAACTGGTGCAGGGTGATACTACTGTCAATGCGAAATGTATTAAAAGATGAATCCCTAATGCAGGAAAAGAGAGACATATTTGGCTAAAGAAATGTTGCTGAAAGGCAAGGGAGAAAAATAACTTTGAGGTGTACTATAGTAAACAGAAACAGTAGCCATAAAGTTATGAGATACACACAACTGAATGGAAACCCTCTGCTCTCTGCTTTTCTTCTAGTCACAAAAGAGGTAATTCTCTTCTTTTAATAGTACAAATGGCTCTATATCTGGCATAAAAAGAACATTTGCCAATCGGTTCTTCCCCCTCATACTTTATATCCCCAGTGCCTGACACAACACCTGGAACATAACAGGCACTCAATACATGTCTGCTGATGGATTGATATTCACTCCAAATTGACTTTACTCTTCCCAAATCACTGTCCACATGCAGTGACAAGACTCTCTCCAGTTCATTTCAGTACCTGTAATAATTCTGGCTACTCTCCAGACTTGGAATGTTGAATGAATCTATAGGGGAGGAAAAAAAATCAAAACAAACAAAAAACTCACACAGAGGTTAATGATCAGATAAAATTATTATATCTCTATAAGCACTTTATACAGTAGAATGCCATTCACTCAACTAGGAAATTGATGAAGATGGTACTTTGTTACCAGGTAACAAAAGACCTGAAAAATTCTGAACTGAATACAGGTAATATGAAAATTTTATTAAAAGATATATAACATATACATATATAAAGATATATTAAAGATATATAAAAGATATATACAAAAAGATATATAATTGATTGAGGAATAATGAGTGTTTATAATTATTATTTTGAACAAGCTAATATGGACCTCAAAAAAGTTGGGGGTTTGTTTGTGGCAGGGGGGGAGTAATTCAGGTTTTTTTCCACATGATCAACCAGGAATGGGTTTTATTTATTACATTTCAGCTATCACATACTTAGGGTAAATAGAGTTTTTCTGAACTGTAAATCATTTATACCTATAATAAATATTTCATCTATATAAAGCACTCTACTAGGTAATAGAAGATTAGTGATCTATCCTTTCCCTATTTGACCCATGAAGAAACTCTGGGAGTTAGATGGGTTAGAATGGGTTAGAAGAGATTATTGATCCTCTGTAAATTCATCCAGGTATATTGTGATTTCAAAGAAACTAGATGCTTGGTTTCCTTGCCAAAACTATTACTCACTTTTGTCCTCTGGGAATCTATTAAATCTTCATTAACCTTGAGAACAGCCTGAAAATCCAATTGAGGCCAACAATGCAAATCAAGCTAATAAGTCTCAGGCTCACTTTTAACAACCCTCCTGCCAAATGATAGAACAGTCTTCAAAACCTCTTGAGAGAAACAAACTCAACCCTCTTAACTAGTGTGAAGGGTTCACAAGACCTAGAAGAAATTACATAATTTTATTCTAGCAAACACTCTTTAGCACTGAGTGTTTTCAGAGTTTTCAAAAGTAATTCCCTATCTGAAAAAAGGGGATGAGGCACAAAATTTTCATAAACTCATTCCCAGGGGGAAGGCCCTTGGATCTGAAAAGGAAATGTATAAATCTGAGAAGAAAAAAGGGATAGTATAATATTTATTTTTATCATCTTAGCATGTAAGCTATGAGAAGAAGGGCAATGATCTTTTTTGTTTGTCACAAATTCATTATAAGGGTTGTTACATAAGAGAATAGATGAGATATACTTCCAGCTCTCAAGAAATTTACTATCTAAAGAGGATAGATATTTTACACAGGAATAAAGGATCACAGATTTAGAGCTGGAAAGGACCTTTGAGGTCAACAATTCAGCCTAACTACAAATATGCTTATATCCATGTATATGTACACATAAGTCAAATTCTATTGCAATTTTAAGGGACAACTCAAGTTATTTAATTACACTAGAATTTGCTTTATTGAATATTATTTGCAGTAAATAGCTCAGGTTTTGACCTTAAAGTATTTGTTACATAGATTTATTATTTATTGCAAAAGAATTTGATAGGTACCCCTATAAAGATCATAAAAAGGCAAAAGTTTACCTTTTCCTTAGAGAATTACAGCTTAAGTATATTTGCACTAAACTTTGATAGCTGCTTTATAATAATTATTTGTATGTAGAATACAATATCATCAAACTGAGAGTTACGCATTTTACCTAATAAGATAATCTCATTGACTCCTAAACTGTTAGAACTGCAAGGGCCCTCAGAAACGAACTAATCTAACCCCCTCATTTTAGAGATTATGAGTAACCTTATGCCATTCTCAAATTCATATACCTACTAAATGAAAGAACTGAAACTTCATCTCGTTCTTTAGATTCCAAGTATAGGGTATTTGCCACTAGACTAGGATGCCTCTCCAAAAGAAAGGATAATTCTTACGGATATTCACTCATTAACAATGAAAAGAATAATAATTTAGACTACTATAAATTCCTCACCTGACAAATTAGGACAATCATTAAAAAGGGCACAGGTATTTTTAGGGAGGTTTATATGCAAATATCTTAATCTGACACAAATGGCCACATATAGTAGTCACTAAAATGATTTTATCCCATATAGTAGTTTTAAGGTCGTGCACAACTACAGTTTTACTTAGCATCAGGCTTCTCATGACCCTCAGAGGCTAACAGTGTCATATAAGGTCTTTGTTTTGTTTTTTTTTACTATATATTCTGTTGTGTTTCACACAACCGGATTTGACCTTCGCCATTCAAATCTGCGTGAGAACAATCCATTTTGTAACTTAGTTCAGTTGTGTGAGGGCTGGAAAACACGAACTCCAGGAGAAATGCGGCTTCACTGACACCCAAGTGCCGGCTCCCTCTTACCGTGGTTCCCTCTGATATCCAGCCACGCGGTTTTTTCCATGACCCTGGTTCTCTTCAGGATATTGTAATAAGTTTGCCACTCAATTTCAAACTGCCTGGATCCCCATCGATCCCTCCTCAGGCTGTCCGTGAGGTCACCTGTAAGTGAACAAAAAAGCCATCCGTCATTCTAAAATAGATTCCGGAAGATCGGGCACATCATGGCCACTGTACAATAAACAGGCTGAGGTGCCCAGCACCCACCTGACTAGGGGACCACTTGCATTCAAAGCTACACACTAAAATAGGCAAACTTTTTCAGCATAGGTTTTATTTATAAAGTCTGCAAATTATTTGTTTTAGGTAGATAGGAACAGAGGTAATAATCATACCTTCAACCGCAGTGGTATGAGGAACTCCCTTTTCTAATGGAGATTGGCACATTATCTGCAATGTTTAGTCTTACGGAGTTGCCATGGGCACTTGTTGTTGAGATGTTTCTGAATTGTTCCATTCTCCAAGACCCCATCTGGGGTTTTCTTGGCAAAGATACCATTTGCCATTTCTTTCTCCAGCTCATTTTACAGATAAGGAAATGGAAGCAAGCAGAGTTAAGTGACTTCCCAGGGTCACACAACTAATAAGTGTCTGAGGCCAGATGTGAACTCAGGTCCTCCTGATTCCAGGGCTGGTGTTCTGAGAAGTTAAATGATTTGCCTAGGATCAGTATATACCAGAGGAGGAACCAGAGCCAAGGTCTTCCTGGCTCCCAAGCCAGCATCCACTGTGGATAACTTATATAACTTCTAGTTCAGGAAAACCCCAACCATCTTCTTCCACAACCTTGCCAGCCACCTTACAGGCCCCATTACCTAGGTTCATAACCCTTTTTGTGTCAATGAATTGCTTTAGTAATCTGGTGAAACCTAGAGATTCCCTTCTTAGACTAATGTTTTTAAATGCATAAAATACATAGGATTACAAAAGAAATCAGTTATACTGAAATGCACTTTTTTAAGAAAAAAGTTCACACACCCCAGGTTAAGAAGATCCTAGAGGATTTTCTATCCTGGAATTCCACTGTCCTGATTGATGACTGTTTCTGTTGTAACAGAGGTGGGGGACCGGCCACATGTGTCTGGCCCTCTAGGTCCTCAAATGTGACCAAACTTTGAATCCAAACTTCACAGAACAAATCCTCTTAATGAAAGGATTTGTTCGGTAAAACTTGGACTCAGTCCAAAGGTCACACCCAAGAAAGCCACTTGTAGCCGTAAGGCTGCAGGTTCCCCGTCCCTACACTTCTATTTCATCTATCCTTGCCTTCCCTACTCCCACTCAACTCCACTTTCAGAGCCAAGAACCATGATCAAAGTGTTCCCTTTCCTGAACAGTGTGTGTTAACCTGCTCTCCTTATCGCTACCATTTATATAGTAGTTGGCAAAGCATTTACTCCTCATTTAATGGGAGGGAGGCACTATTATTATTTGCGCTTTATAGACAGAGAAAGTGAGTCAGAAGTTAAATGACTTGCCAGGGCCACACAGTTAAGTGTGTGACAGGATTTGAACTCAGGTTTTCCTGACTCCAATACACTATCTACCTAACAGTCATTGAGTTGTGAAACAATCTCCTCAAAGAGCATGATATGAATTTCATTATAAGATTCTAATAGAAAAAAAAATTGTATTAAGAAAACTGGTTGAGAATTTGTTTTGCTAGATGACGCCTATTTGTACTTTTTTTTCCCTCTTGCTTTTTCAGTGAACAGGGGAGAGGGAGGTGGGAGGATAAGAATTCAAAACTAAGAATAAAATGAAATTGAATTTTTAAAAATAATAAAACTAGTCTAGGCAAATACAAGATATCCCCATCAAAGGATCCACCTTAGGGGATATTAGTCAGGTTTCCTAAGGATGCTGTCAGTTCCACTGAGAGACAATTGAAAGATTCACCTTCAAAAGTCTATCCCAGTAAAGGGTTTAGTAGTGTATTATTTCAGTCATTCATTCAACCAGCATTTATTAAGCACCTACTATGTACCAGGCACAGTGCTAACAGATCAACTATTAAGCAGTTGAGCCAGCATCACAGAAATTAAGGGATCAGGCAACAAAGTCTTGAATCAGACATTTCAGCCTTCAACAGTTCACAATTTAGAAGTAAGATTTGGGCTGGAAGAGTTCAAAAAGTTCATTCTTGTTCTATAGTCAGTCCATTTATTCAACACTTATTAATATGTGTCATGGTCACCATGTGCAGAGAACTACACTAAGGGAAATACAAAATTTGGATAGGATATAATCCCTGCCTCATAGACTTTACCATATAATGGGGATAAGATAAAACATAAACACAGATAATGCATAGTACCTATTAAAATTAAGGTAATTCCACCTCCTTTCTCATAGATTCAGAAACCAAAAGCAACAGAAATGTACACCCTAGAGTCGTGTCTGTATGTCTACTGTGTTTGTCTCTTTGTTACAGAAGTGTGAGGTGACCTATATGTATACAAAAAAGTCCTATCTCACTCTAAAATAAATTCCAGAGGGTCAGGAAAATACCAGACTTACCATGAGCAAATCGGTTGCATTTTGTCTTTCTCCTCTATAACTTTCTGTTATATATTGACATATTTTTTATCATAAAGGTATGATTTATATGTATATATATTATATATGTGTGTGTATGGACAGATAGACAGATAGATAGATAGATAGATAGATAGATAGATAGATAGATAGACAGACAGAGAGACAGATAGAGATTTTAAGTCTCCCAAGGGAAGGTCCCTTATAAATACAATATACTTCAGGTCCCTTAATTCTGCTAGTGTGGCTGTTTCCTTTAACTGACACTAGGCATTACTTGCGTTTGTTATAACCCCAGAGAGGAGCCCTTCTACAACTCTATAAACAACATTCCCTTTTTTTGGGTTCCCAGCGCTCTCCTCGCTCCGCCCATTAAGGCCACACGGGAAGTCCTGCCAAGATCTCTCCCTGTAGTGCCCTCTACAAGTGAACCGAGGACCACGAGGCTGCGGATGACGTCACCTGCCCCCTCCCCAGGGAGCTCCCCAGCCTCACGTACCACCTGTCATCACCGCCGGAGGTCGCTGTACCCCGGCCGGGCCGGGCCGGCTGGCTCAGGAAGGCGGGGCGGCCCGGGGCTGAGCCCGGCCGGGGCACCGAAGCGCTCTACGCCCCTTCTACGCGGGGAGCCGCCCTTACCCGTGGCCAAGACCATGGCGGGCTGGATGACGTCCACGGTTTCCGAACAGAACTTCTCCAGGTCCGTGGCTCGGCGCGGATCGAAGAACTTGCTGATGTGGAGGTCCGAGATCTGCAAAGCAGGGGTCAAGGTGAAACCGGGCCCGGGGGAGGGGAGGACAGCGAGGCCGCCGGCGCTCCCCACACGGGGGCGCCCCGCCCCGCGGCCCCTGCCGCCCGCGCTCCCCACACGGGGGCGCCCAGCCCCGCCGCCCGCGCTCCCCACACGGGGGCGCCCAGCCCCGCGGCCCCTGCCGCCCGCGCTCCCCACACGGGGGCGCCCCGCCCCGCCGCCCGCGCCGCTCACCTGCAGGCCCCAGAAGATGTTGGTGTCCTCGGCCCCGGGCGCCGGGAAGGGCCTCCGGGCGGTGTGGAGCGGCGCGGGCCGCGGCGAGGACACGCCCCGCAGGCCGTAGTGCTCCAGCAGCACGGCCGCCAGCGTGGCGGTGGCCAGCCCGGCCAGCACTTTGAGCACCAAGCCGGCAGACATCCAGCCCGTGCTCGGCTCCGCTCGGCTGACGGACAGCCGCGCTCCGGGCTCCCGCTCCGAGCCGCTCTGCCACGCACTTCCGGGACTCTATGGTCCCCCGGGGCCGAGCCCGGCCTAATCTCGCCCGGGGCGCTGTGTCCTGCGGGCGGAGACCTCCGGGAACGTCTAGACGACTGGACAGACCGGGAAACGGAGGGCAGGGTGTGACTGGTCCGGGTCGCCCAGCCCGGCCTCCAGAACATGGACAAATAAGGAAACGGAAGCCCAGAGAAGGGACTTGTCCAGACGCAAAGGAAGCGGGGTGACAGAACGTAGATCAGGATGGAACCCTGGAGCAATACAAGCCATTGTACTGATAAGGCCAGGGCCCAGATGTGGAACATAGACCTAGATTGGGAGAGAACCTCCGAGACCCGCTAGTCCCGTGGAAGATAAGGAAGCTCCCGAGGTGGCAACAGAGACTTCTAAGACCGTAGCTTCAGAGGAGAAGGGACCTCAAAAACCAAGTCTGAACCTCGTCTTACACGTGAAGGAACTGGCAGAGGGAGGGTGAGCCACGTGCCTCAGATCACACAGAGGTGCGAAGCCGTGCCCTTTCCCGCAGGTGCCAGTGGGGCAAATCACTGCCCATTTTCTCCCTCCTCAAAGGAGAATTGCTCAACGTTTGTGAAACTCCAGCAGCCAGTGACACCTGCCCCCAAATAGGAATGAAAAAAGTGCAATCCCCCAAACTCATTTTTCCAAGTGCTATTTTCTTAAGTCGGGTAAATGTCAGGGTCATAGATGCAGAGCTGGAAGGACCCACAGAGGTCATGGAGTGCAACCCCTTCATTTTTTGTTGTGGGTCAGTCCTGGCTGACTCTGCAGGGCCCCACCTATGGTTTTCTTGGCAGAGATACTAGAGCGGTTTGTCGTTTCCTTCCCCAGCTCCTTTTTTCAGATAAGGAACTGAGGCAAACAGGGTTAAGTGACTTGCCCAGGGTCACACAGCTAGTGTCCGGCTATATTTGAATTTAGGTCCGACTCCAGGTCTAGTGCTGTATCTACTGAGCCATCTGCTGAATATCAGATATACTTGGTTTCATTTAGGGTGCTACATTATAGGAAGAACCTTGATAAGTTGGAGAGTGTTCTGAGGCTGACATCCAGGAAGTGGAGGGCGCAGATTTCATGCCATATGAAGATCAGTTGAGTGAGCGGGGAATGTTTAGCTTGGGGAAGATCTAGTAGGGGCATGACAGCTTGAAGGGTTTTCACTTAGGAGAGGAAATGGCTTGGCTTCAGAGAGAGCTAAAAGAGGCAAATTTAGGGTTGATTTGAACTTCTAACAATTAGACCTATATACAAGTAGAATTAATTGCCTCCAAAGATACTGGGTTCTTCATCATCAGAAGTGTTCAAGCAAAAGCTAGATGGTCAATTGAAGATAGAGTCAATTCTTTTTCAGATATGGGTTGGAAAAGGTTCTTTCCAACTTTAGTATCCTGTAATTCTGTGGTATCACTTGGGGAGATAAAAGAGCATTAGAATCTTTACTGCATACCAGCCCTCAAGCATCTGTAAGTCTGTCTGTTTTATCTGTCTATCTATGTATCTGTCTACCTACCTACCTATCTATTAAAACTAATCATTATCTGTAGAACATATAGACTACTCCTGTTTCTCAAAACCACTCCTTTGTTCTACCTGAACTCTGACTAGCAGTTCAGGTTTGCCAGAGCAAGGTTAGTGATCCCATTAGAGTTCTAGGGATAATTTTAAGGGACTGAGATTTTTCTCTGGTACTATCACTCTCAAGTCTCTGTCTAGTGTGTTGCCCTCAGTATGCTCTCTAGTTACCATCTCTCCAATATCAATGGCTAGTCAAATTGTTATTTAACTGGTAATTAGTCTAAAATGTGTGTCTTTCTCCTCATGTGGTGAATGGTTAACAATTTTCCTTGAGCAGTGTTACATAATTTCCTAGTTTAAATTCAGACTCTAATCAATGCAGTTGTAAAAAGTCATTCAGCTCACAGTGGTGGGAGGGGGAGTAGTCTGAGCATGTGAAAGCTGAACATCTTACGGTGGCTAATGGGGCTATTGCACTATTTTTTGGAAGGCTATGCCATGTAATGGCCCAAGCAATTCTGATTATATGATTTGAAAGAGTGTTTGAATATAGTGCTAGTTGGTGGAGAAATTCAGATACTGCATTTCCTTTTTGGGTAATTGATAAAGTGACATCTTGCTTTCTCATAGATTTAAGAAAGGCAGCATCCAAACTAAGGTGAATTTTGTGCACTAGTACAGTGACTTCTGCATTACCGAGGGTATGCCACAAGTGTTGCATACAGCATATACCTGTACACAATACATATTATACCATCCTTTCATTATTGAAACTTTGGCCAAAGGTCTGGGCAACAGAAGGGACATTAGAGATACAGAGCATAGATGTTGAAGAGGAATAACCATAGACAAGGAAACCCTACCCAACCAACCTTCAAAAGATTTTTCCCACTGAAATGTCAAGGCACTACTCCTATCCTGATATCAAATCCTATGCATGTGACTTAACTTCGCTGAGGTACAGATTCCATATCTATAAAATGAGGGGGTTGGATTAGATGGCCTCTGAAGTTCCTTAAAGCTCCAAATCTTATGATTTTAAAGATAGTATCACAAGTTCATTTATCCATAATGGGTGGTAGCAATGGGTTGGTAAGGGATTAAAAGAGAGTGAGGAGAAAGTAGAAGCTTCTATTAATAGGGCATCTTCAGGATGAACTGAACTGAACTGAAACAGGGTGAAAGGATAAAGTGAGGATTTTGGGTGCGGGGGATGGAGAAGAAATGGGCATGTCTGTAGGCAGTAAGGAATAAACTAGTACGCACAGATTCAAAGCAAGTGATAGAGTTGGGACAGAGGGGACAGTATGTTGGAGGGGATGATATGGAATGGGATTTCTTGTGCTCAGACTGGGCTCACTGTGTCCTCCAATTCACATTCATTCTCACTGCTGTGTTCTTCTTTGACATACAAGCCTGTGGTTCTAGAGAGCCACACATGCAACTGCCCAAATGCCTTCCTGACTAAGGAACATTCAATGCCAATCCCCACACATTCTCTTCTCTTCCACCTAGATAGGTACTCAGCACTATATTTGATGTGTACCTCTTTACATGTGTTGTTTCAATATGGCTTGAAGAAAACATGGAAACTCTGGAATCTGGCTTACCCCCTTCAAGGAAGACTGCAGATTTCTGCCTTGAGAACATGAGAAGAGCCATAGCTGAGTGATTTCTTTTTCCCTTATCTATATCCAATTGGGTAATACCTAATACCCATCCAATATGGGTATTGGAATAGAATTATTTCTATTTGCCCTCTCTAAATGTTAGTAAATAAACAGATTTATTCTAGAAAAGAGCAAATAGAAATTAGATATGTTATATTGACAAAAATATGCTCCCAAATACACAAGTAAATGAGTTCTTTTGATGGGAGTGAGATGAGATTTCAAATCAACCAAAAGGGAGGGCCCAATTTTGCCCAAGGGAAAATCTTCAAGGTCTAGAGAAGCAAGCTAAAAAATGGGACATATTGAAAAGTCAGCTTCCCTTATATGTTTGAAGCTTCTGAAGTCTTTTACTATCTTCCCTGGAGTCTGTATGGAACTGTTTTTTTCTTTAACAAACTCTGGTACTAACTCTACCTCTCGTTCTTCAACAATCACACCAAGAGGTCTTCACACCAATTAGGAATTAAGTCTCCCTTGGCAAATACAGCAGTACACACAATGTCCCATGCTCAGTTGAATGAACCCAGTTATTTTTAAATCCCACGAATTCGTATCAAACACACAAGAGTGTTAGTGAGAGAAAATGAAATTCTATCTATCTCTCAGGGTTGCTGTGGATATAATCTGTGACTGAAGGACCTAAAGACTGAGCTCACACAGACTAAATAACTACTCTAGTGCTGACCCAAGAATGTAATTTTCTCTCTGTTCCATTATGCCAATACCTGGAATTTACTTTAGGAAATCTCCAAATATAGTTTAACTATATTGCCTCTCAAAGTTTCCCTAAATGTGAATAAGGGAGTCTTCCTTATTCTCCCTCTTGTATATCATTCTAGGTAACAATTTGGATATCAAGAATAGGACAGCCTTCTTTTCACTCTACAGCAAATGCAAAAGACAAATGATTCACAGGAGCCCATAAACAGGCACAGAAAATATATGAGAGACTTAAAGGGCTGACAGACTCATAAGCAGATTAAAAAAAAAACATATAAGGTACCCAAATACGTCATAAACTTCCTCCCAAAGCAATTATACTTGGGGGCTACTAAGGAAGCAACATCACTTCCCACTGGACTTACATTATTCAAATCACTATAAAAGCGGGAGTGACAAGGTCCAGGTATCTTGTTCTCCCAGGACTTGAGTTCCCAAGCCTCGTACACACACACACACACACACACACACACACACACACACACACTATCATTTAATATCATTTGAACCTCGGTAAGGGCCAGAGCCTGAACTAATCAACCAGAAGAAGCACCTCAGCATAACAAATATTTTCTTCTCCAAGTAAACTCAAAGAATAGCTCTTCCTATGTCAATAAGGCCATATGGAGCTAACTGAAAGGCATGGTTTTCCTCTGTTTATGGCCATCAAGGATGAGACCCTTAACCTGAGACACAATGTGGAATAATGGGACTTTTTCTTATCTTAATATTTTCATGGACACATATTATATTATGACATGTTAATGGTAAAGAGAATACAGATTTTTCTGGATTGTAATTTCAATCAACACTTTGTCAACTCTCTTATCTTACTGTTATTTCCTACCTATTCAATTAAGAAAATTCCTTTCTCATAATATAATTAAACATATGGAAAGCATAAATTTGAGTGACATAGAGACCTTGAGTTGAAATTTTTCTAAAACATATAAAAACTTGTCATTCTTTTATCAGTCAGAACTTATGTTTTGGCTCTGTGTAGCATGTATCTGCTAGCTTTAAGGGAATAAACAATATGAATTTAAAATCACCTAGCATGTTTGCCTCTATTAACCAAACTTTCAGGTCGACTATAGATAGATAGATAGACAAGAATCTATTTATATATGTGTGTGTGTGTGTGTGTGTATGCATATATATATGTATATATGCAATTTTCTAAAAGGCATTCCTGAGCATTTTCTCTCTGTAGTACAGCTGTTTCCAGTTGTATCCAACTCTTCATGACTTCATTTGGGGTTTTTCTTGGCAAAGATACTGGAGTAGTTTACCATTTTGTTCTCCAGCTCATTTTACAGATGAGGAAACTGAGACAAACAGGGTTATGTAATTTGCCCAGGGTCACACAACTAGTAAGTATCTGAGACCGGATATGAACTCAGGAAGATGAATTTTCCTGACCCCAGGCCTGGCACTCTATCCACTTATTTTCTCTCTTAAAGGGCCACTTCCTAAACTCTTGAATTTGACACCATTGGAATTTAGAGGAAACTCAAAAAATTCTCACTATCCAAGAAATCTTCCTTCTCTGGTTAGTGGCTATATTCTGGTGTAACGCTGTCAACCCCCTTCTCTACAAAGTATAGAATTCAGGAATATTGTCCATGAGCTACCCTCTTGGGTCCAATGGCCTGGCATATATCTATTTCTGCCTTCTGTTTCTCTGAGAACTCTATCATTGATTGCTCTGGCTAATGCCAACAGTTGGTGTAGAAAATTCTGTTGCAAGTATCCAGTCTCTTAGTTATGCTCAAGAAGCTGTGAGGGGGAGGGGAAACTGGTAAAGCCTATATGCTTCTGTCCCAAGGTACATATTACCAGTTTAGGGGAGGGAAGGAAGAAATTCTATGTGTGTGTGTGTGTGTGTGTGTGTGTGTGTGTACTTCCCCTCACTCAGAAGCTCTCTGATCTGAATAGAGAAAAGTGTTCAGGAGTACAAAAAAAGGCCAAGCGCTCTACTAGCTCACTTTTTTTTAGACCCTTGGAAAAGTATCTATTCTAGATGATTCAATCCTCCTGAGTCCAGAGCCAGTCAATAATCTTTTAGGTAGTCCCAACTACTGCAAAAGATTATGGGAATTTTTAAAATTTCCTTTTATTATGTGGGATTCAGGGCCACTCCTCCTGCAAATTTGGGTTATTATTAACCCACCTGACCAAAATCTGTCCCATGGAATATGAAAATTTAGTAAAGAGCTGTAAACAACTCCTTAGTTAAGAAGCCAAAGGAAGAATCTCAACTGTCCCAGAATCTTTGGCCACTTGTAAACCTTCCTCCTCCTCCTCCTCAATCAGTTTATTTGTGAATCTTCTAAATGTAGTTTTATCTGTAATCTGATTTAGTTTACCTAGAGCTTGTTTTGATGAAGTTTGTTTTCTGGGAGGATATATGAGATTATGTTTACCTATGTTGGTTCAACTTTCATGACACTGAAGGAAGTATGGGATTATGGATCTATCTCTTCTCTTCTCTAACTTTTATGACCTAAGAGCAATGTATAAGATAGTAATATGTAAATGGTTATATGTTTGTTACTTTGATGTAATTTTGCACATAAAAGCCTTGTTAGAATCTTCATGATTGTTCAGGTTTTCTCTGAGACTTGAACCTATCTATACTTAAGCATAATAATAAAACCTAGGTTTTTACCTCCAAAATTTCTGTGTTGTGGTCAATATATATTTGGTAGCAGTTACCTACCACATCAACTCAGAGAAGAGATATTTCTCCCATAATAAAACCAAAGAGGACATAGCCATCTCTGACTTTTGCACACACTTCCAAGGAACTGGGACATATTTGGGCTGCTTTCTGTCAGTTCTTTTACTCGTAACTGGAAGGCAGCATAGTATAGTGAAAAGAGTGTTGTACTGAGTATATGAGGACATAGGTTCAGATCCTTCCTCTGCCACTTATCTTCATGACCTTGGGCAAGTCATTTAATCTATTTGAGTCTTAGTTTGTCAGTAAAATGAGGTTAACTTAGATTACCTTTCATGTCCCTTCCAATTCTGAATTTGTGGTTCTAGGATTTCTGCTCAGCTCTATGCCATTCCCTATAGTGGCCATTTCAGACTTTCTCTTCTCTCAAACTAGCTATACTGCTTTTTCCCCTTCCCTTTTAACAAGAGGGCTTTGCTTCAGATTTCACTGAAAACACTGAGGTTATCCAAAGAGAACTATCTCTCCTTCCCAACACTGCATTTCAAATTACCTCCACATCATCCCCATTCTCTCCTTTTCACCAATCTTTTTAAAACAAATTTAGTGTTTTATTTTTCCCCAGTTACATGTAAAAACAATTTTTAACGTTTGTTTTTACAACTTTGAGTTACAAATTTTTTCCTCCCCACCCCACTTCATTGAGAAGGCAATCGTCAATATATGTTATATATTTATGGTTATGTAGAACATTTCCATATTAGTCATATTGCCTTTGCACCAATCTGGGAGGATGAGGTGACCTTTCTCTTTGCCTAGGGCATACCCAAGGAGAGGAAAAATGCTAATCTGTCTCCTCCAGTAGTTTGTCCATTATCCCTCCATAATTTTCCACTCTCCTGCTGCTTGTAAACCTTTCCAGCTCTACATCTTAAAAAAAACCAAACAAATCTTCACTTTATCCTACCACCCTCCCTCAAAGCTGTCATTCTCTATCTCTCCTCTCTTCAGAGCCAAATTCCTAGAAAAAGTTGTCTATTTCACTCATTTATCAACCCCTTGTAATTTGCCTTTTATACCCACTCACCACTTCACTGAAACTGATGTCTTTAAGGTAACCAGTGATCTCTTAATTGTGAAGTTATTGTGATAGTTATTTTAAAATTTTCATCCTTCTTGATTTTTCTGAAGTCATTGATGCTGCTGACCACTTCCCCATGAATTTTCTCTTTCCTGGGTTTTCATGAAACTATTTTGTCTCGACTGGATTCTCCTCAGTTTCTACTGAAGGGTCATCATGAATGTCTTGCCCATGGTGTATGGATATAATCCGAGGCTGTTTTTGGAGCTCTTTTTTTTTCTACACTCTCATGTAATCTGGTCAGCTTTAATATTTTATTCAAATATTTCATAGAATGACAAGAATATAATGGTCACTTGAGATTTACCAGGTCAGCATAGAAAGGCCCTCTATTTTCAGCCCTCATTGTTACTTCTTCTCAAGGGTTTATGAGTGCTGGTAGACTTGACCCATAAACAACTGATGGTCTGGGTGGATGTTTTCAAGGTCTGGGTGAATTCTGTCCCTGGCCTATCCTTGTTTCATAAAGGTGATCCTTCTATCAGATCAATTCAACATTCACATCTTGCCACCTACTGCCAAATTCTGACTTTACTATGCCTATGTGAGGAGCAAAATCTTATGCCTTTGATGAGATATTTTTAAAAGAGCAAAACCTCCATGTTTCCTTACAACACATATTTATATTTTTTCATTCTTTTTCTTTTTCTTTTTTTTTGGAGGCAGTTAGAGTTAAGTGACTTGCCCAGGGTCACACAGCTAGTAAGTGTCTGAGGCCCGGAACTCAGGTCCTCCTGCCACCAGGGAAGTGCTCTATCTGCTGTGCCTTAACTGTCCTTATTTTTTCATACTTTTCAAAATGTTTTTGTATCCCATTTGACCTGAGAAATCATTTAGAGGAAACAAGACCTTCCATGGGAGACAAATACCATTAACAATTAAAGAGGAATGATAATATAGCAAATAGTTTAGAAATTCTGAGAAAAAGTTTTTGGGGAAGTCCTAGGATTAAAAGTGTTTATGTATGTCAATGAACTAGTGTCTCTGAAGATCTGCATTTCTAATTCTGAATGCTTCAATTTACTGTATAGTCCCGAGCATCTGAGAATGCTACTTAATAAACACTCTGTTGATGATGATTCAATTTATAGAGTGATTTACCTGTAAAACAGGGATAAGCTTGTCATTTACAAAGCTGTTGTGAACAGAAGCTAATAAAAATAGTTCTTTGAAGGTAAAAAGAGCATAGGAAGTGAAACAAATACAACCAATCCAATGCTAATTTAAATTAGGTCAAAGAGCTCCAATATCTTGTTAAAGGACAAAAAAACTCTGTCATGTCTGTCTGTATATCTGTTTTATCTGTCCAATGGTCAATACAATGGATAGGATACTTTCAGTTAACTCTGTAATTGTAATAAATAACATTGTAACCCTGCCTCCCAATAATCACAGAATTGGAGATGCTTTCCCAGTTACTGTCCAGTTCATTACCTCAATTGATGGAGAGGCTACTGGGAAAGTATCTCTTTTTGTTGAACATAGGATTATGGCATCGACTGTGTGCTGTTAGCGTTACCTAACTAAAATTTACCACTTTGATGCCATGACCTATTATTTAACAATAATTACTGAGAACTTATTTTGCCCAAAATGTTGAATTGGGTTGCTGGGGAGTAACTCCCAAACCAGTGAGGTAGATATGTGCATGAATAACTGAAATATAGTATATGATGAGTACAATCCTTGGTAAAATGGAAAAATTTCCTCCATCAAACTGTTTTTATGAATTTTTACAGAGAATGTGAAAATATATCTTTGTTTTCAGCTTTCACAAAAAATGCATACACCTGTAGATACATACATGCATATGTATGTACACAACATACGTATGTGTATATCATGTATTTATTCAGCTTTAAAAATCTGTCCCAAAGTTAACCGAAAGAGGCAAATTTAGATCTATCAGAGAAACAAAAGGGACCATCTTTACAGTATATGCTGTCTTGCTACATGTAACAATTGTTACATGTAACATACTAACCCAAATGCAATGGAGAAGTTTCAAGAAAGGCTCTTGGTCTCTGTTCACTTATAAAATGAGGGGAATGGAGAATGTACAATTCTATGAACCTCTTAAGACCTCATTTCTGGCAGGGAAACTTCCTCACGGAGAAAATACCTGAGCAGAGTCCAGAAAGCCAAGTAGAAGTGATGGGCTGAGAAGGGGCATATGGTGTTAGAGGCAGAGGGCTGTGATGGAGAAACAGGCAAGTTCAAGGTGACAGATTAAAGAAGTATTCCTGGATCTCTTCCTATGCCCCCCTTTTTGGTGGAAGTTACATCTTCGTTAAAATGATATTACTCCTTCTATTTTGCTAGTACTAGTATTGCAGAATTGAAGAACTATGCCATTTTAAATCTTATTTTATCATTATTTTAGTGTTTCTTATTAGATGTTTATTCTGAAAGACAGCATGGTAGAGAAGAAAAAACATCAGAATGTCGTGGTCAGGAGACCTGGGTTCCACCCCTAGCTTCTTACACTAATAAATGAACCAGCCTCCTCTACTGTACTTAACGGATTCAAATCAACACATGTTGGCTTCATGCTAGACCTGAAGATACAAAGCCGACTCTCACCCTAGAGTTCACAATCTAGTAGGAAGGATGAAATGTGCACAAGGTAGAAAAGGATGAAGTGGAGGAGGATGGTCAGCCAGGCAAAACTCAGGCTTTCTTTTCAAGTTTCTCGATTTCATAGATTCCGGATCTATTTTGCCCTTCCAAAAACCTTCATGGAGGACACGGCAAAGCAGCCTTGGTAATCGGGGACCTGGCTAAGTCCTTTCATCTGACACGCAACCCTGTGGTCACGCCCATTTTACAGAGGGGGAAACCGAGGCACGCAGGGTCTGGGGCGGGGTTTGCACTCGGGTCTCGGCTCCTCCGAGCCCCCGCACCACCACAACGCCCGCGCTCGTCCCCGGGGGAGGAGCTTCCGCGCCCAGACCAGCCCCGGGGACACGTCCTGCCGTGACGAAGCACCCCCGAAAGGGAGGGCTCCACGTCCCCGCGGGTCACTGGCCTCACGCGGTCCAGTCGCTAACGCTTCGGGCTCAGCTCCCTCACCCACAAAAGGGAGGCGGACCACGTGCTCCCAATCGCCTTTTAAACCGCTTCTCGAGGGGCCGCGGCCCTCCCGGAAGTCCACCTTCTGCCTTCCGATCGTCAGCCTTCCCGCAAGCCGACCTCCGGGAGATCGGGGAGTTGAGGGGCGGGGGAGGGGAGGCCCAGACCAGGAAAGGGAGGGTTCCGCGCCGCCGCGGGAAGTGACGTCAGCGTCCGGGGCGCCCCCCCCCCCCCCCCCGGAACTTGCTCCCGGCTCTGCGTCAACCCCTGCCACAGCGGCCCTCCGAGGGGCTGTCGCAAAAGTGTCGCCCAGCCCGGGTGCGCTCGGCCCCAGACTGGCTTCGAGTCGTCCCCTCGGCTGGCTGGGCCGCTGCGGTGTCCGCGGGCCGCAAGATGGAGGATGTGGAGCTGTGGGAGGCGGAGCGGGCCGGCGTGCCCGGGCGCGCTCAGGAGCTGGCCGTGGTGAGCCTCTCTCGCGGATTCCCTTTGTCGGCGCCCCCTCCTCGGGACGCGTGCCCGTCGCGGTGCGGGGTGCTGCCCGGCTAGCCTGGGGGGGCGGGGGGGCGGTGCGGTGCGTCGGAGAGAGCCGGCCTCGCTGCGGAGGGGGAGCGAGGGCGCCGGCGCGGGGGCTGTCAGAGGGCGAGGCGGGCCGGGCCGGGCCGGGCCGAGCCGATCCGAGCCGGGCCGGGCCGGGGAGAGCCGAGCCGGGCCGAGCCTGCGGCGGGGAGGGGGGACGGGGGGCCTCGACGCCGCCGGGGTGTCCTCCCTGCAGCACGGGCCGGGCACTGGAGTGGCGCACCCCTCGGGCTCGGAAAGCATTCATTGAATGAACCGCTGCCGTGTGCCTAGTATCGTGCCAGACCACCCCCCCCGAAACAATCCCTGCCCCGAAGGAACTTGTCTTCCTTTTACTTAGGGCCAGCCGCCTGCCTGTCTGCCAGGCTGTCTGTCTGTCCATCTGTCTGACTGTCGCCAGCGTCTCTATATTGTAAGCGCTTTCACGGCACGTTTTCTGGCCCCAGCGCTTAGCACACTGCCTGGCACGTAGTAGGTGCTTAACAAATGCTTTTTTTTTTTAAAGTATGTCCTTACATAGTGTATATCATATGTATATACGTATAATATACACACATAACTAAATATATTATTGGGGCAGCTAGGTGGCACTAGTTAGAACTCTGGGCCTGTTGTCGGGAACAGCAGAGTTCAAATATTCAAAACGCTAACTTTATCACAGTGAGCAAATCACTTAACCTGTCTGCCTCAGTTTCCTCAGCAGTAAAATGGATATAATAATAGCATCTACCTCCCAGAGGTGATGTGAGGATCAAATGAGATATTTGAAAGGACTTATTAGCTTAATGCCTGGCACATAGTAGGCTCTGTATGCATGTTAACTATTATTGTATGTATGTATACATAATTGGATATGTATATTCACAGATATGTGTACATACATCTACATACATATGTGTACACACAATTACAAACTATAGGCAGACACCTGTAGCATATATTTGTGTACACAGGCATGCATTCATTTATCTCTTTACATGTATGCTTGTTTGTATCTGCAGTGTATATTTACATGTGTATAATGCACTTTACATGTGTACATTCACAGATGTGTGCACTTATATCTACATATGTATATGCAGATATGTATCAATATGCTATCATAAGCTTTAGTAGCTTAAAACTGTATTATGATTTGTGAGACTATATATTTGTGATGCTGTATACCCAATGCATATCTGTGTATACAAACATTTACATATGCATGCATCCATATGTATAATACATATTTACATATGCACACACGTTTTCATTATACATATCTACACATAGACTTGTAAAAATGTAGGTATACATAAATACACATACACACAAAGTCTCAGAAATCAGTGAAGTTTTAAGCTTTTAAAGTTTAGATAAGAAATATAAGGATAGAGGATAGGACTAGCCTTGTGATTTCCTTGGTATAGGGAATAAGGAAATTCCCTCTTCCTAGGTTACATTCTCTTAGACTTATAATTATCGTAATTATCCTGGGCATTCTTTATATTCCCAGCACTTAGCAAAGTACCCAGCACATGGTAAACAGTTAATAAATACTTGTTGACATTTTTCAGTTAGCAAACATTTATTAAAGACCTTTTATGTGCTAAGTTCTGTGGGGTACAGAGAATGGCAAAAAAAAGTTCCCTGCTCTCAAGGAGCCCACAGTCTAATGAAAGAGGCAACATGGTCCAAAGAGGGAAGGCATTATCATTGAGGGGGGTCAGGAAGAGCTTTTTGTAGAAGGTGGTATTTTAGCTGCAATTTGAAGGAAGTCAGGAAGTGGAGATGAGGAGGGAGGGAATTCCAGGCATGGAAGGGCTGTTGATGAAAATGCCCGAAGTTGGGAGATAAAGTGTCTTATTCAAAGACCAGTGTCACTAGAGTACTTGGCAGTGAGTAAAATGTAAGACTGGAGGGGGCCAGGTTATGAAGCACTTTGATACCAAACAGTGATTTATATTTGATATTGGATGTGATGGGGAGCCTCTGACGTTTTTTGAATAGGGGAATGACATAGTCAGACTTGCACTTCAGGAAGATCAGTGGGACAGCTAAGTGGAGGAATGACTAGAGTGGGAAGAGACTTGAGGCTGACAGACTCACCAGCAGGCTATTGCAATAATCTAGGCCTAAGGGGATGAGAGCCTGTACCAGAGCGGTGGCAGTGTCAGGAGAGAAGAGGGTGAAATTGATAGACTTTGGCAACAGATTGACTGGGGGGTAAGAGAGATTGAGGTGTGAGGAATGGAGGGGAGCACCCAGACTGTGAGCCCAGAAGACTGGTAGGATGGTAGCTCCTTTGAGAAATTGACTCAGAGTGGACTAGTGCACTAAGAGGTTAAGTGACTTGCCCAGGTGATACCAACAATGTATCAGAGTCTGGACTTGAACCTAGGTTTTACTGACCTTGATGTCAGTTCTTTATTTGCTACACATTGTTACCTTTTCAACGTGGAGAACTAGAGAGATGAGAAATGACATAGGAGTTCTAGGAGTTGGCACCAGAACTGAGCTTTGAAGGGAGCTAGGGATTCCAAGAGGTGATGAGAAAGCATTTTGAGGGCTGGTGAGAGACTGCCACAGTTTTACCTTGATGATTTAAGTCACATTCTGAAAAGCTGGTGTTTTGATGGGCTGACCTTTTTTGCTGTGTTAATCTGTAAAACTCAGACAGCTCTCCACGGTTCAGCTGTGCAGGCATGGCTTCTGATAAGTGGCACTTTAGTGCCACTTGACTCACTGAAGTAGCTTTCATTTAGTAGAGCATTGCTTCCTTGATTGCCACAACTGAAAGTGTGCTGTCCCTTCTCAAATTTTCTGAGAGCACTTTATTTGGATCTCTCTTTTGTCCCTCTGCTTAGTATCCCTTGTGTTATATTTAGCTGTGCATTTCATTCCATATCCCTTCCCCCATGTACAGTATATGCTTCTTGAGGGTAATGTCTCCAGTACCTTGTACTTAGTAGGTCAGTCAGTAAACCTTTATTAAACACCTACTGTGTGTCTGTGCTAAAAACTTGGGGATACAAAGAAAGGCAAAAGACAGGCCCTGCCCTTCTGGAGCTAAGTGCTTAATAAATATTTGTTGAATTAAACTTAACTTGTTAAAGTGAACCTGTACATTTTAGGAATAAAAAGACTTTCTTTTGGAAGTGGATCTGGATCTGGAAAGTAATATCTTTGGAGAAAAGGTGTTAGAAAAATTTAATAGCAACAAAAGTTAAGGAGTTAAATATTTTTGTTGTGTGGCCTCCAGGACAACTAAAAGAAATTGAATTAAAAGTCAGTAGCAACATTTTATACTGTCCTGTTCTGTGAAATATAATTACTTTATCGGTTATCAGCAAAGGAAAACTGTATCTCCTGGTAATGTATTCTTTTGCTCAGAGTGGAAACAGCTATAGTGATGTTGTTAGATGTTGATTTAGGTGAGAGGTGAAAAGAAAGAGTGTTTTATAAGAATGAAGCATCTCTTTTGATTGTGTAATTTGAAGATGTATAGCCATTGTTACTGTATTTTTAAGACATTGCATATTTGCTTAGGTTCTGATAATGAATGGAGATCCTAGGTCCATACTTGTTCTTACCTTGGAGCATAGAGACAGGAACAGGTGCTGTGGTTTCATTTGGTTAGTAAACTTTCAGGGAAGGAAACTCTCTCCTGCAATTTTTCTAGAGAGATGCCTGGAAAACTGAGAAGTTAAACAACTTGCCCACTGTCACCCAGCCAGCCAATATTTGTCAAAGGAAGGACTTAAACTCAGATCTCTTTGTCAACTTTTAGGTAGTGAAGATTCTAGTCAGAGTTGTATAGTGAAAATAGAGCTGGACTTGAAGACAGAAGATCTAGTTTTTAATGCTGGCTGTGATACTAACTGTGAAATGGTTTTTTTTTTTTTTTTTTTTTAATAATTACTTAGGATTCAGTTTATTTTTAGTGTTCCTTGTCTTTGCTATTGTAATCATTACGTATATTTTTCAGTTTCTACTTATTTCATGCTACATCAGTTTATTCATATTTTCCCATATTTATCTGTATTCTTCATATTCATAACTTTTAACTACACAATAACATTTTATTACATTTACATACATGATTTGTGTTGCCATTTACTACTCAATGAGCCCTCATTTTTTCCCAATTTGGTGCTATCACACAAAGTCCTAATATGAATATTTTGAACCTTTCTGCCTTAGACATTTTGGTAACATTGGTATTGGTGTTGCTTAGTTGAATGGAATAAACGCTTGAATCATCTCTACTGTTTTCAGTCTCTTCCTCTATGTTGGTTAATTGTCACATTCTACAAACATGCCCACTTTTTTCCCATCTGAGAAAAACAAAATTAAAAGTAAACAAAAAAGCCCTCCCCACTTGCTCTTTTTATCCATGCTTTTCCCTATATTCTGCCTTTGTTGCTAAACTTCTTGAAATGTAGCCTAAAAAAAGTTTTATAATTTATTTTTAGTTTTTTATTATTATGGACTTAAAAACATCAGCGGACATGCATATTCTCATAAACAAAGAATAGAAAAAGAGGATTGTATGTGAATTTGCAAATCTATTACAGCTTGTATTTTTTTTTAAAGCATATGACAGATTCAGGACATAAATTCCAAAGCTGTCCTGCTTAACTGTGTCTCCCTCTGTGAAGTCCATTTTCTTTTCTCTGCATTTAAAAACATGTTTTATTGATAGTTGTATGTATGATCTTAGGCAAGACACACTAACTTTCTGACTCTCAATTTCCTTGACTATAAATATAAAATGAGTATAGCTACCACCCCTATTACCTTCATCACAGGATTATTGTGAGAAAAGTTTATGGTAAACCTAAAAGACACACATACATTTGAGTTATTAGGCCTATACTTTAAAAGATTAGGGAAATCCCAACCGTTATGATCATTCTAGCTCCTCCTTTTTCAAATAAGAAAACTGAATCTGAGAGATGTTAAATGACTCACCCAACATACGAATTTTGTTGTAGTCGTTGTTTCAGTTGTGTCCAACTCTTTGTGACCCCATTTGAGCAAAGATATTGGAATGGTTTGCCATTTCATTCTCTAACTCATTTTACAGATGAGGAACTGAGGCAAATAGGATTAAGTGACTTGCCCAGGATCACACAGCTAATAAGTGTCTGAGGTCAGATTTGAACTCAGGAAAATGAGTCTTCCTGACTCCAGGCCTGTCACTATTCACTGTGTCACCTAGCTATCCTAACATACAGGTAATTCAATTCACTAAACATTTATTAAACATTTGCCTACTGTTCCAGGCACTGTATTAAGCTCTCAGTAATAATAGCTAACATTTATTAACAATTTAAGGTTTGCAAAGTGTTTTACATTGTCTCAGTTGATTGTGAAAACTTTGTGAGGTAGGTGTTATTATATCTCCATTTTATAGATGAGGAAACGGGGACTGAGGGAGATTGAATGATTTGTCTAGTAGAGTCATACAGCTAATAAAGCCTGAGGCAGGACTAAAATTCAGGCCTTCCTAACTCCAAGTTCAGCACTCTAGCCATTGTACTACCTACTTCCCCTCAAATAGGAGAGCCACTGATGACTACCTCCTCCTTCTGGATATATTCTCTTCTTAGGTAAATGCCTCCCTAGTCAGATTTTTTTTTTTGTACATGCTTGTTTACTTATCTGTGAACATGTTTCAGCTCCTAGTAGAATGTAAGTTTCATGAAGGCAGTATCTGTCGTTTTTATCTTTTTTCTCTTGAGTCTACAGTGAATAAGTGCTTTCTGATTATTTCCAAGGCAGAACAGAATATAAATACATATAGAATATATTCTGTTCTTAAGAAGCTTGTAATTGAGTTAGGTAAGGGGAGTAAATTAAAACAAATATAGATAGGTAGATATGGACACATAATATAGACACAGTAGTCTATACAAAACATACATATGTTGGCAATTCAATATATCGTGCATTTATTGTCAATTATGTTCAAGGTACTATGTTTGGTAAAGAAATACCTCTTCTTCAGTGACTTGGAAAAGGAGGAGAGAACAAGAAATGATAGTTAAGGGTATTTGAGGATACTAGGGAATAGGAGTAGATATTGAACCAGTACTAAAGTAATTGAGAAAATTAGGAGAATGACCAATAGATAATTAGATAATAGCAACAAAAATTAGAAGGGGAAAGATTAAAAGAAGTTCATTGCATGGACCTTAGAAGATAATTAAGGAAAAAAAGTAAAATAAATAACATACTGGAAAATAGTTTGCTTACCTTTTCTCCTGCATTGTAGAGGTCAGGGAGAATGAGAGAAATAAACTGCAATAGATTTGGTTACAAAGTTATGGTGTCCCAAAAACCAAAACAGAATATGGCAAAACAGTTCAGCTGAAATTAGTTTTAGACCAATATGTCACACCATCTGCCAAAATAAACTTCAGATGGATACCTGACTATTCATAAATAAACTAGAGGAGCAAGGAAAAAAATACCTTTCACAGTTATAGATCAGGGAAAACCAAAGGAGAGATGAAGAGGATCAAAGAAGACAAAATGAACAATTTTTTTTACATAAAATTAAAACTTTTTTGTAAAAATCTAGTGAACAAGCATTTAAGCACTTAGTGCTAGGCATTGTGATGCAAATTAAAGAGCCCTTCTGCAAACTGATGTATAAATTGTGCATAAACAAGATCCATACAGGATAACTGGGAGGCATTAATGTTAAGTGAGACAAGGAAATGCGCCTTGCCGAAAGTAAAGTTTTCACCGACACTTGAAGGAAGCCCCTGGGGGAAGCAAGAAGGGAGAGCATTCCAGGTATGAAGGACAACCAATGAAAATGCACATGTTTGGGAGATGAAGTGTCATATTCAGAGAGAAGCAGGTCAGTGTCACTGGATTATAGACTGGATCATAGAGTAAGTACATGGAGGAGAGTAATAGCATAAGAGGGCAGGAAAGTTTTGAAGGGTTTTACAGTCCAAATAGAATATTTTATTTAATTCTGGAGATAATAGAGAGCCTGCAGAGTTTATTGAATAAGGGAGTAACATGGTCATGATATTGAGTGGAAGGTAGACTGGAATGTGGAGAGATTTGAATGAGGAAACCAGTTAGCAGGCTATGGTAACGGTCCTGTTTTGAGACAGTGAGATCCTGTACCAAGGTGGTAGCAGTCAGAGGAGAGAAGGAAGCATATATGAGAGATGTTAAAAAGGTGATACATATATATTTATAATAGAGTGAATATGGAGTGTGAGAGAGTGAGGATTTGACAACCTATTGTTTGGAGAAAAAAATAATGACTTGGACATGTTGAATTTAAATTATCTATGGGAGTTGTCAGTTGGAGATGTCTGATAGTTGGAGATGTAAAAGTGGGAGTGAGGTTAGAGCTGGTTTAATAGATTTGAAATCATCAGCATAGAGATAATTGAATCCATGGAAGCTGATAAGACCACCAGGTGAAGTAATATGGAAGGAGAAGAGAAGATGGTGTAAGTCCAAGCCTTGAGGGATGCCCAGAATTAGTAGGTATGACCAAGATGAAAATCCAGCAAAGGAGACTGAGGAGGAGATCCAGGATTGAGAAGTGTCATGAAAACCTAGAGATACAAAGGTGTCAGGAAGAACTGGGTGATGATAGTGTCAGAGACTACAGAGAAGTCATGGAGGGGAGGATTGATATTTTGCATTAGATTTGACAATTAAGGAATCATTGGCAGTTTTGGAAAGAACAGTTTAGCTTGAATGATGAGGTCAGAAGCCAAACTTTAGAGAATTGAAAAGAGAGTGAGAAGTCTCCAGAGAGAAGTGATGAATTCAGTGCAAATTGAAGTATAATTTTTTTACTTTATTTTTCTTGCCATTTTTTTTGGCAACATGAATAATATGGACATTTATGTGTATAATTTGCATCATATTGCTTGCTGCCTTAATGGGTGGAGAAGGAGCTGGAGGAAGGGAGAGAATTTGGAACTCAGATTTAAAAAAAAGCACTTGGGTGAGAAAAAAGCAAGTGGAAGAAAAACAGTAGGGGACTGCTGGTTGTAGACTGCCTTTATAAGAAGTTCAGTCACAAAGGGGAGGAGAGGTATAGAGCTATAGGTAGCATGGATGAATAGATCACGTGGAGGTTTTCTTGAGGAAAGGGGAGACTTTGCAACAAGAGCCACCACTCCATATGAAATAGGAGTGAGGGACAAGATAGTGATGTCAGGGGTGAGCAAAGGAATGTGAGTGATGTGAGTTAAGGGATAAGGGCTCTCTTCTTCTTCTCAATTTTTTTCTTAGTTATCATATCCAAAATATATAAGGGGTGAGTTTAAATGTATAAGAACAAGAATTCCAAGTTGATAAGTTCAGTTGATATAAGATATATGTATGTAAATATGTGCGTGTATATTCCCAGTTAATAAATGTTTAAAGTATGCAAAACAGGCAATTCTGAAAGGAAGAAATCCAGCGTATTAACAACCATGTGAAGAAATGTTTCACATCACTTAATGATTAGAGGCAAGTTAAAACAACTCTGAGGTTCTATCTCAAATTCATCAGATTGACAAAGATAACAATAAAGGAATGACAATTGTTTGAGTAACTTTGGGGGGGAAAGGCATTCTAATGTATTATTGATAAATCTGTGAAATATCTCTGAACTGTCCTTCTGGAAAAGCAATCTGGAAATTTTTCCCAAAAGCCACTTAAATGTACAAGCCTCCCTCCCCCTTTTTTAAAATTCAGTTTAAATCCAGAACCACATTCTTTCCCTTCCACTTCTACCTTCCTTCATTGAGAAAGCCAAAAAACCACTACAGATACATGTAGTCAAGCAAAACACATTTCCACATGTTTTTTTAAAAATGCCTCAGTCTGCATTCTGAGCCCATCACTTTATCAGGAGGCGGGTAGCATGCTTCAGCATGACCTCTGCAATCATGGTGGGCCATTGTGTTCATCAGAGTGATCAGTCTTTCATAGCTGTTTGTTGTTAGAGTGTTGTTATTATTGTAAAAATCTATACTCTTGATTGTGTTCACTTCACTTTATATAATTTCATACAATTCTTCCCAGGTTTCTTTAAAACCATCCATTTCATCATTTCATCCATTTCAAGCAGAGCATTGGTATATGGATTTTGCACCCAGTATTAGGAATGTACAAATGTCTTTATTCAAAAAATACAAAATAAATTATCTTTATCATGGATAATGACAGCAGTAAACCTACTTAGCATAGTAGGATTCCGTCACATTGATATTTTGTTCAGCCATTCCCCAGTCCTTGGGGAGCTCCTCAGTGTCCAAGTCTTTGACATCACAAAAAGAACTGCTATAAATAATTTTGTAAATATGATCCCTTTTCCTTTTTCTTTGATCTCTTGGGTGAAAGAGTATTGTGCATGCTTTTTGAAAAGTTGATACCACTAAGTAGGTCAGTATCCTGAAGAGATCAGAATGAGAAGAAAAGAATTCTTATGTACAAAAATATTTGTAGCAGCTCTTTTTATAGTGGGAAAGAACTGGAAACTAAGGGGGAAACCAATTATGGAATATCTGAACAAATTATAATACATGAATTATGACATAAGAAATGATGAAAGGGACAGTTTCCAACAAAACTGGGCTGACTTATATGAACTCATATAGAGTGAAGTTAGGAAAAGAATTTATACAATTACAAGATTTTAAAGAAAAAACAACTCTAAATACCTTAAAAATTAATCACTGGATGGCAGAGAGCCAATGATAGAGCCTTGCTACCCTCCTTCTAAATCAGAAGTAATGGAGCTGAATGAGATATACACATTTGACATGAACAATGTAGGCATGTGTTTTTGCTTGATTATGTATAGTCATTACAATTTTAAAAAATAATTTGGACGAGGGAGGTAGGAAGAAGTTAGTGAGAGACTAGCCAAAAGAAAAGGTCACTGAAGCATTAAAAAAAAACAAAACAAAACATAAAAGAACATCCAGAAAATCAGAGGGAAATACAAACAAGTAGAACAGCTTTGAAATTTTGTACTTAGAAAAGTAAGCTGTAGTGCTAGATGTTTGCAATTTCACATATAATCCTCTTTCTCTGTTCTTTGTGGATGGAAATGCTCACTTTATTTGATATTTAAGGTCAGAATAAAAATAAAATAAAGATAAAGTTTATTGACTTTAAAGAAAATCTGGTCTAATTCCCTCATGTTGATCAGGAAAAAGTCACAGAGATGTCATAGGATCTTTTTTTTGAGATAGTGTCAGAATAAAAAAATAAAATTTATTGACTTTAAAGAAAATGTGATCTAATTCCCTCATGTTAATCAGGAAAATGCCACAGAGATGTCATAGGATTTTTTTTTTTTTGAGATAGTGTCCAGACCTTTGATTTTTTTTTTTTGTGAGGAATTCTCAGTTTGGAAAGTTTCTCCAGTGAAAGTTTCTCTATAGATTGACAGTTTATCTATGATTTATGGTATTAGGTAGCTGTCTGGTTGCACCAAGAGGTTAAGTGTTTTATCTATGATCACGTAGAGATTTCGTGTGAAAGGTGGGGCTTGAACCTATTTTTCTACTCCAAGGTTGATCATCTAGTTTATGTCATGATACTTCTCAGCATGACATAGAACTGTAAATTTCAAATTGTAAACACCTCATCTATCTCCCTCTTCTTTTTATAGCTGAAGGAACTGAGGCCCAGAGAGCTAAAATGATTTGCTCATGGTCACCCAAGGTAGGAAGTTATTGAAGCCTGATTCACTCTTTGGGCCACAAAGCCCGATTTATACTTTGGTCCTCTACCTTCAAATGTAATGCTAGACAGACCAGGACCCAGAATTAGGAAGACCCAAATGAAAGTCATTCCTAGATACTTAGAAATTTTTTTTCAGCTTTAGATTCTCTGTCTCCCTCCATCCCCTTCCTCATTCATCTGTAAAGGCAAGAAATATGATACCCTTTATAAAATGGAGTCATGCAAAGTCATCCTCATTGGCCACGTTGTCAAACAAAAAGCAAGAAAAAAAAAGAAAAAAATGCTTCATTCTGCACTCAGAGTCCATCAATTCTTTATCTGGTGAGAATCAAAAAAAGACCTCCCTTATGAGGTCATGACCCACAGTTTAAGAAGTGCTGAAGGAGTCTCAAGTGGAAAAACATTTAAGAAGCCCTGTTCTATATCACAGCTAGCCACTTTGGAAAGGAGTTCATAAAAAGAATATATGAACCTGCTATTTGCATTTAAGATAAGTAGAATTGAATGGAGCCTTCCTTAAAATAAGGAGTTTCCACTTAAAACCATCAGCAAGCCTGATATGCAATGGTGATAAGCTAGATGCATCTCCAATAAAATGGGGGTGAAACAGGGATGTCCATTATCACCGTATTCAATATGGTACTATAAATGGTAGCTTTAGCAGCGGGAAGAAAAAGAAATAGAATAGGTAAAAAGGAAACTAAGTTATCACTCTTTGCAGATGATATGATGATACAGAGAATCCCAGAGAATCAAGTAAACATTGAAATAATAAACAACTTTAGCAAAGTTGCAGGATACCACCTAAATCATCTGCATTTCTGTATATTACTAACAAAGTCCAATAGCAAGAGATAGAAATAAAAATCCCATTTAAAGTTACTGTAGACAGCATGAAATATTTGGAAGCCTACCTGCCAAAACAAACCTAAAGACTATTTGAACACAATTTCAAAACACTTTTCGCACAAATAAAGTGAGATTTAAATAATTGGAAAAACATCAGTTGCTCATGAGTAGACAGAGCTAATATAATAAAAATGACTATTCTATGTAAATTAATTTACTTATTCAGTGCCATACCAATCAGACTACCAAAACATTATTTTATGGAGCTAGAAAAAATGATACCAGAATTCATCTGGAAAAACCAAAGGTCCAGAATATCAAGGGAATTAATGAAAAGAAACACTAGAGAAGGTGGCCTAGCCATACCAGATTTTAAATTGTATTATAAAGCAGCAATCATGTAAATCACTTGGTATTGGCTAAGAAATAGAGGGGTAGATAAGTGGAATAGGTTTATAGTAGTCAATGACTATAATAGTCTACTGTTTGATAAACCCAAGGACTGCAACTTCTGGAATAAGAAGTCACTGTTGGACAAAAACTGCTAGGGAAACTGGAAAATGGGCATAGACCAATGCCTGCTATTGTATACCAGAGTAAAGTTCAAATGGGTACACAATCTAGGTATAAAGGCTGATACTGTAAACAAACTAGGGAAGCAAGTAATAGTTTATTTGTCAGATTTATGGAGAGTGGAGGAATTTGTGACCAAACAAGAGATAGAGAAAATTATGAAATGCAAAATGGGTAACATTAAATTGAAAAGGTTTTGCACAAACAATGCAAACCAATGCAGCCGAGATTAGGAGGGAAGCAGAAAACTGGGAAAGAATTTTTATAACTAGTGTCTGTGATAAAGGCCTCATTTTTAAAATATATAGAGAACTGAGTTAAATTTACAGGAATGCAAGCTATTCCCCAATTGATAAATGGTTAGAGGATATTAACAGGAAAAAATTAAAGCTATAGTCATATAGTCATAAATCACTATTGATTAGAGAAATTCAAATGAAAACAACTCTGAGGTACCACATCACACCTATCAGATTGGCTAACATGACAAAACAGGAAGATGGTAAATGTAGGAGAAGATGTGGGAGAGTTGGAACACTAATTCATTGTGGATGGAGCTGTGAGCTGATCCAGCCATTCTGGAGAGCCATTTGAACTATGCCCAGTGGGCTATTAAAATGTGCATACCCTTTGACCCAGTAATGCCACTTCTAGGGCTTTGTCCCAAAAAGATCATAAAAATGGGAAAAGGACCCACATGTACAGAAATATTTATAGCAGCTGTCTGTGGTGGCCAAGAACTGGAAATCAAGGGGATGCCCATCAATTGGGGAATGGCTGAACAAGTTGTGGTAGATGAATGTAATGGAATACTATTGTGCTATAAGAAATGATGAACAAGTGGACTTTACAAATACCTGGATAGACTTATGTGAACTGATGGTGAGTGAAGTAAGCAGAACCAAGAGAACTTTGTACACAGTAACAGCCTCAGTATGGGAGGACTGTTTCTGATAGACTTAGCCCTTCACAGCAATGCAAGGACTTAAAACATTCACAAAGGACTCATGCTGCAAATTGCCATCCATGTCCAGAAAACGAACTATGGAGTCAGATTGTAGAATTGAAGCAGACTATTTTCTCCTGTTATATTTTGTTATGTTTTGCTTTTCTCATGGTTTTTTCCATTCCTTTTAATTCTTTTATGAAACATGACTAATGTGAAAATGTGTTTAATAAGAATGTATTTTAATAAGAATGTGTAGAACCCATATAAGATTACAAGCCGTCTCAGGGAGGGAGGGGGAGAAAATTTGGAACTTACGGAAATGATTGGTGAAAACTAAAAACAGTTAAATTAATTAATTTGGCAGAAATAAAAGATAAGTGGGATTGATCATGATTGGGCAAGTAGATAGTATAATATGGTAGAATTAACTCAGGATTTGCAAATTAATTTGCCCTACTAAATGGATAGAGAGTTTTGAAAGAGTTATTATACTTAAGAGTATTCCTTCCACCACCAGGTACTGGAGAAAGTAGAACCCATAGTTTTTGTATTTGTTTGGTTTATTTTTACTGAACTTTATTTTTACTACCCTTCAGAGCGAGACTTGCTTTGGAATATGAGACTGTAATAATTTAATATGTGTCTGTAATGGGCAAAGCATTAATCATTTTGTTGAAAGGCAGGTTTTGTTATCAAAAATTTTATGTGACTAAAAGATTCTTAATTCAATTGGCTAACAAGCATTTAAGATCTTACTATGTGCTAGACTCTTGCCCCAGAGGGTCTAAAGAGGGGAAAAATACAGAAAGGCAAGTTGGAGATGATTTTTTTATTGGTGTAATTTTTGCTATAGCAAATTCCAACAAAACAAAGGAATCCGAACTGTTTTTTGGATTTTGTTTTGATATTTTACTTCTACTACTTTTTTCCATTCCTTTTGAAAATTAATTTTTAAATTCTAAATCTAAACTCCAAATAAAATGAACATTTTTTATATAATAGAACATAGTATACATATATATATATATAGAACAGAAAAAGAGCATTTTATATGAAACTGAATTTCTATTGTATACAATTTGCTTTTCTTTTAAAATATATAGAATAATTTTAACATGTAACTTTCAAAGTTGTCCTGTCTCTCTGTGATTCATTTTGGCTTTCTTTGCTATTTCTGCTTCTCTGCATTAAGAAAAAAAAAGCTCCAATGACCATATTTTCCTTCTTTTTTACCTTTATCCCTAGTCTTGCCTTACCCCTTTTCCTCCTCCCACCCATCCCCCTTGTAACAAATAGGCATCATATGTGAAACAAATTCCCTCATTTTCTATGTTTGAAAAGGTCTATCTTATTTTTTATCTTGAAGTCATTACCTCTCTTGTCTTAGGTCATACAACATTTGAAAAGTAAATTAGAATTACAGGGTACATAAGGACTGAATGGTCTGGGAGTCTATTTCCAGACTACTTCTGGGAGTAAAACAGAAGTATGAAAAATAGTGCTCTTGGAGCCTAAGCACAGAAGGAAGATACTGTAATTAAAATTTTTTTCAAATGTTCCCAAACTTGTATATAAGTCCCTGGAACAGAGCTGAGAGTGTATCTTTTTGTCTCCTTGGGGACAAGGAAAATGCCTGGAATGTTTGGGAATATAAATACTATGAGAACTTGTTCTGCAAGCTGGCTGTATATCAGCAAAGCTTTCCCTTGAGCCTAAGGGCTGAGAAAGGGTTTGGTACTGTCTTATGATTATTGAAATATATTTCTGTCCCAAATAAACACATACATGCAACTCATGTAACTAACATTAATTGGCCTCATCAAATATAAGTTTTTTGATTTTTATTTGTTTATATTTTCAGAGCGCATTGTGGTATTGTAATTTTGTTCTGAATAAATCTCTTTGAGAAGGAGCGTAATAATAGTTTGGCCATTAGAAAAGTTTAAAAAAGCTGTTTTTGTTGCTGTTAGTTGTTCATTGTATCCAGCTCATCCGACTCTTTGTGACTGCATTTTGGATTTTCTTGACAAAGGTACTGGAGTGGTTTGCCATTTTCTTCTAGCTGGCTGAAAAATGTTTTAGTAGATTTAAAAATGCCATTATTACACTAAAGTATGCAGCCAGATACTAAATTGTTTGTAGTGATAAGGCAAAAGCTTTATTTTATTTTCTTAGCACTTCTTTGAGGTGATATATGTAAAGCAGGTGCTTAAATGGATTTATGATTTCATTGATTAGGAAGTTCCTTCCAAGAGTACAAATTAGAGCTCGTGTATGTCAGTCCATCATGTGTAGCCCTTGTCTATATTTTTTCCTAAGTTTGGCACATTGGAACCATCCAAAGTGCTGGAGGCCTTCCTGTCTTGTTCATTGACATAGCAAGGATGCCATTGGAATGCTTTGATCATTCTTGCCATCTGATCGGTCCATCTTCTCTTCCTATCATACGACTCCTTGATATCTTTTATTTTGTTCTTCAGGGTTCCTCATTTGTTATATGTTGCAGCTGCTCACTCTCACCCTCTGTGTGATAATCATTTTTAAGTCTTTGAAGATACTGGTATTACATGTCTTGCTGCTATAAAGCAACATTGATAGAATGTTAGTATTAAAAATATGGGCCTTTGCTTTAATAGGAAGCTTGTAGTAAGTATATCAACTGTATTATTTTTTTAAAAGTGATCTTAATTTTTAAAAAATTAATAGGCATTTATTTTCTTTCCTCATCTCCTCCTCAGCCAATGGAAAAAAAAAGAAAAGGAAACCAAAACTCTTGTAAAAAAACATTCATAGTCAAGTAGAACAAATTTCCACGTTGACAATGTGAAATTTCTGTCTCATTTTGCATCAACTCCATCGCCTCTCTGGCAGGAATTATGTACCATTCTTCATTATTGGGCTTCTGGAATCATGGTCCCCTGCCTAGTCTCCAGGCTTCCTTGGGGAGAGAAGAAATACTACCTCATCAGGCACTAGTGTCCTGCCTTTGGGATAAGGGGAACTCTGCTCCATTACAGGAGTCTCCTGCCTTTCAGTGGAAGAAGACTGTTTTTCAGTCAAGTATCAGACACCTTCCAGAGAAGATGAGAAAGAATATTTCATCAAGTTTCCATCCAGCCTGTCTCTTATCTAAGGCAAAGGGAAAAAGCATCATTCTATTAGCTCTAACCCCAAGGGGCCTAAATTGCCAAAACCTCTTTAGAGATCTTCACTCTGAGGCCACACTTGTATTGACAAAGAAAACCTCCCTGAACTCTTTTCTCAAGGATTAACAAACTCTACCTTGGTTCATATCCTCCCCTCTCAAGGGATTCTCAGCCCCAGGATGTCATCATTCAGACCTCACTCCTCATCTCCCACTGTCTTATTCCCATTTCCCTCAACCTAGACCCTCCCCTCCATGTACCATTCTAAAGGTACCCACTTTTTCCACTGTCCTCTCTGGGACATATACTCTGTAGGTAACAAATTTGCTTTTCCTTCTTATCCTAGGTGCATTAATTTTATTAATGCAGAAATTTTTCACCTTCATGTAATCAAAGTTATCTATTTTATCTTTTGTAATTGCATCTATCTTTTATTTCATTAAGAATACATCTACCCATAGCTGAGAAGTATATGATCTTGCATCTTTTCTAGTTTTTTATGGTATGATCTTTAATATTAAGTACATGTATCCGTTTAGAATGTATTGTGGAATATGGTGTAAGGTGTTAGTCTAAACCTAATTTCTGCTAGATGCCACTGTTCTCTTACTGGCCAAATCTAATAGCTTTTTCTCAGTCCTCACCCTTTATGCTCTCTCTTCAGTCTTTGATGCTGTCATCACCCTCTTCTTGATACCTTCTTCTCTGTAGGTTTTCATGACACTTCCTTAGCCTGGTTCTCCTTCTCAGTTGGGATTTTCATCCAGGTTGTACCTGCTAATACTAGGTGTGCCCTAAGGCTCTGTCCTAGACTTTCGCTTTTTCCTCCATACTATTTCACTTGATGATCTCATCAGCTTCCATGGATTCAGCTATCATCTCCGTGCTGATGATTCTCAAATCTATTTATTAAGTCCTACCCCCCTCAACTCCTAGTCTTTCATTTCCATCTGTTTATTAGACATCTCAGAACAGATGTCCTGTAAACATCTTAAAACTCCGCATGTTGAAAACTGAACCCATTATCTTTTCCTTCCTAACTGTCCAAGGTACCATTATCCTCCTGGTTACCCAGGCTTACAATCTAGGTGTTATCTTTGATTCCTCTCTCTCTCTCACCCACCCACCCCACTCATGCAATAGCCAGTCTATTGCCAAGGCCTGTTGATTTCACCTTTGTAACATCTCTTATGATCTCTTCTGTCCTAACACTACCATCACCCTGACACAACTTCTCATCATCTTAGAACTAGACTATTACAATAAAGAACTGATTAGTCTTCCTGCCTCAAGTCTCTACTCACTACAGTTAATCATCTATTTAGCTGTTAAATTAATCTTCCAATACAGATATAACCATGTCAACTCAAACACATCCTCCCCACACCTCAATTAACTACCTCAAGGATCAAATAAAATATCCTCTATTTAGTAAATATTCAAAGCCCTAACCAACCTGACCCCCTCGTACCTCCACAGTCTTTTTTACACTCTGTTTCCTTTCACGTACTCTGTAATCTAGTGATACTGACCTCTTTGCTGTTTCTTCAACAATTTGCCCATGCCTTTTTTCTTTTCTCAACTCATCTCATCTTCCTGGCTTTCTTCAAGTCACAGCTAAAATCCTGTCTTCTATAAGAAGCTTTTCATGATACACCTAATTCTAATGACTTCCTTCTCTTGACTGTCTCCAATTTTTCCTTTGTTTATTTTGTTTGTACATAGTTGTTACATGTTGTCTCCCACATTAGACTGTGAGCTTCATTACTGTTCTCTGCTTTTCTTTGTATGCTCAGAATTTGGCATAGTACCTGGTATATAGGAGGTACTTAATAAATGCTTATTGATTGACTCCCACCCATTCGTTTTTGCATAGTCTTTTACTTGCACACTCAGATGACATGAGATAATTTCCCTTACCCTTCCTCCCCATTTTTTCCTTGTAGTTTTTTCTTTTTCTGCTACTCTCTTTCCTTTCTTGTAAGATTATCAAAGCATTAAAAAAAAGACCCTCCTAGGTTATCTTTCTTTTTAGATTCTGTGACTTTTGATGGTGATAGGGTCTGAAGGGGTCATATGTATCATCTCCCCACATTAAAATGTAAACAGTTCATCCATGTTTGGTTCATTAATTGTTTGCTTACATTTACCTTTTTATGTATTTTTTTTAGCTCTAGTGTTTGTATCTCAGAGTTTTTATGTAGTTTATAGACTTTTCATCTTGGAAGTTCTCTACTTCATTAAGGGGCCATTTTTTCCCCTGTAGGAATGTTTTCAGTTTTACTGCATAGGTTCTACTGGGCTATAAGTCTTTTTCTTTTGTCTTCTGGAATATTGTATTCCATGTTAATTGCCAAATCTTCCTAAGGAACTTCAGTTCCTTGTTACTTAAATTCTTTCTTCCTATCTACTTGAGATATATTTCTTTGATCTGGAAATTCAGGGTTTTGGCCATGATGTTCTTGAGAATTTTTATTTTGGGATTCTTTCTATGTTCATTTTGCCCTCTGCTTCTAAGAGATCTGGACAGTTTTCTTTTATGTTATATAGATTTTTTTTTTTTGCTCATGGCTTTCAGGTCATCCAATGATTCTCTTTCAACTGTTTTCCAGGACATTTTTTTTTAAATATAAATTTATTTATTTAACTTTTTACATTCATTTTCACCAAATTTTGGGTTCCAAATTTTCTCCCCATTTATCCCCTCCCCCCACCCCAATGCACCAAGCATTCTAATTTTCCCTATCACCAATCTGCCCTCTCTTCTATCATCCCTCCCTTCTCTTGTCCCCATCTTCTCTTTTGTCCTGTAGGGCCAGATGATTTTCTGTTCCCCAATAACTGTAATTCTTATTTCCTAGTAGAAGGAACAATACTCAACAGTTGTTCCTAAAACTTTGAGTTCAAAATTCTCCCCATCCCTCCCTCCCCACCCATTCCCTTTGGGAAGGCAGGCAATTCAATATAGGCCATATCTGTGTAGTTTTGCAAATGACTTCCCTGATAGTCGTGTTGTGTAAGACTAACTGAATTACCCTCCATCCTATCCTGCCCCCCATTGTTTCTATTCTGTCTTTTGATCCTGTCCCTCCCCAAGAGTGTTGACTTCAAATTGCTCCCTCCTCCTATTGCCTTTCCTTCCATCATCCCTCCCTCCCTGCTTATCTCCTTCTCCCCCACTTTCCTGTACTGTAAGATAGGTTTTCATACCAAAATGAGTGTGCATTTTACTCCTTCCTTTAGTCGAATGTGATGAGGGTAAACTTCATGTTTTTTTCTCAGCTCTCCTCTTTTTCCCTCCACTAAAAAGTCTCCTGCTTGCCTCTTGAATGATATATAATTTACCCCCTTCCATTTCACCCTCTCTCCTCCCACTACATTTCTCTCTCACCATTTACCTTAATTTCTTTTAAGATATGGTCCCATCCTATTCAATTCACTCTGTGCTCTCTGTCTCTGTATGTGCGTGCATGTGTGTATGTGTGCGTGCATGTGTGTGTGCGTGCATGTGTGTGTGTGGTCCCACCAACTAGCCAGATACTGAAAAGTTTTAAGAGTTACAAATATTGTCTTTCCATGTAGGAATGTAAACAGTTCACTTCTGGTAAGTCCCTTAAGACTTCTCTTTGCTGTTTACTTTTTCATGCTTCTTCTCATTCTTGTGTCTGAAAGTCAAATTTTCTTTTCAGCTCTGGTCTTTTCATCAAGAATGATTGAAAGTCCTCCGTTTCATTGAAAGACCATATTTTCCCCTGAAGTATTATACTCAGTTTAGCTGGGTAGGTGATTCTTGCTTTGAGTCCTAGTTCCTTTGACTTCTGGAATATCCTGTTCCACGCCCTTCGATCCATTAATGTAGAAGCTGCTAGATCTTGAGTTATCCTGATTGTATTTCCACAGTACTGGAATTGTTTCTTTCTAGCTGCTTGCAAGATTTTTTCCTTGAGCTGGGAGTTCTGGAATTTGGCCACAATGTTCCTAGGAGTTTCTCTTTTTGGATCTCTTTCAGGTGGTGATCGATGGATTCTTTCAATACTTATTTTGCCCTCTGGTTCTAGAATGTCAGGGCAGTTTTCCTTGATAATTTCATGGAAGATGATGTCTAGGCTCTTTTTTTGATCATGACTTTCAGGTAGTCCCATAATTTTTAAATTGTCTCTCCTGGATCTATTTTCCAGGTCAGTTGTTTTTCCCATGAGATATTTCACATTCTCTTCCATTTTTTCATTCTTTTGGTTTTGTTTGGTGATTTCTTGGTTTCTCGTAAAGTCATTAGACTCCATCTGTTCCATTCTAATGTTGAGAGAACTATTAAATTCAGTGAGCTTTTGAACCTCTTTTTCCATTTGGCTAATTCTGCTTTTGAAAGCATTCTTCTCATCATTGGCTTTTTGAACCTCTTTTGCCAATTGAGTGAGCCTATTCTTCAAGGTGTTATTTTCTTCAGCATTTTTTTGGGTCTCCTTAACCAAGGTATTGACCCGTTTTTCATACTTTTTTTGCATCTCTCTCATTTCTCTTCCCAGTTTTTCCTCCACCTGTCTCACTTGCTTTTCAAAATCCTTTTTGAGCTCTTCCAAGGCCTGAGTCCACCCGACATGCCCGTGGGGTGTCTGGGGTACTGAGGCCCCGACCTCCACATCTTTCCCTGATGGCAAGAATACGTCCTCGTCATCAGATCCGAATGTTGGGATCATTTGCATTTGTTGGAAAAAAGTCTCTATAGTCTTATTTTTCTTCCCTTTTCTAGGCATTTTCCCAGCCAGTTACTTGACTTCTGAGATTCCTGTCCACCCCCGCCTAGATCCGCCCAGCTAGTGCTTGGGCTCTGAGATTCAAATGGGCTTTCCGTGCCACCCGCCCAGCTGCTAATCAATGAGCTTTAGTTCTGGTGCTGGAGTGGGGGCAGGGCCGCCTCCCAGGCTCGGCTTCCTCAGGGGCTTTATGCAGAGACTTTCAGGAACGGATCGGGTGGGGGTGGGGGGGGCCGCCTCCCAGGCTCAGTTCCGTCAGGGGCTTTATGCAGAGGCCTTCAGCAGTGGAGCAGGGTGGGGCAGGGCCATCTTCCAGGCTCAGCTCCCTCAGGTTGTTTATGCAGAGACTTTCAGTATTGAAGATCCTGCCTGCTGCTGGGCGAGTCCTGGGCCGCCGCGGCCGCGCTGCTGCTGCCTGCCTCCGCTGCCGCCCACGCCTCTGCTTCCTGCCCCTGTCTCTGCCGCCGCCGCTTCCTCCCGAGGAGGCCCGAGTCACGGAGACACCCCACTCCCCTCAGCCAGCCAGCCGTTTCTCTCACTGACCTGTAGCTTCTGTGGGCGGAGGGACTTTCCCGGCTGCTGGAGCTTCCGTCCCTGAAGCCTGCTCGGGTCAGCTTTTCTGGGGCCGCGACCAGGGCAGCACTGGGGTGGGGTCCGCTTTCTGGGGCGCAACGGACCCTGGGGACGGCTCTCCAGGGCTCTCTGGAACGGAAATCTCTTCCACTCCATTTCTGTGCACCTTTCAGTGGTCCAGAAGTTATGGGGGGTCTCTTTTTGCTTTAATTCTATGGACTGTGGGTTGGAGCTCGTAAACGTGCGTCCTTCTACTCCGCCATCTTGGCTCCACCCCTCCATTCTAATCTTTAAGGAATTATTTTCTTCAGTGAGCTCTTGGACCTCCTTTTCCATCTGGCAAATTCTGCTTTTTAGGGCATTCTTCTCTATATTGGCTTTTTGGATTTCTTTTGTCATTTGGGTTAATTTTTTTTACAGTGTTATTTTTTTCAGCATTTTTTGGGGTCTTCTTTAGCAGGCACTTGTCTTGTTTTTCATAATTTTCTTTCATCACTCTCATTTCTCTTCCCAGTTTTTGCCCTACTTCTTTTACTTGATTTTCAAAATCTATTTTGAGCTCTTTCATGGCCTGAGACCAATTCTTATTTTTCTTGGAGTCTTTGGATATATGATGTTGTCTTCTGTTAGCATGTTTTGGTTTTCCTTGTCACCAAATTAAGATTCTATAGTCTGATTCTTTTTTCGGTTTTTGCTCATTTCCCCAGCCATTTACTTGACTTTTGAGCTCTTTATCAAGGTAGATCTCTGCTTTTAGTGAGGGTGGGTGGGTATACTGTCATCCACTCGATTCCCCCGCAATTTGTGGGCCTAGACCTCCAGGAATAGGCGCTGCCACTGCCCATGCTGCTGCTGTGACTGCTGTGGGTTCCTCTTCCCCCTTCCCTCTCTGCCACCATGAGGCTGGGGCCAGACCACTCCACTCTCCCACCCTGATCCTACAGCCTTTTTTCCACTAACCTTCCAATTTGTACTCCATGTTTTGGGATCCTGAAGTTTGGAAACTGCCACAGGTGCGAGAGATTCAGTCCCCCTGAGGCCTACTCAGGTCTCTTCTGTGCCATCACAGTGCACGCTGGACTGCACCTTGCCCGCTCCGTGGCATAATAGATACTTCCTGGCAATCTTCCAGGTTGTCTTGGCCTGGAGATTTGACTCACTCCATCATTCTGTGGCTTCTGCAGCTCCAGACTTTGTTTAGAGCCATTTTTTACAGGTATCTGGCTGCGTTTGGTTGGAGTGTTCTAGAAAGCGTGTGCTGTTACTCTGCCATCTTGACTCTACCCCCCATTCTAATTTTCAAGACATCTGTTGCTTGGTTAAGGTTCTTTCTTTCAGTTCTTTCTTCTTTGGTTCTCATTTCTTTTCCACAGTTTTCCCCTAGTACTCCTGTTTCTTTTTCATTTTTTCCTCTACTGCATTTATTTGTATTATAATTTTTAGTTCCTTATTAAAACTCTTGCTTCATCTCTTCCAGAATTCTACTTAAATTTGTGATCAAATTATGCTTTTCCTTGAGGCTTTGCTTGTAGATGTTCTGGAATTTTAGTCTGTCTGAGTTTATGTCTTGTGTCACCATAATAGTTCTTTATGGTGGGATTCTTTTGGTTTGCCCATTTTTTTTCCAGCCATACTTCCCATATTTGGTCTTTATGCTAAGGCCAGCTTCGTTGTTTGAGCAGCCTGGAGGCCACCTGTGGCCCTCTAGGCCCTCAAGTCTGGCCCTTTTACTGAAGACAAACTTCAGAGAAAGGATTTGTTCTGTCAAGTTGGCATCCAATCAAATGGCCACACTTGAGGACCTAGAGGGCCACAGGTTCCTCACCCCTGGACTTTAGCTATAGAGCCTTGCTTGCTTCTGTTTGTTTGTCATTCAGTACACAGCTTAGGGCCCATGACTGCTACTTGCCTTCAATCGTACCCATAGGTCCCTCTTCAGTCTACTTTGGATCTGTGTCATCACTGGGTAGTGAGTGACAGAGCTGACACTTGGCACCTGTTTCTACTTTCTGAACAAAGTCAGGATTCTCTGTGCCAGATTTGACATCTTTCCTTGCCATGATGCACAGTTGCAGGCCGGACCTTCTACAGTCCATGTATTTGAGAGCTCTTTGTAGCCTTTTCTGGCTGGACCTTGTCCTCAGTGGCCACTGACTGCTTTCTATTTCCTTATGCTGACCTGAGCTGGAAATGTGACTCACTGTGATTTTTTTTTTTCTTGGATTTCCTAATGAAGACTTAGTTTGGTACATTTTCTACATCTTATTTTTTTTTGTTTTTGTTTTTTTGTTACTCTGGCCATCTTGGCTAGTCTCCTTTTGTTGTAGGAGCTTTGAAATTTCCAAAAGACAAGCCAGCCAGCTCTTTTCCTTCTGTTTAACTCTGGGCACAACTCATTGTCCATTTATATTTCTGTCCTGGATATACATATTGATGGGCAAGCTCTGGTGAGTTTCTATCTAGATTAATGATAAACTCTGGGGAATAGAAATTCTTCTTCCACTTAATCCTTCCTGTGTGGTTGGACCAGCTGAACTCTTTTTATGTGATTATACATCTCTTACAGGAGGCTCTGTAATGTTCTTCCAAGCATGTTTGCATCCTTGATGCAGTTGTCAAAATGTCCTACCGAAGAATCCTTCTTTCACCTGGGTGCTGTACTGAATCTCCTCCATCACTGTGGTGAACACCTTTGGGGAGCATAAATCTACCTGTTATAACTTGGCTGATGTTTATTATCAGGGGATGCTTGAACAAAGTTATTTCTGTAGTTAGATCTTCTAAGAAACTTTGAATGATTTTGATGACATACCTTATTGTAAAAATGAGCCTGTATGCAACCTTGTATTTTACCCAATCACATGCTTTTTTGTTATAAACAAACAATAAAGGCATTGTAATCTAATATCCTCTACATCTTTCAGTTAATTGTGAAATACTAAAGATGTAGTCATGTGGTTGAATATCACCTGCAAAATCCTGTTTGTTTCTCACCAATTTCCTCATTGAGGACATATATAATGGATAATTCTCATAATAATTTTGAATAGATGGAAAAATAGGCATATAGATTGGTAGTTATTGATATTCTCTCAGTTCCCTTTATTTCGTTATTAAGGGCCAAGATTTTTTTCATGTCTTTGGTATCTTCCTCTCCTTCTGATACCTTGTATATGATGGTCCCTTACTGGCCTCACAATTTTGTTGCCACTGTCATAGATCCCTTTTATGTACGCTTGGTTCAGTCTGGCTGCTTTTCCCATCTTTTGTCTATTTAACACTATTTCTACTGCCTTTATGAGCACATCCTGGACCATGATGTTAACGTCTGAATGTGATGATTCTATTTTTCTTGATGGATTGTTTGTTATTATGATTTTTGCAAACCTTTTCCATTTTAATTTTGTTTGTAATCTTCCATTTTCATTTTGAAATGGGCTTGTGATGACTTTGACACTGAATATCTTGCCAAGCTTTCTTTAAACTAATTTTTACCTCCTATTGCCTCTCTCAGCTTTACGCAGTGATACTGATAATAATCATCCATCATTTTTTTCTTCAGGTTTTACAAATTAGTTTATATTCTAATGAGATGTTGCATTTAGTCATTTTTCTCAGTTTGACAAGAAGGATGCTTGCTAAGACACTTTCTGTGCTCTTTTAGATTTGTTTTGGCAACTAATTTACAGTGGTTAAATTTTTTAATAAAACCATAATTAGAGCCAGTTAGCAGAGGGAAGGCACTAGCATTAAGGGGGTTCAGGAAAGACTTGTTGTAGAAGGTGAGATTTTAGCTGGGACTTGAAGAAGCCAGGAGGTAGAGATGAGAAGGGAGAGAGATCTAAGTGGCAGACGGAGGGGAAGCTGGCATTGGGAGATGGAGTGTCTTGTTTGAGGAGTAACGAAGAGGTCAGTGTCACCGCATCACAGAGTACTTGGGAGTGAGTAAAAGTACTTGAAGACTGGAAAGGTGTCAGGGTAGTCAGGTTTTGAAGGACTTTGAATGCCAAATGGAGCATTTTACATTTGATCCCGGAGGTGAAAGAGAATCACTGCACTTGAGTAAGTAGGTGAGCAGTGTGGTTAAGCTTGTTTTTTAGGAAGATGAGTCTGACAGTTGAGTGGAGAATGACTTAGAATGGGGAGAAACTTGAGAGAGGGAGACCAGTTAGCACCTGCAGTGGTCCAAGGATGGAGTGAGCAGAGCCCGCACCAGGATCTTGGCGGTGTCAGAGGTGAGGAGATGGATAGGAAAACTGTTAGATTGGTTGGCAAACAGACGTACATAGGGAAGGGGGTTAAGAGGAGAGTAAGGTGTCAAGAATACACCTAAGTTGTGAGCCTCGGTGACTAGGAAAATGGTGGTAATAAGGAAATTAAGAAGAGAAGAGGGTTTGGAGGAAAAGCTTATTGGTTTGCTTTTCGTCATGTGTTTAAGATGGCTACCAGTTTGAAATGTCCAATAGGCAGCTGGATGTTAGACTAGAGATCAACAGAGCGGTTAGAGCTGGAAAAATAGATTTGAGAATCATCAATATATTACACTTTTCTTCCCACAGCTTCTCTAGCATTTGACTGTCTGGCTTTTTAAAATCATCTTTGCCAGTTTTTTGATTGTGAGGTGAAACTTAAGAATTGTTTTAATTTATATTTCTCTGGTTAATAATGATTTGGAGCATTCACAGGTACTGATATTCTGTAATTCTTGGTGTTATATATTTGTATCAATTTCCTACATATCTTGGATATCAGACTGTTTTCAAAGATATTTGAGTCAAAGATTTTTTCCTATTCGGTATTTTTCCTCTTATTCTGTCTGCATTGATTTTGTTAGTACAAAAGGTTTTTAATTTTACCAAGGGGCTATTCAGGGTTAATATAAATGTTAACTATAAAATTTTCCATGTAGAAATATGGGAAACCATGCCAATAAATAAAATTGGTGACTCAACTTAAACTTAATTACAGATTTTGTTTTATCAGTAAAACTGACAAAATGAACAAGAACCAGAAACAGATAAAAATGAAATGAAACAAAACAGCCCAATGTTTGTGATAAACCCAAGAACATAAATTATAGGGAGAAATATTCTCTATTTGTAAAACATCTTGACAGAAATTAGGCTTCAATCAGCATCTTGTACTTTATTTTACAATAAATTCAGATACACGTGACTATAAACAGTCACATTATAAAAAAATTAGAGGTGAAAAGAGATACATTTTACAAGTACAACAAGAATTGCATTCTTTTTTTTAAGTTTAATTTTATTTTTTTATACCACTTTTCATTTGCATATATCTCTTTCTGCTGTCCCTTGTGAAAAAGAAGAGAAGAAGAAATCAGTTCATAAAACTGACCAATATATCATCTGAGTCTAATATGTAATATCCCTCAAACATGAACCTTGGGGCTCTTCCAAGAAGGGAGTGGGGATGCATTTTCTCATCTTTTGCCACAGGAACAAGCTTAGTCATTAGAGTTATATAGTATTAACTTGTTTCTTTCTTTTCCTTTTTTTTTTTGTTTTTCATGTTTATATTGTTGTAGTCATTGTGTTAAGGGGAGTATTCTTAACTAAATGGGATAGAGTTGCTCATAAAAGACAAAATAGTTTTGATAACATAAAATTATTCCTCATTTTTATTACAAGACCAGCTTACCTTACCCCCTTTTCCAGTAAGACATCTATTCTGTGACATCCTTTAAGCCACTTCTCCTGAGCAATTCTTCTTTATTAATATGTTGAAACCTTTTCCTGCTAGCATGTCTTTCTGTTGCACTTTGGTAGACCTTTAAGCCTTTGGAATCTGATAATCTCTAATGTAAGCAGTATGTGGTAAATACTGAATGTGCAAATAGTAACTGCTTATTCAGAGGAAGGGGAGAGATGACTGTGGGCTGTGATAGTACCAATTTGATTGGCAGAGCCCTTCAAAGCAAAAGCTAACACCCATTTTGTTTGCAAAAGCAAACAATAAACAGAATTGGAAAAAAAAAACCCTAAAAACCTAGGAATGCACCTAAATTCTTGTAGCTTCTCTTTATTAAACTATAATGCATTTACATTCATTAGTTTGCCTAAATTCTTGTTGAATGCAATATTTTTATTGTGAAATAATTTTTAGCCATAACAGGTTTCCATATTTTCATTTTTGTTATTCAGTTTTGTGCACCTCTTCATGATCCCATGTGGGATTTTCTTGGCAGAAATCCTGGCGTAGTTTGCTATTTCCTTCTCCAGCTCATATCACAGCTGAGGAATTGAGGCTTTTAAACAAGGTGAAGTCACTTGCCTGGGGCCATATCTGAACTCAGGAGGATGAGTAGCACTCTATCCACTGTACTACCTAGCTGTACTAGTTGTGTAAAGTGAGCTTTTTATCACTGCCTTCTGTAGTTATATCTGTTAAGCTTCAGTGGTTACCTCATTGTATTTATACTTGATGTTAGCAATTATAGTGCCTGGTACGTAGTAGGTGCTTAATAAATGCTTACTTGTTGAATGTTATGAACAATAAGTTCATGTTCATCCTGTATCTGTGAAGAAATGACCTACTCATGATGCGGTTTAAGCAGAACAGCTGACAAATTATTGACTTAATTTCATTCCCCAAAAGTAAACAACAAGAGGTACGGTTCTGGGTCTGAGTCTGACTGATAAAGAAGAACTGGTTTCCAAAATAGAAATGAGAAGAACCTTAAGAAGAAATGGCCAAGACATCTTAGAGTTTTTGATCAATAAGGAGGTGAATTTAGGAAGTAGTCTGATTTCCTAGGAACTCCTTGTCCAAGATTATTTTTTCACCAACATATATTATGCTTTATTTTTAAAAGTTTTTTGATGTCTTGTGTTTTTATACCTTTCATTTTCTTTTTTAAATTAAAAATTTTTTTAAATAAATGAAAATCTGCATTTTCTTCCCCTGCCCCCATGAGAATATTAAAACCCCTGTTACAAACCCATATAGCCAAGCAACACAAATTCCTTCATTAACATTGTCCAAAAACCATTGTGTCTCATACTGCACTTTCATTTTCCAATATATTTTTCCCTCCCTCCCAGCTTTACTTTATAAAGACATAAAGAAGAAGAAAAGGGGGGAAAAGTAAAATTAGTCAGCAAATATTCATCAAGCACTTTCTATATTTCAGGCATTGTGCTAGGTAATGGGGATACAAAGAAAAGCAAAAACAGCCCTGACCTCAGGGGGCTCACATTCTTTTTTTATTTTTTAATATATATCTTTCACTTATTCATTAAATATTTCCCAGTTACCTGTAAAAAATTTTTGACATTCGTTTTACAAAATTTTCAAGTTTTAAATTCTCTCCCTCCTGCCACTCCCCCTGTTCCTTGAGAATACGAGTAATATGACATTGATTATATATGTGAAGTCATAGAAAAAATATTTCCATATTAGCCATGTTATAAAAGAGAACACATACGCACAGAAAAAGAAAAATAAAGAAAGTAAAAAAGTATGCCTCCATTTGCACCCAGAGTTCATCAGTTCGCTTTCTAGGGATGGATTGCATTTTTCATCTGAGTCCTTTGGAGTTGTCTTGGAGCATTGTCTTAATCAGAATAGCTTAGTCTTTCACAGTTGATTATTATTACAATATTGCGGTTACCGTGGGCAGTATTCTCACTTCATTTTGCATTAGTTCACATAAGTCTTCCCAGGTTTTTCTCAAAGCAGTCTGCTTATCACAGTAGTATTCCTTCATAGTCATCATACTACTGTGTGTTCAGCCCTTCCTCAATTGATGGTCATCCCTTCAATTTCCAATTCTTTACCACCACTAAAAGCTCTGCTATAAATATTTTTGTATATATATGTCTTTTTCCCTTTTCTTTGATCTCTTTTGTATACAGACCTATGCGCGGTTTTATATCCCTTTGAGTGTAGTTGCAGATGGTTCTCTAGAATAGTTGAATTAGTTCACAACATCGCCAGCAGTAGATTAGCATCCCAATTTTTCCACATTCCCTCCAGCATTTTTCATTTTTTTCTGTTGTGTAAGCCTATCTGTTAGATGTGAGGTGGTATCTGAGTTGTTTTAATTTGCATTTCTCTAATTAGTAGGAATTTAGAGTATTTTTTAATGTGATTATTACTAGCTTTTATTTCTTCTGTAAACTGCCCATTCATGTCCTTTGACCATTTATCAATTGTGGAGTGGCTAGTATTTTTTTTTTTTTAATAAATTTGGCCTAGTTCTCTACATATTTGAGAAGAGACCTTTATTAAGAAAAGTTTGCTGTAGAAATTTGGAGATCATATTCTAATGAGGAAGAAAACATACAAATAATTTTGTACATACAAAATATATACAGTGTAAATGAGAAGGTGATCTTAGAGGAATGACCCCAGCAGGTGGGGATCAGTTCTGAGTTTTGAAGGAAGCCTGAAGGTATTGAGGAGAGAGAATGTTCTGGTTATGGAGGACAGCTACTGAAGAGGCATAGAGTCAGGAGATGGAGTGTCACGTGTGAGAACAGCAAGAATGTCACAGTCAGGATATCAGAGTGTATGGCATAGACCGGAAGGGGCCATGTTGGGAGGATATTAAAAAAACAAATAGAACATTTACTACTTCATCCTGGAGGCAGTATGGGGCTGCTGGAATTTATTGAGGCAAGGGAGGTGACATGGTCAGACCTATCTTTTTGGAAGATTAATAACTGACTCTCCTCTGTAGCAAAGAGTGAGTGGATTGTAGTGAGAAGAGACTTACGGCATGGAGACCAATCAGCAGCCTGTTGCAACTGTCTAGGCATGAGGTGATACAGCATCTTGTACCAGGGTGGTAACTGTGACCTTGGAGGGAAGGGGATGGATGAGAAATATTTTAAAGATAGGTTCAACAAAACTTGGCAGTGGATTAGTTATACGGGGTGAGTGAAAGTAAAGAATTGATGACAGACGTAATGAGATTAGATGACTGAGACAATGGAGTATCCTCACAATAATAGGAAAATTGAGAAGGGGGAAGTTTTAGGGAAGAAAGATAATGAGTATTTCTTTGGATGCGGTACATTTAAGATGTATATGACATCCAGTTAAAGGTGTCCAATGGGTGATATGAAAATAGAGGCCAGGAAAGAGGTTAGTGCTACGAATGGATATGAGAAACTGATATGTATATATAAGGAACAGTTCTTATAACAATAGTATAAAAATTCCCCAGACTATCTTGATCACACATCTAGACTTATTTCAGTGCTTATAAATGTCTTTCCTAAAATGTGCCCAGAACTGAACACAATGCTTCACATGTGGTTCGACCATGGAAAATTGTGGCAAACGTCTCTCTCCTCTTTTTCTGGATGCTTTCTGTTTGCCAATGCTATTTGTCAGTCCCTTCCAGGATTGCAGGGCTTAGAGAGAGAAAACTTCACATTTAGGATATTGAGGATGTTTTTTCTGACCTCACTGCCACGTAAGTCTCAGTGTTGGCTCTTATTGCAAAGCAACGTGGGCAGTAGTCTTAGGCTACTAATGCCCTTACCTAGAACTTGCAGGCTCAAGCTGAGCAGACTCAGGGTTGGGGTCTATGAGGTATGATACTGAGATAGATCAAGGGAAGTAGGACATTTTATAAATCCACTGCCAGCGTAGACTCTGGCTGCTTTTAAATACACCAGTAAAGAATAAATGGATAAGCAAAGTGGAATGCCTTTGGTGTTAAGGACTGTGTTTACTAAGCTTATCAGACATTGAAACTATTTCTTTCCTCTCTGGGGGAAAGGAAGCCTGTCTAAACAGGTGGCATTAGTGACATGACATCCTGTTAGCTTTTTGTGATGATTGATGTTTATTGACCCTGACCCTTGAACTTTTTTCTTGTGAAATATTGTTTAGTCATCTCTCCTTTGTCTTGTACTTGTATAGTTGGTTTATTTAACACAAGTGTAGAAATTTACATTTATTCCTATTAAATTTAATCTTACTTTATTTGGACCTGTGAGGATTTTTTTTAATTTTCACTCTCTTTGGATCCAGAGTGTTGGCTGTCTATCCTGGCGTTGTGTTAGCTTCAAATTTTATAATGCAACTTGTTGTAGTGGATAGAGAGTTGACCTCAGAGGCAAGGAAACCTGAGTTCAGTTACTACCTCTGACGTTCTAGTTGTAAAATTCTGAGGGAGTCATTAACTTTTCGGTGCCTTAGATAACTCTTAAAAATTTGAGTTGTACATGTGATGCCAGCCTTCATTGGTTGATGGAGTTTAATCAAATGAAATAATAGCTGCAGTTTCTATCCCTTTCTTCACAGATCCTTTTGACTGCTGCCTCTAGCTGTCCATCCTGACTTTGAGTTAGCTATGAATTTCTTTAGGATTTTCTTCTGTCTTTTTATCTAAGACACTGATAAAAATGTAAAATAGCACAGAACCAGGGAGAGTCATCTGGGTGTCTTCTAATAGATACCTTCCCTCAAAATGATTTAGATCTATTAATAACTGCTTTTGGGGCCCTGTCATTCCACTAATCTATAATCCACTTAACTATACTGCAATCTAGTGTGCAGTTTTCTGGAAGTCAGAAGCTAAATTTATCAGTGACCACAATAATATAAAGGAAGACAGCTTTGAAAGACTTTAGAACTCTGATCAATACGATAATCTGTGATTGCTTCTAAGGACTTTGAGGTAAATCATGCTTCTCACATCTCAGCAGGGAGATAAACATACATTTTTTCATTGCTGTTGGAGGAAGAGTGAGTTGTAACAGCAATGAAAAAATATATGTGTATCAATAAAATTTTTAAGGCAGTAATGAAACCGTAAACCAGCCTTGGAAATAAGTAGCTGTGTCTCTACTTAAACAGGTGAGAATAGCCACAAAAATGATTTAGAGAATAGATAAGTAAAATGTCTTTTCATCTTGGGATGGTGATTTCTGTAATGGAAGGCCTATTTAAGGTATTCCTTAGTTAAACGGTTCCAGAGATTCATATGGTTAAACACAACTTCGTATGTCATTAATATCTACCTCTGTTAACATTAATATATTTTTCAAATTTATCATAACCAAATCAGGATGCTTGATATTATAAAAAAAGTATTTTACATTAAAGGAGTAAGATTGCTCAAAGTCTCCTCTTTTCAAATGTACGTAGATCCTATGTATTTATTGTTTGTATGTAATTGTTTTCATATTGTTTCTCTCATTTGATTGTGATGGGTATGAGATAAAACCTGAGAGTTGTTTTAATTTTAATTCCTTAGTGATTTGGAGTATTCTTTCCAGTGAGTGTTCATCAAATGTTTTTCTTTGGTGTTAGAGGAGGCTGAGTATTATAGGGTATCCTATGATACCTTTTCTAATTAAGTAGAATTATACTTGATTTAATTTTGTCTGTAGATGCTTTTTTTTAAATTTATTTTAAGTTTTCAACCTTCATTTCCAAAAAATTTTTGGATTCCAGATTTTCTCCCCATTTCTCCCTTCTCCCCACCCCGAAACGCTGAGCATTCTAATTACCCCTATCACCGGTCTGCCCTCCCTTCTAACATTCCTCCCTTCCCTTATCTCCATCTTCTCTTTTGTCCTGTAGGGCAAGATAACTTTCTATACCCCATTACCTGTATTTCTTATTTCCTAGTTACAAGAACAATGCTCAACAGTTGTTCCTAAAACTTTGAGTTCTAACTTCTCTTCATCCCTTCCTCCCCACCCATTCCCTTTGGGAGGGCAAGCAATTCAACATAGGCCATATCTGTGAAGTTTTGCAAATGACTTCCGTAATAGTCGTATTGTGTAAGACTAACTATATTTCCCTCCATCCTGTCCTGCCCCCCATTTATTCTCTTCTCTCTTTTCATCCTGTCTTTCTGCAAGAGTGTTGACTTCTAATTGCTCCCTCCTCCTATTGCCCTCCCTTCCATCATCCCTCCCACCCTGCTTATCCCTTTCTCCCCTACTTTTCTGTATTGTAAGATAGGTTTTCATACCAAAATGTGTGTACATTTTATTCCTTCCTTTAGTTGAATGTGATGAGAGTAAGCTTCATGTTTTTGCTCTTACCTCCCTACTTTGACCCTCCTCTGAAAAGTCTTTTACTTGCCTCTTTTATGAGAGATAATTTACCCGCTTCCATTTCTCCCTATCTCCTCCCAATATATTTCTCTCTCACCCCTTAATTTCATTTTTTTTAAAGATATGATCCCATCCTATTCTGTTCACTCTGTGCTCTCTGTCTCGTTTGTGTGTGTGTGTGTGTGTATGTGTGTGTGTGTGTGTGTGTGTGTGTGTGTGTGTGTGTGTAATCCCACCAACTACCCAGATACTGAAAAAAGTTTTCAAGAGTTACAAATATTGTCTTTCCATGTAGGAATGTAAATAGTTCACCTTTAGTAAGTCCTTTAGGATTTCTCTATGCTGTTTACCTTTTCATGCTTCTTCTCATTCTTGTGTTTGGAAGTCAGATTTCCTTTTCAGACTCTTTCAGGTCTTTTCATCAAGATTGCTTAACGTCCTCTATTTCATTGAAAGACCATTTTTTCCCCTGAAGTATTATACTCAGTTTTGCTGGATAGGTGATTCTTGGTTTGAGTCCTAGTTCCTTTGACTTCTGGAATATCCTATTCCATGCCCTTCGATCCCTTAATGTAGAAGCTGCTAGGTCTTGTGTTATCCTGACTGTATTTCCACAATACTGGAATTGTTTCTTTCTAGCTGCTTGCAATATTTTCTCCTTGACCTCGGAATTCTGGAATTTGGCCACAATGTTCCTAGGAGTTTCTCTTTTTGGATCTCTTTCAGGCGGTGATCGATGGATTCTTTCAATACTTATTTTGCCCTCTGGTTCTAGAATGTCAGGGGAGTTTTCCTTGATAATTTCATGGAAGATGATGTCTAGGCTCTTTTTTTGATCATGGCTTTCAGGTAGTCCCATAATTTTTAAATTGCCTCTCCTGGATCTATTTTTCAGGTCAGTTGTTTTTCCCATGAGATATTTCACATTCTCTTCCATTTTTTCATTCTTTTGATTTTGTTTGGTGATTTCTTGGTTTCTCAGAAAGTCATTAGACTCCATCTGTTCCATTCTAATTTTGAGAGAACTATTTTCTTCAGTGAGCTTTTGAACCATTTGGTTTCCATTTGTCTAATTTTGCTTTTGAAAGCATTCTTCTCCTCATTGGCTTTTTGAACCTCTTTTGCCAATTGAGTGAGCCTATTTTTCAAGTTGTTATTTTCTTCAGCATTTTTTTGGGTCTCCTTTAGCAAGGTATTGACCCGTTTTTCATACTTTTCTTGCATCTCTCTCATTTCTCTTCCCAGTTTTTCCTCCACCTGTCTAACTTGATTTTCAAAATCCTTTTTGAGCTCTTCCATGGCCTGAGCCCACCGGACATCCACCTGGTATGTCTGGGATACAGAGGCCCTGACCTCCACATCTTTCCCTGATGGTAAGAATATTTCCTCGTCATCAGAGTTGAAAGGCGGGAACATTTGTGCCCCCTCAAAGTAGCTCTCTATAGTCTTATTTTTATTCCCTTTTCTGGGCGTTTTCCCAGCCAGTTACTTGACTTCTGAGATTCCTGTCCACCCCCACCTAGATCCGCCCAGCTAGTACTTGGGCTCTGAGATTCAAATCGGTTTCCGTGGCAGGCGCAGCTGCTATTCAATGTGAGCTTAAGTTCTGGTGCTGGGGTGGGGGCAGGGCCGCCTCCCAGGCTCAGTTCCCTCAGGGGCTTTATGCAGAGACCTTCAGTAATGGGGCGGGTGGGGGCAGGGCCATCTCCCAGGCTCAGTTTCCTCAGGGGGTTTATGCAGAGACCTTTGGTAATTGCCCTGAACTTCTGCCTGCTGGTCTGGGAGTCCCAGGGGCCGCCGCTGCTGCCTCTGCCGCTCCTGCTGCCGCTGCCTCCCGAGGGGGCCCGAGCCACGGAGACACCCCGCTCCCCTCTCGGCCAGCCCAGACTTCTCTCTCACTGACCTGGAGCGTCTGTGGGTCGAGGGACCTTCGTGGCCACCAGGGATTCCGTCCCTGAAGCCTGCTCGGATGTGTTCCTCTCGGGCCAGCCAGGGCAGCACTGGGGTGGGCTCTGCTTTCCGGGGCACGACGGACCCTGGGGACGGCTCTCCAGGGCTCTCTGGAACGGAGATCTTTTCCACTGTGTTTCTGCACGCCTTGCACTGATCCAGAATTTGTGGGGAGTTCTTCTTGTAGGAAATATATGGCCTGTGGGTTTGGAGCTAGCATACATGAGTCTTTCTACTCCGCCATCTTGGCTCCACCCCTATGGTCTTATTTTTTTCCCTTTTTTGGACATTTTCCCAACTAGTTACTTAACTTTTGAGTCCTTTATCAAGAGTAGGGGTATACTCTGGGGATCTGTAAGATCTCAGTTCCTCCAAGGTGGCACAATCCAACGTGTACACTGATCTGGAAGCAGGGAGAAATGTTTGTGTCCAGAATCTTAGCAGTTACTTCTCTGCAGCCACCTGGCCTCCAGTTCCTCCAAGTCAGCACTGGGGTCTGATTTTCAGATAAGGTGGATGGGCAGGGCCTCCATTCGGTGTGAGACAAAGACCAGCTCCCTCAGGGCCTTTACAAAGGGCTGAGGTAAGACTCAGCCCCTCAGTGCTCCCAGGGGTTTTACGATCCAACAATGGGCTGATGTAGGGGCTGCTGTGAGATCTGCTGCCACCTGCCTGATGTGGCCTCTGTGGCTGCTGTCTGAGGCTGGAGCTATGGGAAGGCCCTTTTCCCTTCCTGGCCAGCTGAAAAAAACCCCATCACTGACCTTTGGCGCCTGTGGGTTGGGGGATCTGAAGACTGCTCCTGCTGAGACTGGGGATTCCGAGACTGGAGATTCTGCCCCCAAGGGCTGTTCACGAGCTGTGCGCCGTAGTTAAGACTGGGATGGGCTCCACGCTCCACTCCTCTTCCAGTGCAACTGACGTTTCCTGTGGAGCTGGAAATCTCCACTCTGTTGTTCTCCACTTCTTCTGCTCCAAAATTTGTTGACAGTCCCTCTCTACAGGTATTTTATGGGCTGTGTGGGGAGAGCCTGCATATGTATGTCTTTCCCCTCCACCATCTTGGTTCCGCCCCTTTGTAGATTCTTAAGAAGTAATGTGTTTCAAGATATTAATTATTTTACTCTTACTTTCTTGCAGTGGTGGCACCAGCAAGTTGATTTTCATTCTGCCTTCTTATACTATTTGGCACAAACTGTACCAGGCATTTACTTTGATGAAATAGACCCAGAATTGGAAAAACAGGAGGAAACTGCTCACATGATGATATTAACTCCATTGGAATGGTACTTGTTTAAAGAAGATCCAGTTATTTCTTTAGAGAAATTGAAACAAAATGGAGCATTTCAGCTTTGTGGGAAGGTTTTCAAAAGTGGGGAGACGACATACTCTTGTAGGTAAGAACTGGAAGTTGATAAAATTAGTATATTTGTAATCTCTGCATTTTAGGTTCCTTATCAACTCAAGTTTTTTATAAAACATTGCTGTTTTATTCAGTGTGTTTGTTCTTTTCAGCATTTATTAATGGGACTAATTCTTATAGCATATTTGTTAGAGTCTCACTCACAACCATCAACATATTTTCTCTTTCTGTTGTTTCAGACCCTAAGCTGTGGCTTTTGCTACTTCCAAAAAGAGAGTCCAGAAGTAGGAGAAACTTTGCTTGTTTTCAGTTTATAGTGAGGGTTGGGTAATGGGCTAGGGTAGAAGACGGGGTATGTAGAGAGCAGGAAGTGGGAGCAGCTTTATTGCAGGGGTTGTTTTCTAGAACTGTTCATCTAAAGCCTAGTTAGGTATAGGGAGTCATTTTCTTACTTATACCTGCTTGAAACCTGAGATTCTTCTGGCTTTTGAACTTGAGTTTTAGCTTTTTTCTTTTCTCCTATCTAACAGCTAACATGAGATTGTAAACAAATATTTATTTATTTAAGGACAGATTGGTTTTTCTGTTTTATTATAGAAATTTCTGCAAAGAAAACATGAAAAAAATATATGAGTAAGGTTTATACGACATATTTAGAAAAGGAAAAAGTTTAACTATTAGAATAATCTGCTTTTGGAGTTAGACAAAAGTACTTTGCTGTGTAGTAAGCATCATTCAAATTCTTGAATATTTTTATTTTAATCATAATTGCAGGACTGTTAAAGTACTCTACAGATTCAATTTAGCCCAAGTCCCTCATAGGTGAGGAAACTGAAGCATAGAAGGGTTAAGTTTAATCAGTTGTTAGGTTTTCACAAAATGCTATTGCCATACTATAATGATAGGACAAGATTTAGTTTGAAAAAGGTTTAGTAGTTTTGTGTTTTGTCTTTCAAAAATCAAGGAAGGATGTGTCAGTGTTTGTCTTTTGGAGTGTCATATAGCAATTTTCCATAGAGTAGTATTAGTTGAAGGTAAATAATTCTTAGAAGAGTAACATGCTGATTTAATGTCTTTTACTGCTACTTGTCATGTTTAGATTTTCAGGTAATAGAATCATACAATCTTCTCTAATTTACAGCAAAGGAAGGTTTAGAAAGGTTAAGTGAGATATATAGGGTCACAAGTTAGCCCTTTCTTTTCTCCCCTGTAACATCAGTTTAAAAATAATTTCCCTAGATTTTTAAAAATTTATTAATTTTATTTATTTTCAGTGTTCTACAGTCGCTACCATATAACTTAGATTATTATTTTTCCCTCCCTTCCCCCTACTTCTCCCCACCTTCCCTGAGGGCGTACAGTTTTGTATAGGTTCTATACATATATTGCTGTTAAATACATTTTCACTATAGTCATGCTGTGTTGAAGAATTAAAATGAGTGGGAGAAATCATCTAATAAACCAAAATGCAGTACACTCACGTAGACCCAAAAAAAAATGATCTGCTACATTATGCAATTGAATTCCATAGTTCTTTCTCTGGATGTGGAAGCCATTTTGCCTTGGAAGACCATTGGGAATTTTTTTTTAAGTCCTTGCATTGCAATGAAGTTCCAAGTTTACCAGAAAAAACTCTTGCACACTGTGGTTGTTGCTGTGCACAAAGTTCTCCTGGTTCTGCTCCTTTTGCTCAGCATCAGATCATAAAAGTCATTCCAGGCCTCTCTGAAGTCTTCCTGTTCATCATTTCTTATAGCACAATAGTATTCCATTATATTCCTGTACCATAATTTATTCAGCCATTCCTCAATTGATGGGCATCCCCTTGATTTCCAGTTTTTGGCCACCACAAAGAGTGCTGCTATAAATATTTTTGTATATGTATTTCCCTAGATTTCAAAAGAATTTTTGTTTACTTTTAAAACTCTACTTTTAAGCTTTTTAAGAAGTTCACATCCTTCCTCAAATAATTTGAAAAATATATTTAGCAAATAAACCCTTCTATTCTGCTGTTTATTTTTACTGAAAATATTAAGATGATTTATTTTAAAGTTTATTATTTTGAGTAAATGGATGTGAGGTTGGGTCTTTCTTTTCACAAACCCCAATGAGCAATATGGAATCTCTGTTAGGGAAGTATTTTTTATAGGATGTTGGGACAGGTGGTAATTTTCTCAGACCAGGAATGTTCTAACATTTTAAATTAGGTCAGGGCAGAAATTAACCACACAAATCCCATAATATAAGGTGAGACTATTAAGTAATCACAGATTATCTTTTTTTTTTTTTAACATGAAAACATAAAAAAATCTACATGCAAGTGGAGGTTTTTCAGCTACATGCTTATTCTCATCAAGCTAACCTTATTCAGAATATTTTTGTAATTTTTTTTTGGATTCATCTTTGGAACCAGTTTATGAGCAACACAAGAATATAAGTTTCATTCTTTTATAGTCATATGCCATCATCCTTTTTCCTACCTCCTTCAAGTAGTATTATTCCATTTGATCACCCATATTATTCACCAAACTTAGCTCTGAATAACTTTTGTCTTTTTTATAATATGTAATATTATATGATACATACATATTATATTTTATAAATATAATATATAAATATAATGTAAATGTCTTTTTATAAAATCAAATCTACCCTAAAAGTGTGAGAATTTGCCAACAATGGGAATATTCTGCTTCTTGCCTTCCCTGCTCTTCTCCCCACCAAAAAAAATGCCATTGGCTCTGAGGGTACAAGTGATAGAGTAGAAAACTCATTGCATTTTGAGGACCCAGCTTCTAGTCCTGGCTGCACTATTGACTCTGTAATCTTGGACAGATATTGTAATCTCACTTGGCTTTAGTTTCTTCATATGGACAATAGGCATAAAAATACACTACATGGGACTGTTGAAGGAAAGTGATTTGTACACTGATACATAACCCATTAATAAATACTATTTACTGAAGGCAAAGACATTTAATTTCTACATAACTGTGGTATATTTCTTTAAAATTAAGTCTGTTTTTTGTTATTTTTTAGTCTGTGTGGATCTGTTCTTGAAATGATAATGATTTAGAGTAACCAACTTGAAATCTTTTCTTTAGGGACTGTGCAATTGATCCAACATGTGTCCTCTGCATGAACTGTTTCCAGAACAGCGCCCACAAAAATCATCGCTATAAGGTTTGAATGAATTTTAAAATGTGTTTGGTTCTCTGACTTTTTAAAGACTAAAGGTTTGGAGTAAAATTTTTGTTTTAATGTTTATTTGATTTTTTGATGATTATTCATATTTTTCTTTATAATAAAAGTGTTAAGATGATTTGGAAAGTTTATATGCATTCTTAGGAGAATTTTAGAGCTAGAAGGGATCTTAGACATCAGCTTGAGGAGGTAGAATTTTTTCCTTTGGAATTTTCATCTCTAACAAACTGATCAAGAAATCTACTTCCTAAGTGTCTTTCTAAGAGTTGAGCAACCTCTTGAGGTATAGTTCAGATGGACAGGACCTTGGATATGAAGAGGAATGAGGGCATAAGATCATCACAGACCAAGTCGTGACACCATTTAATCAACAAAACTTTGTTTGCGTTTGAGGCCCTCCAGTTGATTGTTTTCAGCTGTGCCTAGTAAGACCCATAGCTCATGAGATGAAATACTTCTTAGGGTAACTTCCTTTAAACACCAAGATTACAGAAAAAAGTAGATATAGCTATTTACACATAGAATATTTTTCTACAGACAATACAGAAGTATTGGAGTTAGAGTCAGAATACCTTGCTTTTGGTTCTGCTACATAATACCTGTATGACTTTGATCAAGTCACTGAACCTTTGGGTCTTAATTTCTTTATTGGTCAAAGGAAAATCAGATTACTTCTGAGATCCCTTTTAATGCTGAGTCGATGAAGAAGCTGATGACAAATATGCCTATGATAGCTTCTTATTTCTTTCTTCTGTCTCCTCTGTCACTGCTACTTGTATGACCTTGGAAAGATCACTGCAGCAGTCTGTGCCTCAATTTTTCATCTGTAAAATGAGGGGGTTGGACTGAAGGATCACTGAAGTCCCTTTGAGCTCTAAATCTATGATCTTGTATTTCCTACTCTTTTGTTTGTTCGTTTACTTTAGAGCTCTAATTTATTAGGAACCAAATAGATAGGATTTTTTTCTCTATATTCTCCTTTTAGGAGAAAGGCAAATCCATAAGAAAACAAGCTGATGAAAGGGATTTATTTAAAAATGCAGTAACCAGGATGTTATATCTTGTAGTGTATATGCTTTTCACAACCTGAGTCCAACCTTTCTTTCCATCCTTATAAGGTATTATTAATCTTTCCATGTTCTCTCTGGTCTAGCTTCATGTGCTAGTCTGGTCCAGACTTCTTTCCGTGTCTCACATATGACATTCTATTATTTATCTTTGTACTTTTGCACAGACTGTTATCCATTCCTAGAATGTATTTTTACTTACCACTACCTCTTAGAGCTAGTTTCCTTCAAAGCACAACTCAGCTCAGATACCATCTTCTAAATGAGCCCTTTTCTGATCTTGGCAGCAGTGTCACGTGCCTGTATCAAAATTAACCCTATATTGTTTTTGTATCTATTTATACATCTATATGTTGTTTTTCCCAATAGAATGTATATTCCTTGTGGGGAGGAACTGTTTCATTTTTGTCTTTGTGTTCCCTGTATCTAGCATAGTACTTGGTACATGTGTGCTTAATAAATATTAACTAATTGCAGTATCTGCAATATTGGATAATGGGAACTGATATCTGTAATTTTGAAATGTAGTAAGATGCTTAATTGTCAAAGATAAATTCAGTTATCTTTAGTATGTTTACAAGGGTGGGAAAACAAGTTAAGCGCATTTTAAAAATGTTTCTTATCAGCAAGATAAAAAAACCAGCAAGGTTTTAAAAAAAAAATCAATTGCATTATTATATTAGCCAGAACACTTCATTCTTCAAGCATACCTGTTATTTGAATTATTTTATAAATTAAATTGGTACTATTTGTATTTCTGTTTTCCTCTATTATTATAGGAAATAGAAAATGGGTAAAAGCAAAAAAACCCCACTTTTTAAAAATTGTCCTTTTAAAACTCAGACTTCTAGAGCCCATTTTTTCTCTGAAGTGCTAGTTTTTATTAAATTATTTTGCAATTGAAATTATTTTGAGGTATTTAGAAATACATATAAAGGCCCTTATATTTGAAATGCCACTAGATATTTTTGTTGAATCATTTTGTTTATCCTTATCTTTTAGTATGTTTTAGTTTTGCTAAAAAAGCATTCTTATTTTTGTTTTAGATGCATACTTCTACTGGAGGAGGATTTTGTGACTGTGGAGATACAGAGGCATGGAAAACTAGCCCATTTTGTGCAAATCATGAACCTAGAACAGTAAGATCTAATGAGGTAAGGTTACAATTTAAAATAGAATCATGTCGACGTCTCCATGGTTGGTGGAGGTTTGGTAAAAACCTTTAAGGATCAGCTAGAAAGGACCTTAGAGATCAGTTATTTCAATCCCCTGTTTTCTACATGAGGAAATGGGGCTCATAGTGATTAAATGGCTGCAGTTAGTCAGTGACTGAGGTGGGACTTAAGTTTTCCAGACTCCAAGTCCAGCACTTTATCTGTTTCATTCAGGTGCCATTGAACTTCATGAGGTATATGCCCTTTTTTGTTTCTAGTTGAATTTAATGAAAATGGCATTTCTAGGAGATGATATTTTAATTACTGGAGATGAAGTAGAACTGATGAGATAATATAATGTAATTGATACAGTACTCTGTTTGGAGCTGGTCAGACTTCTACTGAGAGGGACGAGGAAGCAAATGGTATAAGAGACTTGAGAGAAGAAAAAGTTTGGATCCACAATTTTGTGTAGTGTGATAGTCATTTAGGAAAGAATAAAAGGATTGCTGAAGTAAGGGTCCAGTTGAAATTAGATAACATAAGGGGAAAGGGAATAAGCATTTATTAAACATTATCTGTGTGCCAGGTGCTGACTTGGCTTATCAAATATTGTTTCATTTGGTAAGAGGGTAAATTTTAATCACTTGATCAGAATAGAAATTTTTAGTGACAGTACAGCTGTGTGATTTTTCTTTAGCATTTTAAAGCAGTACATGTGAAAGAGATAGGTTGTTGTACACATGGCAGTTGTAATGTAGGGTTGGGGTTTGGCAAGATACTAGCGGCAAAGGATTTGAGTAGAGACATTTGCACAAGGGAATAAGAGATGTGAGTAGAGAAGACAATGTGTAATTGAACTGGCTAGCTGTAGCATCAAGGGAACAGAAGAATGTGAAGCTAGACCATGGGCATTGACAAATTTGTGAGATGGAGAAACTTGAGAATGAAGACTAGTTTTAGGAGGAAGTCACAATCAGAGATGGAAGCATAGGAGACTTTGATCAGGGTAATTTTAAAGGTTCCAGATCAAAGAAGTAGAATACTTATGAGGAATGATAAGGTCATGGGTATGACCCTATCTGTGTATGGCTAAAGTGGAGTGAAGGTATAGATGGTAGAAGCTGAGGGAGTTGATAAACTGGGAGATTCAAATCTTTGAGTAGATATCAACATGTGGATGCTCATTTCCAGGTAGAGATAAGAGTCTGAAGTCCAGAAGAGACATCAGGACTAGAGGGAGATTTGGAAATCATCAGCACAGAAGTAGTAGAGATCATGGGAGAGCCAAAGAGAGAGTGTAGAAATAGAAGAAGGCCAGTAACAGGCCTTTGGGGAGCGTCCGCATTTAACACATGAAGATGAAGATTCATTTAAGTCTGAAAAGGTAGAGTTACAAAAGGAACCAAGAGGAAGGAAGTAAGGAAGGAAGGAAGGAAGGAAATGTTTATTAAGTGCCTCCTGTGTGTTAGGATCTATGCTAAGCATTTTTCAGATTTTCTCTCTTTGATCTTCAAAACAACCTGTGAAGTAACTGAACTAGATAAAAGTTAGTTAGACAGTGAAAAAACAAATCAGCTGTGTTTGTGATTTGCTCCATATTTGCTCTGGTACCATAGTACCGGAATAGAGCAGTCATATGGCACTAGGTAACTCTAGTGATTGTCAGGATTGGGAGAAGAACAATTTTAGGACATTAAAGTGGCAAACCACAGAGTCAGATCGGAGCATATAGGCTTATGAATAGTCATGGAGATGAACTGAGAGACTAGAGAGCCAAAGATCTTAAGGGCAAAGAATAGGTTCATTGTTAATGAGAGCCTAGGAAAGGTGAGGAATGGGAGATTGTGCTTTAAAAGTTTTAAATGTCAGAGACGGTATACCATTCTGAGAGAAGGGAAGGTTTAAATATAACCCTGACTATATGTGACATGGAAAGGAAGTCATTAGGGTAGAGGAATTTTGTGGTAATCAGTATGAATATTGATGTCCGAGGATAGAGATGGAAGACATAGTATGCTGGAATGGGTACGAGCCACAGAACTTGGAGTCAGGAGACCTGTGATTGAATCCTGCTAGAGACATTTAATAACTTCATGATTTGGGGTAAGTGGCATAATCCAGGAGCCTCAATTTTTCCATCTGTAAGATAGGGAAAATACTTGTACTACCTACCTACTAGAGCAGCTGTTTTGAGGAGTAACACTGATTCAAGTGGGAGTGAAAAATTGTAAAATATTTAACTGTGGTATAATGCTTCTTCTCCAGTAAGTCTTGTGCAGTAAATTTGCGTCTTTTTTGGCCTGTATCGTATAATCAAGGGCCATAGAGATTTTTTTTCTTTCTGTGATGATGGTTTGTATGAAGCTCTTTATGTGTAGTAGAAAATGTGTGGTAGTTAGATTAAGAAAGGATTGTTAATACATGCCATCTAGAAAAGTGAAATCGTTTTCTTTACACAGAACCTTCCATTGTATTGATTTTTCATGTGATAGGATCTTATTTACAGATCTCCCTTCAGTGACCTTAGTATTGTTATTTTTACAACCATTTTTATTAATCCTCAAGCCTGTTGTGGTCAAATATCCTAATTTCTTTTGAAAAAAAATCAACACATGTCTTAACAAAGACATTTTATTTTCTGTGTCCTCTTAAGACCTCTTTGCTTTGTATACGTTTTTCCGTATTTCTTTATAGTCCATGTATTTGTCATCTTTATAATACTGCAGTGTACTATTAAATTGCTATACCTAATTTAGTCATTTCTCTGTGGTTGGGAATTTTAACTAGTTTCCTGTTTTTCATTCAGGTAAAATAACTATAAAGAATTTTGCATACATAGATTTTTTTCCACCTGTGCCCTAGTAGTAGGACCATTGGATCAAAAGTACAGGTTTTTACATTGTATATCATATATTTTATATACAAGTTTTATAAACCTGGTTTTATATTGCCAGTGTAAATTTTTTGGGGAGGATTAGTTTCTTGTCAGCAATGTAATAGAGCTCCTGATTGTCCTCACTTCCCTCTCACATGTTGATTTCTTTTTGTTTCAAGGCTTTACAAACAAATTTAGGCATAAAATGACCTCTTTTATTTTTTGAAGAGCAAGTAGACCTATTTATCCAATCAGAGATCAAATGGAAATTAGAGAAGCTATGCAGATAGTATTTTGTTGTTCAGTTATGTAGTCATGTCTGACTCTTTATGACTTTATGGACCATTGCACACCGGGCTGTCCTCACTATCTCAAGGTCTAAGCTCATGTTTGTTGTTTCCATGATAATATCAATCCATCTAATCCTGTGACAACCCTTTTCCTTTTGCCTTCAGTCTTTCCCAAAGTCAGGGTCTTTTCCGATGAGCCCTATCTTCTTATTACGTGGCCCAAGTATTGAAGCTTCAGCTGCAGTATTTGACCTTCTAGTGAGTTTCCTTGGTATCCAAGGGAAAATGGCCTGTTTTAAAGTTATTTTAATTTTCATTCCTTTGATCATTGGAGATCTTTGAATAATTTAGAGAAGTTATTAATAATTTTGTTTCATTATTAAAAAATTATTTTTCAACTCAGTAATCAAAGCAAAGGAGGCCTAAATAATTATACTCAAAATGTCAGTTTTATGAAGCATTTGTTAATTGGTCAGACAAGTTTAATTCCTGTTCCTAGTCTCACCCATGAACAATATTTGGTTCTAATTCAAATACATCCAAAATTTTTCATCAGAATGACTTGACTCTATGGCATACCTTTGAAAATAAATAGGTTATTTACATAATTTAAAAATAGAAAAATAACTTTATTTAGATCTTTAACTTTACATTTTGCTAGCTTTCCTTCAGGAGAGAAATTATCATCCAGTTCACTAAGTTAATATTAGTGGAATAGTGACTAGAGAACTTTTGCTTTTTTGAGGGATAATTAACTCATTGGAGAGGACTGTATTGTTAAAAAAAAATTAGATGTTATAACAGTAAGTTAATTTTATCCACTATTCCTTAGTAATTTATTTTTTATTCTTACTTTCCTGTCTATCTGTCTACCTATCTGCCTGTATTACACATTTCTCTAATCTTTCAGAGACTACCATGCAATATAATTTCAGGATTTGTAGATGCAGTTTTAAAGCATGTGTTTTACTGAATTTTCATTGGTAAGTTAGCTTACTACTTCTTAGACCTCATTCCATATGAGATGTACCCTGTTTTTTGTACCCTTACATTATGAGAAAAAATCAAGAGAATGTATACCTTCCTTTCTTTGACAATTTGCTGTGAATTCTCTATTCTCCACTATTCTGTATCTTAAAATTCCTTGACATCATCTCCTATTGTCTCCTCTTGTGTTCCTCCAGTTTACAGTGAAGAGGTGACTTTTCTTCTTGCCAAAACCAATGTCTCTATTTGCGCCCTTGATCTCATCTTCTCCAGCATCCACAGTCACCTTGCCTCTTTCCCTAATCTTCAGTTTTTCCCTATGGTTTTTTTCCTTACTGCCTATAAATATTCACAAGGATCCCTCATCTTTTTTTTTTTAATTTAGTATTTTATTTTTCACCAGTTACATGTAAAAAAAATTTTTAACATTCAGGTTTTTTTTGGCTTTTTTTCTCCTTCATAAGCAGTCTTTTTTTTGTATTTGTTTAGTTTTTAATTTTTAACCTGTTACATGTAAACAACAATTTTTAACATTTATTTTTAAAACTTTGAGTTCTAAATTCTGTCTCTTCCTCCCTGTCCATCCTCCCCACTCCACATTGAGAAGGCAAGCAATTCCATATAGGTTATATATGTGAAATCATGCAAAACATATCCGTAATAGTCATGTTGTAAAAGAAAATGTAGACAAAAAAACCTCAGGGAAGATAAAGAAATTAAAAATGTATGCTTCAGTCTGTATTTAGACACCACCAGTTCTTTCTCTGGGGATGCGTAGCATTTTTCATCCTAAGTCCTTCAGAGTTGTCATGGATCTCTGTATTGCTGAGAATAGCTAAGTCATTCACAGTTGATCATCTTGCAATATTGCTGTTACTTTGTACCCAGTACATTTCACTTTGCATCAACCCATGGAAGTCCAGGTTTTTCTGAGAGCATTCTGCTCATCATTTCTCATAGTACAATAGTTTTCTATCATAATTATATACCACAACTTGTTCAGCCATGCCCCACTTGATGGGCATCCCCTCAATTTCTAATTCCTTACCCTCAGAAAAGAGCTGCTATAAATATTTTTGTACATATAGGTCCTTTTCCTTTTTGCTTTTTTATCTCTTTTGGGATACAAACCTTGTAGTGGTATTTCTAGGTCAAAGGGTATGCATGGTTCTGTAACCCTATGGGCATAATTCCATATTGCTCTATTGAATGGTTCCCACATCCCCTCCAATATTTGTGATTTACTTTTTTTGTCCTATTATCTAATCTAATAGGTATGAGATAGTACCTCAGAATTGTTTTAATTTGCATATCTGCAATGAATAATAGTGAGTTAGAATATTTCTTTTCATATGCGTATAGATAGCTTTAATTACTTCATGTGCAAATGATTAAATCTTTTGATAATTTATTAATTGGGGAATGGCTCTTATTTTTACAAATTTGACATAGTTCTCTGTATGTTAAAGAAATGAGGCCTTTATCATAGAAGCTTATTTCAGTTTTTTTCAGTTACTGTAACTGTATGTCCCTCTATTCTATTCTCCCTACCCAGTTTATTCTGTTGTCTCTCTCCTTTCACCCTGTCCCTTCTCAAAAGTATTTTGCTTCTGACGACCCCTCCCTCCAATCTACCCTCCCTTCTGTCACTCCCCTCCCCGCTTCTCTTATCCCCTTCCCCTTCTACTTTCCTGTAGGGTAAGATAGATTTGTGTACCCCATTGCCACTGTTTCTTATTCCCTCTTTGAGCCATTTCTGATGAGAGTAAGGTTCACTTTCCTCCTCTTCCCCTCCATTGTAAAAGCTTTTTCTTGCCTCTTTTACGTGAGATAATTTACCCCATTTTGCCTCCCCTTTTCTTTCTCTCAGTACATTCCTCTCTCATACCTTAATTATATATTTTTAAGATATCATCCCTTCATATTCAGTTCACACTTGTGTACTGTCTATAAATACTTTTTCTGCTTTTTCTAACTATCCTACATTTTCTCATGCAGGAATGTAAACAGTTTAACCTTATTAAATCTTTATGATTTCCCTTTCCTGTTTAACTTTTTATACTTCTCTTGAGTCTTGTATTTGAAAGTCAGATTTTCTATCCAGCTGTGGTCATTTCATCAGAAATGCTTGAAAGTCCTCTATCTGATTAAAAGTCCATTTTTTCCCCTAAAGGATTATACTCAGATTTGCTGGGTAGGTGATTCTTGGTTGTAATTCTAGCTCTTTTGCTCTCCAGAATATTCTATTCCAAGCCCTCCCTTTCTTTAATGTAGAAGCTGCTAAATCTTATGTTATCCTGACTGTGGGTCCACCATACTTGAATTGTTTCTTTCAGAGTGCTTCCAATATTTTCTCCTTCACCTGGGACCTCTGGAATTTGCCTATAATATTCCTAGGAGTTTTTATTTTGGGATCTTTTTCAGGAAGTGATTGGTGGATTCTTTCAATTTCTGTTTTCAATTTCTATTTGTTCTAAAATATCAGGGCAGTTTTTCCTGATAATTTCTTGAAAGATAATGTCTAGTTCTTTTTATGATTATGACTTTCAGGTGGTCTAGTAATTTTAAAATTATCTCTCCTGGATCTGTTTTCCAGATCAGTTGTTTTTCCAGTGAGATATTTCACATTGTCTTCTATTTTTTCATTCTTTGGCTTTGTTTTATTGCTTCTTAGTTTCTCATAAAGTTGTTAACTTCCATTTTTCTGTGTTTTAATTTTTAAGCAATTATTTTCTTCAGTGAGCTTTTTGACCTCCTTTTCCTTTTGGCCAATTCTCCTTTTTAAGGCATTCTTCTCCTCACTTGCTTTTTGGATCTCTTTTGCCATTGGACCTAATCTTTTTTTTTTTTAATTAATTAATTTATTTTTAAATTTTCAACGTTCATTTCCACAAAATTTTGAGTTCCAAATTTTCTCCCCAAAGCGTTGTGCATTCTGATTGCTCCTTCCACCAATGTGCCCTCCCTTCTAACACCCCTCCCTTTCCTTATTCCCATCCTCTCTCTTGTCCTGTTGGGCAAGATAAATTTCTGTACCCCATTACCTGTATTTCTTATTTCCCAGTTGTATGCAAAAACAGTTCTCAGCATTTGTTCCTAAAACTTTTTCCAACTTTTCTTCCTTCCTCCCTCCCCACCCATCCCCACTGAGAAGCCAAACAATTCAATATAGGCTATATATGTGTAGTTTTGCAAATGATTTCCATAATAGTCATGTTGTGTAAGACTAACTACGTTTCCTTCCATCCCATCCTGCTCCCCATTTCTTCTATTCTCTCTTTTGACCTTGTCCCTCCTCAAAAGTGTTTACTTCTAATTGCTCCTTCCTTCCATTTGCCCTCCCTTCCATCATCCCCCCACTCTGCTTATCCCCTTGTCCCCTACTTTCCTGTAGTGTAAGATAGATTTTCATACCAAATTGAGTGTGCATATTATTCCTTCCTTGAGTCAAATGTGATGAGAGTAAGCTTCACTGTTTCCCCTCCATTGGAAAAGCTTTTTCTTGCCTCTTCTATGAGAGATTATTTGCCTCATTTCATTTCTCCCTTTCTCCTTCCAATATATTCCTCTCACCCCTTAATTTTGGTTTTTTAGATATGATCTCTTCCTATTGAACTCACCCTGTGCTGTCTCTCTCTTTCTCACTCTCTCTCTCTCTATCTCTCTCTCTCTCTCTCTCTCTCTCTCTCTCTCTCTATATATATATATATATATATATATATATATATATCTGTAGATATATATCTATAGATATACATATGTATGTGTACGTGCGTGCATGACTGTGTGTGTGTGTGTGTGTGTGTGTGTGTGTATAATCCCTCCAACTGCCCAGATACTGAGAAAAGTTTCAAGAGTTACAAATATTATCTTTCCATGTAGGAATGTAAACAGTTCAACTTTAGTAAGTCCCTTGTTATTTTTCTTTCCTGTTTACCTTTTCATGCTTCTCTCGATTCTTGTGTTTGAAAGTCAGATTTTCTTTTCAGCTCTGTTCTTTTCATTAAGAATGCTTGAAAATCCTCTATTTCATTGAATGACCATTTTTTCCCCTGAAGTATTATACTCAGTTTTGCTGGGTAGGTGATTCTTGGTTTTAATCCTAGTTCCTTTGACTGCTGGAATATCATATTAAAAGCCCTTCAATCCCTTAATGTAAAAGCTTCCAGATCCGGTGTTATCCTGATTTTATTTCCACAATACTGGAATTGTTTCTTTCTAGCTGCTTGCAAGATTTTCTCCTTGACCTCAGAATTCTGGAATTTGGCCACAACGTTCCTGGGAGTTTCTCTTTTTGGATCTCTTTCAGGCGGTGATCGATGGATTCCTTCAATACTTATTTTGCCCTCTGGTTCTAGAATGTCAGGGCAGTTTTCCTTGATAATTTCATGAAAGATGATGTCTAGGTTCTTTTTTTGATCATGGCTTCCAGGTGGTCCCATAATTTTTAAATTGTCTCTCCTGGATCTATTTTCCAGGTCATTTGTTTTTCCCATGAGATCTTACACATTATCTCCTATTTTTTCATTCTTTTGGTTTTGTTTGGTGATTTCTTGGTTTCTCGTAAAGTCATTAGATTCCATCTGTTCCATTCTAATTTTGAGAGAACTATTTTCTTCAGTGAGCTTTTGAACCATTTGGTTTCCATTTGGCTAATTCTGCTTTTGAAAACACTCTTGTTGGGAGCAGAGTCAAGATGGCGGAGTAGAAAAACACACGTTTACAAGCTCCGAACCCCACAGCCCATAGAATTAGTGTAAAAAGAGATCCCCATAAGTTCTGGATCACTGAAAGGTGTGCAGAAATGGAGTGGAAGAGATTTCCGTTCTGGAGAGCTGTTCCCAGGGTCCGTCGCGCCCCAGAAAGTGGACCCCACCCCAGCGCTGCCCTGGCCGCTGCGCCAGAGAAGCTGACCCAAGCAGGCTTCAGGGACGGAAGCTCCGGCAGCCGAGAAAGTCCCTCCGCCCACAGAAGCTACAGGTCAGTGAGAGAGACGGCTGGGCTGGAGGAGGGGAACGGAGTGTCTCCGTGACTTGGGCCCCCTTGGGAGGAAGAGGCGGGGGTGGTGGCGGAGGCAGCAGCTGCGGTGGTGAACCGGGACTCCTCCAGCAGCAGGCAGGATCTTCATTACTGAAAGTCTCTGCATAAACAACCTGAGGGAGCTGAGCCTGGAAGGTGGGCCACCCCCGCCCCCTCCATTACTGAAGGTCTCTGCACAAAGCCCCTGAGGGAGCTGAGCCTCGGAGGTGGCCCTGCCCCCACCCCAGCACCAGAAGTAAAGCTCACATTGAATAGCAGCTGCGCCTGCCACGGAAAACCGATTTGAATCTCAGAGCCCAAGTACTAGCTGGGCGGATCTAGGCGGGGGTGGACAGGAATCTCAGAAGTCAAGTAAGTGGCTGGGAAAATGCCTAGAAAAGGGAAGAAAAATAAAACCATAGAGAGTTTTTTCGAACAGATGCAAATGATCCCGACTTTCGGATCTGACGAGGAGGAGGACATATTCTTGCCATCAGGAAAAGATGTGGAGGGTGGGGCCTCAGTACTCCAGACATCCCAGGGGGATGTCGGGTGGGCTCAGGCCTTGGAAGAGCTCAAAAAGGATTTTGAAAAGCAAGTTAGACAGGTGGAGGAAAAACTGGGAAGAGAAATGAGAGAGATGCAAGAAAAGTTTGAAAAACGGGTCAATACCTTGGTAAAGGAGACCCAAAAAAATGCTAAAGAAAATGACACCTTGAAGAATAGGCTCACTCAATTGGCAAAAGAGGTTCAAAAAGCCAATGAGGAGAAGAATGCTTTCAAAAGCAGAATGAGCCAAATGGAAAAAGAGGTTCAAAAGCTCACTGAATTTAATAGTTCTCTCAAAATTAGAATGGAACAGATGGAGTCTAATGACTTTACGAGAAACCAAGAAATCACCAAACAAAACCAAAAGAATGAAAAAATGGAAGAGAATGTGAAATATCTCATGGGAAAAACAACTGACCTGGAAAATAGATCCAGGAGAGACAATTTAAAAATTATGGGACTACCTGAAAGTCATGATCAAAAAAAGAGCCTAGATATCATCTTCCATGAAATTATCGAGGAAAACTGCCCTGACATTCTAGAACCAGAGGGTAAAATAAGTATTGAAAGAATCCATCGATCACCACCTGAAAGAGATCCAAAAAGAGAAACTCCTAGGAACATTGTGGCCAAATTCCTCAACTCCCAGGTCAAGGAGAAAATCTTGCAAGCAGCTAGAAAGAAACAATTCCAGTATTGTGGAAATAAAATCAGGATAACTCAAGATCTAGCAGCTTCTACATTAAGGGATCGAAGGGCATGGAACAGGATATTCCAGAAGGCAAAGGAACTAGGACTCAAAGCAAGAATCACCTACCCAGCTAAACTGAGTATAATACTTCAGGGGAAAATATGGTCTTTCAATGAAACAGAGGACTTTCAATCATTCTTGATGAAAAGAGCAGAGCTGAAAAGGAAATTTGACTTTCAAACACAAGAATGAGAAGAAGCATGAAAAAGTAAACAGCAAAGAGAAGTCTTAAGGGACTTACCAGAAGTGAACTGTTTACATTCCTACATGGAAAGACAATATTTGTAGCTCTTAAAACTATTCAGTATCTGGCTAGTTGGTGGGACCACACACACCCATGTACACACATGCACGCATACACACATGCACACACATAAAGAGACAGAGAGCACAGAGTGAATTGAATAGGATGGGACCATAGCTGAAAAGAAATTAAGGTAAATGGTGAGAGAGAAATGTAGTGGGAGGAGAGAGGGTGAAATGGAATGGGATAATTAAATGTCATTGAAAAGGCAAGTAGGAGACTTTTTAGTGGAGGGAAAAAGAGGAGAGCTGAGAAAAAAAAAACAAGAAGTTTACCCTCATCACATTTGACTAAAGGAAGGAATAAAATGCACACTCATTTTGGTATGAAAACCTATCTTACAGTATAGGAAAGTGGGGGAGAAGGAGATAAGCAAGCGGGGGGATGATGGAAGGGAGGGTAAAGGGAGGAGGGAGCAATTTGAAGTCAACACTTGGGGAGGGACAGGATCAAAAGATAGAAGAGAAACAATGAGGGGCAGGGTAGGATGGAGGGTAATTCAGTTAGTCTTACACAACACGACTATCAGGGAAGTCATTTGCAAAACTACACAGATATGGCCTATATTGAATTGCCTGCCTTCCCAAAGGGAATGGGTGAGGAGGGAGGGATGGGGAGAATTTGGAACTCAAAGTTTTAGGAACAACTGTTTAGTATTGTTGTTGCTACTAGGAAAGAAGACATACAGTTAATGAGGAATAGAACGTCATCTGGCCCTACAGGAGAAAAGAGAAGATGGGGACAAGAGAAGGGAATTTTTCCTCCACCTGTCTAACTTGCTTTTCAAAATCCTTTTTGAGCTCTTCTAAGGCCTGAGCCCACCCGACATCCCACTGGGATGTCTGGGTTACCGAGGCCCCGCCCTCCACGTCTTTCCCTGATGGCAAGAATATGTCCTTGTCATCAGATCCGAAAGTCGGGATCATTTGCATCTGATCAAAAAAACTCTCTATAGTCTTATTTTTCTTCCCTTTTCTGGGCATTTTCCCAGCCACTTACTTGACTTCTGAGATTCCTGTCCACCCCCGCCTAGATCCGCCCAGCTAGTGCTTGGGGTCTGAGATTGAAATGGGCTTTCCGCGGCGCGCACAGCTGCTAATCAATGTGAGCTTTACTTCTGGTGGGGGGGGGGCAGGACCGCCTCCCAGGCTCACTTCCCTCAGGGGCTTTATGCAGAGACCTTCATTAATGGCGCAGGTGGGGCAGGGCCATCTCCCGGGATCATCTCCTTCAGGTGATTTATGCAGAGACTTTCAGTAATGAAGATGCCTCCACCGCTTCCTCCCAAGGCAGCCCAAGCCACGGGGACATCCCGCTCCCCTCTCAGCCAGCCCAGGCATGTCTCTCACTGACCTGTAGAGTCTGTGGGCGGAGGGACCTTCCAGGCCGCCGGAGGTTCCGTCCCTGAAGCCTGCTCGGATCAGCTTCTCTGAGGCCACGGCCAGGGCAGCACAGTGGTGGGCTCCGCTTTCCGGGTCCGACGGACCCTGGGGACCGCTCTCCAGGGCTCTCTGGAACGGAAATCTCTTCCACTATGTTTCTGCATACCCTGCAGTGATCCAGAAATTATGGGGAGCTCTTCTTACATTAAATCTATGGGCTGTGGGTTCGGAGCTTGCATACGTGCGTCTTTCTACTCCGCCATCTTGACTCCACCCCTGCACCAAGGATTCTTAACCTAGAAGCTACTTAACTTTTTTTTTAATGCTGGGTTATTTTAATGTAACTAATTTTCTTTGGGATCCTATTCATTTTATTTCATACATATAAAAACAGTATTCTGAGAAGGTATTTGCAAGTTTCATTAGACAACCAAAGAGGGTCCATGATACAAAAAAAAGATTAAGACCCCCTGCTCTACATTTTTGTAACCTCATTAGCTCTCATAGTTTTAATTGTCATCTCAGTGCAACTGTCTCCTGGATCTCTGTCTAGCCCTAGTCTCCTGAGCTACTCCCAACTGCCTATTAAACATTTTAAACTGGATGTTCTGTAGGCTTCTCAAGCTCAGTGTGTCCAAAAGAGAATTGAGTATAGTTCCCCTCAGACTTGTTCTTTAATGAACTTCCTTGTTTCCAGTGAGGGTACCGCAGTCTTTCCAGTCACCAAGGTTTGCGACTTTGCATTATTCTTTCACCAGCCCTTTCTCCATCCATATCCAGTGAGTTGCCAAATCTTGTCATTCTACCAAAGTATCCCTCTTTTGTTTCTACTCTGATGGCTACAGTCCGGTACCAAGTCATCATCATCTCTTTCCTGGACTTTGGCAAAACTTCTTGATTGGTATTTCAGCCTCAAAGCTCTGCCTACTCTAGGTCACCCTCCAAACAACTATTGAAGTGATTTCCCAAAGTACAGGTCTGACTATGTAATTTACTTCCCCATTGGATGTCTGTTGCCTTCAAGACCAGTATAGTCTTCTCTCATTTTCTTTTGAGACTCTTCACAGTCTGGCCCCAACCTACTTTACCAGCCATGTAGTACATTACTCCTTTCTCATACTCTGAGGTTCAGCCAGATTGATCCACATGTGACCCACATGTAGCCCACATGTAGCAACTTATTTTCTGTTTCTTTGACAGGTTGTCCCCCATGTCTAAATATAAATTTCTTCTTCACCTCTACCTCATAGAATCCCTTTTCTCCATCAAAAGTCAGCTCAGACACCACTTTCTATATCACTCCTGAAGTGGACATTATTCCTCCCTGGGCCCCTAGGCTGAAAGATATCTGTTAGGTTACTGGGCAGGGTTGGATAACCTGCCTAGTAACAGGTTTTTTGTTTAGGCCCCTTTCAAAATGTTACTCCCCTTTGGGTTGTGAAATATCTGATGAATTGTTAACCATCATTTCTTGTTTAGTCCATTTGCATGGTAACCACCTGTGCTCCCCTAATGTTAGACCCCCATTGCCAGGTAACCACCTTCTGCTGAGCACCCCCCCTTCCTGACAACTACTTTATGTTGAATGACAACCAGTCTTTCATTGGGTCCCTCTCCTGGCACCTGTTTTCCGTTGGGGTCCTTTGCCTAGTAGCATCCTGATAACCACCTTCTTTTTGGGGGTTCTTGCCTAGCAGCAAGCCCCCCTCTTGCTCTGTCAGAACTCCGTTTGTTGTGGAAACCGCAAGGCTATACCGGGTAGTGCCGAAATGCTTAAAATGCACTCACCCAACTCAGTTCGGGGCTGTCTCTTCTGGGTCTCTCCATGAGGCAGCCTCCAGCCTGGCTAATAAATGACGCTCTCAAAATTCCTAACTGATCTTTGCCTGTGACTTATTAACTCCGTCCATTTTACTCCTTCCTTGATCTTCTCAGCTGCTTATGGCTTCCCCTGAGCAAATCACCTTGCCTTTGATTTGTAAATGTCTTGTAAACAACAACAGCATTCTGGTTTATACTTACAAAGACTCTAGTGGAGTGTGAGTTCTTTGAGGACAAGGGCTGTTTCATTGTCTCTCTGTCTTCTCAGTGTCTAACACATAATGGGTGTTCAGTAAATGCTTGTTGATTAACCGATTGCCTCTGCAGAAATGGAAATGCTGAGAAAAAAGAGAAATTAGAATATCACAAAGAGCATGGTGACATAGGATAGCTGACCTAGAGAGTGAATAGGTGGGCAAACAGTTAAGCAACAAGGCCAAGTACAATTTGTTAGTGCCATGTATAATTGGATTAGACATGTGGGCATACTGAATTTTAAAACATCAATTTATGCATAGTGTGTATCACAAGTGCGACCAGCACTTTACTTAGGGAAGCTGCATACATCCAAAGGAGAAAGTGGCAGAAAATGCAGCCTCTATTGCATTCTTCCCTCTATTTTCTGCCCTTCATTGTTCTGTCTCTTAGTCAAGAGTGCTTTAAGCGAAGCAGACCTAACTATAATGTCATGAACCCAGCTTGAAGAATTCCTGGAAAATGATATAATGCTGTCATTTTAAAATATTTTAAATGAGTAATCTTTTCTTTCTTCTCCATTGTCTCTCTCTTTCTATATATATCAATAATAATATTTCCTACTGTGCTTTTTTGCAGGATCCAGATTGTCCATTGAGTGAAGAGGTAATTGGCCAAGCCAGGAAGATATTCCCTTCAGTGATAAAATACATGGTAGATATGACTGTTTGGGAAGAGGAAAAAGACCTGCCTACACAACTCCAGCTTAGGTATAGAATGTTACCATTATCTTCTATGCTCTAATGGGGACCTCTTGTTCTCCTCTTCCTAGTCATCTACTCTTCTCTATGACTTTTGACCTAGCAGTTATTTTTGGAGAGCATTCTCTTTCTGCCTTTTTCTTTAGTTTTAAGTCACATTTGATTAGATCTACAAGTCTCCTAGGAAGGAGATTCTTCCTTACTATTGTTACTTGGACCCTGACCCAAGTCAAGTACCCAAAAATGGTCATTAAGTACTAGGCATTGTCATCAATATGGAAGACACAAAAAAAGGGCATAAACAGACCTTGCCATCAAAGAGCTTTCATTGTACTGGGGGCATAACACTTAAGCCATAAAGAAGAGCTAGAGAGTAGTGGGGGAGAGAGGAGAAAGAAGGGCAAGGCAGCCAGTGAGGAGGATGAGAAGAAGCATGGAGAATGGAGGAAAGAAAGGAGAGAGCCAGGCCTCAAACATGTTTGCTGCCTCCTTAGAGCTTACAGAGACCATTAGGAAAGTTAGAACACGGATTATCAGTATTTATAATTCAACACAGGAAATAGAAGTGCAGTAAGAGACACAAAGTATTCTAGTTAGAGAAGAGATTACTTCCACCTTTGGGAAATTTAGAAGGATTTCATTTAGGACATTTCCTGCTGAGATACCTGCCTGAGCAGAGGCAAGCTGATCATCTTTCCCTTACCATTGTAGCAAAAATCTAAAATGTATTTAAAAATTTCTTTTACATGTACGTAGGAGTTAAGATATACAGACAATGGAGTATAGAAATCTACCTTATTCTACAGGAAAGTAGAAGAGGAAGGGAATAAAAGAAGGGAGGGGATCATAGAAAGGAAGGCAGAATGTCGGAAGGAGTAATCAGAAGAGAAACACTTGAGGAGGGACAGGGTGAAAGAAGAAAGTAGGATAAAGAGGGGAGGGAAATACAGTTAGCAATGGTAACTGAAAAAAAATCTGGAGCAAGCTTCTCTGATAAAGGTCTCATTTTTATTTTTTTTTTAAATCATTTAATTAATTATTATTATTTTTTTTATGTTCTACATTCACTACCAAAAAACTTAGATTTTTACCTCCCTCCCTCCCCAAGATGCCATACAATTCTATATAGAACCTACATATACTTTCCTGTTGAACGCGTTTTCACTATAGTCATGCTGTGTAGATGAACTAAAATAAATGGAAGAAGTCATATAACAAATCAAAACATAATACAAACACACACACACACACATATACAAACATGTTCTTCTACATTCTGCAAATGAATCCCATAGTCCTTTGAGTGTGGAAGGCATTTTGCCTTAGAAAACCACTGGGAATTATTTTTTTTAAAGTTCTTGTGTTATTACAAAGTTCCAAGTCTACCAGAAAAAACTCTCACACGCTGTGGTCGTTGCTGTATGCAAAGTTCTCCTGGTTCTGCTCCTTTCACTCAGTATCAGGTCATATAAGTCCTTCCAGGCCTCTCGGAAGTCTTCTTGTTCATCATTTCTTATGGTGCAGTAGTACTCCATTACATTCATATACCACAACTTATTCAGCCATTCCCCAATTGATGGGCATCCCCTTGATTTCCAGTTTTTGGCAACTACAAAGAGAGCCGCTATAAATATTTTTGTACATGTGGGACCCTTTCCCATTTTTATGATCTCTTGGGGATACAGTCCTAGTAGCGATATTGCTGGGTCAAAGGGTATGCACATTTTTGTAGACCTTAGGGCATAGTTCCAAACTGCTCTCCAGAATGGTTGGATGAGCTTACAACTCCACCATCAATGAATTAGTGTTCCAGTTCTCCCACATCCTCTCCAACATTTATCATTTTCCTGTTCTGTCATGTTTGCCAATCTAATAGGTGTGGTGTGGTACCTCAGAGTTGTTTTGATTTGCATTTCTCTAATCAAAAGTGATTTAGAGCATTTTTTTATATGATTATAGATATCTTTAATTTCTTCCTCTGAAAATTGCCTGTTCATATCCTTTGACCATTTGTCAACTGGGGAATGACTTGTATTGTTGTACATTTGACTGAATTCTCTATATATTCCAGAAATGAAGGGCTTCATTTTTCTAACATAACTGTGTCAAATTTATAAAAATAAGAGCCATTCCCCAGTTGATATATGATCAAAAGATATAATCAGTTTTCAGATGAATTAATTAAACCTATCTCTAGCCATATGAAAAAATATTCTGTTAATTGTAGCAATGCAGATAAAACAATTCTGATATACTTCCTCATGTCTATTAGATTAGATAATAGTACAGAAAAAGTAAATGAGAAATGTTAGAGGAGATGTGAGAAAAATGAGACAATTAGCATACAGTTGTCGGATTTGTGAATTGATTTGTGAATATAGAGAATTTGAAACTATACCCAAGGGCTACAAAACCATGTATACCCTTGTATCCCAAAAGAGATAGAAAACAAAAAGGAAAAGGACTTGTATGTACAAAAGATACTTATAGCAGCCCTTTTCTGGGGGTAAAGAATTGGATATTGAGGGGATGCCCATCAATTGGGGCATGGCTGAACAAATTGTGACATGTAATTATGATAGAATACTATTGTACAATGAGAAATGATGAACAGGATGCTGTCAGAAAAATCTGGAAAGACTTACATGAGTTGGTGCAAAGTGAAATGTACTGGGTACAAAGTGACAGCAGTATTGTAGTGCGATCAGCTGTAAATGACTTAGCTATTCTCAGCAATACAAAGATCCATGACAACTCTGAAGGATTTAGGATGAAAAAATGCTATCCATACCTAGAAAAAGAACTGATAGTGTCTGAATACAGATTGAAGCAACTTTTTTTATTTTCTTTTTCTTGAGGTTTTTTTTTTTTAATCTATGTCTTCTTTCACAAAATGACTATTAAAGATAGGTTTTGCATGACTAGACATACATAACCTCTACGTAATTGTTTGCTTTCTCAACGAGGGGGGATAGGGAAGGGAGGAAGGGAGAGAGAATTTAAAACTCAAAGTTTTAAAAACAAATGTTAAAATTGTTGTTTTACATGTAACTGGGGAAAAAACTAAATACTAAATAGATACTGCCATAAAAAATCTGAAATTCCCACCAGACCAAATAATGCTCAAGAAATCCAGTGAGTAAATATTGCTGACTTCTTCCATTACAGAACTGCACTATTGATAATAGGAATGGAGGTTAACTGCACAAACAGACAAGATAATAATCTCCAAGTGGATACAGAGAAGGGCCAGATGAATCTGAGAGCCTAGAAGGCTCAGTGAAAACCACAAAAATAGAGTGCTCCCACAAGAAAGCCCCAGAGTGGTTATAAAATAATGTGGCCCTTGGAAACACCAGAAGCATTGACTAGAAGGGGGTATGTGAGTATTATATGAAGGCTGCTTGGACCAGGACACTACAGGGCTACCAGGTCCCTAGCACCATGTCTTAAGATACTATAGAGAGCCCTGAAAATCCTGTGTTCTGCATCTCAAAGATCAGGGGACCCAGTGTCACTTGGAGGAGAACAAAATAGAACCCTAGTAACCTATGGTAAAACCAATCACAGACAATGCCCCACGGGCGGCTCCGACCAGAGACTCCTCATACACAGATACAAACATGCTCAGGATTTGCCACTGCCACCTTTGCAGACTGAGGGAGGATGGGACTGGGTCAGGCCATGGTGCTTTTGCTGTGGGAAAGCTGGTGGCACTGAGGGCACTGGGTTGACCTACTGTTCTTCAAGCCCCGGCTGTCACTGACTAGGGGCTGCTGGAGCCTCTTCTGCTGAGCATTTCTACTGGTGGATTGGAGTGGTTTATGGAAGACTGTACTTTATCTAATGCTCCAAAGCAGCCTTTGTCTTCATGTTTTCGTTTTACCTTGGAACATAGACCCATACTCAGAGAACAAAATCCAGATTTGAAAAACACAGATATAATTAAGAAGCTTGCTGAAACTTGGAGGGAGCTTCCAGAATCACAGATGAAAGTATATGAAGAAGCTACCAAGGCAGATTTTAAAATATACAAAGAAGAGGCCTCTAAATATGAAGCAGAGTTCAATCCTAATCAGAAAAAAAATTTTTGAAAGAAGAGAAGCATCAAAGAAAGGCTGGAAAGGAAGTAATAAAGAAAAATTGGTTAACTGTCTTTGGAAAGGCCAAAAAACCTCTCTCAGGTTATAAAATTTTTACTTTTGAACACTTTAAGGAAGCAAAAGGGATTTCATCACAGAAAATGATGAAGGTTTGAAATGAAGAGTGGAAAAATCTGTCATCATCTCTGAAGCAGGTATATATGCAACTTGCCAAAGATGATAAAATTCATTATGCAAATGAAATTAAATCATGGGAAGAAAAAAATGCTTGAAATTGAATGGGAAGATCTTTTACATTTTAGGAAGCTAAAAGCCAAAATTGGAAAACACCTTGAAGACATCTATTGATGTTTACTTCTTTATAGTGAATATGATAAATACTCAAGAATCAATCAGTCCTCTCACTATGCAGGACTGTGTCAAAATTTCTACGAATGATGTTGCGAACATTAAATATTAATCTTTTTGTTAACACATGGAATTCAGCCAGTATGCTGACATATTTTTGCATTAGCACTTTGCTATGGATGTTCCACTGGTGTAAACTCAGTCTAAATTTAGACATACTTGCTTTTGGAGCTACTGAATACCAAAAAAAATTTATCTAGGTGTAGGAGGGATTAATTTTATCCCTAGATAAAGGTAAATCAAACTGTGAAATATTTTTGGATGATGACAAAAAAGTATTCTTATTTCCTAAAGAGGAAACAAGCCTTTGCTTTTCTCAAATTGTCTTAAATTATGAAGGCCACGGTAGTCTTAAGCTATCACTATTGTGTGTTTTTAAAGAATGAGGAACTAACCTAGGTGAATTTCAAGTTCTAATTCCTAGGTAACACTAGCTCATGTATTCAGAGGTGGTGAGTGGACAAATGTACAATTGTTGATTTCATTTATGACTTTTTAAAAATACTGAAAGATTTGTAAATATTTGCATTCATTCTTTTTTTTTTTTTTTTTTTTTGGTAAAGAAAAAGATCATGTCAGAAAAAGAAAAAAAACACCCTAGGAGAACAGATCACCCCACCTAAAAGCACATCAGGAGATGGAATAAACCAAAAAAGACCCTTGATCAGTATCAAAAATTTTTGCAAATCTAGAGATTTTCAAGAAGGGCAACTCCATGGCAATTGCAGATAGCCACTAAAGGGAAAAAATGGATTTTCCAAAAGGATTACACAAATGCCTTGAAGAAATTAAGTAGTGAAAAATGAGCTAAAAACTTTGGCAAAAATAATTAGAAAAAAATAGTTTTGAGGAGAAAATGGTAAATGGACTCCTTGAAAATAATAATAAACAGAAATCACTGCCTTTATGGGATATCATGAAATACTAGAACAAAATTTAAAAATTGAAAAAATGGAAGAAAATGGAAGCTGTTTGCTATCAAAAACAACTGACCTGGAAAGAAGATCAATTCAAGATATATTAAAAATTACTGGACTCTTTGAAATAATAAACAATAAAAAGCTAGACATTATATTTCAAGAAAATCATAATTCAACATTAACCAAATCTGTTAGAAGCAGAGGGCAGAGTGAAGATAGAAAAATCCATTGTTTACTGAAAGAAACCTTCAAAGGAAAGTTCCATGAATGTCAGAGTCAAAGTCCAGAGTTCCCACATCAAAGGAAAATATAAGCATCCAAAAGATGTAATTCAAATACCAGGAACCACAGTCACATAAAACTTGTTAGGTTCTACCACAAACAAGAGGAGATCTTGGGTCTACAGCATTCGAAAAGGTGAAAGACATAGATTTACAATCAAGAATAACTTACTTGGAAAAGCTGAAGTAAAATCATACAGCAAAAGAAGTGGACCTTTATAAAAAGAAGACTTTCAGACATTCCTGATTAAGAGACCAGAGCTGAGTAGAAACTTTAAAATATAAACACAAGAGTGTGGAGAAACTAAGAAATGTTCATTTATTTGAGCAGTTGGAAAGAACTATATGGTAATAATGACCATAGCAATAATTAGGATTTCAATTGCTCTTTAGGGCTAGCATATCCTCACAAGAAATTTGTGAGGTAGGTAATATTTATTATAGCCATTTTACAAATGAAACTACGACTGAGAGAAGTTAGGTGACTTGCTCATGGTCACATAGCTAGTAACTGTCTGAGGCAAGAGTGGAGCTCAGGTCTCCTGGTTCTAAATGTAGCACTCTTTGTGCTACATGAGCAGTGTTAGACTCAAATAGAAGTGTATCTTAGGGTCACATATTGACTTAGGAAACCATAACTTAGCATTACCTAAGGTATATTGTGTTTTTATTTAGTTGAACATTTCCTAATTACATTTTAATCTGAGCTACACTGGGGAATTTTGCTAGCCACAAGTTTGACGCCTCTGCCCTACATCAACTAACTGCCTGTGAGGTAGAGCTAACATTCCAGTGAGAGAAGAAATAAGTGGCCCTTTTAAGAGAAAGAGGACAAGAGAGGATAAAAGGGATGCACTTGTTAGTGCAAAGTGGAGGAAGAAAGGCTTGCTCACGGTTGAAGTGTGTGAGAAGAAGAGTGTGCAGATGGATCAGATTAACTTCAGTCATTCGAAGTAGCAGAAGGGGGTGTACCAGCAGCAAAGTGGGGTATTTTGTTATTTCCTTTTTGGAATTCAGTTTCCCAGGCTCAGGCTCAATCGTGAGCATCTGAAGGGTCAATTTCCTTTGAACCTTGGTAGTTCACCGCCGTGCTGAGTAGGTTTTGTGCCTGCTGAGTCTTTGTTATATATACTGGGGGGTTGGTATTTTACTTTGGGGGCTTGCTTATGAGAAGGGTCTTGTGATTCCATGGTTGGGACTCTGAGTAGCCAGATGTTCAGACCCCCTGACTGCTCAGATGTGAAGACTTTCTTGATCCAGGAATGTATGTAAAGTGTATAACAATATTGCTTTGATTCAGGCAGTAGAGCTCTGTCTGTTGACCTTTATTTCTCTGCTTGTATTTTCCTTGTTTGTATTTTGTCTGATGTTCAGGGTGCTGTCATTTGCTCCAGATTAGTGAATTTAATTAAAAAACTTAAACAGCTATCTTTCCTAGTAAAGCAGATCTAAGACCTGTGCTAGCAGCCGTCCTGGGTATGCCAGTGTGGTTGCCTTTACAGGAGGGCTGAGCTCATTTACATAAACAGTGTTTAAATGCAGCTAACTATGAGCAAACAAGTGGAGTTGGGTGTGGGGAGAATAACACCTTAGAAGAGATAGCTGTAAACATAGGAAAACAATCCCCTCGTCATCTTATAGCGAAATTACAGAACTATCAGTTCAAGGAAAAAGTACTGCAGATGTCCAGAGAGAAACAAGTGAAGTATTGGGGAGTCACAGTCAGGATTATACAGGATTTAGCAATAGCAACAAAGGATCAGAGGTCATAGAGCATGATATTCTGGAAGGCAGAGGAGCCAGGACTACAACTAAGAATAACCTCAGTGAAATTAAGCCTGATACTTCAAGGGAAAAAATGGTCATTCAAGGAAATAGAAAGACTTCAAGTCTTTATAAGGAGTATACAGAATTGAATAAAAAATTTGATCTCTAATATCAAGGCCCAAAAGAAGCCTAAAAAAGTAAAAAGGGAAAAGAAAACACAAGGAATTCAGTGGAGGTGAACTGTTTACATCACTGTAAAAAGTAAAGAAGATAATTGTAATTCTTAAGAATTGTACCACTAATAGAGCAGCTGGAAGGAATATACATGGATAGAGGGTATTGGTATGAGGTGAATTTGAGGGAGTGGCATAAAAAATAACTAAGGGATGAGAAAAAGTACGTTGAGTGCAGAAGGAAGGGAAAGGTAAAATGGGCAAATTATTTCACATGAAGAGGTGTGAAAAACCTGTTACAGTAGAGGAGAAGACAGGAAGGTAGACAATGGACATTTCTTGAATCTTACTCTCATCAGTGTTGACTCAACAAGGGAATAATATACACAGTCAGTTGAATATGGCAATCTATCTTACCCAACAGAGAAGTAGGAGTGGAGACTGACAGAAGAGAGGGCGAATTGGGGGAGGTGGTAGACAGAAGGAAAACACTGGTGAGAAGGGAAAGGGTGAAAGAAGAGGGCAAATGGGAAAAAATAGGATGGAAGGAAATATACAGTAATCATAATTGTGAATGTGAATGGGTTGAACCATCCCATAAAATGGAAACTGATGGTAGAGTGGATCAAAAACCCGAATCCTACAATATATCATTTACCAGAAACACCCATGAAGAAGAGAAACACAGAGTAGAGGTAAGGAGCTGGAACAGAATCTGTTATGCTTCAGCTGAAGTTAAAAAAAAGCAAGGGTAGCAATCTTGATCTCAGACAAAGCGAAAATAAAAATAAACCTAATTAAAAGAGATAAGGCATGGAAAATGAACTAATACCAATACTAAACAGATATGCAGCAGGTGGTGTAGCATCCACATTCTTACGGGAGGAGTTAAATGAGTTACAGGTTCACAACCAAACAAGACATAGCATTGAAAAGTGTTAAATAGGTAATTTTGGTTATATTAAATGAAAAAGCTTTTGCACAAACAAAACCAGTGCAGCCAAGGTTAGAAGGAAAGCAGAAAGCTGGGAACCAATCTTTACATCAAGTGTCTCTGATAAGGACCTCATTTCTCAAATACATAGAGAACTGAATTTATAAGAATATAAGCTATTCCCCAATTGATAAATTGTCAAAGGATATGAACAGGCAGTGTTTAAATGAAAAAAAATCAAAGCTACCTATACACATATGAAGAAGTGCTCCAAATCACTTTTGATTAGAGAAATGCAAATTAAAACAATTCACACCTATCACACTGGCCAATATGACAAAAAAAGAAAATGATTAATATTGGAGAGGATGTGGGAAAATTGGGACAGTAATGCCTGTTGGTGGAGTTGTGAACTGATACATCATTCTCGAGAGCAATTTGTAACTATGCCCAAAAGGCTACCAAACTTTGTATACCCTTTGATCTAGCAATATACCACTACTAGGTCTCCATTCCAAAGAGAACATAAAAAAGGAGAAAAGACCTGCATGTGAAAATATATTTATAGCAATCCTGTTCATATGGGCCAAACATTGGAAATTGAGGGGATGCCCATCACTTGGGGTATGGCTGAACAAGCTGTGGTATATGAAAGTAATAGAATACTATTGTGAGTAAGAAATGATGAGCAGGCAGATTTCAGAAAAATCTGGAAAGACGTGTGAACTGATGCAATGAAATGAGCAGAGCCAAAGCACTGTACATAGTATCAGCAACATTGTGTGATGATCCACTATGAATAACTCAACAGCAATGATCCAAGACAGGTACAAAGGACTCATGAAGGAAAATGCTGTCCACGTTCAGATGAAGAACTGGTAGGCTCTAAATGCAGATCAAAGCATACTATTTTCCACTTTATTCTTTTTCTTGTTTTTTTTTCTTTTGATCTGTTTCTTCTTTCACAACTGTGACTATGACTAATATGGAAATATGTACTACATGATAGTACATGTTTAACCTATATCAATTTGCCTGCCATTTTAGGAAGAGGAAAAGGGAGAGAAGGGGGGAGAAAAATTTAAAACTGAAAATCTTGTAAAAAATAAGTGCTAAAAATTGTCCTGACTTGTAACTGGGGGAAAAAAACCTCAAAATAAAAGAAAAACAGCTAAAGAGCTCTCTGATCTGCATAATGACTAGCCTAGTCTCAAGAAGATTTGTGAGGAAGAATGCTACCCTCCCGACAGAGAGATGATGTACTCAGGGCATAAAAAAAGACATGCATTTTGGGGTATGGCCACTTGTAGTCTTGGGGTTTTTTGGCTATACTTATTTGTTACAGGGTTTGACTTTTTGACCACCTTGGGTTTTTCTTTTAATTGGTAGGGTGAAGGTAGGGGATAGTAATACTGATGCTGGAAAAACAGTCATTGAAACAATGTACGGAAGAGAACAGAAGTAGGCACAGACAGGACAGATTTAAATGTAATGCAAGGAATTTATTATATATTTTTAAAGGTCCAGGTAATATGAAATAGAGCCTCACAGTTTCATATACAATCCTCTTTTTGTGTTCTGCACTGTATATGGTAATATAATACTTCCCCTTTGGTTGTTTTTCATAATAGAAAAAAGTTTTGTTTTTTTTTTGTTTTTTTTTTTTTAAAGATTTCATCAAAGGAATGTCATTCAAGTTAGACCTTGATGGCCCCAAGTCTTAGTACAGCTGTTTTCTAAACTTCATGTATTCTTGGTTTATAAATTCTCAAAGTGTAGTGAGATGAGAATGAGAGAGGAAACTGGAAAGGCAGTAATATTGGTAGCACCACAGTGATAATGAGTTATTTTAGTTTAAAAGAACCTTAACTATTTCTAGTCTAGAAACTACTCATCAGACAATCTAAACGAGGGAATAAAGGAGCTGCACATAAAGTACCTAATGTAGAATAGGTGAGATTGTCACTTCTTATTTGGCATTTGCAAACTGGCGCCCACCTATCTTCCCAGCATTATTATATATTATTCCCCTTCCTGTACTTGACCATCCAGTAAGAATAGTAAGATTACTTCTTCTTCTTCTTCCTATTCCTCACACATGACTATCCAGGTCTTTTTTCTTATCCTTTGCTCTCACTGTTCCCCAGGCCTTGAATACCCTCCTTTCTTACCTCCCTTTCTTAGAAACCCTTGTTCCAAACTTCTGCTCAAGTACCACTTTCTAAAGGAAGTCTTTCTTCATACCCCTTTATACAGCTGCTCATGTCCTCCATCCCCAAACTATCTCATTTATTTTATATACATCCTTTATATATTTCTGTGTGCATGCTGTTTCCCTCAATAGAAGGGGGCAGCAGCCATTTCATTTTTATTTTTCTATCTTCAGCACCTAGTTCAGGGTCTGGCACAACATTCTTAGACTCTAGATCTAGAGCTAGGAGGTCTGGAGATCATTGATTCCAAGCCCCTCATTTTACAGGTGATGAAACTGAGATCCATGAAAATTAATGGACTTTCTCAGAATTTCATAGCTAGTGGACAGCAGACGGGGGGTTTGAACCCAGATCCTCATGGACAGCAGACGGGGGGTTTGAACCCAGATCCTAATGGACAGCAGACGTGGGGTTTGAACCCAGATCCTCTGATTTCAGACGGTGTTCTTTCCATTATCTCACACTGCTATCTCATAAAAGGCATTTAATAAATGTTTGTTGGTTGGTTAACTTAAAAAGAGTTATGAGAATAAGTCCAATGTATATAATGGAATCTTATTAGGTTTTATTTGTATATGTATGCCAAATGTATTTTTCATGTTTTCCTTTGAAAATCTAATTGTCTCATTTTTTTCTTCATTAGGGAGAAAACTGAAAGATACTATTGTGTCCTTTTCAATGATGAACACCATTCTTATGACCATGTTATATATAGTCTACAGAAAGCCCTTAAATGTGAACTTGCAGAAGCTCAATTGCATACTACTGCCATAGACAAAGAGGTTAGTGAAATATTATTCTTTTGCAATTATATTGTCCGGTTATTAGTCATCAGTCAGTCCAGTAGATATTTATTTAGCATTTACTAGCTTTATTAGGCACTAGCATCCTTTCCATTTAATCTTCATAATATTAACTCTCCCAGAATAATGAAATAAGAAGAAAAATTTCACCCAATACTTGGTTAGTTCTTTTGACTTTTCTGAGGTTTTGAATAATCTCACTTAGTCTTTTTCTTATTATTTTGATAATTAAGATGAGTACATTTAGTGACACTCAAGATGATGTATGTATATTTTAATATAATGGAAAAGCAGGTCAAGTAAACCTGCTATTGTTGCTTTACTTATTTTCTTTAGTCTATGAAATTGTTTAATTTTTATATAACCTAGTGCTACTTTTGAATAATTTTAATAATTTATTAGATCTTAAGCATTCATTGTTTACCATATACGTATTCTATTCACTAAATTACAGGGGAGTTAAAGAAGCAGTAGAAGACCTAGTCCCTGCTTTTGATCTATTTGTAATCTGATTGGGGAGACATTATTTATACATGAAAGATTTCAGTTTCCTCATTATTCTCTGCGCAGGCATTTTAAACTAAAAGTTTAACTTTTTTCCTCTTGTATTTGTGCACTGCTTTTGGAGGTTGTAACTGTAAAAGGATCAAAAAGAAAGACAAGAAGTAAAGAGTCTTAAACAGTCACATGTTGAATAAACAACTCCTGAGTAATCAAGAATCGAGTATACCGTGTTTTACATGGTTGACAGCAGTCAAATTTCTTACCAACTTTTTAATGCATGTTGTAAAAATCTTGCATATATGTATATTATATGTGATGTAAGCTATTTCTTTTTATACTAATGTTTATTTATGCTGAAATACAATTAACTTTTCCCTTAGGTGTATTGTCAAATTACTTTTAAAAAAACGTTAATGCTAAGGGACAACATTGTGTTCTTTCGAATATTTACTCTAAGGACATTTGTTTTGCTTTTACGAGGGGATTTACTTCTATCCTGTATATATAATGAGATTTAGTACTTTCTGAACCTTAAAGTATTATGTGAATGTAAGTTATTAGCATTATTCAATATTTTACCTCCCAGGTGGAGCTGAAAGCAGAAGTGCTATATCTAATGGTTAAAAGCATTTCAACTCTTTTAAAAATTAGTTTAATTGTTTTCAATTTTCTACAATCACTTCCACAAATCTTAGATTTTCTCCCTCTCCCTCCCAAGACGGTGTGCAATCTTATATGGGTTCTGCATATACATTCTTACTAAATACATTTTCACCTTAGGCATGTTACATGGAAGAATTAAAATGAATGGGAGTAACCATGAGAAAAACCAAAACAAAACACAAGAGAAAATGGTCTGCTTCGTTCTGCAATCCAATTCCATAGTTCTTTCTCTGAATGTAAATGACATTTTGCCTCAAGAGTCCATTGGAAATTTTATAGGTTCTTGCGTTGCTGTGAAGGGCAGAGTCTACCAGAAGATTTCCTCACCTACTGTAGTTGTTGCTGTGAACAAAGTTCTCCTAGTTTTGCTCCTTTCACTCAGCATCAGTTCATATAAGTCCTTCCAGGCCTCTCTAAAGTTTTCCTGTTCATCATTTCTAATAGCACAATAGTATTCCATTACATTTATATACCACAACTTGTTCAACCCTTCCTCAATTGATGGGCATCCCCTTGATTTCCAGTTCTTGACCACCACAGAGAGCTGCTATAAATATTTTTGTATATGTTGGGACCCTTTCCCATTTTTATGATCTCTTTGGGATATAGTCCTACAAGTGATATTGCTGGGTCATTTAAACTCTTTTAATGACTGACTCTGTGTTATAGTCAGGTGATTGCTTTATATTAAGCTTTGGCCCACACAGTAGAATGGGGTGACTAGTTTAGTTAGTAGTAACTATTAACATTTAGATCGAACAACAGATGCTGCCTTAATGAGATTGTTATATATATATATATATATATTCTCCAGAATGTAAAGCCTATCTTCTTTTGTGCCATTCCAGAGGTGAATAGAATGGTAAACGGCCTGGAAATTATGCCATATAACGAACAGTTTCAGTAACTAGGGCTGTCTGATTCCCCTTTCAGTTGATTTCTCTCACCACCTCCAAACAAAAAGGTTGTAATGCAATAATCTGGCAGAAAAGTGAGTTTTCAGTCACTTGAGATCTTCCAAGTAGAGACTCACTGACCACTTCCTTGGGATGTTGAAGATGGGATTTGCACTTTGGATAAGGAGACTTTTTGGATTATGTGATTGTGTGAGATTGTGTGAATGGTGTGAGGATCAGTGTGCTGCTTCAGTAACTTTTTTCAGTAACTTTTCATATCCTCAAGTCTGTGAAGCTCAGGGAACCCTAGGCCCAGTACTTATTTCTTAGACAGACTTAACACAGAGTCTGTTACTTTCATAGAAGACACCATAAGTTCTGAGCTTATTAATACTCTGAAGCTATAGGGTTAGAGAGATTTGGGCTGTCTAGCCACCAGCCTTCATTTTTCCTTTTTGGAATTCTGAGGAAACATGGTAGAGATGGACTCATCTTTGGTCTAGTCTTCAGCTAGCAAGTTTTAATATTTCACATTTTGTTAGAATTTTAGTACCAGTGTAACATAGTGTTGATGTCACTCCATTAATAATCCTCCAAATTTTGTTTACATTTAGGGTCGTCGGGCTGTTAAACTAGGATCTTGTGGTCTTTGTCGAGATGCAAAGGAAAGTATCAAGGTAACTGCTTTTGGAAGTATTTGAACATATGGAGGGAACCATGAGAGAGCTGTGTCCATGGAGGAGAAGTTGAAAGTTGTGGTCCAGAGGGGATGATTGATTATAGGAGAGGGAACAAGACATCACACAGAGTAAAGTTGACTGTATAAGCTAAATCCAACTGATATGATCACTGCCTTCCAAGAAGTTGATGGATCACTGTTTAACATGTTGTTCTGTTTTTCTTTCCCCACTGATATTAGAAGAAAGGAGTTAAGTAAAGAAGAAAAGGAATTGAGATAAATTTTAGATGAATTCAACAAATGATAAGATTCTATTGTTAAAATCTGAAAGCAGTTAAGCTAAGTTTTGAATTATGCTTTAGTTTTCCTAGCAGTCTGTTCTTTGTTTTCTTTAATTATTTCCTGTATCTTTAGTTTCATTCAGAAAATGTTTCTCAGCATCCACTTCATGTAGAAGTTCTACATGCTGATGTTATGGCTCATCAGAAATTTGCCTTGCGCCTTGGCATCTGGTTGAACAAACTTATGAGCTATTCAAGTAAGCACATATTCCTCGCTATTTCTTATAAACTTTCTTTTCTTGCCCATGGTTTTAAAATCTGATTGAATAGACTATATTTGAAATTAAGGTGATCATATTAATATGTTTCCTCCTTTGTTAAGCTGTTGATGTTTTCGGGGTCATATCTTGTGTTTTTAATAGGTTCTTAATTGGTTCTTAATCCCTTAAAATCAAGCAGCAAGTTGTTAATGTTTGACTACTAGTTTAAAACTGGTAATTATGACATTTAAAGACAATATGGTCTATGTTTTTGGAGAAGGATTAAGAAAAGTATGAATGTATGCATCTATTTTTCTTTTCCAGGTGATTTTCGACAGATCTTTTGCCAGGCCTGCCTCCAAGAAGATGTCCCTGGTGATCCCTGCCACATAAGCAGGTTAATGCTTTGGGATGCAAAGCTTTATAAAGGTGGGTAGATCTTATGACTGAATAAGAACTGTAATCCATTTTAACAAGTGTGTCCCCCATTGTTAAATTGATTGACTTTGTTGATTTTAAAATGCTAGGATACCTTAAGATAAAGAGATGATTTAGTCATTTGTTAGTGAAAGGGGATATTCTTTTAGGCCAGCCTCAGTTATCAAGCTTGTGCTTCTCTAACCTCAATTTCTCTTCAGCTCCTCTGTTAGTCAGGGTCAGTAAGTAATAGGTATTCACATGGTAGTACCTTAATTGATCTTATTCATATTTCTCTTGAAAAATTCTTCATTAGGGAGAAAAAGGTCAAGGAGAGGACAGAGGGAAAGAGGAATGATGGTAATAAAACCAGAAAAGATAGAAGGGGCTGTTCAAGCAAGGTTATTCCTTCCATATTTTTAATACATCCATATTTATTATATAACCATGAAATAAGAGGAAAGGTTAACTGAGGACATTAAACTGTTTTGAAGATTTATAGAAATGCTGGCATATGGAGAAGCAAGAAAAACTGTATTTACGGCTTTATATTATTAACAATGCCAAATTAATATTTTGATTGAGGCCTGTTAGCATGTTCATTATTTTTAGAATATCCTGGAAAATTTTCCTGCGTTCTACCCCCATAAAATGTTATTTTTCACAGGTGCACGTAAGATACTTCACGAATTGATCTTCAGTACTTTTTTCATGGAAGCGGAATATAAAAAACTCTTTGCCATGGAATTTGTGAAGGTAATTGTGTATTACCTGTAGCTAAATGAAAATACTAGTCTGTGACTATAAATATGGTGATTGTTATAAGTAAAAGAATAGAAGTTGAGTGCTTTTGAAAAGCTTGATTTTTATAGTTCATTTTCATTGTTTTCTTTCAGCACTTGATAGTCTCGTAAATGGTTTCCTGTAGAGAGCACAAAGCCATGGAAGGGGAGGACATACTATCCCATTCACATAAATGCTCAATTTACTTAATCTCTTCATTCATTAATGTATTGAAGCAGAAGATGAATTAGAGAAATGGTTTCAGATTAAGGGGAAGAAGAGTTATATAGCTGAGAAGCAGGAATCAGGTTAGGAACTAGGATTATACCTATATTTTCAAGGCTAATGAAAATGAAAAGGGAAGCTTTAATCCTATCTCCTCCACTGTTTTACTCTGATAGATCTATACTTTCATTGGTGTAGATATTTTTTCCACTCATGCAGTTTTTTGTCTCTACTTCTTCCTTAAATCTTCCACAGAAGATTTACTCAATATTCTAATTCTTTTATCTCTTTTATTTCTTGCATTATTGCTTAATTTTTCCCACATTTATAATTTATTTTCTCAGTTCCTTTTACTCTCCATAGGCTTTATACATAGTAGGTGTTCAGTAAATATTAGCTGATTTGATTTTGATTTTTAAGCATTTCTGAGAAATCTGAGACTGGTCCAAGAAAAAGTGTCAGGCTTAGATTGGAAGTGGAAGGTGGAATGAAGTTTATGGTAGAAAAATATAGAGAGTATGATGAAATAGGTCAAAATTACAAGTTGGAATATATGCAAAAAGAATGAACTTATGAATAACCAATCCATAACATGATCATTAAGAATGAGCTAGGATCTTTTGGGATACACCGTTGAATTTTGAGATTGATAGTAAGAAAGGCAGTCCTGTTATTCTAAAACATACCCCTTTTTGCCATTATCAGGCAGAATATTGAACATTAGTGTAGCCAGTATCATTTTTAGGTAAAAGCTTGTCTCCCTTGCTGGTAATATTTGTTTGGATCTAACACCATGGCTGCAGCTTATGAATGAGAATTTTAAAAATGATAGCCTTGGAATTCTGAGTCAATTTTTGGAAGACTGTTCTTAGTGGTTTGTCCCCAAGAAGTTAGGTACATAGAAGGGCCTATCTCTATCATAACACATTTTCTTTGTAAGGTGTAAAGAGGTAATTTCTACCGTGCAACTGCCCCAGCTGCCTTCTTGCTTTCGAATTAGAGCCATTCTGAATATAAAGCCCCATTCTGAGTAATTCCAAGCGTACACATGCTGCGTTACTTCTGCTCCTCAGTTCTAAAGTTATCCATTTTCAGTAGGGATTCCTCATCACTTTAGAAAATTCCTTTTTGTTTTTTAAAGAAAACCTTTAAAAAGTCTTTTTACCTACTAAAAAAGTGTTTTAATTATGAACTTAATAATCATCCACAGACATGAAGGGGAAACCCCTTGTTCTTTGCTGAGTGTTTCTTAAGATCCTAGAGGTATGAAGAGGGTCCCACCCAATCCTAGCTCTTTGAAGCTGCCTCTCGGCTGTTTCCTAGTTCTCAGATTTGTTGCTTTGGGTCATTGAACTGACATTTCTGCATCATTTTCAGGTGCTTGCAAAGTGTTATTAATCAGCACAATATCTCTAGTAAATAGAGATTATGTTTTGTTTAGACCCATAGATGGAGAGCTTAGGGACAGATAAGAATGATAGGCCTGTGGAGAGAATTCAGATTTCTTGATGTTTCTGATAGTGTACGAGTAAAACTCAGTGGTTTGAAAAGTTTCTAGTCATGGTTTGTAATCAAGATTCTCTAAAAATCTTTCAGTTTTATAAACCACTACAGAAAGACTACATCAGTGATGACCACGATAGAAGTCTCTCTGTGACTGCGTTATCCGTTCAGATGTTCACTGTTCCTACTCTGGTACGTACAGGTTACTGCTTGGTGCCTACTCCTTGTTGTTCATATTACTTTTAAATTTTCTTAACATTAAAGCAATCAGTAAAATTGCCACTCATCTGCTTGCTGCCCAAGCTACATAAATCCCTGAGTACAGACTTTTCCTGATAATGGATGTGAGAAATCTCTCAAGGCTCACATATTCATTCTGAGCCCATACAGTTAAGTCAAACTTGCTTTCTGAATGTGTGTATATGTGTATTTGGGTATATGAAAAATTTGTTTTTGTTAAATATTCTTTCCTAAATATTTTTGTTTTGTTTTGGAATAAGAAGCCAGGATAAGAGGGAGAGTTACTGAAGGTTTCCATTTGTTGGAGATGATGGTCCCTAGCCCTCCAGAATAGAGAGCCCTGCTTTCCTTGATATCTCCTGAGAGATCAGCTCTGTGTTCTCTATGTATTTTTAGCAGACTAGAAAATAGTTTGAGAGAGAAGAATAGTGCACATTTCAGTGCAAAGAATGCTGCCTCTGAAATTAGTGGACCAGCTTTTTTATTTGGCAAGGTTACTTAACTTCTGGGTTTCAGAAGGGTTGGGCTAGATGATTTCCACTTCTTCCTTTTTCTGAATCTTAATTCTGTGATTATAAGCAAAGGTGGTAGTTCTAGAGCAGATGACACTCACTAGCTGTGTGACCTTGGGCAAGTCACTTAACCCCAACTGCCTCATCCTGGGTCATCTCTAGTCATCCTGATGAATATCTGGTCACTGGATTCAGATAGAGGAGAAGTGAGGCTGGTGACCTGCACAGCCCTCCCTCACTCAAAACAAAGTCAAGCGCAAGTCATGTCATCATTTCTCTGATGGCATAGTCTTCTTTGGCAACGAAGGACAAACACATACACACTTACATGGTCAATTTTGAAAGGTATGTCTGTTTTCTATGCTGTTCGTTACATGAACGTTGATAATGAGTACACATCCTGGTTCTCTCTTGGGTTTCTTCTCTAATGGGTTTTGTGTTGGTAAGGTTGAGGATATTTAGATTGAGTTCTGACTTTGTTTTCTAAAATTTGCTGGATAAATGAGTGACATACGTATGAAGACTTGATATTAAAGTCAGTATTATTGCAACACCGCGCAGGCTCGTCACCTCATTGAAGAACAGAACGTCATCTCGGTCATTACTGAGACACTGCTGGAAGTTTTACCAGAGTACTTGGACAAGAACAGCAAGTTCAACTTCCAGGGGTACAGCCAGGACAAGCTGGGAAGGGTGTATGCGGTTATATGTGACCTCAAGTGAGTTGGTTGTGGGGATTCTGAGGGTGTGTATTTTTCCTTTATTTCTCCCTTTGAGATAAACCATGAATATATAAGATTTTATTTGTTCAAGTGTAAGAAACGAAGGATTGCTGTGTATCCATGCCCATATTCGTAACTGAGATAATTTCACCTTGTCATATCCTACTTTCATTGTGCCTCAGTCTGAGTTTGGATAGTAGGAAGAATTTGCTGGTCGTAGAGAGCAATCAAGAGAACTTTCCTCGTGACAACTGCAGTTTCAAGTGATGCTCTGATGCACACTGGGCCACAGGGACAAGAACCCTGCTGATGCAGGAGGATTTTGAGAAACCCTTCTCCAAAGGTGTTAGAATAATCCTGTTTCTGAACCTGTGAACCACCTTTGGTGTGTTATCAAGGTGACAGTCAGGCTGTAACAAGGGTTTTCTCCCTCTGCAAAGCTTGGATATAGAGAGTACGGAGCTTGCATCCCTTCATCCCTTGCTTCTCTTCAGTCTCTTCCAAACTGATTTGAAGCACACATTTTATTCTTTTGGGTGCCCTTGCATTTGATCAGTAACTGTTTTATGTACATGCTTTTCTCTTCAAGTATTCTAACTGCTAGGTAAGCAGTAATGAATAAATTGTCTATTTAAATGTATGAGTTTAATGGGTTTTTTCCTAATGGAAATGCAAAAGGAAAAGAAGAAAATTAGTTTATATCTTTTCATTTTTTTTTTGTCTTTTACCAAGCTTTCTCTAACATTTCCCTTCTTTGGTTTCTTGTTCTTTTGTAAGATAATATTTGCAAATGATTTTTTATATTCTAAGGCATGACTCCTATACATACATTATCAAAGAGACAAAATGTTTGCTGGCTGAGGTAGTTCTCTGGGCTCTTTTACTTTACTTTAATTAAACTTCATTTAGAAATCATGGGATGGCAGTTTGGTGATTGTTCTTTTCTTCATTTCTTTCCCCTCCACCTTTTTTTTTTTTAAGCACCAGCAGCTTCTTTAAATAGGTCTTCTTGGAGCCGCCTCAACCACACATTCTTCTTCTTTTTTACATATGAATTTTGATCTTTACTTTGACAAATTTTGCCATACATGGCTGATTTGAAAATGACTACCTCATTAATAACCAGTCATTTCTTGTATTAGAATCTAATCAGTTAAATTTTTTTGTTTTATTTAAATGTTTGCTGTGTTTCATACCTCCTGCTATATGAAGAGATGGCTTACAGGCTCAAAAACTTTGTAAAGAAAGTTTTTGAGCTGTGTAGACTATAGCAATGTGACTTCTGAGTAGTTTTTGGCCCCTTTCTTTTCTCATTCCTGAACAAGATTTTACAACATATACTGACATTTGCATTGAAGACACAAAGTGTTAAAGTGTATGTCTTGAGTGTCTCAGAAGTTCCTTGAATCATGATATCCCTATGAAGTTTTTCATGGGATTGCTATCTCCTTACCTTCTGCAACCAGTCTTTTTTTTTTTTTTTTTTTGCAAATGCATACCAGTCTCCCAGGAAATGAAACCTCTTATCTGTGTAACAAAACCATCCCTGCCAACTCCGTAATTTGCTCCATTATAACAAGCCTGTCAACCATTTCTCCATTTAGCAGGATGTGGATTTGGATTATATTCAACCTAGGAAATCCCTGTGGAAGCCTTGGTTAGGTTAGGTCAGTTCTGTGCCCAGTTAATGAGCCATACCTGCCTCACAGGATGTAGCATACAAGTGGAATTTTTTCCTTGTCTGACATTTGCCAGAGTACTCACATTCACATCCAGGCTTTATCGGACAAAAAGTAAATTAACATATCCAGATCCCTATTTGCCATAAATGAGATGGTGGATTTTTTTGTTGCTTTCTTTAAAGAATGTTAATGACGGTGTTTGTAATCCAGTAGGAAAGTAACATATTTCCTTATTTTTTTGAAACAGGTATATCCTCATCAGTAAGCCTGCAATATGGTCAGAAAAATTAAAAGTACAATTTCTTGAAGGTTTTCGATCTTTCCTGAAGATACTTGCATGCATGCAGGTACTTTTTTATCTCTGGTCATCATTAATGGAAGAGAAATAGAGAAGTGATATTAAATATATCTAAAGTCATTCTGGTCTTTTTATCTGTGAGGATCATGTATGACAAGTTTTCTTTTTTTCACTAAATGTAGGAGGCAGCTTAGGATAAGGGAAAGAAAGCTAACTCTAGAGTCAAATAACCTAGATTTTCAAATCCTGCCTCTAATAATACCTGTGTGACCTTGGGCAAGTTACTTAACCTCCCATAACCTCATTTTCTTCATCTGTAAAATGTGGAGTTTGGACCAGATGACCTCTGAAATTTCTTAAGGCTGCAGAGCCCTGATTGCATAAATATTTGTAATGATTTATGCTTTTTTATTTTGAAGATAATTACCTTAATTGAGAAAGAACAAAGTAGAAGTTTATGATATATGTCTCCCAGATAGGATTTCCATTATGGACTCTTTTAATATTCTGTTAGTATTTCACTTTACCTCTTTATAAAATGAGTCACTTTTTTTTTAAAGTTCTCTATTATGTTTAGTTTATGTAAATTGAAGGCATTTTATTATTCTTTTTCTGTTAAAATATATTTCTTTGGATTGTGACAATACTACTTTTAAAAAAAGAGAACAACTATGTTTTTATACACATATGCACATACACATATACATACATGTATACACATATGTGTGTACATGTTTATAGGTGTCGATATCAATAGCTATATTTTTAAAGTGTGTGTGTGTGTGTGTGTGTGTGTGTGTGTGTGTGTGTGTGTGTGTGTGTGTTGGGTTTTATTCTCAGGGAATGGAAGAGATCAAAAGGCAAGTAGGGCAGCACATTGAAGTGGAGCCAGATTGGGAAGCTGCTATTGCTATTCAGATGCAGTTGAAAAACATTCTTCTAATGTTCCAAGAGTGGTGCGCTTCTGATGTAAGTCAATCTTATCTATGAGATTGTTTTTTTCTCTTTTATGTCTTTGCTCAAGTTTTTTCCCTACTGGAATACCTTCCCTCTCTCTTTCCAGCTTATAAAATCATACCCATCCTTTTAGACCGAGTTCAAAGGGCACCTCCTTTATAACTCTTACTTTTATTCCAGCTAGAAGTTGTTGCTACTTCTATTCTTTAGCACTTAATTTATATTGTTTATATGACAATTTACACATACTGCCTTATATTTGATTTGTGTACATTTCTTGTCTTCTTTAAGAGATTCAGACCACCTATAAATGGCTTTCTTTGTATTCAAAAAGACAATTTTAATACTGTGCTTTGTACGTAGTAAGAATTCAGTAAATATTTGTTGAATGAATTAATGGATAAGTCTCACATATCTAATAGGGAGCATGTTTTCTTTACCTTGAATCTTTTCCGCCTTCTGGCATCATTTTATATCATCAGTATTCACCCAGTCTTCAAGGTTTGAAACCTGCTGTTATCTTTGACTTTTTCTTCTCCCTCACCTCTCATAGCCAGTCTCAAGGCCTATGAGCTCTGTCCTCGTGACATCTCTCATATCCATTCCTCTTATTTCTTGCCTTAGTGCCAGCACCCTAGCACAGGTTTTCATTACTACTTACTTGCACTATTTATTTTATTAGCCTCCTGAGAGACCTTCTTCACCCCATTCTCTCACCCTTCTAGGCTGTCTAATGATTTAATCATATTGCTCCTCTACTCAGAAGTCTTCATTGACTCCCCATTGCCTACTGAACAGTTCACCTTCTTTTACCTGGCTTTTAAGGCTCCATCATCCCCATCCCAAATGCTCCCCCACAGTTTGTCATCACCCTACCTTTCAAACATTACATGACTCCCACCAAATATTTGGAAGGGACCACAAAAGCTCTCTCATCAAAAAGTGCCTTCTGATTTATCCTGTAAGTGGTCACCCAAACTTTTCTTCTGTGCTTTTTGGGAGTTTACATATACTGCCTCCAAAAGCAGAGCGTTCCACTTCTGGATAGTTTTAAGTCATTAGCAAGTTTTTCCTTAGAGCAAACCTACATTTTCCTCATTAAACCTGTATCCATTGCTACTTATTTAACTCCCCATTGCCAAGAAGATCGTTTTCAATTCCTCTTCCATTTAATAGCCTTTTAAACACTTGATGATGGCTGTTATATTTTAGTAAATGTTCTCTTTTTACAAGGCAGAACATCCCCAGCCTCTTCACATGATTCTTATGTATCACTTTCTATAGGCCCTTTACCATCTTAGTTGCCCTCTGTGTACTCCATGTACTTACAGCCAAGTAGACCACCCTTTGTCTCTTGAGTATGCCCTCTTCTTTTTTGTCCCAGTGTTTTATGTTCATGCCTTTTGAGAACTTTCAAAAATGTATTGGATAATTTAAAAATTCCTTAAATTGTATACTATCTTTGCCTCTTCTTCAGCTTTTACCCAGCTTGACTCAAACGCCACCTTCTTCCAGAAGCTGTTTTCCTTGCTCTTACCTGTCAGTAACAACCTTTTACTCATCTCACAAAGTGCTTTGTGTTATAATTCTCTAATGAACTTTTGTTGTATTTTAGTTATTGGTGTATGTCATATTACCCAGCTAAACCATCTTATCTAAACTTACTCTTTACATGTGGTTGATGTTTAGCAAATTTTTGCTGAATAGAATTAAATGACTGTCTTGTTAACATTCTTGTATTTTTTTTACTTGTTTTTAGGAAGAACTCTTATTAGTGGCTTATCAAGACTGTTATGAAGCTGTGATGAAATGTACTTTAAGTATGTGTTCTCATGAAAAGTCTCCAATTTACTTGTATGGCCACACTTTGGAATGCAGGCCCTACAAAGTATCTGTAGATCCCGTCAGCATACATTTGCCACTCTCCAGGACACTTGCAGGTGAGTCTCTTTCTGATTCATTACATTGTCTTTGGTTTTTGTATACTCAAAGTGATAAAACCTCTTCTTGCTTCCAGAATAGGTCTTTATTCAGAAAGTTCTTTTTAATTCAGAAAACTATGTTCCAAAGATCAGTCTAGGAGCATATCCTAGTTCTTTTTATTATAGAAGTTAAGCACAAGTTGACTAGAGAGAGATCTCTATCTAGATAACCTCTCTCTCTCTTTCTCTCTCTCTCTCTCCATACACACACACACACACATACATGCATGAACAGTTGTAGTTGTGTATCTATACCGTCCCTAAATGTAGGGGTGTATATGTCCATCTCTATATAGCTTTCTATAGAGAGATATCCTATCTGTATCTCTACAGACAGATCTGTACCTATATCTCTGTCTGTCTCTCTAGCTATCTGTCCATCTAGCAAGATCTCAAATAGCTCATATTCCTACTTATACATACTGTGATCTCACCAGTCCTTTGGGAAACTGGCAATGTCTTTTGCCTGGCACTTTGAGCAACTGATCAGTAATCTGATAAGGGAGAAAATAAGGTTTTTGAAAATTCAGGAGGATACTTAATTCCCTTCTTGATCCTATAGTTAAAGCACTCCTACTAGTGGCCCTCACTACTTAAAATTTTATAGAACTTTCCTTTTCTTATCTTTTGCACTGAGTTAGATGGTTTCCTGAATTTATCACAAACTGGGAGTTCTGTTTCCAGTTTTAACATCTTACTTTCATTCCACTTGTTAATCTACTTCAGTAAAACTGCATTGGACTTAAGGGACTTAAAGAGGTATAATTATGTCTTTAAGATATTGTTAAATAGCAGCACTCAAATTCTTTGGATCAGTAGATCATTTTAATTTAATAGGTTGTCATTTGGGACACTTGCCTCTGCTGAGACCATGCCAAATATGGGTTGGTTTATTTTTTTATTGGTCAATATGGAAATCTTATGATTTCATCGGCATATCAGCTCTTGTAAAGGAAACTCTTATCAATATATGTCATCAATGCAGGTTAAAGTATTAGAGTTTTGCTTCCAGCCCTGAGAAGTTAAATGTTTTGCTCAGGTAGATATTGGAGGCAGGACTTGAGGGTTCCGAGTCCAGTTTCCTATCTGCAGTGAGAAGCTGTGCTGCTTCTCACCAAATATTGTATGCCGTACATTGCTGCTTACCCAGTTCTGTCTTGAGCCCTTTACTTTCTTTAACTTCTTTAATAGATTGTAGACCATCTATAAGAACTTTTCACATTACACTTTTGAAAATTACTGTTCTGTATTATGTACCTAACTAAATTTAAACAGAAACAGACACATAGCTGTTTGTTCTTGATACTTTTCAATGTCCAACTCCACCATCACATTGCTAATGTCAATGTGCTTCCCTGCTAAAATGCTTGAAGTGATGAACAGAATACTTTCAGAAAAACCTGGAAAGACTTACATGAAATGATGCAAAGTGAAGTGAACAGAACCAGGAGAACATTGTACACAGTAATAGCAATATTGCATGATGACCAACTATGAAAACTTAACTGTTCTCAGCAGTACAATGATCTAAGATAATTCCAAAGGACTCATGGTGAAAAATGCTGTGTATCAGAGAAAGAACTGATGGAGTTTGCAAATAGCAGCATCCTAATTTTTTTTACTTTTTAACTTTTATTGGGGGTTTTTTTGGTCTTTTTTTCTTTCTCAACATGACTAATAAGGAAATACATTTTGCATGACTGCATATTATAACCTATTTAAAATTGTTTGCTTTCTTAAAGTGGTGGGGAGGAGGGAGAGAGAGAATGGGGAGCTCAAAAATTCTAAAAAACGATTGTTAAAAAATTTTTACATGTAATTGGAAAAAATAAAATAGTTTTAAAAAATGGTTGAATCTATCTTTGAGTCCATATATTCTTTTATTCCTATTTTCAGTCATTCATCTAGTAGTGAAGATTTTTTTTTTTTATTGATGATAGCTCCAAAATAATATCCCTTTGCTTCCTCTTGTCAGGTTCTGATTGCTTCACACCTGATAGTCCATACTACTTTAGACTTAACCTCATTAAAGGACTGTTTTCAGGGCAAAATCAATATCGATCCTTCTCTGTGACATTAAGTGATAATAGAGAGACCTTGTACTTAATCCTTAATATCACATTATTTTCTATCAACATTCTAACTCATCTTAAGAAGAAAAAATATGTCTTTCAATATCTTCTAAGTGGGATTAAATTTAGAACAATCTCTGTATTTTTTGTGTAACATGTAAGCATATCATTTCTTAAATTTACTGTTGTACACATATATATTACGTGTGTGTGGATATGTATGTATATACATATATTTAATACAGTTGGCCTTTGATATAGAGTTATAGATTATAATTAATGGCAGTATGATGTAAAGAATAATGGATTTGGAGTGAAACTAAGTTCATATCATCCCTTAGCCTCCTGCCTTGAAGAAGTTCTTTTTCCTTTCTGGATCTCAGTATCTAACTAATGTAATAAAAAAAAAAGAGGAGGTTATATTTGATAATTTTTGTGGTCCTATCTAACTCTAAATCTTTTATACTGTGCTGACATTTATTAATAACCTTGATTAAAAATGGAATCAGAAATTCAAAGATAGGGGCGGAGCCAAGATGGCGGAGTAGAAGGACACACATTTACGAGCTCCAACCCACAGCCCATAGAATTAATGTAAAAAGAGACCCCCATAACTTCTGGACCACTGAAAGGGGTACAGAAACGGAGTGGAAGAGATTTCTGTGCCAGAGAGCCCTGGAGACCCGTCCCCAGGGTCCGTCGCGCCCCGGAAAGCGGACCCCACCCCAGCGCTGCCCTGGCCACGGCCCCAGAGAAGCTGACCCAAGCAGGCTTCAGGGACGGAAGCTCCGGCAGCCGGGAAAGTCCCTCCGCCCACAGAAGCTACAGGTCAATGAGAGAGACGGCTGGCTGGCTGAGGGGAGTGGGGTGTCTCCGTGACTCGGGCCCCCTCGGGAGGAAGCGGCTGCAGCAGAGACAGGGGCAGAAAGCGGCGGAGGCAGAGGTGTGGGCGGCAGCGGAGGCAGCAGCGGCGGCCGGTGGCTCCCCCAGCAGCAGGCAGGATCTTCATTACTGAAAGTCTCTGCATAAAGCCCCTGAGGAAGCCGAGCCTGGGAGGCGGCCCTGCCCCCACCACAGCACCAGAACTAAAGGTCACATTGATTAACAGGCGGGCGGCGTGGAAAGCACATTTGAATTTCACCCCAAGCACTAGCTGGGCGGATCTAGGCAGGGGTGGACACTCAGAAGTCAAGTAACTGGCTGGGAAAATGCCTAGAAAAGGGAAGAAAAATAAGACTTTAGAGAGTTTTTTCCAACAAATGCAAATGATCCTGACATTCGGATCTGATGACGAGGATGTATTCTTGCCATCAGGGAAAGACGTGGAGGGCGGGGCCTCAGTACCCCAGACACCCCAGGGGGATGTCAGGTGGGCTCAGGCCTTGGAAGAGCTCAAAAAGGATTTTGAAAAGCAAGTTAGACAGGTGGAGGAAAAACTGGGAAGAGAAATGAGAGAGATGCAAGAAAAGTATGAAAAACAGGTCAATACCTTGCTAAAGGAGACCCAAAAAAGTGCTGAAGAAAATAACACCTTGAAGAATAGGCTCACTCAATTGGCAAAAGAGGTTCAAAAAGCCAATGAGGAGAAGAATGCTTTCAAAAGCAGAATTAGCCAAATGGAAAAAGAGGTTCAAAAGCTCACTGAATTTAATAGTTCTCTCAAAATTAGAATGGAACAGATGGAGTCTAATGACTTTACGAGAAACCAAGAAATCACCAAACAAAACCAAAAGAATGAAAAAATGGAAGAGAATGTGAAATATCTCATGGGAAAAACAACTGACCTGGAAAATAGATCCAGGAGAGACAATTTAAAAATTATGGGACTTCCTGAAAGTCATGATCAAAAAAAGAGCCTAGACATCATCTTCCATGAAATTATCAAGGAAAACTGCCCTGACATTCTAGAACCAGAGGGCAAAATAAGTATTGAAAGAATCCATCGATCACCACCTGAAAGAGATCCAAAAAGAGAAACTCCTAGGAACATTGTGGCCAAATTCCAGAACTCCCAGCTCAAGGAAAAATCTTGCAAGCAGCTAGAAAGAAACAATTCCAGTACTGTGGAAATACAATCAGGATAACTCAAGATCTAGCAGCTTCTACATTAAGGGATCGAAGGGCGTGGAATAGGATATTCCAGAAGTCAAAGGAACTAGGACTCAAACCAAGAATCACCTACCCAGCTAAACTGAGTATAATACTTCAGGGGAAAATATGGTCTTTCAATGAAACAGAGGACTTTCAAGCATTCTTGATGAAAAGACTGGAGCTGAAAAGAAAATTTGACTTTCAAACACAAGAATGAGAAGAAGCATGAAAAAGTAAACAGCAAAGAGAAGTCTTAAGGGACTTACCAGAAGTGAACTGTTTACATTCATACATGGAAAGACAATATTTGTAACTCTTAAAATTTTTCAGTATCTGGGTAGTTGGTGGGACCACACACACACATGTACACGCATGCATGAACACACACATACACACATGCACGCACATACAGAGACAGAGAGCACAGAGTGAATTGAATAGGATGGGACCAAATTAAGGTAAATGGTGAGAGAGAAATGTAGTGGGAGGAAAGAGGGTGAAATGGAATGGGGTAATTATATGTCATTCAAGAGGCAAGTAGGAGACTTTTTAGTGGAGGGAAAAAGAGGAGAGCTGAGAAAAAAAAAATTAGTTTACCCTCATCACATTTGACTAAAGGAAGGAATAAAATGCACACTCATTTTGGTATGAAAACCTATCTTACAGTATAGGAAAGTGGGGGAGAAGGAGATAAGCAAGGTGGGGGGATGATGGAAGGGAGGGCAAAGGGAGGAGGGAGCAATTTGAAGTCAACACTTGGGGAGGGACAGGATCAAAAGATAGAAGAGAAACAATGAGGGGCAGGTTAGGATGGAGGGTAATTCAGTTAGTCTTACACAGTTGTGTAAGTCATTTGCAAAATTACACAGATATGGCCTATATTGAATTGCCTGCCTTCCCAAAGGGAATGGGTGGGGAGGGAGGGATGGGGAGAATTTGGAACTCAAAGTTTTAGGAACAACTGTTTAGTATTGCTGTTGCTACTAGGAAAGAAGACATACAGTTAATGAGGAATAGAAAGTCGTCTGGCCCTACAGGAGAAAAGAGAAGATGGAGACAAGAGAAGGGAGGGATGACAGAAGAGAGGGCAGATTGGAGATAGGGAAAATTAGATGCTTGGGGTATTGGGGTGGGGAGAGGGGATAAAAGGGGAGAAAATTTGGAACCCAAAATTTTGTGAAAATGAATGTAAACAGTTAAATAAGTTAATTTAAAAAAAAAAGAAATTCAAAGATAAAAATATTTGGAAATAAATCCTAGCAATTAAAAGGAAACTTTTTAAAAGGTTGCCCTATTATCTATCCAGAAGGTATCAAGTTGACTTGAGCAGTATTTGTTGGATTTTGTTTTCCTCATTTTTCTTTCATGTTTTAGGACTTCATGCACGTTTAAGTAAGATTGGCGCCTTTTCAAGACTGCATGAATTTGTGCCTTCAGTAAGTGTTTAAGTGTTGATTTTTTTTATCTCCCATTTCTAAACATTTCCTAGTTGATAACTGGTAAAAAATAACATGAAGAAATAATGACGAAGAAAAGGATACCTTGAAAATCCACTTGAAATTCTCACTTAGAAAATTAGCATGTGTGACATGTGGAAATTACATTAGAGTTTTATAGCTGAAATTGACCTGAAAACATCCTTAGGTCGACTTACACATTTTAAAGATGAGAAAGTTGAAACCCAGAGAGGTCGGATGAGTTGCCCAGTCACAAGCCAGTTAGTAAGAAAATTAGAACTAGAACCCAAGTCTCCTTCCTTCTGGTCCAGTGCCATTTATACCTCACAAAGTTTTTAAGTCTTTACTGTTTTGTATGAGCTATGTCACATTACTTATGGAGCACGTTTCTAGGTTTAAAAAAAATTAATTTTCATAAAAGTGTCCATTTTGTACTTAGAATTTTTTCTCTTGTGAGCATACCTTGCTGTTTGTTAAGGGGTAATCTCCGAGGAAGGCACGTCATTCTGCCACCCTTCCTCCTACATTGTCTCCCATTTTTTTTCCCAATAAAGCTTTTCTAGGTCAATAGTGCAAAAAGAGCAAGAGCAGGACAGGTACATAGGTCATCTCCACTCCCAATTTTACCACAATGCTTGCTCTCCGTATTAGCTTCACAATATATAGTCATGTCTCTGTCTCAAAAGCTACTTGCATTCAAATATTAATCTCGTATGCCCTTTACTTTTAGGATGATTTTCAAGTGGACCTGCTGGTGGAATATCCCTTGCGTTGTTTAGTTTTGGTTGCCCAAGTTGGAGCTGATATGTGGCGAAGAAATGGTCTTTCTTTAATTAGCCAGGTACATCAAAGTCTGCTCTTCACATTTGTGACTCTAAGCCTCTTTGAGCCTTTTTCATTAATGAGTCTACATGTGTACTATTATGGATATGTGTTCCATGACTACACATGTATAACCTATATGGAATTGTTTGCCTTTCCAGTGATTGGGGTAGGGTGGAAGGAGGGGAGAGAATTTGGAACTCAGTGTTTTAAAAACTAATGTTAAAAATTGTTTTTATGTGTAACTGGGGAAAAATAAAATACTAAATAAAAAAAAAATAGTCTACATGTGCAGTGAGGTTAGTCCCTAAGCAACAAAGGGGGTATTGCCAGGCCTATATCTGAAGCCTTTCCTGATCAATAGGACCTGCCACAGCTTGTGCTCTACTGACCTAGTTTTCAAGAAGCTTTGCCTGCATCATGATGAAGGATCAGACTAGGACTTTAGTGGTGGATAATGTCACATATTGAGTTCATTCATTCAACAAACATGTATTAATTACTTGCTTTGTACTATCCTCTATATTAAGGGTTTAGGATACAAATACAAAAATAAAGCAGTTTCTGCTCTCAAGGAGTTTATGTTCTATTAAACAAATGCAAACCACTCATCCTGATTTGTAAAATGCGCTTTGTTAAGAATAAATTGTTTTTCTCAGGCTGCCTGTTGAATTCTTTCCTGTCTTTTAAAGCCTAACTCAGATATCTCTTTCAAGAAGCTTTTGCTGGTCCACTCCCAGATTAGGGGACAAAGTACCCTTATGTCTCATATTGTCCTTTGTTTTGCAACTCCTTCATATGCCTATCATTTTTTAAGCTCAGTGGACAAATGGGGCAGTAGAGAGAGAGGGAGTGGGGAGCGGCTCAGTGCCATGTTCTGTTCAAAGTATTTTCCTCAGAGATAGTACTCTGCACAGAAGTGCTCCTTAAGAAATGCTGATTGGTCACAATTTTTATATTTATATTTTTATATATTTTATTTATATTTTACATATATTTTATATTTACATTTATACTTTATATTTTTATATATATATTTATATTTACAGTCTGTCTTACCATATCATGTTCTCTTTTCTTCATTATAAAAGGGAAGGGAAATTTTTGAGAGCTGGTCCTCAAATATGACTAGAGGAAGTGATAAGCATTGAAGATTCATGAACCCCAAAGAAAAGAGCAAGGGAATTGAGACTTATCCGTTAGTACAGTTTCCTTGACTTCTTACTGCCCGTAGAGAATTTCTAGGTTTGTTACGTCGGTCACGCATTCAGTTGTGTCCGGCTCCTTGTGGCCCAGAGAATCGTGGTGTGCCGATACCGTTGGTGGGGCTTTTTTGGCGGGTACGCTGGAGTCGTTTGCCTTTCCTTCTCCAGTTTCCAGATTAGTAAGAACTGTTTGTTGTTGTTTTTAACCCTAATTGAAATTTCTTCCTTTTACTTCTGTTTACTTGTTTTCACCTTGTAGGTATTTTATTATCAAGATGTTAAATGCAGAGAGGAAATGTATGACAAAGATATCATCATGCTTCAGGTAGTAATCTCATTGCCATATTGCTCCTCAAAATCTCCTGTACTTAAACTGCTGTCATTATTTCTTATTGTAACTATTTTATCAACTTTTATTTCATTGTAGTGAAGAATATGGTAGAATAATAATTAAAACTGCTACTGGATAATCTTGCACTGGCTTCTTTTGTAATTTTCCTGACAGGTAAATGAAAATCAAGTTATAGTTACTAGCAAATGAGAAATGTTATGATTATGTGTGTTTCTGGGTGTGTCACACAGATTGGTGCGTCTTTGATGGATTCCAACAGTTTCTTGTTATTGATCCTTCAGAGATATGAACTGATCGATGCATTTAAGAGGCTTGTCCCCGCCAAGGACCCAGTAAGTGACAGAACAGGGTGGGTGAGATCATTCCATTTATATCAGTGTTGAATACCCTTTCAGCATGGTTTCATTGAAGTAGTATTTAGAGCTTACCATGCCAGTTGGTCATTTGAGTTGTACAAAATAACACACTTAACTATTTGGAGCTCTTGCAAGACATTAAATAACAGGACAAGACATTACAAAGCATGTTTTTTTTAAAAAAAATTACCATATATTGTAATATTCACTTTCTACAACTAAGTCAAGTATGCTTCTACCATGGATAAGAGCCTTGAATCCAAACTTCTTTTTCTTCCAACCATGGAAGGAAGAAACTAATAATAGATGAAAGGAGTAAAGTTAGAATTAGTTTCATTGTTGAATGTTCTTTTATAGAAAGTTAATAATATGTGGGGGTACATCCTTAGCCTTTTGAGGTTGATTATCATTGCCCTAGTGCCACGGTCAGAATCTGTAAATACGGAAATAAATGAACCATTATACTGACATTTTTCCATTCATGTGTTCTAATGTAACCCATTTATTCTTTTTAAAAATTCTGTAGGATATGATTAAACAATATAATGCACTAATAGAAGAAATGCTTCAGCTCCTCATCTACATTGTGGGTAAGAATCTTGAGGTAACAAGATTAAAACAAATATTTTTGAAGTAGAATATTACTGCTTTTAGAAGGAGAATTAATGAGGGTGCTGTAATTTTATTTAATCCATTTTCCTAATGCAATGCAGAACACTAATTTTAAGATAAGTTGTGACTAAAAAGCTTAGGTAGCCACTGCCAGAATGCATAGAATTTAGAGATTTGTTTGCCTTTGGTTGCTTGATGTATATTGATTTAGAAGTGTCTAGAAGATGGATGATACTTTTGCCTCAAAGGAGGAAAACTTAACTTGCAAATCTAGTGTTGACAGCTTTTTAGGCATGGGAAGATTTTGAAAGTATTGTGGGTATTATGAGAAGATAGTATTTTATTTTTATTTTCATTGTTTTCTATCACAATGACACGGAAATGTTGGACATTTTTCCATGAATGGTGATCCGGGAAAGCAAAACTATATTCCGTACCATCAGTAGTCTTGATCCTTTACATTGACTATTAGAGATGAGTATTTCATAATATAGCCGCAGTTTACCTTAAATATTCCTTGATTAACAGAAATCAGTTTTCAAGTTTTGAATTTAAAAACTCAAGGACAGTTTCCTTGTTTGGCAGCTTGGGTAGAGCAGAAAGCACTGAATATGGATTTTAGAAGACCAGTTCAAGTCCCAGGTATCTTCTACTGATATCTGTGACCTGGGCTAAGGCACACAATCTCTTCATCTAGAAAATGAGGAGAATAATACCTAGTTGTCCTATCTACCCCTTTAGCAGTGGTTGCATGGATCAAATGAAATAAAACATGTGAAGTGACATATAAAACTCGTGTGTATGTGTGCTACCATTAATACTTGATCTGTTTCAAATAACTGTTTGCTAGGTAATCATTTCAGCAGATGATGTGGTTGAGCTGTCATTACAAACAAGAATTAAGTATTTTGGTCTTTGGAAGTATGTATTCCATCTCCCTGCCAAACCCCAATCCACAAATCATATAGGCATTACTGGTTGAAAGTAAGAGAACAGTAAATTCTAAAGGAAAAGTTCAGAAAGAGAGTCATAGAATTATTTAAGATATAAAGTTAGGCTTATTTTAGGTTGACAAAACTGCTTTAGGAATTGCTTTTTCCTTAGTGAAGATAAAGAGAAAAGTTCTTAATACAGTATTTTCATTTTTAATATTTTTGTTTTGAATATTTAAAGTAACATTCATGTTTTTTACTTTTTAAATCAGAGATATGCGACTAGAAGAGAGGCAGTATGGTATAATAGGGAGAGTATAAATGTTCATGTCGGAGAACCCTCTGTTCAAGTCCTAGGCTGGTCATGTCAAATTCAAATAGAAGCAGCGTACCTAAGCCATACAAGAATCTCCCTCCCTGCACATTGACTTAGAAAACCACACATTAGCATTATCTATGTTCTTTTGTTAAATATTTTCTAATTGCATTTTAATCAAATTGCACATATTTCAGGTCTCCATGCCCATATTTGACTCCTCTGCCTTAGGCAACTCTCAAAGACTTTACGTTGCTGACTAGTTTTCTATTTGCATTGGTAAGGGAAACTTCTTTACCTACAGTTCCCAACACCAGTTAGATCAGAGGCCTGGGCCTCTTCATCATCTCCTCACCCACAATATGATTTGAAATATGATCAATAAAAGACAATTGCATTTTTAGATATAAAAATTCTTTTGGTGGACAAAGTATCTTCAGAAGTGTTTTCATAATAAAAGACAGTGTGCTATAATATAACGAGTGGCTCCTGGAATAAGAGTCAGAGATGTAGCTGGTGCAACTGCTAACTCTGTGACCTTAAAGAAGCTTTTTTTTTCTGGGTTTGTTGTCTTTTATTTGTACAATGATAAAGTTGGATCAGGTAAGCCCTAAGGGCTTTTATGGCTCTAGGATTCTGTGATTCTAAGTCTGTTGAGTTCAGCAAACATTTACTGTATATGCCATGATGCAGAAGACATCATCCTTGACCTTATGGAGAGCATAAGCAGTCGGGGCACTTTTTGTGGTAGCAAAGAATTGGAAACAAAGTAGATTCCTATCATTTGGGGAATAGCCAAACACATTGTGGCACATGAATTTAATGAAGCATTACTGTGCTGTAAGAAATGATGTAGGGTAGCTAGGTGGCCCAGGATAGAGTGCAACTCTGGAGTCAGGAGGACCTGAATTCAAATGCAATCTCAGATATTTCCTAGCTTTGTGACCCTGAGCAAGTCACTTAACTCTGTTTGTCTTAGTTTCTCATTTGTAAAATGAACTGGAGAAGGAAATGAAAACCACTCCAGCGTCTGTTAAGAAAACTCCAAAGGGAGTCACAAAGAATTGGACATGCCTGAAACAAGAACACCAGCCGGAAGCAGTGATGTACATGATGGATACAGAGAAGCATAGAAAGACTCACATGAAACAAGGATTCAGACCGAAGGAATCAGAGCCAAAATACAGATAGTCAATAAGCATTTATTAGGCATCTTCTACCACAGTGTAAATTGAAGAACAACCACTAAACAAAAGTGAATGTTGCGTAATTACAAAGGACAAGATTAGCCGCTAGGAAGACATATGAAAAGATACTTTTGCCCCATTCCTTTGCAAAGATGGGGGATCCATGAGTGTGGAACATCGCATATGTTGTTATACTTTATGTATATATACATACATATATATATATATATATATGTACGCACAGAGAGAGAGCTAGGTTGTGCTAATTTTTTTTTTAATTATATGGAATTACTCTAGAATTAGAGGAAGGGACACATGGAGAAAATATAGATGATATAAAGATATCAGTAAAATTTATTTTTTAATGTTTATATATTTATTTTTGGTTTTCAACTAAATTTTGAGTTCCAAATTTACTCCCCATGCCTCTCCTTCCCTCACCCCAAAACACCGTGCATTCTGATTACCCCTTCCCCCAGTCTGCCCTCCCCTTCTATCACACTCCTCCCTTCCCTTACCCCATCTTCTCTCTTCTTGTAGGGCAAGATAGATTTCTATACCCACCCCATTACCTGTATCTCTTATTTCCCAGTTGCATACAAGAACAATTCTCAACATTCATTCCTAAAACTTTGAGTTCCAACTTTTCTTTCTCTCTTCCTCCCTCCCCACCCATCCCCACTGAGAAGGCAAGCAATTCATGTGTAGCTTTTCAGAAGACTTCCATAATAGTCATGTTGTGTAAGACTATATTTCCCTCCTGCCTCCTATCCTGCCCCCCCATTAATTCTGTTCTGTCTTTTGACTTTGTCCCTCCCCAAAATTGTTTACTTCTAACTGCTCCCTCCTCCCATTTGCCCTCCCTTCTATCATCCCTCCCCACACTTATCCCCTTCTCCTCCACTTTCCAGTAGTGTAAGATACCTTTTCATGCCCAATTGAGTGTGCATGTTATTCCCTCCTTAAGCCAGATGTGATGAGAATAAGCTTCACTTTTTCCCTCCTACCTCCTCCCTTTTATCCTCCATTGAAAAAGTTTTTTCTTGCCTCTTATGTGAGAGATGGTTTGCATCATTCAGTTTCTCCCTCTGTCGTCCCAATATATTCCTCTCTCACCACTTAATTTTATTTTTTTAGATATCATCCCTTCCTATTCAACTCACCCTGTGCCCTGTGTGTGTGTATCTGTGTGTGTGTGATCCCTCCAACTACCCAAATGCTGAGAAAAGTTTCAAGAGTTACAAATATTATCTTCTCATGTAGGAATGTAAATAGTTCAACTTTAGTAAGTCCTTTAGGATTTCTCTTTCTTGTTTACCTTTTCATGCTTCTCTTGACTCTTGTGTTTGAAAGTCAGTTTTCTATTCAGCTCTGATCTTTTTCTTGAAAGTCTTTATTTTGTTGAATGATCCTTTTTTCCCCTGAAGTATTATACTCAGTTTTGCTGGGTAGCTGATTCTTGGTTTTAATCGAAATTCCTTTGACTTCTGGAATATCATATTCCAAACCCTTCAGTCCCTTAATGTAGAAGTTGCTAGATCTTGTGCTATCCTGATTGTATTTCCACAGTATTTGAATTGTTTCTTTCTAACTGCTTACAATATTTTCTCCTTGACCAGAATTTGGCTACATATTCCTTAGGAGTTTCTCTTTTTGGGTCTCTTTCAGGAGGCGCTTGGTGAATTCTTTCAATATTTATTTTACCCACTGGTTCTAGAATATCAGGGCAGTTTTCCTTGATAATTTCAAGGAAGTTGATGTCTAGCCTCTTTTTTTTTTGATCATGGCTTTCAGGTAGTCCCATATTTTTTAAATTGTCTCTCCTGGAACTATTTTCCAGGTCAGTTGTTTTTCCAGTGAGATATTTCATATTGTCCTCTATTTTTTCATTCTTTTGGTTTTGTTTTGTAATTTCTTGTTTTGTCATAAAGTCATTAGCTTCCATCTGCTCCATTCTAATTTTTAAAGAACTATTTTCTTCAGTAAGCTTTTGAACCTCCTTTTCCATTTGGCTAATTCTACCTTTAAAAGCATCTTCTCCTCATTGGCCTTTTGGACTTCTTTTGCCATTTGAGTTAGTTTATTTTTAAGGGTGTTCCTCAGCATTTTTTTGGGTCTCCTTTAGCAAGCTGTTGACTCACTTTTCATGATTTTCTTGCATCATTCTTATTTCTCTTCTCAATTTTTCCTCTACCTCTCACTTGATTTTCAAAATCCTTTTTGAGCTCTTTCATGGCCTGAGACCATTGCATATTTATTTTGGAGGTTCTGGATGCATTGACTTTTATGTCTTCCTCTAATGGTATGCATTGTTTTTCCTCATCCAAAAGGAAGGAAGAAAATACCTGTTCATCAAGAAGGTAGCGTTCCATAGTCTTATTTTCTTTTCCCTTTTTTGGGCATTTTCCCAGCCAGTTACTTGACTTTTGAGTCCTTTGTCAAGAGAATGGTATACTCTAGGGACCTATAAGTTCTCATTTCCTCCAAGGTGGCACAATCAAGGGGGAGGAGTTTACTCCCCTCCTGACCTGTGCTCTGGTGTGGGAGCTACCACAAGCTTTTCAAGTAGAATTCCTTCTCCAGGGCCTCCATCTGCTCCACCATGTCGCAGCTCTCCTCACCCCAGGGCCACCACTCAGGGCTGAGATCCAGATCAGAGGCTCACTTCTTCCCGGGTCTTTAGGTGGAAGGGCTCCAAAAATGGATGCTGCCTGCTGCCATTGGGGCCAGACCAGTTTCCTTCTCACCCACATGAAAGAACTTTCTCAATGACCTTTGAAGCTGTCTTTGGTCTTTGTGGGTTGAGCAGTTTGGGAACCGCTGGGGATTCTACCCCCTGAGACCTGCTCTTGTCCTGTCCCTGTGCACACACCAAGGCTGGGCTGTGTTCTGCTCCACGTCTAGTGCAATAGACCTTTTCTGTTGGCCTTCCAGGCTTCTTGGACTGGAAATCTCTTTCACTCTCTCATTTAGTGGTTTCTGCTGTTCTAGAATTTGTTTAGAGTCATTTTTTACAGATATTTTATGGGCTATGGGGCAGAGCTTTTACAGGTTTGTCTTTCCACTCCACCATCTTAGCTCTGCCCTCTCCCCCTAAAATTTACTTTTAGAAAATAGAGTAGCACAGTGAAGACAGGAATAATATGATAAATGTAGAAGAATTGAAATAAAGTTTGTGGAGACACAAAGTAGAGAGGTGGCATTCAACAGATAATTATAATTATATATAGTGATAGTGGCAGGCAGCTAATTAAGCCCTATTGGCATACAAGTTGTGTATTAGCTATTTAGGTATTTTTCTGCTAAAAATCTCAAGCAGCTCATCTCTTTGGGTCAGTCAGACTTCATGTTGGGTGCTTAGACTGTAGATATTAGGAGCAGTTAAGTAACTTGGTCAGAGTTGTGCTTTAGGATTGGTCTGTGTCATGGAAATTAGAAGTTTAATGGATGGACAAATGATTTACTTTAGAGTGAATTTGTGAACTACAGTAATCCCATTAAGCAAGGGATCCCTCTCATGTCAAGGCCAGGTGTTAGTACAGTACCACCACAGAAACCAATGGTGAGGAGCTCCAGACACTGGAACTGGCCTCTAGGCGAAAACTGGAGCAGGAGAGGTTCTGTTACTGCTATTAGGCTCATGTTATTGATGAATATGATAACGAAGGATCTGGCTCCATGGCTTCCTTTGTACGATTCGGAACTATGGCAATACCAGCTTGTCGTTATTTTTGTTGGTGTTGAATGATAATGGTATCTTGCCAAGTGCTTTTGTGTCTTTTCAGAAAGAATTGTCTTTTTATTCCTTTTTCTGAAGAGGCAGACCTTAATGGGCAAACAGTTCAGTAAGAAAAACTGTTCAGGTACTTTGTGCCTGATTTAAAGTGACTAGAGGTTGTTAGAAATACTTTCTAATTTAGTTAAAGGGATTTTGTAGTTTGAAGGATGGAAAAATGGATGAATGTATGTGTACATGAATGAATGAGTGAATAATTATTAAGTGTTCGCTATCCTAGAGGGTTTAAATTTAGAGAGCCTTTGCAAATAATATTTATTATTTACCACACAAACTGAGATTTCATGAAATATTGTTTTATAAGTGCCACGTGGACAGTTACAATTTAAATAGTCCTGGTGTTCTAACATGTAGCATTCCTAATTTTTTCCTTTGCTGTTCTTATTAGGAGAGCGCTATGTGCCTGGAGTGGGGAAAGTGAACAGAGAAGAGGTTATCATGAGAGAAATTATCCACTTACTTTGCATTGAGCCCATGCCTCATAGTCTCATTGCCAAATCCTTACCAGAGAATGTGAGTAGGTTTTTTCCTCCTTTAATTAAAAACTCTTCACTTTTTAGGCCCCCGATTTTGTTAATTAACTTTCTAAAAAGGGAGTTTTCCAGAAATATTGTGATATATTTATGTCTGTGTAGACACAGATCTCAAACGTTTTACCACCATGTAAAGATTCCATTTTTGGACATAGAAATTCAAAATCTGCCGAAGTATGACAGAGTTGTGATCTCTGCTGGTATAAGGAGTATTGGAATTAATAAAAATCAAAGAGTTTTGGAATATTGAAAATACAGGTATCTTCAAGTTGTAGTCCCAAAGAGTGTTATTTATTTTACTACTAAGATAATAAATGATCATTTAATAGCATTTTAAGGTTTATAAAGTACTCTGTAACAGTCTTATGTGGTAGGTGGTGTAATTATATTCACTTTACAAATGAGAAATCCAAAATTCAGAATTCATACTTGTCCACAGTCATGCAGAATGCAATGGAATGGATTTCAGATCCATATCTCAACTTCAGATGTAGTCAGTAGTCTTTTAATTACACTAGGCTAGTTTTGAATTAGAATAAAAATTAAATGTCTGGTAGTTGGTACTATTTTTATTCCATCTGTAGAAGTGGAACACAGATATTTCTCGTATCAATGCTTTGTTAGTTACTTCATATTATTTGTATTTCTTTACAATTTCATTATAGCAAGAGTGATTTTTCCTGGTAAATTTCAGAAACTCATCAAAACAATCTTCATTGAAAGACTCAGTTTTACTTACAAGTCCGGGGCACCTCAAATCTTTCTTACTTTGTCACTCATTTTTAAGTTGTGTCTAACTCTTTGTGCCCCTATTTGGGGTTTTCTTGGCAAAGATACTGGAGTGATTTGTTACTTTCTTCTCCAGCTCATTTTATAGATGAGAAGACTGAGACAAACGTTGAGTGACTTGCCCAGGCTCACAGCTAGTTTGTGAGGCCAGATTTAAACTCAGGAAGATGAGTCTTCCTGACTCTAGGCCTGGCACTTTATCCATTGTAGCTGCCCCACCTTATCTGGAGTGTATATTTTTTTAAAGATGCATACTTTTCCAGGTTTTATAAGAGACAGACTGTAGATACCCAAATCTAATTTTTGTCACTTAAAGAAATAAAATAGAATTTTCTTACTATAAATGGCTTTTTGTAAAATCGCATCCAGAGAGTGAACACTAAGAAAACTATATTCAGCAAATAATAACCTAAGCTTCTTAGAAAGCTTGTGAATTACATTTGAAAATCTCCATAAATGTGCGTTTTGGTGTCGATCACAAGTTGCATTCTCTATTTTGTAGACTTATTTTATAGATATTAGTACATTGTAGTTGTGTGTGCTTGCCACTCTTGGTGATGATTACGTGAGTAAGGTGAGTGTAAGCATATCTTCAAATACTTCTATTTCAGAAATGTGAACACAAATGTTTCCAGCTTTGTATTGCAGAAACCATGAGTGCTATGTATTCAGACTCAGGAGTGAGAATATGGAGTAATATGAACATTAAAGATAAATAATGTATGTAAAAAATGAAAATCCTCCTTATTGACTCATCCTCATACTTTGTAACAAAAAGATCTTTATACTTGATCAGCTGATAATTTATAAAAATTATATTAATCCAAACTTTACTAGAAGGTTGATAGTATTGTAGTCTGAAACTGATGAAACAATTGAGATTTTGGTTAGGAAAATTTGCCCAAAAAACTAAAATTTAATTTGCTCTGTACTGTACTGCAGATTGATTTTTTATTATCATTTACAGAGCAGTATAGATGCCTGACAGAGTTGTGAGGATTTCTGTCATGTAACAGCAAAAGAATGACAATATGTAAAGCCAAATAACAAAAATATTGTTTCCACAGGAAAACAATGAAACTGGCTTAGAGAAAGTCATCAACACAGTGGCCATATTTAAGTAAGTGCTTGATATATTTCAAGTTATTTTAAAAGTTAGTATGATCGTTATTCATGTGCTTTGTACAAGTTAAAAAATGCTTATCTTAACTTTCAGAATTCTAGCCCTCCAAAATACTTATTTTCAAGCACATAAGGAAGAATTTAAAAGTTAATTCAGTATAGTTAGAAACCAAGGGACCTTTTTTATTTCTTTTAAGAATGATTTTATTTCAAAACTTCAAGAAAAGATATTTCTTAACTGTCGGTATTAAAATCATGGCAAAGCCAAATAATATTAAATGTTGGACATTGAGCACCGTGATTCTATATAGCTGTAATTTACCATGTAGAGAAAACCTGTCATTTCTTCATTATAGCGTTACTCCTTTGAGTTTAAAGCCTTTTTTTATGTTTTTCTTTTCAAATGTAAGTACTTCTGAGACTGACCACAGCTTAAGTTAATTTTGCTTTAGGACATCCAAAACCTATGGCAATGCTGAGAGAGTTTATTAGATGTGAATAAGCAGACGCTTAGAGCTCTTTAGTGGGTTGAGCGTTGGGAGGAGAGGACTCAAATCCAACAAGTCTTAATAGATTAATTGACTGCCAGCTGACAGCAAGAATGGGCCACGGATTAGATTCTTTTGGGGAGCCAATAAAAAGACATCTAGACAACGTATTGTAGTTGGATTTAAGGAAGTAAGGAGTATGAAAAGAAGGGGAATTTGCAGAAGGTCACCTTACGTAAATTTGGCCAATTTCGTTTGATTATGACTGATTCTTCCTAGAAGAATTCAATTATCTCTCATTTTCCTCATGGGAGGCCTTTCTCCAAATAACACTTCTGCAAGCATGTTTCATATTGTCCTAGGTACTGCCATTCTCCCTCAGAAGGCTTTTAATTCCAAATGCCTTCTTCTGTCAGTGGGCATTTTTCTATAAGCAGGACTCACTTCTGTTTAGTTATTCTTAGAGGGGGCTTAATAAGCAAAGGAATGTTTGTTGAGGAACTATGCTAAAGGTTTTTGGGAATGAAGTACATTAGAAGAAGCTAGAAGTTGTTTCCTGTATGTTAAGATTTTATAATACTAGTAAAGAAAGCTAAACTTTATGGCAGTCAGATTTTTAGAGCTATATGTATATATGTATGTATACATACATGCACAGACACATGGGCTTGATCAGCTAATAGTTTATAACTGCTTTGCCTCCACATTTTTTGTCTAAAGCCTTTCTCATTTGATCTGGGTTCTGCTATGTACTCCTCTTTCCTTCTCTCTACCATGGGATAGCTCACTGGTCATAGCAAACCCTCTTTTTCATCAAATCACCAAAATTGCCAAAAGGTAGTTCTACACATGGACATCACCAGATGGTCAAGGTAGAAATCAGATTGCTTGTATACTTTGCAGCCAAAGGTAGAAAAGCTGTATCTAGTCAATTAAAACAAGGTCTGGATGGAGCTGACTGTGGCTCAGATCATGAGCTGATTCCAAAATTCAGACTTAACTTGAAGAAAGTAGGGAAAACCATCAGACCTAAGTAACAGCCCTTATTAATATGAAGTGGAGGTAATGAATAGATTTAAGGCATTAGATCTGATAGACAGTGCCCGAAGAACTATGAGCAGAAGTTGTATTGTACAGGAGGCATCAGCAAAAAACATTCCAAAGAAAAAGAAGGACAAGAAACCAAGGGAAAGAGAAAAGAAAAGATGTGCCCAAGTGAATGTAGAATTCCAGAATTCTCATTTTCGTGGAACAGAATAAGTTCTACTGGATGAACAGGTATGGATGGGTTATAGCCTGTATTGCAGATCTCATTATGTTTTTTCCCAAACTCATCTTGTTTTTGAATTTTCTTTTTCTTTTTTTTTTATTGAGGGTTCTAGACACTCATAACAAAGTTCACAACTTTAGTGTCATAAGCAATACTTCACTTTAACTAAAGCTTAGTTGCCAGAACTTTTTGTTTACTCTGTCATATTTCTCGGATCTTTTCCTTCCTTCCTACTTACATTTCTACCACCCTGGTTTAGACCCTAGTCACATCTTACCTGAACTATTTCAGTAGCTGCCTAATTTTCTCCCTCCCTTTACCAGTCCATCTTCCACACAAGGGAAAACTGCTAAAGTGATTTTCCTAAAGGTCTGACCATGTCATTCCCCTATTCAATTTATTCTAGTACTGTCTCTAGGAACACATATTTTCTCCTTGTTTCTATTACCTTTTAAAAATTTCTATTGTATGTTGTTTTGTAGCATAATTATTAATTTGTAATATATACATAATTCATAACTTAATAAGTTTAAATGTATTGGAGGTATGTGCTCATCAATTTTTTTGTTGATGGAGTGGCATGATCAAAAAAGTTGGGAGCTCTTGTCCATTGTTCAGACAGGTATTCATTTTACCTACTTCGGATTGTTAGTCTGACTTTTGAGTGGTTGCATATCTCTTTTAGGAGTCTGTAGTGTGCTAAGCTTTGATACAATCATAACATCATCTGCAAAGAGGACTATTTGAATCAACTTCATCTCTATAGAGAATCCTTCCATTTGCTCTTTGGACCTTCCTCTGGGCATTCAGGACAGTACCATTTTTTCATTTAGGGAAATGCTTTATTTAGTGTATTTTAGACAACAATCACTTCCCAGTAACCCTCTTCTTATTTTTACTTATATTTAAGTGGATCTGCATACTCTTTAATATGAGTACATCCCTCCTCACTGCAAAAAATAATAATATGGATACTTCTTCTGCTAATGCAGATCATAACGCATCCAAAGCTTCCCATATCATATAATTTTAGAGTCTCCTTAGAATATGGGCTGCAAGGTGGCACAGTAGATAGAGCACTAGAATTGGAATCAGAAAGGCTTATCTTCACGAGTTCAAATGTGACCTCAGACACTTAATAGTAGTGTGACTCTGGACAAATCACAACCCTATTTGTCTTAGTTTCCTTATCTGTAAAATGAACTGGAAAAGGAAATGGGCAGTATCTTTGTTGAGAAAAACCCAAATGGGGTCCTGAAAAGTCTGACATGACTGAAAAACGATTTCATGACAGCTCTTGTAACAAATTTTCATATTTGCACATTCATGCAAAACAAATTCCTGTATTGATTATGTCCAGAAATATGTATCTTAATCCGTACATACATCATCAACTCTTTTTCTTTTCTTTTTTTCTTTTTTTTCCTTTTTTGGCAAAATTCAACCTTAACAGAGGTGACAATTTTGAAGGTTGGATTAAGAAAATAGAACCTGAGGGAAATTGACACGCAAGAGTCAATGACAAGCAAGAATTTCTATGGGATATTTTGTGTTTTAGTTTGTTAAATAAAAATGTTCTTGAGTGATACTTTTCACATTACAAAAATAAACCAAAATGAAGAAAGGTCACTGTAAAATGATGGAAACAGGATCTGTAGACTTGCTGCTTTTAGTATTTCAAATAGCCAACAGTGCTTGTCAAAAACGAATGCAAAGATCACAGCAGTGTACTCCTTCAGTCATATTTTTTACTTTGTGTTTGGGGGAAGGGAGGGAAAGAGGTGGCCACATTCTAGTTTCTTTTTAATTGCTATTAATATGGTTTTTCTGATTGGATCTGCGATGAATTTCTTCCAAGAAGCCCTCCAATTGCTCTATTAGCATTCTCTTTTTAAACCTTGATGCTTCTTTAAGGTAGGAAGTAAGTAGGTATACTTGTTCATTGACTCTGAAGTTATGGTTGGTCATTGCATTTATTGTAGTTTTTAAGTCTTTAACAGCTTGTCTTGACAGTGATATATAAATTATTCTGATTCTGAGCACTTCTTTCTTCAGTCTACATAATTCTTCCCAAGTTTCTCTGAAACTTCATTGATTTTAGCATAATAGTATTCTATTACATTCATATTCTATGTATTGTTCCCTGTGACTTTCTTCTCTAACAGAAGTTTTTTTTTCCATCAGATAAACTGAATAGGATATGATTGGGGCTAATTTTTGTTTGTTTGTTTTTTTGGATTTTGTAGTTTGTATTAATTTTCCGGTTTTTATTTTACCTGAATAACGCTTTTAAACATGACAGCTGATCTGCTTATTTTAAATTTTTTTAGGAAACCCGGTGTATCAGGTCATGGAGTTTATGAGCTGAAGGACGAGTGCACAAAAGAGTTCAATATGTTCTTTTATCACTACTCCAAAACACAGCACAGCAAGGTAGGAAATAATATCTTAAGGACGGGAAGGTAGCATTACTACTTTCTTCTTTTCTCTTCTTTCTAAAGAAAATTCAACAAAGAATTAAAAAGGGGCTTCAACTTGGAAGAGGAATAGGAAAAACTCAAACATATTTGAAAAAATATTTTAACTTCTCAAATGAGTCTTGAGGTCATTGTCTGATTTTGTTGTCATATGTGTTTTTTCATTGTAGATTTTAAAAATCATGGCCTGTTGTCTCAGATCACATTGACAGAATTAAAGGTAGTCTGAGTACTTAAAAAAACATGGTGCGCATGCTCACGTGCACATGCATACCCTATCCCATCCCAAAGTCACGTTTTTGGATACTAGCTGTCTGACCCTGGGCAAGTCACTTAACCCTGTTTCCTCAGTTTCTCTTCAACTGTAAAATGAACTGAAGAAGGAAATTGCAAACCATTCTAGTGTCTTTGCCAAGAAAATGGTTGAAACGACTGAACAAAATAATTGAGTTAGAATTCTTCGGGATACTGTTAGCAACACAGTGTTTCCTGCTCTTTTCTGAATTTTTAAGTTCAGCAAGCAAACCTGGAATGTTTTATGCTTTCTTACACCAAGAACAAAATCATTTGGTTTTCTTTTTGCTATTCCATGCTGGGTTCCATTAATATAGGAGCATTGAATGAGCTTCAGTAGTAGTTTTAGTAACTTTTATAGTCATTAAATGGTACCAGTTGCAAAATACTTCCTGCCAGATGATTTTTTGCATTCCTAAGAAAAGCCAGTCCCGATGACAGTAAAGTCATTTCCTAATAAACAAATTCCTTTTATCTAAATTTCCTATTGCAATTAAATGATGAAAGTTTCGTGCCTGTAACCCAGGCTCTTTTTTAAAAAATATTTTTATTGATATATTTTGCTTGTATGTTGTCTAAATTTATCTCTCTCTTAAAAATCCATTCCCTAAAGTCGTCCCCTGAAAGTCAACTCTTAAAATCTTTTTTAAAAAGAGAAAGAAGAGAAAAAAGAAGAGAAAAAAAATCAGCACAACTGATTAGTACTTGGAAAAATCTGAAATATAGACAGTCTTCTACACTCAAGGACTGCTGTGACACTAATCTTATCCTCTACTCCACCTCACCCTGCTTCTAATTAAAATAGAAATCCTTCCATTCTGTGACAATAAACACTTTAATTGAATATACCAGGGATGATTTGGGCACAGGAAAAACCAAGTCTCCTACTCTTCTACGTCTTGTGACATGGGAACTTAACACTATGCTAGGAGTGAAGTCCATAGAGGAAGGCACTTCACATTCTGTTTTCCCGTTCGTGCCGATACCCCTTCCCCCTCTCCATCCAGGACTCCAGTTTTAGGAACTGGAGAAGGTTTCTCAAAGTCTTCTTAGAGCAGCTAATAAAGGATTGGAAAAGTGTTATTCTGAACCACTTCTTGACTTACAGGTTGACGTAGCCCTATTGATTATTGAGTCATTTCAATTGAACACAGTGATTGTCAAAATTTGTGTGGTCCATTAAGGTTCTTTTACAGATAGACCTTTTGCATCAGTATTTCTAATGTGGTAGCATTTGAATTTTTTTTTTTTAAGAATTAATTTAGTGTTTTATCTAGGATAGTATTTAATATCATACTTAGAGTTTCAAGGGATCTTAGAGATCATCTTTCCTACCCCCTCATTTTATAAATGTGAAAAATGATATAGAGACTAAGAATCTAAAATGCCCTAATATTAGTCAGACCTGCTTAAAATTAACTATTCTCTATGGTTAGTATAATATAATTAGGGATAAATTTTCTCTTATAGGCTGAACATATGCAGAAGAAAAGGAAAAAACAAGAAAACAAGGATGAAGGTAAGACTTAAGATGGTAAATTAAACCAGCTTTATGCTTTTGTGACAGCACAGTAACAGTCCTTTTTTATAAATTGAAGCAGGGACTGTTCTGGGCAGCTAAGGAAAAGGAAAATTTTTTGTTTCTTGTTCATCTCTTAAGATTTAGTTCACATCATTGGGGAAGAGAGCAAAGAAAGTTTTTTCCAAGTGATCAAAGCAGTCTTACATCTTTTTTTTCCCTTTTAAAATTTTATTTTTTGTGTGCCATCTTGGGGAGGGAGGGGAGTGGTAGGGGGTAAGTAGCGGGGGGAAATCTAAGTTTTATGGTAGTGATTGTAGAACATTAAAAATAATTTTAAAAAATCAGAGATGGAAAAAAAATTTTTAATTTGAGCTTAAATGCTTCGTTCATCACATACCTTCTGGAGGCATGGTTTGTTATTGTCTTGATCAGAATTCTCAAGTCTTTCAAAGTTGTTTTTTTACAGTGTTGTTGTCCTTGGATAAATTGTTCTCTCAATTCTACTCACTTCATTCTAAATTAGTTCATGTTTACCAGGATTCTCTAAAATCATCTTTTTTGTGACTTATTATCACAGTTTGTCCAATCATTCCCCAGCTTCACTTCTTTTCTCCTCTCCTTTTGTTTGTCTTGAAATATAGTGGCTGCTCTTCCTTTTCCCCTCCCCTTTTTAGCAGTATTCAGGGATTCTGATATTTTCTGATTATCTCTCTTTGACTGTTTTATAGGTTTGTTGTTTATATTAGCAAGTATATTATATTTTCTTTTATCTTGATTTTGTTCTAGTATTTCTTTCTGTTTCATGGAGTCATTGATTTCTGTTTTGTCCATTCTAATTTTCAGTCTGTTGCTTGAGTAAGATTTACCACTAGGTATCCATCTAATCCCTGTGGAAAGTTCATTTTTTTCTTTTTAGTCTAATGATTGTTATAGAATTACTATCCCTTTGTTTTAGGTTTCTAGATTTGCAGTCATTTTGAATACTGATTGGTGTCTACTTTGCTTTACTCATCTCTCTATCTTTAGTTCCCAAATTAGTGATTTGTTCTAGGGCCAGGCTTTGCCCCTTTCTGTGATTTGGGGTGGGATTGTTACCCCTTTTTATTCTGACTACGGCACTAACCTCTACTTTCTGAAGTTAAGCTTCTTGGGATCTTTGAGCTTCAGAATACTGAATCTTCAGGGTCCTTTCTCTGAAGCCTGAGAATAGAGTGTTAGGGCCTAGAGTGCCCCATCTGAACTCTGCCTCTCTCATGGCTTTTAAGATTCCTGCTGTGGGTTTCTAGCTACTTTGGAGCTCATCAGAAGAACTTTTTTTTGCTTTAGCTGTGTCCAAATACAGATTCTTGTAAGCTACATGCATTTCCAGTGAGTTTCTGGTCACACTAGGAAGCTACCATCTTCTTTGCCGGCTCTGGCTTTACTGGGTCTACTTTCTTATTGTTCATGGGCTTCTGAAAGATGTCACTTACTGGATTTCTTGATCACTATTCTGTTGGAAGCAATTTTTAGTTTTTTTCTGGCATAGGTATATGGGAATTCTTCAGCCTTCATTCAGGCAGCTGAGTCTTAAGGAGGTCTCTGTTTTCTAAGGCATGGATTCTTTTCTTGACACTGATTTTCTCTGATTTTGATGTAGTAAAAACCTGATTTTGTTCCATTATATCCTTAATCATCTGTATTTGTGTATCATGTCATGAAATATAGTTGTTATAAAAGAAATTTACATATATGTGTCCTTTCCACCAGCACTACCACCACCACCACCTCCTGAATTCTGCCCTGCTTTCAGCAAGGTGGTAAACATTCTCAACTGTGATATCATGATATATGTTCTTACAACCATCCTGCGAAGAGCAGTGGAACTGGATAGCCACTTATGGAGTGAAGCTATGATCCAGATGGTATGTATAATGGCAATATGTGTTCATAAGAAGAGTCCCCTAGACCAGCTGTCTGCTTCCAGATAAGATTACACTTAAATGATCCTTCAGTTTTTTATCTAAACTATTCTTAAAGACTGTAGAGAAGATTCTGCGGCTTCCCTTAATATTAAACGTTCTCACGTTTAACAATTTCTGTTCAGTTCCTTTGACTTATCACCTCCTTAATATAATATAAATAATGTTGGTCTTTGAGTTAAAGGACCTGTGTTCAAAGAAGAAATCATCCTAGCTAGCTGTGTTTGACTGTAGGGAAGACATTTTACTTCTCTGAGCTTCATTATCCTTATCCATAAAATGGATACAATAACAGTAAAAATAATAATAATGGATACAGTAATAACAGAGTGTGGAAAGTGCACTGTAAACCTTTCAGTGTTTGTCATCTAAATGTGAGTTGTTTTGACTACTTTTGTACAGAGTGCTTTTATTTTTCTTAAGAATTTCCACTCATCTTTGGGCTCTGAATAATGCAGTTTTGATTCTTTAAATCCTCTTACATTTAAAAAATTATTGTAGACTCTATTACCATCTGGCTATAACAAAAACTGGAAAGAGAAATAATAAAAAGAATTGTAAAAATAAGGAAGAAAAATCTTACATAAACCCTTATCCTTTAACAATGTAGAACTAAACTAATGAGTAAAAACAGATAAGTATTGCTTTATCTGTGTCTTTTTCTAAGGTCTGTTTGAAGTCTTACTGCTTTGGGTTTTGTTTATTGCAGTCAGCATGCTTATTGCTCTGGTTTTCCTTACGCCACTCCGTTTTGCTGTGTATGACTCTTTCTGTATTTCCTTGTATCTGTGTTGTTTGTTGTTGTTTCTTTTCTGAGTCCTCAAGTTGTAAGAGATTTAACCCAAGTCATTCACTTCCAGCACCTTCCTTACTCACCTTTCTTGCTCCATTAGGTATTTCATCTTCTAGCTCTGGGTTTACTTGAAGAGAAACAGCAGCTCCAAAGAACTCCTGAAGAGGAAGTGACATTTGATTTTTACTATAAGGCTTCACGTATGTCTGATTATGATTTTTCAATGAAACTGTGACTTGTAAGTGAAATTTTAGGATTGTAATCCTCAAAATTTAGCCTTCTTTAGCTGAGGAGATACCTCTAGCATCATTGGTGCTTGCTTAATAATTTCTACTAGTAGGAATCTCGCCTTTGTTGACTATCAGAGCAATAGCTAGCCCTAACTGCACCTGAGGCAAAGGCTTTTGAGGAAGTGGGAGGCAAAGGGATGTGCTGTGTGGCAGCATCGGTAGAGAATACTCTGTGACTACTGGTGTGCTTGGTTGCCTGGCTACAGACCTCATGGAAAGAGGAGAAATGTGGTCCTAAAGAAGAATATCACCATGATGGCACCTGAGGGTAGTGATTCAGGGCTACTATACAGTGCTGGTTGTTTTAAGTGTGAAGACAGCCGTCATCAGGGGAAGGAGGAGGAGTACAGTTGTTCCTGCCTCAATCAGAGAAAGCATACCTACTTCATCTTACCCCTAGATGTTCAGCAGTAAGAGCTGTGCATCTCAATGCTTGTCACCACTTTTTGGCAGAGCATATCCACTGTTCCTGACAATTTTAGTGCTCATTTATTTCAGGATTAACAAATTGTAATTTTTAGATTCACCTTTCTAGTTGATATTCCTTTATCAGTACAGTAGGTCAAGATCCTCGACTTGAGAAGATTACCATTTGTAAAATATTTGCAAAGGGTCTCCCTAAAGTCTTACTTTAATGCCTTTTTGCAATATTCAGGTAACTGTAGATAATCACTGACTGTATCTTACTGAAAAGGCTTCTGGTAGAGGCCCAGTAATGGGGCATAGATCTGTTGTCCAGAAACCAAACTACCTAAATGTGACTAGAGTGACCAAAGAGTGTTAGAAACACCTGTGAGAAAAACGTAACGGAGCTCCAATCTGCATCAGTGGAGGAGCCACCCACACTGACAAAATCACAAACCCTTGTAGTAGAAGTTGCAGAGGGTATTTGTGTGCTTGAATTAAACTTAAAATATCTCTGAAGCAACAGTAACAGTGAATAAATATTTTTTGAAATCTGATTTAGAGCAAAACTAATTTATAATTATTCTAATTTATAACTAAACAGGAACATTTTTAGATTCACGATCTGGATGTTTCCTTTTCTCTAGTTTTTTCAAGCCAGTGAAACACATTTTCCAGAAAGGTTATAGGACTTGCTTTCATAGAGGGGTTGAAGACCAGGAAAGAGGGTCCAATTCTTTTATTGGACTCTTACTCATCAGCTAATAACTAGTGGATAGAGTACAGCAGAAGATCTCCTGGACTTAAATTTCATAATGAAGTTTTGATTATTTAGGAATAGAACATAATTATTTGTGTATATAATCTCTCCTGCTTCTTCTTTATTTTATTCTTTATTATTCCCTCCATTAAAGAGTGAATTAAAGAAGGGAAAATTTATACCTATCAGTCAGTTTTACCACATCTTAACTTTGTTAAAAGATTTAGTAGGGGAAAAATGGAAGTGTTTAAGTAGTAAGGATTTTTCATTATAATTGCCAATAATTATAATTTTAAAACTAAATTCATATATTTTGTATACTTTATTGTGAAGGTATTGTAAAATGTGCTTAATTTGTACAATTCTACTTTTACTTCCTCAAAAAGGGTTGGCAAGTTCATCTGGAAATGCTCAGAATATACAGACACTTTTGGAAAAATTGAAAGGAGTTCCCCAGTTGGAAGCACAAAAGGACATGATAGCTTGGATATTACAGGTAAATAAGAAAAATAAAATCATTGTATCTTGAATGATACATTAAAAAATCGTAAGTGTATCTTTTTTAGTTTTAGTCTGTCCCTAGTTTTTTTCCCAACTCTGTATTGCTCTTCTCTGCCCTCCAGTACCAAACAGCCTCCTCCTCTGATGCTAGATTTATCTGTTTTCTCATTCATTATCATTTTTCTCTCTTGTTGAAGGTTTCTCATTCTTGCTCATGTTATCCTACCCTAAAATGGATCTTGGCCAGGGTATCTTCTTAGTGTTCAGTGCATTGTTAGGGCAAAACAAAATGTAATGGATCTGGTCTCCTTTATCAAATAGAAATGCTATTAAAAGTGAAGCTGCACAGTAGATGGAGCACCAGGCCTGAAGTTAGGAAGGCCTGAGTTCAAATCTAGCCACAGATACTTACCAGCTGTGGGACCCTGAGCAAATCACCGAGCCCTATTCGCTTCAGGTCCTCACATCTCAGATGAGCTGGAGAAGGAGATAGCAAAGCACTGCAGTGTCTCTGCCAAGAAAGCCCAAGTGGGGTCTCAGAGAGTCAGGTAAACTGAAACAGCTCAACAACAGTACTAATACTTAGATCTGAACAAACATCTCATTTGATTGAATTTTCATTTTAGGGAGGTTATACTAGTCTAGTTGTTCAGTTGTGTCTGACTCTGACCTCGTGAACCATTCTGTCCATGGTTGGCAAAGATACTGAAATGGTTCACCAGTGAAGACAAACAGAGGTTAAGTGACCTGTCCACGGTCACATGGCTTGTAAGTATCTGGGGGCACTATTTGAACTCAGATCTTCCTGACTACAGTCCCAGTGCTCTATTCACTGAGCCATCTGTCTGCCCCAGATTACATTTGAAAACAGGACTATTACAACTTGGATTTGTCTATTTGGGTTGGCTCATGTAATGACCATTGAAAGTGTTTTTAAAACACCTTTCCCAAATACTTTGCAGAGGAAGTCTGTGGGTGTGGTATATTGCATATATTTCCAGATTTTTTCAATTTATTAACTGAAATAGCTATTTTTTAAAAATTCTTTATTTAGAATATGAATCTTAGAGGGGGAAAGGAAGGAGGGGATACTGTTTCATAAAATTTCATATTTACATAAGATTTTCTCTGATAACTGACTACGAAAGCCAAAAGCTAAAATAATAGAGAACTTACTTGCCTTTATGGAAAAAACGATTTAAATTAATGATATAAGTAAGGCCACATTCAGAAGGGAGGATAAAATAATTTACCTTACCTATTTATGCCAACTAATCTTTTAATATTTCATTCTTTTTTCATAGATGTTTGACACAGTGAAACGATTGAGAGAAAAATCTAGTTTATCAGTAGCGTCTGTATCGGGATCAGAACCTATCAAGAGTGATGAGGTAATAAAAAGCAAGACAATGTGGGTCTTTCCACCATCATTTCACACACATATGAATATTTTACAGCTATTTATTATTAAGGAACCTTACTATAATTATAAATGAATATGGAGACTTACCTTTTTCTCTTCTCTTCTTATTTCCTCTACTATTCTCTTATGTCTTCTAGATCTAGGAGTACTTTGGAAAGTTAAAATTTTTTGTCATAAGAATCAGAAAAACTTGAAGCTGTATCCCAATAGTATTTATTGAGGTTGTCTAGGTCTATCGTGTACTAACTAAGTCTGGTCAATTAAATTTATGGATCTTATATTTTGACTCAGTGGGTTGACAGTGATATGCTGATACACTGAAACATCAATATGTTTATAAAGCTGTTGCTAAGGAAGGTGATATTTTATTAATCAGTATAAAAAGAGCAGTGCTCAGACAAGACTAGTAAATACAGACCAAGAAGCCCAAGGGATCTTGTGAATTTTCTTTCTTAAAAAACTTCAACAGCTTTCAAAGTAGGAACTTTAAAATATTTTTCAGTTTCTGTTTAGACTTCATTTTTTGCTTTGTGACAAATGATTTTAAAAGTTCCTTGAGTTGATGTTACCCTTTAATTACATACTTGAGGTAAAGGCTCATCAGTTTAAAAAAATTATGTTACCAAAGGGAGAAAACCTGCTCCGATAGAGACCCCTGGACACAACAGAAATAGAAGGATAGGACAAGTACTTTGTCTCATAGATTAAGGGAATTCAGTTTTGATAGTGTGATCTGACCTGTAACATCTACTTAGCTCTGTGATAACAGGTTTCATCTGTATTCTTTGTTATTGTTTTTCTTTAAATTCAGAATATGCAGGATAAAGAAAAGGCAGAACGCAAGAGAAAGGCAGAAGCTGCTAGGCTGCATCGCCAGAAGATCATGGCACAGATGTCAGCCTTACAGAGGAATTTCATTGAAACTCACAAATCATTGTATGAGAATACCTTAGAACTACAAGGAAGAGAACATTCCCTTGTAGAGGAAGAGAGGTAACAAACAGTATTAACTCTGCACTTTGATAAGGAAAATTAAATGCTTTACAAAATATATTTTCTAACATACACGATAAAATTCATGACTGTCAGAAGAGATTTTAATCTACATATTGAATATGGTCTTACCAAAGCATCAACACAAAAATATACTTATTTCTAAAACTACCACATAAATTCAGCTAAGTCTTTGGACAGAAACTACCTAATAATTTCTGTGGTTTAAAAACAGGCAAATGATATCTTAAAGTTTACGTAACTAGAAGTGATCGTTCTTAATCATCTGATGTTTGGAGGTTTGGTTTTTTTTTCCCTTTATAAGCATTGGCTTGCTGTCTACAAATTCTGCTTCATCTCTACATGAAGAATACTGGCATTTAATTTAGACAGTGAATAACACCTACTGACCGTGTATCATAGTAGCCACAGTAACCAGTAGGAAACTAGGAGGCATACAAACACAAATCTCAAAACGCTAGTAACAGAAACATAGACAGATTGTACATTGAGATGAAAATCTGAGAGGGACAGTGAGTGGCAAGTACAAATTGTAGTCGTTCAGCAGTCAGCAAAGAAATGCTTACTAAGTTTCTGCTCTGTTGGGGACGGAGAAAGGCAAAAGCAGTCTCTGCTTTCAAGGAGCTTGCATTCTAAGGAGGGAGAGGGAAATAAGGTAACGTGAATATGTACATCTAAAATAGATTTTTACGACATACATACAAAGTGTATGTGAGACCACCTGGAAGGGGTTACTGGGAAAGGCTTCCTGCAGAAGATGATTTTTGAACTGCATCTCGAAGGAGGCCACGAATTCTCAGGAAGAGTTGAGGAAAGAGAGCATTTCAGATATGGGAATTAATTAGCGTGAAGTCATAGAGACTAGAGATAGAGCTTCCTGTTGCTGTGGATCAAACCGCAAGTAGGCCAGTATATCTGGATCACAGAATGCTTGGGGGGGGGGGTAAATAAAATATGTGAAGACTGTGAAGGTAGGACAGGGCCAGGTTTTAAGGAATTTTAAATGCCAAACAAAAAAGGACTTTAGAGAATGGGAGGGTATGACATCTCAGACCTAATCTGATCAGGGAGGTGATGCCATGGCGTTCAAGTGACTTGGATTGCTGTCTACAAATTCTGCTTCTGAATTTGTGAAGGAGCAAGGAACGAGGGAGCACCGTGCCAAGTTACCAACTTCACTTTCTGCTCTGGGGCCATCTTGGGCGGTGGCCAGATATAGATCAGGACAGCTGGAGATGACCCAGGATGCAGTTAGACACCTTGACCTTTTCAAGCTAAGGTCTTCAACAGATCTCAGTCTGACTGAGGCAACGCCCATTCAGTGAGCAGAGAGTGACCTCTTTACCTAGCAAATAAGTAAATAAATATATTTCGTGTTTTACTTTAGTAGCTGAATAGAACATCATCGTTAGGTAGAGGGTTGAGTTAGACGAACCAGTTAGAAGGCTATTGCAACAGTCTGTGAAGTTTGGATTCAGTCAGAGGCCTCACTTGAGGACCTCCAGGCCTCAGAGTCCCCACCCCTGCTAGTTCAGCTTCCTCATTTTACAGATTAGAGAATAAGTCCCAGATTGCCTAAAGGTGCTTGCCTAGGGCTATCCATGTAGTATGTATAGGGCAGAGATTCACATTTAGATCAGGTTGGGACTCTGATCCTTGCATTATTGGCTGAAATTCAAGTAAGCATATTTTAATGTCTATTCATTTCTTTTGGTAGTGTACCTATGGTCATTGACCACTCTAGAATTGCATTGGGACCTAAACGTGGCCCTTCCTCTAGTGAAAAGGAAATGCTCACCTGTATTCTGTGTCAAGAGGAACAAGAGGTAAAATTAGAAAATGCTGCCATGGTTTTATCAGCCTGTGTCCAGAAATCCAGTGCTTTAACACAGCAGAGGGGAAATCCTCAGGAACTCTCAGGGGGTAGGTATATTCTAAATCCTTCTGGATTATACCTGTTTTTATATTCTCTGTCTCTCTCTGTATGTGTGTGTATTTTAGAACATGCTGTTTGGAGAGAAATTGGAAATTGAGACTTTGCTTTCATTATTGTTTGGATAATTTGCTTTAACTTTTATCAGCCATGACTTATCTATCTGTAAGGTTTATTTTTTTTTAATATGTCATTTAAACTGCTTTTTCTTAAAAAGTAACCTCAAGTAGATAAAGGCTATTGTGACTTGAAGTTCCTTCAAAAGAGTGGTGATTTTCACAATTTTAATATATTTGGGCATTATCTAAGTATTAGGAAGTTACAACTTCTCATATTGAGCTGAAATTTGTCTCCCTGTAATTTCCACCCATTGCCCCTTGTGCCCTCTGGGAAATAAGTCTAAAATTTTTACCCTAAGACAGCCTTTCACATGTTTGGCTATAGCAGCCATGTGCCCTCTCTGAGCCAAGGTGAACATGAGCAGTTCCTTTAGGTAATTCCTTTATTATCCTACTCACTCACCTCTGGAAGAACTTTAGCTTATCAGTAGCCTTCAATTTTGATATTCAAAATTTTGCACAGCATTACAGATTTAGTGCGATCAGAAGTTAGTTTTGCTGGGACTTACCAGCTTTTAGCCTCTGTTTCCTTTCTTACAAAGAAAACAAGCAATTAAGGGGAAAGACCATGTTCATGCAGTTGTGTTGTCATTTGCTCTTCATATTTTTGTATCTAAATTTTACATTTGGTTAAGGCAGTTTCCTAAACTTTCTCAGTTGATGACACCTTTAGTGTCTGAGTAATGTTTTCACAGCACCCTGAGGCCAAAAGAAATACCTGACAGTTCTGTTTAAGTGGTTAGGTCCAAACAACTTAATAATTATTTATATCCTAACAGCTTATGTTTGGGAAAAAAAATTACATGTAAATTGAAAGAATTTTCTGTTTTGCATTTTTATTGCATTCTTAAATAACCACAGCTACTTACTAATGGGATTTGTGTGCTGTTTGGGAACTGCAAAGCTTCTCAATCCTCAGATTAGGATACCACCTGTCTCATCTTCTGTTTCACATTGATTTTTGCATAGTATTTGCCTCAGAGCAACTGCTGAAAACTCAACTTTGCCAGAATTATAAACCTCACAAATGAAAACGTTCAAGAAGCTACTGGTGCAGCCAAAAATACAAGTTAAAAAAAAAAACCAAACTCACATATCTCAAACATTTGAGAATATTGTTGAATCAAAAGTGATATGACATGATATAGTGTTGAAACTATGAACCACCTTGACCTAGTAGATCTCACACTGCCTGACAGATGTTGACTATCTCTGTTTCCTTCAGAAATTAAAGATATCCTGGGTAAACTCTGTGAGTTTACCTGAAGTTTGGTTTAGGGTGCTATAGGTAATTCATACAACATTAATATTTCCACTGTCTTCCTGCTGTAAACAACAGAAGACCCCTCTGGACCTTACTTCAGTATGACTTCATCTTAAATATTAGTCTTTCATAGATCAATTGTACTATCTTCATTAAGCCAAATGACATTTTTTACCTCTACCAAGTTGACAAAAATTTGAGCTTATAATTAAATGATTTGCTTTAATGCTCCCATTTTTTTGGCCAGTGGTCTTCTAAGAGAACAGGAGTGCAAACCAATCCCATTTGCCAAGCCTTGTGATGTGTGTGCCTATCATGAATATCCAGGCCATCCTCCAGGTACTCCCTCCAGGGCTTTTAAGAGGAGAGATTGCTTTTGTTTCTAAGATACCAGGTGTCAGTATTATAGATGGCTGAGCTAATCTGATTGGATTAAAGAACAAGCTTTCTAGAAAACCACATGTTTTCTAAGTATTCCTACATCAAAATAAACTAAAAAACCAAAGCTATAAACTGGAGATAGATTCACGTGGAATTATATTTTGCAAAAGTTGACTCATTTATATTTTGTAGAACAGTATTTTATGGACTGTGTTTATATTTTATCCCTTTACTATGTTGTGAAAATATATCTGGGAAGGAGGAAAAATCATTATTTTACTACTGCTAGGGAATTCCTAAGGTTGTTGACAATGGGATTGGGATAAGGACTAGATGTGTGATCTTACTGGTATAAGGAGTTCTCAGAGGAGGAAACCTACCAATGCAAGCTAGCACCTTTTCTGCAACTTAATGGTCTTAGCTGCCAGAACACTGAAAGGTTAGATGACTTGCCCACTGTCACAGCCAGTCTGTGTTAGAGGCAGGACTTAAACCCAACCTGGCACATAAGCACACACTTAATATTGATTGATAGATTCAAGGCTACTTTTTTACACATGTCTTATCTACTATGTCTTATAATGGCAGCTAGATGTAAGCCTGGAGTCAGAAAGATTTTACCCTAAGACAGCTTCAGGCTCAGATCCTTACTAGCTGTTTGATTGTGGGCAAGTCACTTAGCTCTGTCTGCCTTGTTTTCCTCAACTGCAGAATGGGTCTAACAGGAGCAACTGCCTCCAAGGATTGTTGTGTAGATCAGGTGAGGTAAGGTTTATGAAGATATGCTTAGCACATTGCCTGGCACGTAGTAGGTGCTATGTAAATACTTATAATGAGATATTTATTAGATAATACTCATTTTCCATGGTAGGAGAAGTTGCTGCATAGCTCTAATTTATATCTTCTTTCACTAGATCTAGCAGATCCACTCTTCATGGATCCCAACCTGACATGTGGAACCCACACTGGCAGCTGTGGTCATGTCATGCATGCAGTCTGCTGGCAGAAGTAAGTCTGTTCTGTTTTCATTTCCGTAATTTCTTAGAAGAAACAAATTGAATTAAGCTCAGTGTTTGTTACCCCAAATATTACATTTTCTTATATCTCTTCTTCCCCAACCATACTTCTTTCACCCTTTTAAAACCTTTTCTTGTCACTTCCATGCTCTTTCACTCTGTGTTCCTTTACCTTTTTTCTTTCTTTTTAGTTAGGAAACAACCATGTCCATGTCTGATTAGGATAAGGTGGGAGCAGGAAATATGGAAGTGATAAAGGAAAACGTGTTAAGATTTCATGGAACAAAAATAAGCAAATCTTTGTTATGCGAGTTAGGTTATATGAATACATATATATTGTAAATGCTCATAATTATGTATAGTTGGTCTTGGAGTCAGGAAGATCCAGAGGAAGTCAGTGTTCCTACCAAGACTTGGAGAATAGTATTTACAGAGAGGTTGTTGATCTGCATAGGTAGAGGGAGTTTCTATGAATTCCCAGAATGGATAAAATCACAAGTATAGACCAAAAAATATTTTTTACATGTGAATGTGCATATACACTTTCACACATGTACAAACAGATTTACTCTAAATATATAGTGTATTTTTAATCATTTTTATTACGCTCCTGTTTGGTCCGGCCAGGTTAATGGATTTGGGGTTGGCCCTTGAATCAGGAAAATGGAGGATCAAGTCCTCTTTTCAAGACCTCCCACCTATGATGGGCAAGTCACTTGACCTCCTGGTAGCCCCGCTGTTCTCCAAGACTGTAAATGACAAAGGTGTTGGCAGCCTGCTGCATTGGAGGGGACTTTTCCTCACATTGATAAAATCACAGTTTTGGACAAGAGAGAGAGAGAGCGTCAGTCTACAAACTGCAAAATTACAGATATAACCAGGGCTATATAACAAACTTATATTAGGTTAAACTATCTCATTTTCAAATTGCTTAATACTTACTTAAGCATAGTCTGTTCATATTTCTAGTCTTTGTTTTAATCACTGTTACTATTTGTGTTATGTAATGATCAACTTTGGGAATAGCTTCTGGAAGATCAGTTATGATTTCCAATACTTCCTCTACTAACATTGAAAGGAAACATAGAGAATAGCCAAAAATATTATAGAACTAACCCCGAGAAAAGTATTCCAAAGACAGAAGAATGGGACAATAGGATCCATGTTTCATGTCTTCTGGGAAAGGAGAAATCCTAAGAAATTGTATTTCTCAAATATGTCTTAGGCAAAGCTTTTTTAACCTGATCAAAATTTGTAGGTCTAGCCTTTTCTAGCTGATTAATTTTTTCTGATGGCCAGAAACCAAAGGGAATATTCTTTTTATTATATATCTGGTTAGGTAGGACAACACTGCAATAAAGCTTCAGGCCTTTTAAATTTTTACCACCATTTTCTCCTGGGCAAGAAAGCTAATTTACTTTTGTTATAATGGGTTTGGGATTGGCCCTTGAATCAGGAAAATGTAGGATCAAGTCCTACCATAATGGGGTCAGTTCCTTTGTATTTGCATTCTCAAGATGTGTGTTCATCCTTTGTTGCCAAAGAAGACCATGGCATTGGAGAAATGATGACGTGACTTGCACTTGACTTTGTTTTGAGTGAGGGAGGGCTGTGCAGGTCACCAGCCTCACTTCTCCTCCAGAGCCATCTGAGTTCAGTGACCAGATATTCATCAGGATGACTGGATATGACCCAGGATGAGGCAGTTGGGGTTAAGTGACTTGCCCAAAGTCACACAGCTAGTGAGTGTCAAGTGTCTGAGGTGAGATTTGAACTCAGGTCCTCCTGACTCCTGCACTGGTGCTGTATTCACTGCACCACCTAGCTGCCCTTGCATGCTTAAGATACATTGTGAAGGAAGCAACTTTTAAAAGCATACAAGCAGTTATTAGTAGAATGTCTAGGAAGAAACCAACCATTTTTATGTGAATAACTGTGAAGACTAGACATGTGGAAACACCTTGAGAAAATTTACTGTCTCTGGCACATCCTTAGCTTTTTTATGATATATCAGATTTGATGATTGTCAAATTTTAGGTATTTGCACAACATTAATTCACTTTTTTTGGAATTTTGTAGGTACTTTGAAGCTATACAGATTAATTCTCGTCAGCGCCTTCATGTTGAGTTTTTTGACTTGGAAAATGGAGAATATCTTTGTCCTCTTTGCAAATCTTTGTGCAATACTGTGATCCCCATTGTTCCTTTACAAATAGAAAAGATAAACAGGTATATTTTGTTTGTGTACTTAGTCTCATTTCTAAAAAACGGGCGTCTAGGTACCTCTTAGTGATGCTCATCTTATTTTTGAGACTGCATGTCAGTTTTTCATTAATCAGAAAGTAATTACATTTTTTTTGCTTTGTGATTTTTAATATTTATTTCATTACTTTACTATTTGATCCATTAGTATAAGTATTAATACTTGTAATTAGTTACTAATACTAGTAATAACATAGAGATTGCAACCTATTCATGCCTAATAATAGTAGTAATAATAGAAATGTATTTAGCACTCTATAAAGTTTGCCAAATACTTTATATCCATTCTCTCACATCCATTTTCTATAACAACCCTTAGGTAATTATGTGCCAGAGATATGATTGTTCCATTTTGCTGATGTTGGAAGCAAACCTGGGAGATATACCCAGATGTGTCACATAGTATTACTCAGTAGAATTCAAGCCCAAATCTTGCTGACTCCTGGGTTCAGCACTCTGTCCACTGTGCTTCACTGCCTCTCCTGCACATAGGTTCAGCTCTTGTAATATTGGCCTGACCAGGAAGTAGTGGACTCAGGATGCACAAGGAGATTTCTCTTGGATGCAACCAGTGCAGGAATTTGTTTTGCTTGACTGTGCATATTTGTGACAGAAGTTTTGTTTTTGTTTTCTTTTTTCCCCCACTGGTCGAGGAAGGTAAGAATAAGCACAACTAGGTTTTTTGATTGAAAAAAATAAAGTGTTTAAAAGTTGCTCTTCCGTATCTTTAAGAACTAAGATAGGGCCCCAGGTTCTTATTTTGTATGGATCTGTCATCAACTAGTCAGTGTGACTGCTTTCATTTACCTCTTCGTATCATAGAAGGAGCCCATAAGATAGTAAAAACTGATTAATCTTTGTCAAATATCCCATAGCTAATCATTACTATTATGAACCATTAATTTTTTTTTTCAATATTTACAGCTATATTCTTTTATCCCTTTGGGGATCTTCCTACCCTGTTGGTGTGTGTATGTGTGTCTTAATGCTTCATTTAGAGACATGGATAAAATGAAATACTAGATATGAAATTGCTCTTGAAAACTTTTGAAAGGCCTTCCAGGATGTCCATAAGCAGGGCATTTTAAAATGCTGGCCGTGGACTTGCTTTTACACATTTTTTATAACTATTTCAGTTATCAGTCCTTTGTAATTCTGTGTATTTCATTTTATTCATTTAAGAACATTATTCAGAAGAGTCTAGATTTTCTTAATTTAGTAGGAGGTATGATGGAAATAAGTTACAAATAGCTTTTAAAGGCAGATTTCTTAACACTCTTTAGAACAGCTCAAGTCCATAGTTGTGTACTTTAACATACTCTCCCCTGACATAGTATTTGTTCCAATCTTCCAACTCTTAAACTAATTGAGCTTATACTATTGGTCATAAACTCCACCAAAGCAGGCAGGATTTTTTTGTCTTTACTAGACTATATATTTTTAACATGTTCTAAAACCTGAAAGTCAAGTGGCAACCCATCACATGAGTAAGATGGGAACGTATAACTTAGGAAGTCTTTATGTTCAGAGTGTAGTGGCATGGAGCTATGTGAAAATAGAATCAGACTTAATTCTACAATTTTTTATGGATTCCTGTGAAAATGCTTCATGTACAACTGCCACAATGGGCTCCAGATCCCAGCAACCATAGAATCATTCAAGAAACCCATTTCTTGGAATGTATTAATCCACTTATAAATTCAAATTCAGTGTTGTTCATCTTTCTGTAAAGGAGCAGTGAATTTTCTTTTCAGTTTTGACATGATCAGTGTCTACTAGCCAAAGGATTAAGAATTTTGTTATAATAGCCATTTTTTCTTTGTTCACATAATCTGACATGAAACCTTATTGCAATATAGTTGCTCTAACTTTAATCAGTCTTCTTTTAAATATCATTTATATACATAAATGTCATCACTACAATCTTAAGTTATTCAGGTTTAGAAGTTAATAAGGATTTTATGGAGTCCCCAGAAATATAATGTATTATAAGAGGAAAACATGGTTATAATTGATCAGTCTACACTTAATTTTCTGAGAACAGAGAAACTTTCAGATCAGATCTTGGTCTGTCAATTCCTATGTGTTTTTATTTTCATTTCATTTTAGGAAGTTCTTTAAAAAATTTCAATTTATCATCTAATTTTTTATAAGTTAGCTAGTTGTTCTTAATATTCTTTTATTTATTATTGAGAATCAGTTTCTCTTTAACTAGTTCTCTTTAACTTCAAATCTAATATTCCATGAGCTGACAGAGACCATTTTTATAGGTCCTAGGTGTTATAGTTACTTAGAGAAACTTGATCTCTTGTGTTTCTTTAAGAGAAGACTCCAATCCTGGAACATAATCATGAGTGGTAACCCTATATGTTTAGTAACTTTTTCATTTTATTTTTTTAGTGAGAATGCAGAAGCTATTGCTCAACTTTTATCCTTGCCACGGTGGATAGAAACTGTCTTGGCCCGAATATCAGGTTATAATATGAAAAATGCTCAAGGTTTGGTTTATGTCTTCTTTTCAAATAAACTGTATGAGAATCTAATAATCATCAACTTACTTATGAAATGTGTTATCAGAAAAAATGGATGAATTCACTAACTGCTTTTGCAGATATGATTTCCAAGTGTGTAAATGTGTTAGATTTTACAAAATACAGGCTATGTTAATTAAGGTAGGTTTAATTTAAATCTAGTAGATTAAACCACTTGATTTACAGCTTTCATCCTTTAAGTAATGAAAAGCTTCAATGCCACATGTATTCTTTAGTTTTATATGAAGTGCATTAAAATTTTTATTTATTAATATTAAAATTTATGTTAATAAATTATTTATATGAAGTACATTTAAAAAATTGAAACATTTTAGCTAATTCTCTAAAAGGAAGGAAAGCTTATCCTTTTCTAGTCTCTAAAGAGAAAGAGCAAGATTGAATTAGTGGAACAGATCAGGGTTTTAAATCATAACTTTGAACCATAATAACATTTTCTTCAACTCTGTTCTCAAGATTCCTGGAATTCCTTAACTTTTCCCTACTTCCATCTCCTTGAATTTTATATGCAGGTGTTTTTCCTAGATTTAATCAAATCTTAAATGTATTCAGTTAATTTCCTAAAAAATTTACCTTTAAAGAATGTTAAAGGTGTGACGTTTTCTAAAAGCTTAGAGAAACTATAAACTTGATAGGTATATTTTTCATCTATATGTTTAATTCAGCAGGTGCCTCCATTGTGCTCAACACTGCTTTTAAGGAAACAGAAAAAAATTACATAATTCTTTTGAAGATATTTGATTTATATTCAGCTAATTAAAATAACAATACTATACATAATATAATCAAATCCAAGATTATAGATGAGTGTCATAGGATTTCAAAGAAAAGATCTTGGTTCATTTTGGCAGGCAGGAAAGACTCCACAGTGTAACCAAGATTTCATTTGGGCTTTTAGCAATTGGTAGAATTTGAATAACTAGTAGTAGTGGAGAAGATATTTCAGGACCATGACTACCAGAATGGAGAGTTTGGCCTTGATTCTATGGTCAGTAGGGAGTCATTAAATTTTTATGAGCAGTAGATTGGAACGATGATTGTGGTATTTTAAAGCTCAGTTTGGTGGTTTGAGGGGATGTTTGGTTATTAGTAAAATCTAAGCATGAAATTAAGCAGTCCAGGACAAAGGGTGGTAGTGGTAAAGTACTGGGCACAATTTGTGTATTTCTCAGTTACTTGCCAATTAATTAGTGTAATTAAATTAAATCAAGGAGAGATTATTAATTAAGAAGGACTGATCAGATATAAAGGAATGAGCCCAAAAGAACACAAAAGCCCTGAGAATATGTGATGACACAGAAGGTCAAGTTGATAGGGTGATCCAGTCTGAGGCGGAAGCTGAATTCAGTCTTGGCAGTTGGAGTGGGATATATACATTTGGAAATGCAGAACTGCCACACTGAGAAGAGGTCAGCATTAGAGATAAAGATTTGCAAGAAATCCAGATGGATGTTTGAAGCAATAAAAATGAATGAACTCTGAAGAAGAAAGTGCAGAAAGATAATAAATGCCCCAAAACTGGGCTCTAGTGAATGTCCACATTTGAAAGTAAGAAGATGCAGAGGAGACAAGAGCAGTAAGATGTAGGCGTAGAATCTGGCAAATAAAGCATCAAGGAGAACTTAAGCTTCTTTTATTAAGAAGAGTTTTGAAAAGACAGTTAATAAATTCTGTGGACTCTGGTTTTAAAAAAAGAAAAAGAATGAAGACAGAGAAAAAACTATTAGATTTAATAAAAAGGAAGCAGTTGGTGACCTTTAAGAGAAAAGTTGCTGTTAACAGAAATAATATGTTTGGAGCCCATAAATCTATAATAGGCTCTTCTAGGTTAAGAACTGACAGCAATCTAAAAAGGAATTCCACATTCTTATGCTATTGCAAGTTATTCAATTATCTATATAGAGAAAATCTAATGGAAGAAGACTTCCTCTCATCCAGACTGTGACATGCAGTTGTATATACAGCATATAGAGCTCATTCATCAGTACCTGTATCTGTTACAGTGGGGATGCAAATGGACAGTGAGCTGGACCTAACATGCTGGGTTGCCTTTCAGAAATTATGAAGTTCTTCTAGTTACTCCCCAAGCTTCTTGAAACAAAAGTCCACTTTTAGAAAAATAACAGTATTGTTCTAAAGTTTAGACTCAACCAAAGATCAGTACTCAAAAAAATGTAGTCAGTGTTGGGGAGAAGAAGGAACCTTCTGCCATTGATGCTTGATAAAAGAATTTTTATATATTTCCTAACAGACTTTTTAGCCATTGTCATTTTAGACCTTGGCGCCTTGAGAGCTCAACAGAAGTATGACTGCTTAATGATAATATCAACTCTTATTCTTGTTTTGTAGACATTCCTCTAACTGAAATGTGGTGGCAACCTTTTGCCAAATGTTGTTCTTGACTACTGTTTCATTAACTTTTGTGTTTACACCTAACCCTTTTTTGGAAATATTATCACCACTTAGAGAGAGACAGAGACAGAGAGAGAGAGAGAATGTGTGTGTGTGTGTGTGTGTGTGTACATACATACATACGTACTCATACTTGTGTGTACGTATATATATAAGCATTAGGCTAAAGATGTAAAAGAAAATTAACCCTTAAAATTTGAGTAAACAAGATTGTTTCTGAGTAGATAAAAACCAACTTGTGAATTATCTTCTGAAAAGTTTACACCAAAACTGTATAATGGTAATGTCTGTGCTCCTGTTATGACTGACATGGTGAGAGTTTTCCAGTCTGTTTTGAGGAAATAGCTTATATCTGCTTCACTGTAGTGGAAATAGGAATCTGTGATTTAATCATGATTTTTCTTTATTCCTATACTATGATTACATAGGAAAGGCAGTTTTATATAGCAAACAGAGAACTTCTTCAGAGTCCTGAAAGTCTAGGTTCAAGTCCCAATCCCTCTGATTAGTTGAATGATCATCACTTTCCACATAAGCCTATTAGTGCCTTTGGAAACTAAGATTATAAATTATAGGGCATTTGCCAACCTGCATTGATAGAGAGAGGAGATCCTCACTAGGAGTTGTGTATGTTGATGAAATTAGAGGTTCATACAAAAAAGTATAGAGATTCCATTTATTCTTTCATTTTTCAGAAAAGAAAATTCACATGTCATAACAAGCCGTCAGGTACTTTAGGTAGGGAAAGACCCAAGAAATTTCTAGGGAATACATTGGCAGTCTGTATTCTAATTAGCTCTTAAAGTTTGATAGGCCAGATCCCTCTTAAATTCTTCTTAAATGATCTAGTGTGACTAATTTTTCCCTAATTTTCTTTTTTTTAACTTATTAATTATTTTGTAATCAATGTTTTCAAAAGCAACATGAAAATGTTTCAGAAAATGATAGGTTGACCTTTGGGAAAAAATGAAAGATGATTATAACATGTATTATAAAATCTTCTTAAGTGTTTTTCAGGCTAAGGAAATCATTTTTTTTCCTCTTTCCTCATTTTAAGGAGAGAAGCCAAAAGTTTCAGTCTTGGTCAATCAAGGAATGGGCGATACTATGGAGTTCCATTCCATACTGAATTTTGGAATCCAGCCTTCGTAAGTGTTTCAGTATTTATCAGACATTTTTCAGTATGAACAAAACTGAAAGTTAATTATTTGCCCTGTACGAAATGCTGTATAGATTTCTTTATCCTATTTTTTAAACTATAACAAAAAAACAATGATGGTAGCTGACGTGTGTGTGTGTGTGTGTGTGTGTTCAGCCTTTGTTTTCAAAGAGGACATGGCATCAGAGAAAAATGTCCTGTGAAGGCAGTACTGTAGGCATTATTACCCTCATTTTACAGGTGAGGAAACTGAGGCACACATTTTACATGACTTGTGTATGAGCATACCAAATAGGTGTCACATATGAGCGCAGGCCTCTGTATCTCTTAGTACGGGCTTTTCCTCAGTATGCCTAGCTACATCTCTTTGTATTTATGTGGCTAATGTCAGGTGAGAAACAGCGTGGTATGTTGAAATGTGTGCTTGAAGTAGGAGTCAGAGAAGCGACTTGCAGTCTTCATCTCCTTATCTGGACAAAGGTCCTTTCTGGCTTCACATCTGTGATTCTGTGAAGTATTTCCTGGTGCTCTCCTTAGAGTTGGGCTTAGTGGGTAGAATTCTAAGAGATGACATAGAAGAACAATTGGACTAGGAAGCAGAAAACACTCATGAGTTCAAATTATAGCTCTGCACTGATTCGCTGTCACTTCAGGCCAGTCTTGGGAATTTGTGTGCAAAAGGGGATAACTAACCTTGCCCTCGGTATTTGAGAAGCTAGTTGTAGGGCAAAACGAAGTGACGTAGAAGTGAGCACTTTGAAAAGTACTGGTGTTACACAAATAAAAACTGGCATCAGTGGGTTTGCTTTCCTAGAGGGGATTCTTTCTGATGCTCTTTATCCTGTTCTTGTCCCAGATGTTCACTATCAATGAAAGCCCAGAGAAGCGGAAACTGCTGACTTCCATTAATACAGAATGTTACTGTACAGTCATGTTAGTACTAATACTTCCTGGTCCCCTCTCCAGACCCAGACCTGAGCCCACAGTGTTAAATCCTTCCAGCTCAACAGTCACTTGGCAGTTGGTTCTATGTACAGGGCTGAATCCTGGGGAGTATATTAAACTGCTCACCCATTAGGTGTGAACAAATGCTAGAATCCTGTCACCTTCTTCAGCGATTTTTTTCTTAGAGGCAACATTGCATTTTTCTGTGTTTTAGGACAGACACTTCTACCTTGCCCATATTTGTTTATTGAAGGAACTTTTAAAATAGCCTATATCTGTAGTTTTACAAGAACAGGTCTGTACTATCAAACGTTAAACTTCTGTTTTAGAGCTTCTTGACTCCCCTCAGTAGGTAATGCTTCCATTTGTGCACTAACTGAACTTTTCCTTTTTTTTTTCAGAGTCAGATTCTCTACCAGTATTAAAGAGATGTTGATTCTCTTTGCCACAACAATTTACAGAGTTATACTGAGGGTGCCTCCTGATGAGACTGATCCTCGGATTCCTCCCATGACCTGGGGCACCTGTGCTTTTACCATCCAGTCTATTGGTAAGATACATAACGGAATTGATTACTGGATTAATTGCAACAGTTTCTTTTCAAAGTTTACCCTGTTTTTTGGTGTCTTTTTTTTTCCTGAAAAAGATCTTTAGATATGTCAGCTCTTTAGGTTAGGATATAGTGCTTTGCAAAGTACTTTCCTTATTATAACTATGTGGGGTAGCTAGCACAATTATCCCCATTTTACATAGAAGGAAATGAACTTTTAGAATTGTCTGTGGTAACACAGCTATTAAGTGTCAGAGGCAAGATTCAAACTCAGGACTTGACTATTCAACATTACTTGTCATTGTCTAAGTAGGAGAGATTGGGTGAATTTTTTTGTGAATGGATTTGAAAGGAGAAAGCTTGATTTATATTGTATGTCATTTAAATACCAATGGTACAAGTTTTAGTTCTGGTTTATGAAAGGTCTCACTTATTGATTGTAAAATAAATAACTTTCCAACAGAGATTGAATGATTACTTCTAGGGTATATTCTAAGTCCCTATTCCAGTATAGGTAGGTCTCAATGGCTAGCTCTGTATTTCACTCATGAAATAGTCTGCATTTATATACTATTTTAAAATTTGAAAAGCAATTTATATATGTATTATATCATCTAATTCTCAAATAACACTGTGAGGTAAATTATCCTCGTTTTACAGATGAGGAGCTGAGACTTAGAGATTCAGTGCCTTCTTGTTCTCATAGAGCTAGTAAGTGTTTGAGTGGGAACTTGAACCTTGGTCTTCCTGACTTACCATGTTCGGAGAGAACGCTCTGGGACTGGAATCAGCATCCACGTTTAAGGCCTGACTCTACCACTTACAATTATCGTGACTTTAGGCAACACTTAGTATCTCTGGGCTCCAGTTCCTCATGTGTAAGTTGCTAGAAAACATAGATTTTGAACCGGAAGGGATTTTGAAATCCAACCTCCATGTGAATGAAGAAGGAAGCAGACTGACAAAGACCTGACCAGGGTTTGAGTCCTTGCTCTGTACTTTTCCATATGTAACCTTATGTGAGCTCTTTTATTTCCTAATCTGTAAGGTGAGGTTTAACATGAGAGATTTTTAAAGGTCCCTTTCAGGTATAAATCGTGAGATTCTGTGAACCCACTGGCCTCTGCAGTTTATGTTCTTGGATTCCTGTTTAGTTCTCCTCTTCTCCATGAATCACGTCTGACCAGTGACCAGCGTTTTCTCCCTAAAATACCTAGCATCTACTTCTCTATTGTTATAATCATGGATACATCTGTGGACCTGATAATCTTATTATGGGACAGCTACAATATCATACTTACCAGTCACCTTACTGCTTACTCTTTGCTCGTTATCACCTATCCAACAAACAGTTTGTATGTATTTATATCACCAGTGTTTCTGCACATCCATCTGTATGTCTTCTGTATCTCTGACTTCACTACTGTGCCTAATATGGTACACAGTAACTGTAGTTCAGAGACTCAATTCAGTGCTAGTGTTTTTGAGATAGAGTTGGAGCAGAACTCTAGTCAGTCAGCCTATGAAAGTAAAAAAAATGACCAGAAAAACTACGAGCCCCAGATGATGAACCTGTAATCGTCATTCCCTTGTTTTTGGCATCGCTTGATTCTCCCTGATAATACGAAAGGAAAAATGTGTTTCTCTAGCCCTTTGATTTTTTTTGCTCTAGGTTGGAGACTAACTTATATTTTGTGAATTCATGAATGTTACTCCGTATAACATAAACATAGCATATTCCGCAGCACACTGCAAAGTTCTCCTTTCCTTCTCTTCATGTCCTGAAAGAAAAACAGCAGTATTTTCTCATCCTTTGGTAGTTCTTCTGGCTAACTCCTATGACTGATATCTGATTGCTTATCCAGTGAACTCTTATTTCCTTTCAACTTGCTCATTTCAGTTATCTCTAAGCAGGTAATTCTCAGCTCTATTTATCGAGCCCTAATCTCTCTCTAGACCTCCAGTCCACAGTCTCCAGTTGCCTGTTGGACATCTTGAATTATATAACCCTGTAGATATCTTTAACTCATCATGTCCAAAAGAATTCATTATCTTTCCACCAAAGCCCTCCTTTCTTCTTAATTTGCCCATTACTATTAAGAATACCACCATCTTCCCAGTCACCCAACTCTCAAATGAGATGTCATCCTCTACTCCTCACTCTCATTCTTTCATATCCAACTTGTCACCCCGTCATGTTGATTTTACCTATGCAACATCTCTTGCTTATGACCTCTAATCGCTTCTAACGTTGCCATCACCTTGGTGCAGGCCCTGTCACCTCACATCTGGACACTAGTTCAGTAGCCTTCTGGGTGGTCTCCCTGCCTTGTCTCTCCCCACTTCAGTCCATCCTCCCCACAGCTCTTAAAATGATCTTCCTAAAGCACAGGTTTGACCATATCACCCCCTTATGCAATAAACTCCAGTAGCTACGTATCCCTAGTACCTTCAAAATTAAATTTAAAATTCTTTGTTTGGCATTCAAGACTCTTTAACCTGCCCCTCCCCTACTTTTCTAGGCTTCTTACATCTTTTACCCCTTGTGCCTACCTCTCCTCCCCTCACTATATATTCTTTTATCCAGGGACCCTGACCTTCCTGCTGTTCCTAGCACAAGACATTCTCTTCATAATACTGTCAAGTGTACCATCATCCTTCTAGTCAGTGGTTCAGAACCTTGGTGTCCTCTTCAGTTCCTCACTCTTACTCCCTCACAATGCTAACCAGTTGCTATATCTTGTTTCTACCTCTAAAATATTTCTTAAAGCTTTTCCATTCACATAACTTAATCAGCGCTCATCCCTTAGTGATGATCGTTAGTCCAGTGTAGTGGAGGCACCTGGGTGGCCATTGGACCAAAATCTCAATCCTGTCTCAGACATTTACTCTCTGTGTGACACTGGGCAAGTCACTTATCCTCTGTCTTGGTTTCCTCAACTATAAAATGGGGGTAACAATAGTACTTACCTGTAATGGTCGTTTGAGGAGAAAATTACATAATATTTTTGTAAAGTACTTTGCAAAACATAAAGTACTATATAAATATTCATTATTCATAATTATAATTGTTATCTTTATCATCGTCATCATTATTACTGCTTTTGAGTACTTTGCATGAAGTGCATTTGGAATGATGAGGAAATTGAAAGCCATTAAATCCCATTTTGAAAATGATAAATTCTATTTGGAATTTTAATAAACCATATATTTCATTTCATGAAATAGGAAGATGATAGGGAAGAGTGATGAGAGTGCTAGCTAAAATCTGCAAGAAAAGGATGCCGTGAGCATGGGGGCTGGGGAACGGGAATAATGAGGCAGGAGTGAGCTGGAATGCTGTGCCACTGGGCAGTCTGAGGAAATTAAATGGAATAAATTATAAATTACCTCTGATCACCTAATATTCATTTCTTTAGAAAAATGGGGGAAATTTGCATCTGGCTGAGAATTGAAGTGTGAAGGGAAACATGTCAGACTGTTATATGAGAACACACTGGTCTGACTGCAGCAGGGGGGTCATACACAGAAAGTAACACAATGTTGGCTATGGTTTTTAGAATCCATACTTGTAATGCTTTTTTTGTTTATTTTTAAGACAACCTGCTGGAAGATGAAGGCAAACCTCTGTTTGGAGCACTTCAGAATAGACAGGTATATTCTAAGTACCTAATTATTAGTAGTAGTACACTAAGTAACATGTTACATTTTGTTTTCTTAGGAGTCCAGTGTAAACCCAGTGATTATATTTAACCCTAACTAACTTCCTCTTATATGTAAGAAAACAGACCTAAAAACATTAATTGGTATCTTGTTGAAGAACAGATACCTACTTCCTAGCACACTTACAAAGCTATCCTCATTTTAGAATTAGTTTTTCATGGAACAGATTCGGGAGAGTAATATGCAAAATCGTTTCCGGTGGTACTTGTTCATTTTAGTCCAAGTAATAGTTTCAGCAGATTGGCCTTTGTTATCTCCTGGCTTCTTGACAGTGTGCTCCCCTTCAAAATCACAGCTTCTCAGCACTCTTGAAATTTGTGGGGTGGCGAGAGAGAGACCTTGAACCAGTTTCACTCCAAAAACTCCCTGTAAAGCAAACAACGAGGGGCATTTGTCTCTCTAGATCAGGAGATAGAATCCCCTGCCTTTGCACAGAGTCCCTTTGTCCACTGCCATTTCCTTCCTGTCTTCTTGGGAGCTAGCTTTATGGTCTACTCAGTAACAAGTGTATTTGTGGTCATGATCCAAAGGTTGGGGACCCTTGTCTTTCCTAACAGTCCTTCCTCCTCCTTCTAAGAGAGCAGCGTTCTAGCAATGGAGTGATTTAGAACTGAGCATATGTAGAGCTCTTGTTCCTATAACTAATGTCTAACTTCTTAAGTGTGCAAAACACCATGGTCCTCTGAGTGTGATTATGAGATGGGGTGGATTTATATAGCCTAGAGTGGGAGGAGATAGGAACTTTACATTACTCCAGTATAGTAGCTACTTCGAGCTGTTGATATGAAATATGATAAGGGTGCCCAGAGCTAATAAGCTCTTCGTGAATCAGGCCTTCATTACAGTTGTTCCTCTGTCATGATCTGCTTTAGAATTTCTTGGTTTATATTAGCACAGGCATACAGTTCTAAGATTCAAAGTAAACCAAGTTAACATTCAGAAGTTGCATTCTGAGGTAGTAAGTTTTTATTAAAGTTGAGATAAATACTTCTTTGGGGTCAAAGCTTAAAATTTTGGCTAGGTGATACCGAATTATATAAGTTTTCCAGTAAGTAAATGAATGAAAAGGCATTTATTAATAAGCACTTACTATGTGGTAAGTACTGTGCTAGGTATTAGGAATATAAATAGAAAAAAAGGAGATAGTACCCACTCCTGAGGAGCTCATGTGTTCATACTCTCTTTTGGGGGCCACACACGTAGAAAGAGTTCAGCTGCAAAGTGGATTGAAAGCCCTAGAAGGTTTAAGGGCATAGTGATGGAGGAGGTGGAAAGGCCTAGGAGTCCTTAGGATGCATCAGCAAGTCAAATGGCAGTGCCTATGGTGCCCATGAATCTGGAAGGCGTAGCAGCAGGATAGGTGGTAAGGCTTGATGTAGTCTTCTCTCTCTCACTACAAGGGTTATGGTTGCAGGACTCCCAGTTCAACCAAGTGTTCTTCCTACCTGGCTGCCCCAGTGGGATCTAGGTGGTCCAAGGTCCTCAGAGGAAAATTGATGGAGCAGGCAGGAGGAAGGGAAGAGTACACTTATTAGTGGTTCTCTTTATCTGCATGGGGAGGTGCCTGTCACATCTGTAATGTCCATCATCTTACTTTTCTTTCCTTCCTTCCTTCCTTCCTTCCTTCCTTCCTTCCTTCCTTCCTTCCTTCCTTCCTTCCTTCCTTCCTTCCTTCCCTTCCTTCCTTCCTTCCTTCCTTCCTTTCTTTTTCTTTCTTTCTCTCTCTATCTCACAGATATATATTATGAACTTGAGCCATTTTACAATTTAAAAAGAGCTACTTTTATTTCACACACATGTATTTTTATATAGTTATGAGCGTATACCTTATAGGGTTTTTATTTCACTTAACTATTGAATATACATATTTCCAGGTATTGATATAATATGCCTACTTATCATTTTTAATAGTTGTACGTATGCCATCATATTACTCTATTAGAATTGACTTAGCCATTCTTTTGTTATATTGTTTCCAATTTTCCCATTAGTTTAACATGTATCTTTATACAAATTGCACCCTTTCTTTTTTGTCACCTTTTTTCTTCTTTCTTCCAATTTAGCACAGTGGCCTGAAAGCATTAGTACAGTTTGCTGGGGCACAGAGGATTACCTCTCCTCAGAGTCTGATACAGAAGCATCTTGTCCGTCTCCTATCAGGTAGAGTCTTTGAATTGTTTCTGTCTCATTACATTTTCTGATGTACTTCAGATGATACTAAAAATGGATTATCTGGAAAATAGTAAGCTCCAATAATTTAAGAATATGCTTAACAGTATTGATGTCTGTATAGCCTGGCAAGAAGCAAGTCCATAACTAAACCTAGCTCATGAAGAACTAACCATCTTCCACAAGCATTCAGTTACACACTTCTCTAAATGGAGAATTCCCAGAACGCTGCTTCTCCAATCCTTGGTTGAATAAAAAGACTTGTTCTGTGAAGTTTGGATTCATTCAGAGGGCCACACTTGAGGACCTAGAGAACCATATGTCGCATTTAGGCGGTAGGTTCCCCACCCCTGCTAGCCCATTTAGTTTTTTTTGTTTTTTTCTGTTAGCTCAGGGCTACTGGCAACTACAACTATTAATATTTTATTCCAGTAGAAAAGGATGTGTGTGTGTGTGTGTGTGTGTGTGTGTGTGTGTGTGTGTGTGTGTGTGTGTTTTGAACTACATTGTGGATAATTCTGTTTAAAATCCTAAAGTAGTTGATAAGTCAAGTGGAACTAAATTGAAACCATCAAAATGCCAAATCATAATTTACTTTCAACACTTAGCCATATACCCTTTCTGAGAGGCACACAGTAGTAGGACTGATAGGATACTGACAGTTCAGTAATATACTAAAAGTACGTACATGGTTCCAAATTGCTACAAAAGAAAAATCATTATCATTATAAAGAAGAAATGAAGATTGCTGTTTTCTTTATCATCAAAATTTTTTTCAAATACCTACTATTTGTCCTTATTATGGTAGATGCCAAAGGTATAGGACTATAAGCCACAGTTGTCTGTCTTCAAAGGGTTCACAGTTCATCTGGGACACTTATATAAAAAGAGAAATTCTATTAGGTACATTACCGGGTAGCATACACTAAGTATCAGATGAGGAATGCAGAAAATATCATAAAGGATTTAGGAAAGAAACATCAATTAGGACTAGGAGAGTCAGAAAAAGTCTCACAGAAAAAGTGAGACTTGAACTCGGCCTTGAAGAGTAGGCAGGACTTAATTGAGGGCAGAAGAAGAGAGAGAGAGAATTCCAGGCATATGAGTAGTTATGAGGAAAGTCCAAGTTATTCTTATACATAAGTCAGTTTGGCCGGAGCTGTAAGCTTCATGTAAGTAATTATGTGAGAAAAAGTTTGATAGGTAAGAGAACGTCCTTAAAAGACAAAATGAGAATTGTGTTCTTTAGGAAGTGAAAAGTCATTGAAGTTTGGCCAGAAGGGAATAAATCATGAAAAATTGTGAGTTAGAACAATAAAGTCACATGGTTATATGCGTATCAGAAGTGGTCTATCTTTGAGAAAGGAGACTAGTAAGGAGATTATTCCGGGGGTTGAAGCTGAGGTAATAGGCAACTGGTAGTGGGAATTGTGATAGATAGAAGGAAGAGCTGGGTAGAAAAGATGAAGAAAGAGGAAATATCAACTTTGTAATGTGGGGGGAGGGAGCTATGATCATGAAACTGAGAAGGCAGGAATTTTGACAATACCTAGAGGTAATACCAAAGTCAAGATGATTTTTTCCTCCAGTAGTACTACATAAGATATTGCTTATTTAGGAAAAAAACAGTCCCTTTGGAAGGAGGTACCTGAATGCTAGGCAAAGGAATTTAAACTTTACTTAACGAGTAATGCCATTAAACATTTTTTTCACCAAACTATGTCATTACATCCTAATTCAGATGCTTCTACTGCATGTGTGACCTTAGGCAAGTCATTAACTTTTTCTGGGCCTTAGTTTCGTCATTTGTAAAATGAGCATGAATGAGATGGCCTTTTTGGTCCATACCAACCACTGTTATCCTAAGACCAAACTGATAAATAAGGAAAGTTAGTTTTCCACTAGTATGAAAGATGGGTTGAAGGGTAGAAAGAAGGCAGGAAGACTTAATAGGAGATTTTTGCAATAATACCCTGCTTTTCTAATGCAACGTTCTAGGAAAGTTGTAATGAGAATTTATACTAGGGAATAGAGAAGAAAGGACGTGCATGAGAGATGTGATAAAACTTCAAGGACATTGGAACTGATTGGATATGAGAAGTAAGGGAGAAGAAAGAGTCAAGGAAAACTCCTAAGTTCAGATCATGGAATACAGTGGTGATGATAAAGTGAAGCATGATGGCTAAGTGAATGACTGTGTCTAAGTCCAGCTTCTCTGCACCACCTTGAAACAACTACAGATGCACCAAATTAAAGAACAGTTTGTTCATTTTTTGATCAATTGATACCTTTATAAAAATGTCACCCTAATTTCCAAATGTGGCCCTTTCCTTCCAAAATTCTTATAACAAAGGTTTTAAAAGAAAAAATAGTTCAGGAAAACTAGTCAACATGTCAGCTATCTTTTGACATTGTATATAATTCTCCACACTCATAGTCTCCCACTTCTGCAAAGAATAGATTGAGATGTATTTTCTCATGTCTTTTCTGGGGCCACACTTGGTCATTATAATTATACAACATTCATTTTCAGAAAAGATCAACATTTTATAACATGAAACTTTCACAGAAAAAGGTGTCTTAGGAAAACTAAGAGACCAAAGAATGAAAAGGCTCCAGTATAGTGAATAAACAGCATAGAATTAAAGAAAATAAAGAAAATAATTAAAGAAAATAAAGAAAATTAAAGAAAATAACGAACCCCCAGAAGAAAAAATAGACTGCAGTGACAACCGCTTCATTTCTAGAAGAAAGAACAGACATACCACAGATGTCCTCTCAAATCATTAAAAATGAGATGAAGAAGGGTCTGACTTCTATATGATTGGAAATAATATTGTTAAAGACTTCAAGGAGACTATTTTAAGAATAGACACTATAGAAAAGATGGTAGAAAACCTCATTGAAGTAGTGGATTCTTTGTTGAATAAAATGCATTACCCAGAATGAAATAATTCATAGATGGAATACCAGTAACAAATTAAAATGACATTTTAAACGGCAATGCTAGAAAAATCTCAGATCTTTACAAACCAAAGCAGTAGGGTTAGAGGACAGAACTTGGAGTAACAATTTGAAAATTATTGGACTCACAGAAAAAAACAAAGAAAAGGAGTTGAGTTTTGTTCTAGACATACATTTAAGAAAATTGCCTGGAAGTATCCTTAGTAGAATCTATAGGACATTGACAAAAAGGAATCTTACTTTTATGTCATTTAGAAATGCAGTTGGCCACATTTGGTGCTTTAGCATCAAAGAATAAATTTTATAAATGGCCATAAGAAGCAGTTTATATAGTAAAAGGCATCAGCTAGGATTGGGAGACTACCTGCTATTGACAAGGATATAAAGACTAAAGATAAATAGTCCTTGTCCTTAAGGGGTGGGGCATATAGCAATGTATGTTTATAAATAAATACGTAACAAGAAGTAAAGCAACTGGAAGAATGGGAGAAATTGAAGAGAGGTGCTCACCTTATGTAGAAAATAGTACTTAGTACGTGAGCTCGTCTTTGAAGGAACCAATGGATTTTAAGAGGTGAAGGTGAAAAGTCAGATATAAAGAACAACAATAAGTGAAATAAGAGACTGGAGTGCCATAAAATGAGAAGCAAGGGAAATTGGCCTTCTCCCTGCAGTACCTCCCTTGCAAAACCAGATATGAGCCATTTTGGGAAAAAATGATTCTTCAATAAAGTCAGAAACAGTAATTATTTCCTATGGAAAAATTAAAAATTGGGCACAACCTTTGTCGTGTAAGTTGACCAAACAGCTCAAACTTAAGGAAGTAACCTGGAATTGAATGCAAGTAATGACTAAAGGATGACTCCATGTTTAAAAGGACTAAGGACGTGATAAGGCTACAGTATTTTTTCATTCCAGGTCTTTGTGAAAACACGAAGGTCAAGAACTTGAGGGTAGAAAAAGAAACAGACAAAAGAAAAGGTAGGGAGAGAACTGAAAAAAACTAGAGTTTAGATATGCATATAAAGGTTAATCAAACAAATGGGGAGATTGAGAGAGAGAGTAAAAGCCCAAGATGGGGGACCCCTGGCTTTGGTACTTGCTGACTATGTGACCTTGCACAAATTACTTAAGCTTTCTCAGTCTCAATTTCCTCATCTCTGCAGTAAGGTGGTTATGTTAGATGACTTTGAAGATTTCTTACCACACTAAGTCTCCAATCAGTTGTTGAGTGAGCATTTAATAAAAATCTGCCACAAACCCTCTGGGTACAAAGGTAAAAACTAAACAACCCAAACTTCTGTTAGCTTATGCTCAAAAGGAGATAGAACATCAACTCAGAAAAGTAAACATAAAATAGATGTCAAGTAATGGGGAGGAGAGAATGACCACTAGGAGATGCAAACAAGACCTCTTAAAGAAAGTAGCACTTAATGGATTCCATGAGGTGAAGGTGAGGAGGGAGAATATTCCAGGCTATTTGGAATATTTGTCCAAAGACGTGGAAGATAGTATGCAACGTACAGAGAATAGCAAATAGGCTATTCTTTTTAAGTGTAGAATGTGCAAAGGGAGCTAATATGAAATATACAGAAAGATCAATTGGATTCAATTTGTGAAGAAATTTAAATGTCAAATAATAGGATTTGTATTTTATCCTAAAGGCAATAAGGGAAACCATTGAAGTTTCTTGAGCCTTAAGAATGACATAGTTAGACCCTTTCAGAAATATCACTTTGACATCTGTGTGGAGAACATCTCGAGGCAGAGAAACCAATGAGGAGGTAGCTGCTATAATCCAGGCAAGAAGTAATGAGAGCCTGAAGTAGTGTGCTGGCCATGGGAATATAGGGAAAGGGATGATGTCATAGATACTGAGGAGTTAGGAACCACAGGACTATGGTTAGGACTTGGCTATTTATTGAATTTGAAGGGAGAGGAGGACTGAAGGAGAGAAAAGAGTAGAAAATGACTTGAGAGTTGCCAACCTGGGAAACTGGAAAGATGGTGGTGCTCCCCATGGAAATAGGAAGAGGAGCAGGGGGTTGGGTTTTTTATTTGGGGGTGGGGGGGAAGCAGGGAGATCATGAGTTAGGTTTTGGATTTGTCGAGCATGAGGTGCCTGTGGTACATCCAGGTAAAGATGTCTGCCAGGCGATTGATGATATGGGATGAGAGTTCAGAATAGAAGTAACACTTGAATACATAGATCTGGGAGTCAACTACACAGATACAGTAATCTGTGGGGGCTTATGAAATCACCACTGAGAGGAGAGTGCTCAGGACAGAGCCCTTGGGTACCCTAATCCTAGATTGCAAGGGGGTGAGGATGGGGTAGGGGCATTTGAAAAATGAAGTCATTAAAGAAATTATTCATTTTTTCAAGAAATTGAACACTGAAGTAGAAGACAGAGATAGATGATGATACCTGGTAGCAGTGGAAGGGGAAAGGGAATGATTATTATTATTTTTTTTTTTAAGGATTGAGAACATTATTTGTAAGCTGAATGACGGAGTCAGGGGACAGTGTGATGTGGCAGATGCCTGAGAAAGAGAATTTCTGCTAGAACAAGGTTGTATGGAGGCCAGAGGGAAATAGGATCAAGTCTGTAAGCGCAAGGAATAGCTGAAGGGAACAGAATCTTGTGTTTTGTGTGACCGGAGGGAAGGAGAGTGGGTGATGGAGAATATTACGTTCTGCCCACAGAATTTAAACAGTAAGGTACTTGTAGAGTGCCTGCCTAAAGTTCACCTGTAGTGTTCTGCTACATTACATGAGTGTAAAGTTTCTGGGAATGGAGGGTGGAGAGAGAGAGCTGAAGCCAGGCCTCCACAAAATCTGATAGGGACAGCCTTAGCCTTTTTGTAGCTTAGGGGAGAGTAGCCATTGCATCTGAGGGATGAAAGATTAGGAAAGAGGTAGTGATTGAATGAGGTGAAGGAGGCAGATTGAGAGAGCATCAGAAATACAGATGAAAGAGTTAACTTTGGAAAGGGGACATATCTCTTCTTCCATTGGACCAGGAGAAAAGACAAATGATGGACAAATAGTTGAAAAATGCTCGTTAAAACTTCAGTAGACCTATAGTATATCAGTGCTCGTGGCACCAGCGTAGACCACAACTCCTTTATGCTTCAGTAGGCTATATTTATCAGTTACTCTGGCCAAAATTATTCAGCATCTACAAAATATAGCCAAGCTGTCCCTTTGTGACAGACACACATTTCATTGCTGAGTTTTTACCCAGAGCCATTGCAGGTTTTTGGGACTTGCCAAAATTTGTATTCCTCTTGCATTACCTTAAGAATCCAGAATCACCTTCACACTTTGACAAAACATTTATTTTAAAAAAAATTTAGATGATGGGAAGAAAAGGAATAAGAAGATATATAACAGCTACAATGTGCCAGTCACTGTGCACAGTCACTTTTTTCCCCCAAATATCTCATTTGGTCCTCACAACAATCCTAAGAGGTAGGTGCTATTATCATCCCCATTTTTCTGCGAAGGAAATTGAGACCAACAAAGGTTAAGTTACTTGCCCAGGGTCACATAAGTAAGTGTCTGAGGTCAAATTTGAACTCAGGTCTTCCTAATCCAAGCCTAGCAGTCTATCTACTGTGCCACTAGCTGCCTCAAAAATATAAAAGTTTTTCAGTGGAGAAAAGGCTAAATGAAAGTATAGGTAGTAAGATCATTGGTTGAAATTCAGTGAAAGAAGATAGGATGTAAGACTTACCAAAAATGGAGTGGTTTTGGAATAGGCACTGTAAGAAATGTGCTAAGGAGTCAACAAAAGGTGAAGAAAAGAATTTCCAAGCAAAAGTGTGGACACAGCTAAAATTAAATCTCGTTAACCTGTGGTTGGACTAGTCTTTTGTCTGAGGCGGTGTCTTAAGGAAAGTTTAGCCAATATTCCTTTGCATTGTTATGAAATAATAAATCTATGGATCAGCAAGCCCCATTAATTATTAACTATTCAATTTCTTGACTGCTAGAATTATGATCAGTAAGCAGGATAGATTACATGATATATTACATGGAGAAATAAATAAAAGTATATTGTTATTTTGAAAACATGATCAAATAATAGCACATAGACTTTAGCCAAGTATCCTGATTTGACAGTGATCTAAATATAGTGGAAATGGACTGTTTTGAAGAGAAGCCTACTTACCGAAATTGAATCCATCAGATAAGAGGTTTCAAACTAGATAGGACTCGTATAAAAACAGTTGAATTTCTACTAAAAATGAATCAGGCTAATCCTAGGATGATGAAAAGAAAAAAATGAAGGACGATCCAGCAGTGAAATTGAATGAAAGATCAGTATTTCAGGTGGTAGAAAATTTTTTTTTACATTGGTGCAACTGTGTGTAGAGACGCTGACTAGCACAACATAGAAACATCATAAAGATACACGTTTTAAAAGAAGGGCTTCAAATAGCTGTTGCCTTGATATGTGAATTCATTAGGTAACTTGAAATATGTATAGTATATTATTTAATAGTAGATCTGCCATAACAATTTCTCTAGAATGTGTTCTGCAGCATAATAATAAACCACTGAACCACATCATTTTAATTTAATACCAAGAATGAAGTGGGAATAGAAAAAGACAAATAAATAACTTTAAGGTGAGAATCTATCACAGTAATAAAATAAATCTCCTGGGACATTCTCCTCATTTAAAAAAAAAAAGTAAATATAAATTCTAAAGTTAAAAAAAAAATGACTTCTCATAGTAAGAGATTACAGATAAAGGCCCAGTGCTGTTAGATTCCCTTGATATGTTGGTTAGCTCTGCTGAACTGCTTTTTCCCCTTCTCTTTCTCTTTTATTTCTTATTAGAAAGATTGGCTCACTAGATAAGGGAATGATTTGTTTTAAAGTGAAGGTAATATAAAACTAAAAATCAACAAAAATGAAAAAAATTACCAATTAAAAGAATTTAAAATACATAAGTAGTGGGAAAGAGAGAATAGATATGTAAGAACCTGTGTGCCAGAAATAATGCCTTAAACGTATAACATCTGGTGCCTTCCAGCTAATAAAATTGACACGACCTATATACGTGCAATATGTTATTGCTATCTTTTGCCCACCCCTTCATTTAATAAAAATTTTTATTTATGTCTCTATATTTATTTCTAAATAAATCCTTCTTCTCTTCTCTATCCAAACAATACATTCTTTTTAAAAAAGGAAAACAGAAAAAAAGGAGCAGTTCAGCAAAACTAAACTGTATCAGTAAAGCCCTATTATTTATTACTATGTGTGCGGTGATCTACGTAGAGAATCTCCCACTTCTTCAGAGAGTTGAGGGAAGTTAATGTTCTCATTTCTTCTCTGGGGCCACGTTTGATTATTATGTGGTTTGGTTGTTCTTTTACCTTTCTACAGTTATTATGTACTCATTTCCTTCTTCACCATTGGTATCAAATGTGAATAGGAATGGAAGCCACCAAATGATACATAGATATGTTGGCTTAGAAAGCCATATGGTAACATTATCCGTGCTCCATTATGGTTTTATTTATGGTATTAAATATTTCCCAGTTTAATCTGCTTTGTGCTTGCTGCCCTTAGGTTATATCACTTTGGTGCTAATGCTCTTATCTATTCATAAAAGTCTTCTCATACCTTTCTGAATTCGTCTTGTTCACCATTTATTACCACAGTGATATTTCATTACATCCATGTAACATGATTTGTTTAACCATTCTTGAATCTGTCAATCAACATTTATTTTGTTTCCAATTCTTGAATATCACACAAATGGCCTGCTATGAATTTAGTATTTATGTGACCTTTCTGTCTTTAACTTTCTTGCCCCCTCCCCATTCCTATTTCCAAAACATTTTTCCTCATTTGAAACTAATGAAATAGTTTCAAACTAATTTTCCAACTAATTATCATTCTCCAGTTCCTGAGAGAGGTTGATAACACTGGGCTCAAACAAAGGAGAAGAAAGAAATGAACTGGATAGCTATAGGAAATTGAAAATAGGCCATTTGCTTTGAGAAATGTGCTTTGTAAATATTGATGCCTGTCTGGGATATTTGTTTGTCCAGGGACTTCACTGAAGTGGCTCTCTGTAAACTTTTCACAACTTTTTACTTTTATATTATTATTATTATTATTATTCATAGAACAGATGATTTTATGAATGTATACTTTTGCATTCACAACCCCCCACCTCTTAATTCTATAAATGTTATATTTCAGTTTCTAATTGTCTCTTGTGATTCTGAAGTACAAAGTTTAGAATCAGAAGGGTCAGGATCAGATTTTGCCTGTGCCACTTACTATCCCTGTGACTTTGGCCAATTCATGTGAAGCTCTCGATTTCTTCAACTATATGATGAGGGGGTTGGATTGGATGACCTTTTACAATCCCTTCCAGCTATGTAAACTTATGATCATACCTGATTATTGTTCCTTATTAAAGGATTTCATTCCTTTTTTGGCAGCTTGTATTTTTTCTCTAATGTTCTAGTAATCCTATGACTCTTAGGGCATCCAGGTCCATTATTTAGATATGTATTTTTCAATAATTTGCATAATTTCATGATTTTCAGAGCCTGTATTTCCTACTATTTCTGAATTGTGCATAATTTTATTTTATAAAAGTAAAATTATTAATGGTCACTTCTATTGATTTCGAGGAGGCAGGTAGAGAGATTTTTTCTAATGTGCTCTGTGGCATGACCGTACCAGTGATTTTCTTAAATATTTATTTTTCTTAATCCTTTTTAGAATCTTTTAATTCTGCTTTGGTTTCTTCCTTTGACATTTTAACTTATTTCCAAGTTCTTCTTTTGTTTAGTCTTAAGACTCTTTTTTAATCAATGCCAGTTATTATTAATTTCTTTTTAATTTTAATTTCTTTTTAGTTTTCAATATTCACTTCTACAAGATTTTGAGTTCCAAATTTTCCCATCATCTCTCCCCTCCACCCACCTCAAGACATCATGCATTCTGATTACCCCTTCCCCCAGTCTGTCCTTCCTTCTATCATATCCTTTTCTCTTTTCCCCTTCCCCTCTGTTTTCTTGTTGGGCAAGATAGATTGCTATACCCCATTGACTGTATGTCTTATTTTCCAGTTGCATGTAAAAACAATTTTTAACATTCATTTTTAAAACTGTGAGTTCTAACTGCTCTCCCTCCCCTCCCATTCCCATTGAGAAGGCAAGCAATTCAGTGTAGGTTATACATGTGTTGTCATGCAAAACACTTCCATCACAGTCATGTTGTGAAAAACTAGCTATATTTCCCTCCGTCCTATACTGCCCTCTATTTAATTCTATTCTCTTTTAACCCTGTTCCTCCTCAAAAGTGTTTATTTCTAATTGCCCCATCCTTCCTTTTGCCCTCCCTTCTATCATCACCCTCATTCCCAGCTTGTCCCCTTCCTCACTACTTTTCTGTAGTGTAAGATAGATTTTCATACGAAATTGAGTGTGTATGTTATTCCCTCCTGAAACCAAACCTGATGAGAGTAAGGTTCATTCTTTCCATCTCACCTCTCCCCCTTCCCCTCCACTGAAAAAGCTTTTTCTTGCCTCTTTTATGTGGGAGATAATTTACCCCATTTTATTTCTCCTCTCAATATATTCCTCTCTTACCCCTTTATTTTTTTAGGTATCATCCCTTCATATTCAACTCACCCTGTGCCCTCTATCTATATGTATAATCCTTCCAATTACCCTAATCCTGAGAAAAGTCTCAAGAGTTACAAATATTATCTTCCCATGTAGGAATATAAGATGATGTCTAGGCTCTTTTTTTGATCATGGCTTTCAGGTAGTCTCATAATTTTTAAATTGTCTCTCCTGGATCTATTTTCCAGGTCAGTTGTTTTTCCAATGAGATATTTCATATTCTCTTCCATTTTTTCACTCTTTTGGTTTTGTTTGGTGATTTCTTGGTTTCTCATAAAGTCATTAGACTCCATCTGTTCCATTCTAATTTTGAGAGAACTATTTTCTTCAGTGAGCTTTTGAACCTCTTTTTCCATTTGGCTAATTCTGCTTTTGAAAGCATTCTTCTCCTCATTGGCTTTTTGAACCTCTTTTGCCAATTGAGTGAGCCTATTTTTCAAGGTGTTATTTTGGGTCTCCTTTAGCAGGGTATTGACCCGTTTTTCATGCTTTTCTTGCATGTCTCTCATTTCTCTTCCCAGTTTTTCCTCCACCTGTCTAATTTGATTTTCAAAGTCCTTTTTGAGCTCTTCCATGGCCTGAGCCCATTGGATATCTATTTCAGATGTTTGGGGTACAGAGGCCTTGGCTTCTATGTCTTTCCCTGATGGTAAGCATTGGTCTTCCTCATCAGAATTGAAAGGAGGAGACATCTGATCCCCAAGAAAGTAGCCTTCTATGGTCTTATTTTTCTTGCCTTTTCTGGGCATTTTCCCAGCTAGTTACTTGACTTCTGAGATTCCTCTCCACCCCTGCCTAGATCTGCCCAGCTAATGCTTGGGGTCTGAGATTCAAATGCTGCTCCCCAGCCTCAGGGCTTTCAGCAGCAGGCGCAGCTGCTATTCAATGTGAGCTTAAATTCTGGTGCTCAGGTGGAGGCAGGGCCTCCTCCCAGGCTCATTTCCCTCAGGGGGTTTATGCAGAGACCTTCAGTAATGGACCTGAGTTCCTATCTGCTTGGGCCCAGGTCTGCTGCTGCCCTTGCCTCTGCTGCTGCCTCCCCAGGGGGCCTGAGTTATGGAGACACCCTGCTTCCCCCAGCCCAGAAGTCTCTCTCACTGACCTGTAGCACCTGTGGGTGGAGGGACCTTCGCGGCTGCCAGGAATTCCATCCCTGAAGCCTGCTTGGATCTGCTCCTCTCAGGGCCTCGCAGCCAGGGGTGGGCTCCACTGTCCAGTGCGCGACGGACCTTTGGGGTTGGTTTTTCAGGGCTCTCTGGGATGGAAGTCTCCTCCACTGCGTTGCTGCACGGCTTGCACTGCTTCAGAATTTGTGGGGAGTTCTTTTTACAGAAAATTTATGGGCTGTGGGTTCAGAGCTAGCATACATGAGTCTTTCTACTCTGCCATCTTGGCTCTTCCCCAGTTATTAGCTTTCATCTGCTCCATTCTTAAAGGAATTATTTTCTTCAGTGAGCTTTTGGACCTCCTTTTCCGTCTGGCCAGTTTTGCTTTTTAGGGCATTCTTTTCTTCATTGGCTTTTTGGATCCCTTTTGCCGTTTGGGTTAATCTATTTTGTAAGGTATTATTTTCTTCGTCATTTTTATGGATCCCCTTTAACAAGCAGTTGACTTGCTTTTCATGATTTTCTTACATTGCTCTCGTTTCTCTTCCCAGTTTTTGTTCTACTTCTCTTTCTTGATTTTCAAAACCTTTTTTGAGCTATTCCATGGCCTGAGACCAATTCATATTTTTTTCCTGGAGACCCTGGATGTAGGAGCTCTGAGTTTGTTTTCTTCTCTTTGTATATTTTGGTCTTCCTTGTCACCAAAGTAAGATTCTACATTCTGATTCTTTTTCTGGTTTTTACTCATTTCCCCAGCCATTTACTTGACTTTAAGCTCTTTGCCAGGGTAGATCTCTGCTTCCAGTTGAGATTGGGGGTGTACTGAAAGCCGCTCAATCCCCCCATAATCTGGACCTAGAGCTCCAGAAACAGCCACTGCTCCTGCTGCTGCTTTTGCTATGGTGGTGTCTTCCACACCCTCCCTCAAGCCGGGGCTGGTCAGATCTACTCTCTCACACAGGTCCAGCAGGTTTTTTCCACTGACCTTGCAATTTGTCCCTGGCATTTGGGGATCTTGAAGTCTGGAAATCACTGCAGGTGCCAGTGATTCAGTTCCCCCAGGCCTGTTCAGGTCTTCTCTGTGCCAGCATGGCCCTGCACTCTGCTCCCATCCCAGAGCAATAGACTCTTCCTGCTGAACTTACAGACTGTCCTGGGCTGGAGATTTGCTTCACTCTGTCATTCTGTGGGTTCTGCAGCTTCAGAATTTGTTCAGAGTCATGTTTTACAAGTATTTGGTTGGATTTAGGGGAAGAGCTCTAGCAAGTCCCTTCTTTTACTCCACCATCTTGGCTCCAGCTAGTACTTAATTTTTTAAGCCTGCCATTTATTTATCCATGTTAGGCTGTCTTTCAGGATGTCCGGGATGGTTCCTTTTCCCTTCTGTGTGATTTCTGATACATTAGTTAATTTAATTCCATAATATACTTTTTATATCAGAACTATGCTTTGACCATTTTTTAAAAAATGTAACTGAATAGTTTTCAGAGTTTTTTTTCCTCTTTTTAGTGTGTTGTTCTGTTTTGTAGGTAAAGCAAAGAGAGGGTCTTACCTCACTTTCATTTTGTCACTTTGTCATTTTGTAGCAATCCTCAGAGAAAAGTTAGTTTAAAGACAACTAATGTTGAGGCTAGAATAGCCTTGTCTTTATGTCTGCCAACAGGCACATAGGTCACTGCCTTGGGGATCATTTCCCACCCCACCCCCCATAGGTTACTTCCTTTCATCCTTATTTGATCGGTTATAAACTGTTTTAAAATGTAAAAGTAGAGATTCGGAAACATCGTTTTAAATCCATTTGTTTTTATTCATCCATTTATTCATCTAGCCATTCAACAAATAGCCTGTTGCTTCCAATTCAGTTATCTTGGTTCCTTTAACTTTCATTCTCAGGTTTCATCTTTCAACCCTAAAATTACCTCAGTATCTTTCTTCTCAAAGAAGTATAAATTCAGAAATTCTTTAATTGTAGTTTCCAAGATTAGGCATAGCAGTTAAAGGTTTGAATGCTAAATGTGAGTGTCATACTTATAAAATATTTAAATAGCATGTAATGTCTCTTTTTTTGTCTTTTTAAACTACATTTTTCTTTTACTAGAATTCTACTTTGATGGCTCTTCTTGGTGTGATGGTTACTGGGGTCTTGAAAGATATGTCAGTAGTTGAGAAACTTAAGAAATCTGAAGAGATTTCAGTATAAGGTCTGGCAATGGACTGCTTAGTTATTATCTGATGACCAATTTGACCGTGTTCATAAGGGCCCTTAACTAGACTGTTGACCACCAGGTGATGAATGTTTTCTGTCTTCTGCCGTCCTTAAGATCTCCTATGAGATTATAGAAGGGTTGTGTTCTGTGTCAATGATTAAATCACAGATCCATGAATTATTAAAATGCTAAGTCTCTGACTAAATTAAATGTGTGTTGCTGTTGTTTTAGTTATTCTTCCTAACCTGAAATCTGAAGATACACCATGCCTTCTTTCTGTAGATCTGTTTCACGTTTTGGTAAGTAAGGACTCCCACTGCTTTATCCTAGTCCAGTGATTCACCAATGTGTGAAAGTGACCAGAGGTTCTTGAAGATTGTGCCATTCAAATAAAAGCTCTCACAGTTTCTTTCTTACTGGAAAACCTTCATGGGTAATCCCCGCAACAGACCACATTTGCCTTTAGGAGACCTAGCCTAACTAGACATGGAGAGGTTTGTTACAAGAAGGTTGGCTACTTGGTGATGAATTCTTTGGCTGTAAGCAACCCATAAAAAAAAGTACAAAATATCCCTTAGTTATGTGCACAATCTCCTCTACCTCCCACTTCTGTAGTGATGGTGACAGAAGATCCTAAGAATCATAAAGTTTTTAGATTATCCATCAATGCTGGCTTAGATGTTGGTACTATAATTGTGAAAAAATAATTTATTAATCATATCGGAATCATCCTTGGGTCACTTATTTGTGTATAGGGAGACCACTGGTTTGTTAGATATAAAAGATCAAAATTCACATGCAGTTAGAAGACAGAATGAGGGTGAGTTGACATAGAGTTAAAACAACTCAGCCTATTCTATTTAATGTAGGAATTGACTTAAAATTATACCAAATGGATAGAGGAAAGGACATCAACACAAATTATGATCACTTCATATAGACATGTATATAAATAGATACAAATCAATTGCTGTAATGAGAAGACCAAGAGCATCAAAAAATGGTTCTAGCAAACAGTGGTCTGTTTGCCAAGTACATCGGTCTCATAGCCAAGAGTAATACTGGTAGAGAACATAAACTCACTTGTAAAATTTTATGTATTAGTGGAACATTATGAACAGTATTACCTCATAAAACAGTGTGTAGTGATGGAGGGAGAAAACAGTTTAGAAAAAGTTTGGCAAGATATCCAACTAAAAAAAAAAGTGGTCCTAAGAGTTTTCAGAATAAAAATAGAAGGAAAACAACAAACCAAAGAAAGAAAAGATCTCCAAAAATTTTTACAACAAACTTTTCATCATCAAGGACGGAGGAGTCAGCATGTTTGTTTGGAATTCATTATCACAGTTCAGAATGTACTTATAGAAGGAAATAGAGATGACAGTGAAAAAAAAACAGAGATGGGTAAAACAGCAATCAATTCTCAAGGCATCTGAAAGAAAGGAAGATACCAAAAGTGTGAGAAAAACCTTGCATCTCATTACTAACAAAAAATGATAATCAAGAGAACTTCAGTCAATAACTTCCAATCCATATGCCTCTTTTTCCATCACCATAAAGTTTTCATAAGAATAATTACCCACATAACCTTCTCATTTTCATGGTAGGCCACAGCCTTACCATCATACAGTTGACTGAAAGACAGTAGAGAATACTAGATCTTCTATGCTTCTTGTTTGTTACTTTTAAAAATCATTTTATTTGATAGAGTAAAACACCACTTTAAAGGCTATTCTCCAAAAACACATCTCACTTCTCTGTCAAAATGAACTACCCTGAAAGATCTTAACAACAGAAGTAATCTTGTTTGATAATTCCCTAATTGTTAATAACAAATTGGGAATAAAGTAGAGAAACACATACCTGCCAAGTGTTTGCCCTGTCCTGGAGGTGATCCAGACCCCAAATCAAAGAAGGATTTTCTGTAGATGGTAAGGTTTTCCAGATGCACTTGTTTGTAAATGTCATTGTGTTAAACGTGTCAAACATTGGCACATTGTGGAAGCTCCTAAATGAATCACATAGTCAACTAAAAGAGTGGAAATCCAGAGTCAGAAGCTGAGCCAAGAGAGGAAAGATTAAAGTTCTGCTTCTGCCACTTAAGTGTGTGATTTGGGGCAAATCACTTCATCTCTCATCTCATTTTCTTCTTTCTTAAAAGTGATGGATTTGACTAGATTGTCTCCAAGTTCTCTTCCAGCTCTAAATTTTATTTAAGTGATCCTTTGATCTGTACTCAGTTGGCTATCCTGCCACGTGTGCTTATCTAACCCTCTACTAGATTTTAAACTCTGTAAGAAAATGAATCTTAATCATCTTTATATCAATGCAAAAGTTAGCTCAATTTTTTATATATATTAGTTGCTCAGTGAAATTGAATTAGGGAAAGAATCTGGTGTCTTGTCTGTATAAGTGATAATAAAAGTGGAAGTTCAAATTTCTTTATTTTACAGATATTGGTATTCATTTCTTTTCTTTCACAGGTGGGTGCTGTTTCATCTTTCCCATGTTTGTACTGGGATGATGCTGTTGCCTTGCAACCTTCATCAGTTAGCTCTTCCTACAACCACCTCTATCTCTTCCATTTGATCACGATGGCTCATATATTCCAGATTCTTCTCACCATAGATACAGGTAAAGTTCCCTCCACTTTGGTGGCCATAAATAACATCCCCTTCCCTACACACACTTTTTTTTTGTCTTCATATTATAGAGAGTTAATTTTACTTGTGATAACAATAATCTCACATTTCTACAAGTTTTTGGTAAAGAATCAAACATTTGCTTCAGAATGAATTTGTTCTAATTGTGGGAGAAAAATTAAACATGGCTGTGAGAGGATCAAACAGCTGAACTACCTGTCCTCATTCCTCAGATGCTGCCACAGATACATGTAGAAAATTCCTGGGTTCTTAAATTTTTCCGTATCCCACAACCTCAATTTCTCTATATCATCCTTAGACATTTCTCTACATATTTAACACTTTTAGTCCTTTAACAGGCCTGCCAAAATTTGCTGCATTAAATAACAGCGTACTTACAGTGTAACCTTTATTGTGCTTTTGCTTATGAGAGAGAGAGAACACATGTCTTAGGAGAAATAGTGATAGATAAGGAGTATCCCCAAAAGCACATTGGCTTTTCAAGAAGGAGTCAGAGATCTGATCTGTACCGCTAACCCAGTCATGGCTTTGGTACTTTATCAGAGGTCCACTCAGACCTTGTTCTTTCATCCCCTTTAGGGGGTTGCTCATTCTTAAGAGACTGAGTGAGATTCTTTAGCATTCTCCAAAGTAAACATTTCTTCCAATATTAGTTAACAAGAATAACAAAGGGGTTGTAGGAAAAACAAAATAGAGAATATTTTCTTAAAAAAAAATTAACCAGTTCTGCATCTTCAAAGTTTAAGAAACTGCAACTTTTTCTTGCCCACTGACAGACAGCAAGCAAAAAAGTGGCCAGGGAGCCTAGTGTGTGGGTTATGATAATGTATGGCAAAGGGGTCTCCTAGTAGCCTGTAGATCCTGTGAATGGTAGGAAAATCAAGAAATTACCTGGAACCAGATAGTTTGGTGAAAAAGAGTTCCTCCCACAATTTTGTGATGAATATTCCCTTCAAAATGATCTGGATTTCATGAGAAGTATTCAGGTGCAAAAAGAAGGAAATATAATCAGTGTAATAACAGGGTAACATGGTTAGCACAAATCATAAAAATTATATAAACACAGCAATAACAAATGGAATGCAACATAAAACAAAATGTTTAAGTGATATAGAAAGAAGTCAGTGGGGAATTCATGGAATAAGAAGGCAGATGATAAGGCAATTTCTTTATTGTTTTGTGATTTACAAAGTACTTTTCTCATAACAACTCTGAATTAAGTGATATGTTTGCCTTCTACCACTGTAGAAAAGTACTGTCAGGACACACGGAAGTACAGCCTTAAAGCAGCGCACTTCTGATTTGCTAGGAAATAGCAACAGATTAACCAGTTTTTTGGGTTTTTTTTAATCAGCACATGGAAATGGACCAGAAGTCTTTCGATAAAGATCTCTTTAGACCATTATTGAATACCTACCACGTGCAATTAAATTGTCTCCAAATCTTCTTTCTTTGGCTTCCTTTAGCCTTCCCCCACTACATCTTACCTCTTCTCTTAACCAAAGGAAGATATCTCAGAATTCTATACCGCTTGTGAATCTTCACATAATACACTTTTTTTAATGCATAGTTTGTCCAAGTTTTAGGGTCATTGAAGAATACGAAGGAGTATGAGGTATAATACCTCTTCAAGGCATTTATAGTTTTAGTTTTATAGCTAACATTAACAGCTAACAACTAGAACTGTAACAAAATACCTTTCAGTGACCTCTGGTTTGGTGCCCTGGACCAAAATTCCAGTGGCTGTGACCTAGTTAAAACTTTGATAGCGGTAGACTTCTTTGACCACATCTTGTGCTTCACTAGTGGAGTTTTAAGAGCATTGCGTTCTTGAGCGTAGCTCCAGAAGGAGAAAATGAAACTGGAACAGGACTTTAGTCGGATAGATATCACACCCGTTCTATTTAGTCCAACAAAAATTTATTTGTCACCTCTTATACATACGAAAGGCATTTGGGATACAGTGACCAAAAATGAGAAATACTCTCTCCCTTCAAGGAGCTTATGGGTTTTTTTTTTTAAAGATTTTGTTCTTTTGAGCAATACAACATGTGCATAAATTGGAATACGCTAATGAAAGTACTCGCCCAGTTCAGTCCAATGATCTTAAGTACCGGCAAGGTAGAAAGCAGTGAGCTAGGTGCTAGATATACCCAGACAAAAGCAACAGTGTCCAACCTGCAGGAACTTCTGTTCTGCTAGAAGAGACAACATATTATAATCATAATGCTTAGCATTTATATAGTGCTTGAGGTTTGTAAAATGCTTTACAGATATTCTCATTTGATCCTCTTAACAGCTCTGGGAGGTAAGTACTGTTATGGCCATTTCACAGATGAAGAACTGGAGTCAGAGGCTATTTGACTCGCCCAGAGTCACACAAGCCAGTAAGTGGATTTGAACTCAGGTCTTCTTGTCTCCTTATCTAGCACTTTATCCACTGCACTTCTTTGCTACCTAACATGTAAACAGATAAGTAAATACAAAATCATTTGAAGAGGGTGAGAGCACTAGGAGAATCAAGAAGGGCCTCCCAAAGTACCTGAGCTGAGCCTTAAGGAAAGCTAAGGATTCCAAGAGGCAAATGTGAGGAAGGTCTTCATTCCAGGTTTGGTGCCTCATGCAGAGGTAAGAAGTAAATTCTCGGTCGGAGTGGCAGGTAGGCCGATTTGGCTACAACAGAGAATGAGGAGAAGTAGTATGAGGGAAGTCTGGAATGGTCACCTAGTTCCAGATTATAAATAGCCAAGCTAAGAAGTTTACATTTTGTCATAGAAACCCAAAGGGAACCACTGAAAATTCTTGAGTAGGAGAGTAATATGGTCAGCCTTATGCCTTAGAAAGACTATTTTGCTAGCTCTCTAGATGATGATTTGGAAAGAAAAGAGATTAAAAGCAGGAAGTCCAGATACTTTTAGAAGTCCAGGTTTGAATGATCATGATTTAAATTAGGGAGATGGATGAGTAGAAACAAGGACATGTACATGAGCAATTTTATGAGGTAGAATTGTAAAGGCATGGCAGCTAATTGGTATAGGAAGGGAATGAGAAAGGAAGACTGTGGTCTCTAGATGACAGGAATCAAGGAATTCGGAACAAGAGTATTTGGAACACGTTGAGTTTGAGACGCCTTGCCTATGAGTTGTCTGGATGGAGATGACCAGCTAGCAGGTGTGGGACTATCTTTCAAGAGAAAAATTAGAGTTAGACACGTAGATTTGGGTCAACTGAATAGAGTTAATATTGAACCCATGGTAGTTGATAAGATTTCCAATATAGTGAGCTTAAGAAGAGAAGAAAAAATACCTAGGACAGAGCCCTAGAGAAAACCCACTTTAAGGGAGCAAGAGATGAACCAAGGAGACCGCTAAGTAGCGGCTGATTGGAGGAGAAATGAGAGCAGTATGCCAAGGAAGGCTAAGCTATCCAATATGGAGGCATGGATAACTGTTCATAATTGCAGAGTGCTAAGGGGATAAGAACTGAGAAGAAAGTGGATGATAAGAATGTGGAGACAGCAGGAATAGATGGTTCTGGAGTTTGACAGTGAAAGACAGATAAGCTATAGTATAATAGCTTGAGAACATATCAGCATCAAGTAAGAGTTTTTTATGGGTGGGATAAGAATAGAAATATTTGTAATTAGTGGAGGACACAGTTGATAGGAAAGGATTGAAGATAAGACAGAGAATGATTAAGGAAGCAAGCTCCTAGAGATGGGAGGAGTTACCAGGAAGGAGGTTGCCCTTGGCAAAGAGAAGGGATGCTTTTGTACTAGAGAGCAGTGAAGACTGATAAAGCTGAAGAGGGCTTTTGAGGAGGGGAGAAGGAACTCCCCAAGGATGAATTGTTTATCCAGTGAAATAGGAGGGGGTGGAGGAGGATCCCAAGGACAGTAAAGGGAATTCAGGAAGAATAAAAGCTTTGCTTCGTTTTCCAGTTGAGGTTAGATAACGTAAATTTGTAGTGAACTCAGTTAACACAGTAACGTGACTTCTCTCAGTGGCATCAGCTTGAGAAGGAGCACGGAAGGCAGATGGTAAGAGCATTTCGAAATGGAGGGTTAGCAGGATGAGAATGGCAGGGGACAAAAGCAGTCACAGATAAAAGACAGCGCATGACTGAATGGTCAACTACAGGATCAAAACATTGGAGAGAAGAAAAAGTGAAGGCAGAATAAGATGAAAGAGAGGAACTGGAGGCTGCAGTGAGAACAGAAAATAGGTTTATGAACCAGCGTGCCTGAGGGAATGTCAGCAGGTATGTTAGAAGTCTTCAGGTAGCAGGCAGTGTTTAGACTCTAGTAGAAGACTGTGATCTAGGTATTGAACTCCTTGAAAAATAGGAAGAGTGACTCAAAAGCCAGCAAGTGACCGAAACAGGGCTTTAGGTAGAATGCTATAGATAGAGGGAATGAACCACAGAGGAAGGAGGGCTGCTGATCATGGTGTTAGAGAGAGGATTAAGATGTGGCAATGGGAAAGAGAAGAAGCCAGTTCCTTTTCCTGACTCAGTGTTTATTGAAACATGATAGAAAATGCTATCAGAAATGTTAATGTTATCTTCTAAAGAAATCCAGGCATTTGTGAGTGAGGAATGTGGGAAGAGTATGAAAAGAAGAAATCAAGGAAAAATGGAAGTTTGTTAACCTAAGTTGGTGATTCTAGAGAACATAATGGAAAAGGAGGATAGAGCAGAAAACTCAACTGGGAAAATCATTGGATTGAGCTGGGTAGCGATTAATACAGAGAAAGGCATTTAGGGAAGGGGGCTCTTGACTAAAGAGACGGGGATCAGGGAGTATAATAAGTGCTGATTTACTAGTTACAGCTACTACTTGTCTGCAAACTCTACCTTCCAGCATCCTATGATGATGGAAATTGGGGATAATACTGTTTTCCATGTCTAAAGACTGGATAACAGGAAGTCGTACTAGAGACCTAGATCCCCAGGACTGTAATGAGTTCTGATATGGTGCTAGTTCAGGCACATATCTTAAAATGTTGGGAGATGGAACACCCTCAGAAAGTATCTCACATGTGGCACATGCACTCTGGCAATCCTGGTATCCAAGTTTTGGATCTTTTGTCATTGAGCCTATTATCAGAGACCCTAACTATGGTAGCTTTATATCCTTTCCAGGCTTTCCATTTCCAGGCCCAGTAGAAATTATATAAATAGTTACATATGTGACATAGTATTCTATAAACCAGTAGTTCACAGAATGTGGTCTAAGAGTATCCCTTGGATCCTTTCAGTGACTCCACAAGATCAAAAGTATTTTAATAATGACGACTGTGCCATTTTATATTCTCTAATACAAATATTTATAGATATTAACGCACATAAACAAAAGTTCTTTTGGGTGGCCCTCAGTAATTTTTAAGAGTATAAATGGGTCCTGAGACTAAAAAGTTTGAGGACCACTGATATATATTGAAGTTTAAAAGCAATATAACATATATGTGTGTGTGTATCAATATATAGATACACAAACGTACCTATATATACACACCTACGTATATGTGTTTATGTTTATGTATGTGTGCCATTGACCACATAGTCTTCCTCTCTGATCTAATCCCTACCCTACATCTTATATGGGTTGACTTCCTGTTGCCACTGTCGAAGTTTAGTCACCAGGAGAACTACATGTTCTCCTGCCTTTGGTCTCCCCCTATTCCAGTCCAGTGTAAACAGATCTGTTATTTCCTGTATCAAAAACCTTCGTTCATTCCCCATTATCTGCCAGATGAAGTCCTTGGTAAGTCCCTTACTGTGTCTCTCAGGACCTTCATTGATCCAATTCCAGCCTATCGTTCTAACTCTGTCACTTAGCGCTTTATGAGTCTTACATTGGAGAACTCTCCACTGCCAGCACATTCTTTACACATTCTTACCTCCATTTCTTTGCTCACATTTTTTTCCAACTCCTGGAATTCCCTTTCCTCTAATTTCTGCCTGTAAAAACTCTTCAAAGCCCAGCGTCTCTTTCTTGATTTCTTCTCTCCCAGCCTTGCCAGTGGAAAAGAATTTCTCCTGTGACTTCTAATAGTACTTTATATCTTTTTTTTCCCGTGTTTCAGTTTTATATTATAGTTACTTGTAGGTAAATCTTGTATTAGCTTGCCTCCTGTATTGTAAGTTTTTATTCATCCTCACATCCCTTGCAACACTTAGAACAGTGTCTTGTATGTGGGAGGGGGAAGGGAAGGGAACCAGCATTCATTAAGTGGCCACTATGTGCCAGGCACTGTGCTTCACAAATATTATTTTATTCAGTCTTCTCAGCAATGCTGGGAGGCAGATGCTGTTATTATCCCTTTTACAGTTGAGCAAACTGAGGCAGACATAGTAAGTGATTTGCCCAAGGTCATATAACCTCACTCCAGACCTACTCTTTCCTACTATACTACCTAGCTGTCTTGCTAGTGATGTACCCTAAGTAAACTTTAAATGAAAAACTTGAGGATACATAAATAAAAGAGATAGTGGGGCTATCCTTACCTTCAATGTTCAATACTTCTTTGAGTATTATGGACATTATGGGATCAGCCATTAAGGAGAGATATGGAAGGCCCAGAGAGAATTCAGAAAAGGAACCCAGAAGACTAGAAGCTTGAGATAAAATAAAGTAAAAGTAGAAGGAAATGGCATTTTTTCAGTCCAAAGGCATAAAGGTAATTTAGTAATAGTTTTCAGGAATATGAAGAGTTTCCATAGTATTGGAATGAGTTGACAAGGGAGGTTTTGGAAACCCCTTCTCTGAAAGTTTTTCACATTAAGATAGATTCTCATCTCTCTGGGATGGTTTAGGTGTGACCTTGCCTGAAGACAGGGGATGAACTAAGTGACCTCCCAAAGTCTCAGCCCTGTGCTTCTAGGATTGAGCTTGGTGGCAGCAGCAGAAGCAGCATTGTGCTTCCCCATTTGCAGGTTGAATTCCTACCAGCCTGGCTAAAATTCCTAGGCACCCAGGGTAGGTGGATGACTGCTAATCTATGTGGTTATTATGTTAATGGTCAACATTTATTAAACACCCATATTTAGCAAGGTCTTGTTCTAGCAAAGTTGACTTAACAGTACTAATCTGCAGAATTAACCATTTGGAGTCAAAAGTCCCCTTTTGCATCTTTTTAAGGAAATATAAAGCATTTCAGCCCTGTGGAACATAGGGTTTGCAATTTGTAACTGAGTAGGAAATGAGTAAAATAATTTTATTGGTTATTTTCTTCACAGACAGCCTACCTAGTGATTTACAAGAAGATAGTGATGAGGCTTGTTCTGCATCTTCTCTCTACTCAGAAATTTCTCATTATATGGGTGGGTAAGTAGCACTTTGAGTTTGTCCAGGAATTCTTTCAGCCAAGAGAAGTGGGATCTTATGGGAAAAACATACCTGTCCAGCTGGAGTCCAGTCACTGTGGGGAAAAGAGAAGAGAAACTGAAAACAAAGAAATTTATTAGCATGCTAAGGAGCTCTGATAGCTTTCTGAGAACCGGTATAGGCTCCTAGGGTACAGATTTGCTTTTTGTAACCTTTCAAGCCCACTTGGACTCCAGAGATAATCAGCAGCATTTTGCACTGTTAACTAAGTAAGTAAACTTTTCACAGGAGAAGGAGAAATAAAGAAGGGGATCAGCTAAAGGAGGAAAAAGGGAGTATAATTTTATTGTGGCTTTATTATCAAAATAAGAAAGCATTCTCTTTGAAAACTCATGAGACAAGGAGAAATGACCAAATACTTTTAAAATTATGAACAAAAGTCCTTTTAGATCACACTGCAAGGTTTCTTATCCAAGAACAAAATATTCTCAAATACGTACATGGCTGTTAGCATTGGAGAATTATTATAAAGGTCTTTAATGTGTGAATTCATTTGCTACTGGTGAATAAATACAAATTCTATGATAAGGCAAGATGATTTTTCTATAAATTAAGACCTCAGTAGATCATGTGAACAAATAACTGAAGCTGCCTCTGGAAATAAAATGGATTTTGAACTTTTTTCAAAGGAATGTTTTAGTCATACAGCAAACTGTTCTTTCAGTCCTATAACCCAGCTGACCCTCATGCAGCTCCCCATTTAGTGACACACTTGCTCAGATTAAAGCGCCTTAGCAATGTACGTCAAGTATGTTGATACCACAAAACTTTAAACTATAGTACTTCTGCTTTGTTTCTGTGTGTCTACCACCTGGCTTCCCTCGTCTTCCTTTTTTCTCTTTCAACAGGCAAATAGCAAAACCAGGAGACTATTGGTTGATATTGTAACTCCTTATTTATATTAGTGTTTTTTGATTTACATTTTATTAGTGAAAGTTAATACTGTCAAGAGTAGGTTCAAAGAGTATGGGTATTAAAGTCTGAAATGTATTACAGCATAAAATTTTGAATTTCTTTAATTTTTTTTTAAACCTAAAAGTAAAGGTAAAAGAAAAGTAAAAGTAAATGCCTTTTATAATGAAAAAAAAAAAGACAGGACGAGAGTAAGGGAAAGAGAAACTGGTGAAGATTGCTGGAAATATTGTTTTTTCTCCCAGAAAATTATACAATAAATTCTGAATAAACAAATCTTAAAAAATTTTTGTCTTGAATAGCAATAAAATAAAATGTAGGCACAAATTCTGCATTTTTTTTTTATTGAAGGAGAAATTTAAGATCTTAGGATTTCATTCTTTTCAGTGTTTTGATTGGCAGTCTTTTGGAATTTCTATCCTATAGATGCATCAGCTGTGATGTTCCTGGTTGGTATTTATGGGATTGTGTGAAGAAAGGCATTACCCCTTATCTTCGATGTGCTGCTTTATTTTTCCATTATTTGCTGAGAGTGCCACCACCTGAAGAATTACTTTCAGGTAAATAACAATGGCATTGTATATTGAAAATAAGCCAGAGAGCTTATTTTTTCAACTTCAAGCTCAAGGGCAGAAGCAGTACAGTTTAATAAAGTTCAAGAAAAACCACTTGCCCATGGAATTGGTTCTCACACTGTGTATGTGGATTAGCCCTGGCACCATGCTAATATTGAGATCTAAAGAAAGCTATCTTCATATTCTCTGAGTCACATCTTGGCCCATGTTTAGAATGGTCCTTTCACACATGCACACATGAAGCATGGCCAACTGCAGTTGGAAGCAGGTGTCATTTTTTCCTTTATTTGGCTATAATTATAGGTGGTTAAAACAAAAGAGATGACCTCATACCCTAGCCCTCAATGCCTGACCTAGGGAATGTGTATTTCTGTATATAAAAGCAAGAATAAGGTCCATTTTACTTACAGTAATACTCAGTTGGACTAAAGATTCCTGCTATGCTGCCTGACAGTCAGCTAGATAGCTGAGCTTTTCAGGATCATCTGGTTTTAGATTCTTATTCACCAGTTGCGTAATTCTTAGAGTTTGGCTGTTATTATTTTGACTCATATCATAGCTCATATGGTTTTTAAGCTGGAAGGGAAAGGCCCTTCCATCTGTTTCCATCTTGTCATTTAATGTTGAAGTAATTGAGGCCCAGAGAGGTTTGGATTTCCCCAAGGTCATCTATATTGACAATAACAGTCAAGAATCAAACCAGACCTCTTGATATCTAAATCCATTTCTATACTAACATGCCATCCAGAGCCAAGAGATATTTCTAACTTCATCCTCACTCCATTTTTATTGTGGTTTTCTGAATTAGCTTCTAGCCACTATCCACTGAGATTTGAGTTCAGGAGCCAGGAGACCCTCTAGGTCTTAATGTTTCTATAAGCTTCATTCTTTTCTCTTGGTGTGTTAATTGAGGGGGTGAATTCACACCTCTTAGCTAATAATCTACTTTAGCCAGTATATATGCCTTATAACTGTAAAGATTATTGATGAAGTAGGTGGCTTTTCCCCAAGCAATTATGAATATGCAGATTACTTCCCAGTGTTTTGTTTTGTTTTCTCTCATATAATTTCACTGTGCAAATGATGACGTATTTGCAGACTTGTTCATAAAGATATAGAAAATGGAAAATAAATAGAAACTGTAATAATATGATCCCTAGAATGGAATAATATGCTCACCAAATGTGTTTTTCTTCTCTTACAGTTTGTGAGGAAGGTCAATTCAATGCACTCTGTGGTTACTTATCCTTACCCAGCAATCTGTTCCTGCTTTTCCAAGAATATCAGGATACTATAAGCCCATTGCTCCAGAGGTACTAAGCAGGCACAATGTCACTTTAACTTGGTATTGGGGCAACACCTCACTTTAGAAATTTGAGAGGACTGCCTTAGACTGATCAGCAGGGAGTGAACAGGGCTAGTATTGGTTTATACCAGTTAGGAACTTAACTGCTTCAGAAGGGAAGAGAGTGCACTTTTCTTCTCAATTCCTACATCCATTTTCATCCATTTTTTTCACAAAAAAAGTTTTCATTTTAAAATTTCTTTTTTTAATCATCCATCCACTGAGCTTTATTTATTCTGTAGACTTTTTTCTATGAATGACTTGCTGCCACTTCTGCCTCTCTCCTTTCCCGCTCTCTTTTTCTTTCCTCTCCCTTTCATTCCCTTCTTCATTTTCTCCCCTGCCTTTTTTCCTTTTTCTCCCTTCTCTCCCTTTTCCTCTTTCCTTCTTGACCCTCTCCTTTTCCCTTTCTTTCTCTCCTGTACCTCACATTTCCCTCTCCTAAATAAGTTGATCAGTTTTAAAATCTGTCCTGATTTGTGTTGAGTATAATTGTGACAGGTTATGCTAATTTTAGCCAGAGTTTTATTATTCTTAGAATTTTGGACTGTGGAACTTCCTATATAGGTTTATTCAAATATATTCTGTGTATTCCATTCCAACCTTTGTAACCAAAATCCATGGGATTATAACAGTATAACAACAATAGAAGGAAGAAATTCAAGGAAAATAATATAAGGGACAAGATGTCAGCTTCAAAGAAATGTGATAAAAAGGATAGGCGAAGAGAGCTGCCTTCTGGGCCGTTGTGATCTCATACTCACCTTTTTTTGGTTGTTGTTTGGGGCTCTCCAGGTGGTGTTCTGATCCTGCCTTACATAGCTTTTTGAAAGGAAAAAACCCTGTGCTGAGGTGGGTTCTACTTTTTCAACTTTCTTCTCTCAGGTTGTGCATTCTGAAGTAGCTATTATGCCTTCCACCGTGCATGGAAGGGACCTACCAACTTACTCCTTGGTCTTCTCTTCCCCAAGGGGTGGGGGCGTAGTGTGTGTGTGTGTACACACATTTTTTTAAAAATGTGTGGATTCTTTGCCTGAAATTAATTCTTCTCCCATTCTCTTTATCTCGCAACTCCTTGATCTCACCTCTCACTCTTCCTTCTTTCCTCCCTGCCTCTTACAAACAGATATGCCCTCTACTTGCTAAGACTAACCCCCACTCTGTGTACACTGGATCCCATCTCCTCTCACCTTCTCTAGTACATTACATCCTCAATTATCCTCCCTTTCAAATCTTCATCCTTTCCCTATCATTGACTTCAAACGTGTCCAAGACTCACCCAACCCTAAACAACCTTTACTGGACCCTATCATTTCCTCAAGCTATTGCCCAATATCTCTCCTCTTTTTCTCATCCAAATTCCTTTGAAACAACAAAATGATAGTATTTGCTGTACAAATGAATTCTCAGACCCCTTACAATATGTGTGTGCTATGTATATACAGTTTGGGAACCATCCTCCTAATTAAAAGTCACATAAATAATCTCCCATTGTTGGATGCCATCACCATCTACATGTGGGGGAATGAATCTGGGGCAACTAGAACTCAGACTGTCACAAATGAGGTTTTCGCCACATCTTCCTTGTCTCCCGTACTTCTTTATGTAAATATTCCTAGAGAATAGAAAACTTTACTCTGTCTGTAGTGCCAGCCACTTTGTTCTTGAGGTCAGCTTTTCTGTTACATAGCACAAGGAAGGACATAGAATTATAAGGAAGGAGAGAATAGCCTTATCTAATGAAAGAACTAGAACAGAGCTAGAAGTAGCCAGAACACCCCATTTGGAGACCTGACCAGGAGCTAACATCACAGCTGCATCTTAATTTAACAGTTAGCATCCAGAGCTTTGCACTATACCCCCAGGATGGTGCTGAGGTAAAGCAGGGTACACAGTCTTACAGCAGATGATTAGAGAGGTAATATGTACATATGTTAAAAAAAAAAAAGACAACATAAATTAAAATGTGCTATTGTATATCATAGACTTTTTTATTACAGGAATTCCCAGAAAGAAAAAAAAAATCTTTCCATGTTTAGAGAATCTTCATGATAAAAGAGGATATGCAGGATTTAGATAGGTGGAGAAGAGCAGGGAATACATTTAAGAAGGGAAATAGTATGTTCAAAGGCAGAAATAAGCATAGCATGGGCTAAGCGATAAGAGAAGGTCTAACTGAGGAGCTTCAGTGCAAAAAAGATGGAGCCTTGAAGTTATAGGAGAACACATACCAAGAAAGAACCACATGGGTAGGGGCCCCCACTTCCTTGCATTTCCGTGGGCAGCACAGGGCTGGTGACCTGGATGCTCCAATTGTGGCAGCCCAGAGCCTCTCAGGGCATACACTTTTCTTAATTTAGACAGAGAGGGGATATGGCACTTGTGGGAGAGTGCCCTCTTACCAGTGCCACACGGCAGTGGGACATTTTAGATCAGTGATGTTTAATAAAAACAGGGTCACCAAATCATACATAAAGATCTCTGCCAACTATATTTTTGACTTAGAAAACCCTTATGTTAATATTATCAATGTTCTAATCTGTTTTTAGTTATTTTATTAAATATTCCCAATTGTATTTTAATTTGGTTATAATAGAGTGTTTGACACTTGTGGTGTAGACTACTAAAATAATCTCTGAATTGCTTAATAAGGAATGAGGAATTGATGACAGGGAGCTATGACACTATGACTGTGTCACAGCAAGCTAGCATCTGGGGAAAGGGGATAGAGTCCAGGCTTACGGGCCATTAAGCACTTGGCCCAAGGCTAGACCAGACAGACAGGGTTTTGCTAGCTCGCAGGAACAGTGACAAATTAAATTAAGTAGAAATATGGAAGAAGTTGGAGGACTGAATCCCAACATCATTAGTTTGCCTTTTGTTTAGGATGTAATAGGGTTCAGTGTAGGGTCTGAAGCAGAGGGAGACTAATTCTCTTCCTTCACCCTAGTTTGTTTTAATTAAATTTATACTTATGTGAAATGTGATCTCTTATATTAAATGCCTAGATACCCCAGAAAAAGAAATAAATTGATAGAACTTCCAGAAGACTACAGCTATCTCCTAAACCAGGCATCTCAATTCAGGTAAGAAGGAATTCTTCAAAGATGGTGGTCATTTTCCCCTTAAGTCTTCTGTTCTTTTCATTAATCCTTATTTCTTCAGCTGATTGATGTATGATACAATTTCCAGCATCCCCACCCACCTCTTGACATGATCCAGCATCTCATTGTCCTTTCTAAAATGTGGCATCCATCTTGGAAATAGTACACCACATGGGATCTGCTAAAGGAAGAAAGAGAAAAAACCTAGTCCGGGGTGTGGAATCTGTGGCCTCAAGTCCACATGTGGCCTTCTAAATCCTTCTAAATCCGTGTGTGCAGCCTTTTGACTGAGTCCACGGTTTACAGAACAAATCCCTTTATTTCCTCAGCTTCAGTTCAGTGTTCTCTTTTTGCTTTTAAGGTGCCCAAGGTCTGCAGATGATGAACGGAAGCATCCAGTCCTTTGTCTCTTCTGTGGAACCATGTTATGCTCTCAGAATATTTGCTGCCAAGAAATTGTGAATGGGGAGGAGGTTGGAGCTTGCATTTTTCATGCCATTCACTGTGGAGCTGGAGTCTGCATGTTTCTAAAGTACGTTATGCGTTACTAGAGATTTTTATGATGAATTTAGGGAATCTACACCCCTTCAGAGGAACCTAACATTGGAAGATAGTTATTAATTATGGATAATGATGTGAAGTTTGTATGTTTGTGTTAGTATAAGAGTAAAATTTAGATTATCTTTTGAAAAATGTAGCAAATGACTATATAGTATTTGATAATTTTTTGGAAAATTTTACAGATGTGCACTGAAACTTTGTTCGTTGTTTTTATAAATCAAAGTATAAAATGATCATGTCTGTAAAATAACCAGAAAAACAGAAATGCAACTTTCTGGTTTTAAATTTTAAAATTTAACTTTTTTTCAATTTTAGAAATTTGTATATTAGTGACTCAGTAAACACTTGCTTTATATGTATGTATGTATGTGTGTATACATATATACATACATACACATATACATACATATATATCTATATCTATATATAAATGGCACCTACCATGTTCTGGGGATACAAAGAGAGGCAAAGGATAGCCCCTCCCTTAAGGAGCTCATAATCTAATAGAAGAGACAACATGCGAACCACAATGTACAATGTAGAAATAAGATATATACAAGATAAAATGGAAGCACTTAGCAGAAGTAAGACACAAGGGTTACTGGGGATCAGGAAAGGCTTTCCTCTGGAGGGTGGACCTGAAGGAAGTTTCTTCTTCTCACTCTAAGCTCTTTTCCTTCTCATCATCATCATTACCTCTTCTCTTCCAACAAAAGCCCTATATATCTAGAGCCAATAAAAAGCATACATAAAGAAGCTGAACAAATGAAGGACTGATAGGCAGCTTTTTGGAAAAGAAGGAAGACCACCCTGATATGAAGGAACTTGAGGAAGCGACGTGAGAAGAAGGTCTTTGATGGACCCTTTTCTTGGGCACTTACCTTTTTTGGGGCCTTGGTTTCTTCATTTAAAGAATAGTGATGCTGGATTAGATAACTTTGAAAGGTCTCTTGCAGCTCTTCTATTCCATGGTTTTTTCCATTTCCCATTATCCCCATGTAAATACACTTTGCCTATGCCAGAATTTTTCTGTATAAGCCCATGGAGTATATCAGATTCGAACTTGGGAAGAAAAGTAAACGCCTTTAAATATATGGAGAAAGGAACTAGTTGTTTTTTTTATTATTATTTAGCTATTACTTAAGTACTTTAAGAGACCATTATTTCATCCAGTGCAAAATACAAAACCAAATCCACCTCCTCACCTTAAATCACCTTTAAAGGTGATTTAATAAGTGTCTTGAGCCCTATCCCCAATCATTACCTGGTAGGTAGTCCTCCAGTGATGATCCTCCCCAAACTTAGTTATATTTCCTCAGACGACAGCAATGCTTCATCACCAGGTTCAGTTTTACCAGGATCTTCCCATGCTTGCACTTGACTGACATAATCTTCAAGAACTCATATTCAGACCTGCATAGGCCTTCATTCATCTTTACAAAACAGTGACACATTGGAGGAGCTGAATAGAATAACCAACTGTTAGTTTTGTAATTGAGTCAGTCTAGCACTTAGACGTGCTTACTGCAGGCCAGGTATTGTGCTGAGCACTGCGGATACAGAGAAAGGCAAAAACACTGTCCCTACTCTCAAGGAACTCACATTCTCCATATACTTAAAAAATATATTCAAAGTATTTGGTGGAAAGTAACCTCAGAGGGAAGACAGTAGCAATGAGGGCTCTTGGGTTTCATCTGCGAGGAAAATGAGAAATGGGGAAAGAATGAGCAACTGGATGCTTAGCCCCAACAAAGTACTGAAGCCTGAGGACCAAATTCCCTACACAGTATTTGACTCAGCTGGGGCATCTGCAGCTACTAAATCAGTCAGCTTGTCCTGAGGCTCTTTAGCTTTAACGTCACGGGTTTGTTGTAAGGACCAGATGAGATAGCACATTTTGAGTGCCATGTTCATTTTTTCCCAAGAATTCTCTTTCTTTATGCAAGTTCTCTGGCTCATCTCTAGTAATTACTTCCTCCTACACAAGTTCATATACACATTCTCACTCTCCCATGTACTATTTAAGGATGAATACTTTTGAGTACTATTGGGATATAAGTATATGAGAAAACATTATATACCCTAATGATATTTGCCACTTATAGGTAGCGAAGGAATAAAATGTATAGAATTCTCTTGTGTTAAATTAGGGCTGGTAGACTACGGTCTAAAGGCCAGATCTGGTCAGCTGTTTTTGTGCTGTCCATGAGCTAAGAATGTTTTTTACGTTTTTAAATGCAATAAAACTTTATTTTAAAAAATAAAAGCTATTCTTAGCTTTTCGGGGTTTGGATTTGGCTTGCCAGCCTTCTGACCTTTTGTTGGATGGAGCCAGAAAGAGAAAGCATTCCTCACCATGAACCCCAGTCTGGTTAGAGGTCATAAGGTTTGTTAGAGGAACTCTTAGAGGCATTCTTCCAGCTCTGCAGTTCAGATCTTAGCTCAGCTCTTTCTGATACATCTTAGAAGATACTGATGAGAAGCTCCAGCCATTCTTCCAAAGAGGCTCAGATAGGACTCCCACTGATCTTTCTTCCTGTGGCATGTAGTGCCACTACTTCTGAACCCATTTTCCTTAGGCCTGCTGGATCTTTACTCTTTGAACCAGTGACACAGGCCTCCTTGCTCTTCCATAAACAAGACATTCCATCTCTCAGCTCTGGGCGTTTTCTTTGACTTGTCCTCATGCCTGGAAAGCCCTCCTTCATCTTTACCCTACTGGTTTCCCTAGCTTCCTTCAAGTCCCAGCTGAAATTCCACCTACAACAGGAAGCCTTTCCTGACCTGTCTTAATTCTAGGACCTTCCCTGTGAGTCTACTTCTAATTTATCCTTATTTGAACTTGTTTGTACATAGTTATTGGCATGTTGTGTCTCGCATTAGATTGTGATCTCCTTAAAGACAGAGACTATCTCCATCACCTGAAACAAAGGATGCCTAATAAATGTTGGTTTACTGGCTGACTGACTGACTTCTCTATAACCCCAACTTCTAAACACATAATCTTAGTAAAAGCAGCGATTCTTCTGTGCCCATCAACATTTGGATGTCTGTGCTTGTGGTTATAATGGATAAAAATAATTTGTTTTCTTGAAATTAGTTTTGGCACAGTGTCTCACCTGGTACTGTTATTATGTGAGTGACATTTTGTTCTTTCAGAATCAGAGAGTGCAAAGTGGTCCTGATTGAAGGCAGAGCTAGAGGCTGCTTGTTTCCAGCCCCCTACCTGGATGAATATGGAGAAACAGACCCTGGGCTAAAGTAAGAACACTTGATATCATGCAGTCATGGGGAACTGGAATTGATTGCTTTTCCATGATGATCTTTTTTAGCTACATGCGCACATCTGGATTGCAATGACCATTATATAACTCTGAACACAAAGAAAAACTTGCAGACTTGTCCCTTTAGTACTATTGATTTGTTCTTACTCAACATGAAGCCACCTTCTGTTTCACATAATATTTTTAGTAATTTGCTACCACTCCAATTACAAAATCATGAGACGGCATATTATATTTCTAAAGTATTTTTAAACAGTGACCCAAAAACTAGATCACGAATAAACACCATTACAGAGGGCTGTAGGACACAGTCTGATTTTTGCGGTTGTTTTACTAGAATTTTGTTGTCCTTAATAGGCTTCAAAAAGTGTGGGTGAGTAGTTCCAGTGGAAAGTTGAAACTCCTTAAGTTACACAGTTTTTTAAAACTTTTAAAGTCATTATGGTATTTCTTGTCCTATAGAATAATAGAATCTGGACATGAAGGAAAGAAAACTGAGAAAACAGGATGTTGTCAAATTATGGGGAAAATCTTTAATGGTTGGGTGTGTGTAGGCTCCGTTATTCCAGAAAGTATCTCACTGGGCTTCATTATTGGTTAGATCCAAGCCAGAGCCCTTTTGTATCAACTGCTCTATAACAATTGCTCCCAGAATCACAAGAGGACTCAAGTATGAATAATTGTCCTGTAAATCATTAAATAGACTATTACTTTAACATGGTGTTTTTTGAAAGGAAAGGGAGGAATGAAGTTCTTACTGGGAGCCAGTCAATCATTCATGCCATCACCTCCTCCTCTTGTCACATTTTTGTTCCCAAGGTTAAGCTTAGCCCTTTTACGTTGGCCTGTAGTACCTCAGAGAGAAAGAATAGTTCTGACTTTTTCACTGGGCAGTTGCGGGGGAGGGCAGTGTGATTCTAAGCATCATGTTGACACTGTGAAAGCAACTAGTATTGGTCTAAACAGCATGGAGGGGGTGAGGGCAGGACAGCGATCTCTCCTCTTCTGAAAAGAACTTGCAGTTCCCAGTGTTGTTCGAAGGTCTAGACTCTGTCGCTCCCTGACTTATTTTTGGATTGTCAGAATTTAATTAGAGTGAGTTTTTCTTTCACTTGACCAAATGTGGGTAAATGTTTGCTCTATCTTTTTTTCCCCCAATTCTTGCCCTGATAACTATTTCAGTAGAATAAATCTAAGTCTGCAAGCATTTATTAGGTGCCTACTGTGTGCTTCAGCGCAGGGTCCAGAGACATCTCAACATCTCAGACTATGTAGGCTGCCAGAAGGTCTTGGAGATGGTTTGACTCAAGCTAACATGTGTTCATTTCTTCTCCTATGAAGGAGGGGTAACCCCCTGCATTTATCTCACGAGCGTTATCAGAAGCTCCATTTGCTCTGGCAGCAACACCGTATTATAGAAGAAATTGCAAGGAGTCAAGAAACTAACCAGATCTTATTTGGATTCAACTGGCAGTTACTTTGAGTCCCATTTCCGCAGAAGAGTCACAGACGAAGGCAGCGACGAAGATGGGTCTGGGATTCCGGACACACTTAGCAAGACCGAGGAGGGGCGGGGGGTTGGTGATGGGGTCATTCCTCAGTTCCTGATTCACATCTTTCGATAAAATTACCCTTAATGGATTTTTGCTTTCAGTCAGCAAGCTTGATGCCTCAAGATAAAGCATATGCATACCTATATCAACGTCTCTCTGTTGTAAAATGCTGAAGAGAATACTTATCTACCCCACAGTTGTTTAAGGTTCTGCTAATAGTTGAAGGAAATCATTTTCCCCTTTAGAGCCTTCCCTTCTTCAGTAATCATGCCAGAAATGGGAGGGTATTTCATAGTTCTGACTATATATTTGGTGGCAAAAACACCATCTAAGAAGCTGTTGGATTTTTTTTTAAGTCTTTCTGACATTCACCATCAAACTACAACTGCTCATTCTCATTATGACTATTTCTGATCTTTTGTCCTCGCTTGGCTCTAATCAGCTGGACCAGTAGTTATGTTGAAATGGCAGAAGAAAAGCAACATTGACAAGATTACAGTTGAACATGATAATCATATTTCCAATCAGAAAAAAGAATGATGGAGGCTAAGAATTGTATTAGAATGGAGGAAAAATTCCAAAGAGTAGAAGTTACCATTTCTCTTCTGGGAAAAATGCCCTAGATTACTTACCACTTACTGCTGCTACCAGAAGTTAAACCGACTCCCTGCTTAGTCAAAGTTGCCTTCTCCAATGCAGATTTTTCTTAGAGCTTTTTTTTTTCCTGTAAAACCCTGAGGGTTAGAATTGTGTAGTGACCTTGATGTTACAGTGAGTCTTATAATCTGATCATGGACCCAGTCCTTTTTAAAACTGCACTTTCCATTTTCCAGGGCCTAGTTTCTAACAAAAGATCGCATCCTTTGTCCTGGAGCCATTTTGTAACTGAGAGAAATCTGCTCAGATCTTGGTGTTAAGTAGCCATAGGACCATGATAAACAATTCCCCACTGAGCATAGAAATATCGGGCCAATTCTGTAACAGTTTATGTCTTCCCAGAAGACTTTAAATCTTCGACTCATCATATATGTGCAGCCTTTCATAAACTCCAATTGTATGACGGATACAGACAACCAAAAAAAGCCATGAGATCAACAGTCTGTTTCTCTGTCTTACTGTAACATGCAGTGATTGAGCCTCCTTGCTTTTAAATAATAGTGCTCTTCAGAATCTGCCTACAGCTTTCTGGGTTCTTAGCCATAATTTTTATATCAAGAGAATTTGTGCAAAGCTTTAAGAAAGGGATAAAGTGAAGCCCTCAGCTTCCATGTCTTCTATGCCTTGGGAGTCTGAAAGATTATTCAGAGAATGTATTTTGACCTTGATGAGGACTGTCTTCCACTTATGTATAATGGTCTCTTATCTTTTTACTTCTCTATAAAAACAGGGAAGTTAAAAAATAGGTATATCAGGTGTTGGAGGATACACACTTGTATTTAGTTTTGTGTTTTGTTTCTCTTGTATTGAGGCAGAAGGAAGAAGAAGAACCTATCAGAAGTATCAGAATAATCATGACTGATACTTGAATAATTCTACAGCTTTGATTCTAAGCACTCAAAAGATATTCCGAAGATAACTCAGCAGAAGGAAACTGTCAAATTATTGCAAGTTGGATGAGGTTTGAAATGTTCAGTGCTCAGTTGGATAAATTCACTGATGTGGTGAAAAGACACAGATTTCTCCTTTCTTGATCTCCTCTACAATTCAGCAGATTGCACTAAATATTTAGCTGGGAGAGCTGCTTGGGTGTCAGGCAACAGCAACCAGCTGTTGACCTCTGCCCTAATTCATGCCCTATCTAAATAACAGTATAAAGCAAAGGCAGATTCTTCAGAAGGAGAATTTCTTCCTGCTTTAGTAATCTTTTCCATTCAGTTCACAAATCCTGATGTTAAACCATCAGGCTGCCAGAGGAACTTCCTGGCAGTGGCTAGTAAAATCTTGACTGCCAAAGAAACCATCCCAAGAGACGAGCACATAGAGGCCTACTCACAACTTAGTGTTGGCACTTTGTGTGCGGGCTCCGTGTTCAGTGTTACTATCAAATGAGAAGTTTTTATGTATGTTAGAAACCTTCTAGCAGTTTGCACTTGAATAGTGCAAGCACAGAAATGGTGCATTCAGAAGTCATGAACACACAAAGTCACTTTTTCCTATTGAACCAGGAACCTGTTCATGAGGATGCTCCTAAAGCATGTTTTTCTTATGACTGGGGAAATGGGGCAGGAGGTCTTTGCAGTAGGAAAACCCTGTTCTGTATAGTTAATTTATTATTCTAATATATGAGCTACAAGGTCATCCATTAATGGTCATTTATCATTTCATAACCTACTATGCATTTTGGTTCACTGTGAGGATAATCTATGGTGATTGATTGTAACATGTTCATGCCACTGATTCAGATTCCATCCAGATGAACAGAAGTTCAGAAGTGATTCAGAATGATGCATATATTGATATCTTTTATTGCAAAACTGTAAATTTAAGACTTGTATAATGTTCTTGTGCTTTTTGAAATAAATATTATATGTGTATATTTAAAAAGGAAATAAAAGTGGCTTATACTCTTTGGGATTTTCATCTGAAATATGGAGTTGGACATCAAAAGGTCTTCTAGGTCAGCCTCTTAGCTAAGTTTTTGAAGTGTGAAATGTCTAGTTTATCTCCAGCAAGGGAGATGTCACGTTATCCTTATGACAGATTTCTTTCCTTTCCCTGACTCGTGGATAGTCAGCATATTTTTAAAAGGTTCCCAACATGTTGACAGTTCACTTTCAGAGCTTTGAAAATCACTTTTCAAAAGTGAAAATTCTTGGAAGTAGTAACATCCAAAACTATTATTGGTTTTTATGCTAAATAAAGAGTTTGAAAACAAATCCTAATTGGGGATGAAAGGAAAGAGGAGGGAGCACAGAAAAGCTCAAGGGAATTTCAAGGCAAGAGCCACCAATGGGAACTAATAATATGACAATATATTATTAAAAATGCAGAATTAAATAGTAAGGTCTGCATCATAATTTTGCCTAGTAGTAATTGCCTTGTGTCTAACCTACATTTTATACTATGTATGTGGTCCATCCAGTCTTATTCTATCCTTTTATAAAGCATCCTAATACTTTTGCTTCATTCAAATATATTTATTGATGTCCTACTTTATACAAGATTCCATAAAAGAATAAATGACAAAGTGTTTAAGTGTTTCCACTATGCTAATTGTGCTAAGTGCCATAGAAACTAATACAGAAATAAGACAGGCCTTGCTTCTTACATTCTAATTGGTAATGGCACATACAGGGCAGTAGTGTCCATACAGTTGGTTTGGAAAGTCATAGCAGCGTTGGGTGGAGCCCTAGGGTAGGAGTTTGATATGCCCTTTCCAGTAGCCTGGCCTTAATGACAGTATTAATTTGATTATGGTTTCAGAGCTAAGAATGGCAAGAAGATGGCTGAGATGTAAAGTGTAGCATGACTAAGTCTGCTAGACGGAGCGGACCACATGAGCCACTCACCAGTCATGACATTGGTAGGGGTGCGGTGGGGGTAGTCAGGACGCCCTGTGTGCCCTGCCTTGGACATTATTTATAGAATGAAGCAGTATTCTCAGAGTTGTCCTGAGTTGAGGACAGGCAACTTCTCAGAATTTCTATCCTGGGTAGTTGGGTTGCTCTCCCAAAGTGAGAAGAGTTGCCTTGTACGGAGGTCTATCTTGGAGAGTCAGTTGTCTGACTCACTTCTCTCCAGGATGGGACTGTTGACATTATTGCTCCCAGAAGTAGTTTTGGAGGGGCAGGATTAGACATCTGGAAGCATCATGCCAGGTTGCTAGCTAGAGGACATCCTGGATCCAGGGCTAACTCTTGTTTGGAAGCCCAAGCCTCTGGCCTGGAGCTGATTGCTCATTATAAAATGAAAGCGTTAGATTAGATCACTGCAATCAAACTCAAATAGGATTGGGGCCATTAAACCATACGTAAAGATGCTAACAGGCTGCATATTGACCTAGAAAACCACTCATTAATATTATCTCTGTTCTATTGTATTTTTTATTTATTTTGTTAAATATTTCCCAATTATATTTTATTCTGGTCCTAGAGTGTTGAGTCTGCAGGATGTGTGTTTTACATCTCTGAATAACATGACCTGTAGGGTCCTTTTGATCTCTAAATCTATGAACTTATCTCTATATTCTTCCAATTTTCCTCCATCTCTTAGCCACTTTCCCCTCTTCCCACCATTAGAAATTAGCATCTGCTTGTTCAAGTCTGTGAAGTGATGTGGGTTAAACTGTAACTTTGCTTTTATGTTTCAATAAATTACTAAAATTCCTAATAAATGCAGAAACCCAGTTTTTCCTTGGTGTTAGAGACTGAGCTATAGTACCTTAAGCATCAATTACTTGAGCACGTGGTCATGCCAGACAACACAAACTAGAAAAGAGACATCACGCAGAACATATTGAGGATAGAGACTGGATATGAGGTTTCCAAAGAAGCAAGTATTCATTAAGCTCCTACTATGTGCCCAACATTGTGCTAGTCTTAGGGGCTACAAATACAATGAATCCCTACTCACATGCTACTTACGTTCTAACAGAGGGGACCACAAAGAAATATATGTGTATATACAGAATGAAAGCAAATAAATACAAAGTAGTAAAATCTAAGGTACTTTGAAATGGAGACCAAGCATCGCATAGGATGAGGAGAGGCTTTATAGAGAAGCTATGTCTTGAAGGTAGAGGAGGGAGTTTTTATGAGATAGAGGTGAGGAGAAAGCATTCCAGGAACAAAGGGTAGAGATTGTGGCGCCATAGAGAACGGAGATGACATGACGTGAGGAGCAGAGAGAAGGCCCATTTATCTGGATTGAAGAGTTCCATGAAGCTGAAAATGAAAAGATAGGTTGGGCTCTACAAGATGCAACAAAGGAGGCAAATGGAAAGCCACTGGGTTTACTCAGTAGGAGAGTAATATGGTTGGAGTTACACTTAAGGATGTTTTGGCAGCACCAGCTAACTTTACTTCAGAGGAACTCCAAGGTCCTAGGAAGGACCTAAGAAGTCATCAAGTCCAATCTCCTCCTTTCACAGATGAGACTGATGCCAAGAAGTTCTGATTTGTCTAGGCTCATTGTTAGTAGGAGATAGGATTTGAGCCCAGTTCTTCCCAATTCTCAGTTCAGTGTTCTTCCCCCAAAATATACTGTACTGCAAAGCAGTATCCTCGCCCATCTAAAGTTAACCCACAAGGCTCAAAATTTAAAAGAAAGCTGGGGATCCTTTGAGTAAGGAGACTCAGAAATCAGAGATGTGAATGAAGGAAGGAAGCATTTATTGTTTGGTTCAGTCATTTTTTTAGTTGTGTCCAACTTGTGGCCCCATTTGGGGTTTTCTTGGCAAAGACAAATGGATTACCATTTTCTTCTCCACTCATTTTACAGGTGAGGAAACTGAGGCAAATAGGGTTAAGTGATTTACCCAGGGTTACACAACTCGTAAGTGTCTGAGGCCAGATTTGAACTCAGGAAGACTCACTTTTTGAGTTCAAATCTGGCCTCATTTACTAGCTGTGTGACCCTGGCCAAGTCACTTAACATTGTCTGCCTCATTTTCTTCATCTGTAAAATAAGCTGGAGAAGGAAATGGCAAACCACCCCAGTATCTTTCCCAAGAAAACTCCAAATGGGGTCACAAAGGGGCAGACACAACTGAACAACATCAACAGAAGTCTAGAGCTTGGCACAAAGGAAGCAGGGCATGAAGATGGCCAAAGACTAAAGTAGCATATTGATCCTAATAGCCTAATGGATGCCACATCCTACTGTAAGCCTCAGAAATGAAGAAATATGTATGCATGCATATGTGTATATTATATATATGTGTGTGTGTGTGTACATAGAAAAATACACAAAATCACCCTATAGTTTTTTTAAAAAAATATTCATCTAGTTTTTACAGTAAATATGCCCGGAGCTGCAGGAGATAAACTTCTTTGTCAATAGTTTCATTCTTTGTACTTGTCTTCCTAGTGCCTAGCACATGGTTTCTTGTTCAGTTGTTTCAGTTGTGTTTGACTCTTTGCAACCTCATTTGGGATTGGGGTTGTTGTTGTTTGTCTTTTGTTCTTGAAGTGGTCAAGGACATCAGGAATGTGATACCATCACATGCAAGTTAATTGGTTTAAGTGAAGGAGGGCTATGCAAAGTCATCAGCCTCATTTTTTCCTTTGGAGCCATTTGGTTCCATTGTTCCCAGCCACAAAGACTGGAGATACCCCTGGATGCAGTGGGAGATTTTGGCTTTTTGAAGCTAAGATCTTTAACATCTCAGTTTGACTGAGGCAACTCCCTTTCAATGATTATCTAGCCTTAATCATTTGGGGTAGGAGTTTAATAAATGCTTGATTGGGTAATTGATTGGTTGCAGCAGTCGGGGGCAGAAGGGAAGAATACACATCCTTGGGGGTCACTGTAGTATGAGTAGGCCAGCATGGTGAGCAGATAGAAGGGCATTTGGTTGGAGGAGAAGGGAGAAACTATAGGAAGTAGTGCTGATTCCATGCCCATTAACCCATGCCAGCTCCAAACATAGACAAGACAAAAATAAGCAAACAAAGACTGAACACAAGTTTAAACCTCATCTGGGACTTGTACAACATAAATTGGAGATTAGGAGCTGGGGAGAGAGAAGGAGTCAACAAAACGCCTAACGTATTGCGGAGTTCCAGAGTTGGGCTTTATCTCAGATTGTTGAATGGAGAGTGTCATCATCAGCTCTCCCATCTCTGAAACAAGAGTGTTTTCCCATATAGCCCTAAGAAACAAGCGTTTACTTTGGATTTTTCAGTGATGACAAACTGGTCAAGAGACCTCTAATGAGTCATACTTATTTACATGTTTTAGCAGCTGCTGTGTCTGGGCAGCTCAGCCTACTGATCCCAGTTGGAAGGCTAAAAGCACTCTGCTGTATTCTGGAGAGATAGTACATTGAGCATGCTAGGGCATGGACTCAGGACGCAGTCGCTGGCTAAAGAAATAATCAGCCTTAATTAGTGTGGAAGAAAAGTAGAGGTTCAACTGAAGTCAAGTCGACAAACATTTACTCCCTGCCAGACCGCTTTTCTAAGCACGGAATATAAACAGAAGCCAAAAGAAACACAAGTCGCTGCCTTTCAGGAACTTACATTGTAATGGAGAAGACGACTTACCGAAAGGAAGCTGAAAAGAAGAGGTGGGAAGGAAAGCCTGGGAGAGAAACTCGGGAGAATCGGGAGTGTCACCTGGAGATGGAAAACATGAGTGGCCTGGGCTGAGAGTCTAGGAAGAACCAGCCAATCAAAGGGCCAGGCTGGAGGGGCGGAGGGTACTTTCAGTGCGTGAAGTCCATGGGTGAAGGCGGCTTCCAAGGTGAAGTGGTTTCTGTGGCACATCAGAGAAAGTATGGAGAGTTTGGAGTCGGTGTGGAAAAGAATGAAAGTGAAACATTACATTTGATAGAATATTTACGTTGGGAATCTATTCTTTCATGACTATATATCATGATTACTTCAGATCACAACTTTCTGTACTTCAGTAGACAGTCAAGTCAATAAGTATTAAGCTCCAACTATTTACAAGACACTGTGCTAAGCTCTGGGGATATAAAGAAAGGTAAAAAATAAATCAGTTCCTTAACAAAAATAAATAAACGAGAATTGCATTTTTTAAAAAAAATCAACTCCTGTTCTCAAAGAAGAGCAACTAGGTGGCCAAGGGGATAGAGCCCCAGGCCTGAAGTCAGGAATGCTCATCTTCCTGAGTTCAAATGTGGCCTCAGACACTTATTTACTGTGTGACCCAGGACAAGTCATTAACTCTGCTTTATTTCTTCACCAGTAAAATGGGCTAGAGAAAGAAATGGCAAACCACTCCAGCATCTTTGTCAAGAAAACCCCAAATGGGGTCACGAAGAGTTGGACATGACTTAAATGACTAAACAAATTCTCAAGAAGCTTGCTATTCAATGGACTTTGTGAACTGGGTGGCTTTTTGATAAATCATTACCTTTCTAAACTTAGCCAGAGCAATCCTCAAATGATAGTGTGTTCTATTCCCTGCACTTCAAGAGAGTCCTAGATCTCACCCAAGGGAAACTTCCCTGCAGTCTCTAATGTAACAGGCTGGGTATAGGGACATGATGGAGACTATCGGTTCTTCTTGCATTGGCTTCTTTCCAGAGTATTCCAGCAACCTGAAGTAGGGTTGGCATGTTCCATTTTCTTTCTCAAACCTGGAAGCCAGAAGTGCCCAAAGTGAAAACAAAAGAGGAAAAGACTCCCAGAGAGAACTGGAAAGCTCTCCTCCATTCTGCTCCTGCCAGCTCCACCTCTAACCCTCACACGGACTCAGGGCATGTATCTCCTTGCAAGAGGAGAGAGTCCCCTACCACTGAGCTTTGGGGCCGGGGAGGTTCAACTTAGAGGTTCAACTTGGCAGAACAAGTCAGGTGGCTACGAGATGCCTGTTTGAGAATCGAGGTCATCCCTACAATGTGATGATGCTTTGGAGGAGGACTTCAGTGAAAGTGGAATGTTTTGTTCTCCCTCAAATCACCAAGCTGTCATTTTAGACTTTTCTATTCCCACAGAGTGAAGTTGAGGGGTGGGAGAGAGACAAAGAGTACATTGTGTTGAGGTTCCAAATAAAGAAGGAAGACAGACAGTCCTTGCCCTTGAGTTTATACTCTAATTAGGGGAGACAGCACACATAAGAGATTTTGGTCCCAGGGCTAAGGACCAGAAGTCTTTAGAGAGTATTGGGAAATTTGTCCCACAGGGAGAGCAGCCTTCTGGGACTGATTCATCACCTGAGAAGACTGAACCTAGGGGGCAAAGTGGAAGGGGAATATCTGATTCTTTTGAGTAAAGTCAGGAGGGGGTAAGGGGATGGGGCATTGGCAGAAAGGTTAGAGGTGGAGTCTATGGGTTAAAGATAGAGAAGGGAAAACAGCCTCCCTGGAGGAGCAAAGACAGCAAGGGGTATTCTTATTCTTATCTAAGGACAAAAGAGACAAAGGCAACAGACTAGAACTGCCTCATCCACTGAATTTGTCACTTCTTGGGTTATGGCCAGGGTCATTCTTCCTATTTGTATGTCATTTCTTCCACTGACAACATTTTTGGTAAATGTGGTAATCAGTCTCTCCAACAATCCCAGTTCGGCGCAAATGACTGGACTTAAGAATTATTTGGCCCCTACTTGTTATTTTAGATGTCCTTGTTGAGATTTGACAATTCAGGGACAGTAGACACTTGGCCAGCTTTTCCAAGATTTTTGATGAAATTCAAATTGTACTTGACAGTTTCTACAAAGCTGTTTTCAAGGAGCCATCCATCAGAATCCAACTCAGGTTCATCCAGTGGTACATTCTTCAGTGATGTTTGTAGGTATCGAACACCAGTGAGCACACAGAGCTATACAGAAATAAACAATAAATCCCACACATTTTAAAAACAGTCCAACAAGGTAAGATGCCACCCACACTTAACAGGTGTCAAGTCACTAGTAAAATGAACCCACGTCTTCCCTATGTATGAATTTTTAGCTCCTTTTATTCATGCCCTTCCCCAGAAGAGCTCATCCTGTCATTGATAACAGGATGCAGTTATTTCATTCTCTCTCTACATTTTTTTCCCTTCTTCCTGTCCCCTGTTCGTTCTCTCACTTTCACCTTCTTATGTTCATGTCCAATGGATTCTCCTCTTCCATCCACCAACTAATACATAAAACTGTTGAGCCACTCTTTCTTTCTTCAATCCATCTACTTGGTCCCACTCATCCAACCCTTACATTCTTTCCTGAACTAGAATTTTCTATTCTTAAATCTTTTCACAGCTAGACAGAACACTGGGCCTGAGTTAAAATCTAGCCTCAGATACATACTAGCTGTCTGGGCAAGTCACTTAGCCTCTGCCTCCATTTCCTCGACTGTAAAATGGAGATAATAAAAGCAATCCCCCCCACCCAGGATTGCTATGAAATGAGATTTGAGATTGCTCAAATGAGGTAATATTTGTAAAGTGCTTAGGACAGTGCTCCTTCTTTTTCTCTCCATGTTTTAATTCTTGTTTTTTTCTGTTTATTTTTTTTAGTCTTCCCTTGTGTGTTTCTTCTCTTTCTTTTTCTTCTATTTTTCTCACTTCCTATATTTTTTGTTTGACTCTCTCCCGCATTTGACTTCCTCCTTACTTCTTTCTCCCCCTTGGCACTTTTAAATTTTTTTTTAAGCTCTTTTTATTATTCTTTATTTTTCTAGCTTTATAAATTATCCTTCAACTTTATTTGCTCTTCCTGTTGCTAGCCAAGTTCTCTTCTTCCCTGGGTATGACCCATAACTACCTACTGCCTAAAATCAACATGACTACCATGCTGACAGGAGGTCAATTCCAGTGGAAGATGTTGGAGAAAGAAAGAGCTAATAATTCTGGGATGGGAGGAAGGAAGGGGAAGAGAATAGAAGTTTTATAGCATCTCCTATGTGCCAAGCACCATGGTCAGGAAAGTATGACTCCTACAGATCTTAGAATAAACTAGGGCAATCCACTTGACTGGAGTTATAGTCACGATTTTTCTTTTTTTTTGGCCAGAGCAAACTTTTGGGGAATTATATTTACCTCAAATAACCAGATGATAAGTACCACCCATCCAATGGAGCGTATGATGTGGGTATAATAATCTAACAGGGCTTCACGGCAGCCCCTCATCCAGACATTCAGGTCCTCGGTGAGAAAGTCGTAGTTGTAATGGGCATTGTTGTTGGTAAGCTGGTGCTGGATACAAGGTCGTGGGGAGCTGGGGTTGCAGCAACTAAAAGGAACACCATCCACCAAGAACTTCCCATCAATATTGCTCTTCAGGCGGCTAGAGTAAGGGAGGCAGCAGGAAACAATGACCAGCAGCAAGAAAATGTTTAGCCTCCTTGACTAACTGGAGACACCTATCTTCACCTCCCAAAGGAGGAGGTACAGAGATCACAAATTCTTCACTTGTTCAAACTGGGTAGGTAGAAAAAAAACCCAAATTGTTTTTCCTTCCCTTAGAAGTCGTGAGACTTGTCTGTTTCAGGTACAGTTAGCCCTGCAGTTCCTTCTCCCTGAGAGGACAAATCAAAAAATAAATACTGCACTCATGTGGCAATGTGACCAAAATGCCAGTTTTGTCTAGAATGCTTATTTCTTTCCTGCTTGCTGTATTAACTGAAATGTCTATTACTTAGAAAACAGATTAGTAAGACGGTGAAGAGCTGGCCACCAAAATAATGTATACCATGGGTCAGGTCTTCTAAGATTCACACCTGACAACATATAGATGACCCCAGGTGGACACAGCTTTGGAAAGATCCATCCTCCTTGAGTGAAAGCCCTTGAAGTACACACATAATATTCAGAGAAGACATCAAGAATAGACTCCTGGCCTAGAGACATGGGGAGGTCAGGGAATGTGCAGTCACTGCCACCAAGAAATCCTAGCCCTGCTCTTTTCCCTTTCTGCTGGTGCACAAGATGGCTGCATTGAAGTGGATGAATTTTTGCCTAGTTCATCTTATCATGAACTCAAGATTACAGATTAAGTGAATAATACAGGGATAATCAGACTAGCTAAAGTGCTTTGAGATCCTTCTATGAAAAGCAGTACGGTTAGAGCATTTTTCCAGCTGAATGAAATGGTCATAAATGAAATACTATGACCATTACTCTTTCCACTGAACCAATAACTTTTAGAGAAGAGTAGAATTCCTTTCTGAAACATTTAATTTTTGTAGAACTCCATTTTAAATTATGAGCTGTCTGATCTCCTAAATGGTCTCTGCTTTGTGGTGAAAGTCCCTACATATTCTGGAAAGAGATACCTTGAGATTGTGAGACTAGGATCAGATGATCATAGATCTAGAACTGAAAGAAACCTTATGGGTATCAAGTCTAACCCTTCTGAAGTGAAGAAACTGAGGCTTGGAGATGTTAAGTGAATTGCTGGCTTCAGATATATGAAAAACTGTGACCTGGGGCGAGTCATTTAATCTGTTGGCCTCAGTCTTCTAATATATAAAATGGGAAAAATAATAGCACCTACCTGCCAGGGTTGTTGAGTGACTAAAATAAAATAATATCCTAAAGCACTTTGCAACTTTAAAGAGCTATATAAGTGCTAGCTATTATTTATTCTAATGCCATCTCTCTATCAACTGTTTCCTATTTATCTTGTATATAGCTTGCTTTGTCTATATTGGTTTGCATTCTGTCTCCCTGACTAGATTGTAAACTCTAGCAAAGACTGACTTCTGCCACTTTTTGTATTTCCAGAGCTTAACATAGTGCCTGGCACTTGGAAGAAGCACATTAAATGTGTATTGATTGATTATTATTGACTGAGGTGCATACAGGTAAGAAAGATTGTAAAAGACCTAAGAGACCTTAGACTTAGAAGACTCAGGTCTTCCCAACCCTAATCCCAACTACTCTGTTATACTTCCTCTGAACTATCTTCACTCCTTCAGTTGCTACTTTCTAGAACCAACTTGTGACTCAGAGAGTAAGTAGCACTCGTAGAGCTACTAGGACAAAACTAGGTCCTCTGTCAGGGTCTACTCCCTTGTTCCCTTCTGTGGGCAAAACTCCATACCCATCAGGGACACTCACTCTACAACTTCCCTCGAAGCCATGTTCAGGTATCGGGCCGATATCCACTGGATCTCAAACCAGTCCCTGAAGCTGCTGTTGCCACAGCACTGAAACTGAATCTGTAGCATGTCAATGGTCTTCTTCAGGAAGCAACGTCCTGGGATATCTGTGTCCTTGTAGAACCTGATGGCTTCTCTCAGACCCAGGTACAAAGACTCCTCAAGTTCCTTTCTTGTGGTATAGCACATGAATGCACCTACAAGGAGGCAGAATGTGAAACAGAAGGCAAAGGCAATGTAGGGAAGCAGGACCAGCCTCCAGCGTCTGTACCTGTGTACATCAGAACAGTCATAACAAATCTTGCCACCAAGGAAATTGATGACACAGGCAATGAGACCCACTGAGATGAGCATGTTGGAGGTGGAACTGATTTCCCCTTTGGACAACACCTCGATTCGCTTCTTGATCTCAATCTTTAGGAAAAGACCAAGACTGAAGAGCATGACTCCTGTCATCACAGACAACCAGTTAAGAATCCACAGTATCTGGGCCAGCTTGTTCCGTTTGTATTTGGTGAAAGTCACTTTAAGGACAGCCATGGTCACACTGAGATCAGAATAAAGATATCTTTGGAAGGGAGGGCTTGTGAACGGTTTTGATTTCTGACACTGTAGAGCCTTTAAGAAGAAGTCTACAGAGAAAAATGAGATTATAAGTTTTAATTATTTTTACATATTTTGTTAAGCTCTATACACTGATACAGAGTCATCCTGTTGAGAGTCCAATTCCCAATACCACCCCCCACACCCCTGCCCCTCCTGCCATGAGGTTGTATATAGTTCCCCAAAATTAGAAAGCATGAAATTTAGAAAGAGAAGGATGAGATGATTCTGCTATACCTCAGCTGTATATTCAAAGTGATCCCAAGTAAGTAGAATGACTGCCTATACTATAAGTCAGAAAAAGGGTAATAGTTTACCTGGACTTAAGAGTTACCTGCTTATAAATGCCTGTTCTAAATATTCTAAAATACAGGACAATGCTGAATGGTTGAGAGAGTTCAGAGGAGACTTGTCTGCTAATACTGTCTGCCTGACCAGGTTTCAAAAAAGGACCATTATTCTTCCTGACATAGGAAAAACTACGATGAAACTCTGAAATACCCCATAGACCCTCTGCTAGTCCCTTATCTGTTTTCCATAGCTATTCTCTTGATGAATACAGGGACCCTGTTGTATTAATATTTATATCTTCTCTGGAGTGTAACACACTATCTCATACATGGCAGATGTTTTACAAATATTTGATTACAAATCCTAATGTGAGTCTTTTTGCTAACTGATTAATTGGCTTTATAAACTGTAAAAGCATTATAAATGTTACTATTATTATTTTTATCTTGTTTTGAAACCTGGATTTTTACTTGCCGTATACATATATATGTATGAATGAATTAATAAACGAATACATGATCATTGGTTAAGCACTAACTGTGTGTCATGCACCTCAAGGAAAAAAACAAACAAAAAACCTCAAATGTCTGATGAATGAATGAAATTAAGGATCTGTCCCTTCTGTATCCCAGATGAGGCTCACTTCCCTTGCCTTTTTTATTATATACGTCACCTTTTCGGTTAAACTTTTTTTTTTTTTGCCAGTCTTTGTAGCAAACATCTGTTTGATGAAATAAATAGGTTTATCTTCTGGGGGAAGATCTGCCAAACACAACATCAGAACCTTGGTCCTGACCTTAGGACCCAGTATAGCAAACATAGTGATCACTTCCGAGTCAAGTTTTCCATCTGGAGGGATGACACTTTTTAGATAGCCAGACACTGCTACTTTTACTCCCCTAAAAAGACCCTCTGTCATCCATGACAAAGACCAGAATAAGCATTTCCGTATAATTGAAAAATATTTTTAGTTGGTTTCTCAAGTCTCTTGTTTTTTTTCTAATTCAGTCTTTGATTAATTGAGATCCTACCACTTGCCATACTAGTATGCTTAATAATTTTTTTTTTGCTATAGGCAGCTAGGTGACACAGTGAATAGAGCACTGGCCCTGGAGTCAGGAGGACCTGAGTTCAAATGTGACATCAGAGACTTGACACTTACTAGCTGTGTGACCTTGGGCAAGTCACTTAACCCTACTTGCCTTGCCTTCCCCAGTCAAAGCATTATAATTTTCTGTGCTGCTACCCACTTCTTGGTGATTGGGCATACATCCTTTTCCCTTGTTTTATTCCTTGACTGTTTTTGTAGCTCAGAGGTTCTTAGCATTGGATGTGTGTGCATGTGTGTGTGTGTCTGTAAGCATATATGGCATGGACCCCTTTGATAGTCCACTGAAGCCTATGGACTCTTTCAGAATAATGTCTTAAAATGCATAAAATACATAAGATTACAAAGGAAACTGATTATATAGAAATGGTTACCAAAATAGAAACGGAACAAGTTGACGATTTGAGAGTGAAGTTCAGGAGATAGCGAGAGCTGGAAATACAGACCTGAGAGTTTGTAAAGAGGTAATAAAACACTGTTAGCTGATGAAGTCATCTATTAAGACAGTGTAGAGAAGAGGGCCCTGGACAGAGCCCTTGGGTATAAACAGAGTGAAGGGGTGTGATGGTGACCCAACCAAAGAGACTGTAAAGGAGAGAGGAGGCAGGTAGGAGACAAATCAAAAGATAAGTCATGAAGACCCAGAGAACACAGCCAGCTCCCTACTTCAGACAGGGCTACTGAAAATCGTTTTCTGACTGATCTTCCTGCCTCAGCAGTCTTCGCTCTACTCAGGTATGCTTGGCTGAAAAAAAAAAAAAGGTGATTTTTTTTTTTTTTACTAATAAGATTTATTAGCACTTAAAAGGCACACAAAGCACTTTACAAATATTTCAAACAACCTAGGGAGGTAGTTGCAATTATGCCCATTTTATAGAAGAGGAAACTGAGGCTGAGAGGTCTCAGCTAGTCAGTGTTAAGTCCAGCACTCTTACCTACTTTATCACCCAGATCCCTGCTCAGTGAGCTCCCAGTTCACTCGGGGATCAATTCCTCTGCTTGGCTCTTAAAGCCATTCCTAACCTGGCCCCTTTCTGCCTTACCAGCCTTTTTACATTATGTTTTCCCCAATCCTACCTCATTCACTATACAATCGAGCTGTACCAGCCTACTAGCTGATCTCAAACACATCACTGCATCTCCTAGCAAAAAAAAAAAAAAAAAAAATCAAGTCAAAAATATTGACAGGCTCCCACCTGTGCCTGGAATGCTCCCTCATTTCTGCTACTCAGCATCCCTGGCTCCCTATAAAGCCAAACTCAAATCTGAAGGAGGCCTTTTCCGGTGATTTTAACTGTTAGTGTCTTCCCCTCTAGATTACCTTCCAGAGATAGGTTGTATATATATCTTGTATGTACTTAGTTACTTACATGTTTTCCCCCACCAGAGCGTAAGCTCCTTTGAGGACAGAACTTTTTTTTTGTCTTTCTTTAGTACATTAACTTGTCCTTAAAATTTTTAAAAAATGTTCCTTACATGCTTAAAATGTCAAGGTTTTTCTCTATCACATTTGCCAAAAAATATTTCTACAATCCATTCTTTATTTTAATTATATTGTTTTAGCGGTACAAAAGTTATGTTATAAAAATATATGTATACATTTTTTAATACATTATTGTACCCACTAACCTCACTAATCCCCAGTAATTCCTTTCATTTGCTGAATATAAGGAAGTTTATCTGTCCTCAACGATTGAGAAATGTTACATTCCCTTTTGTTTCATCTTTTTTAGAGTTTGTTTGTTTGTTTCCTTCTATACTTAAACCTCTCACCCAGCTGGAATTCACAGGAGGTATATGATGTAACAGATGAGTCCAGATTCCTTTCCTACCAAACTGACAAGTTTTCTCAAGTACATTTGTTAAGTAATGAATACTATATCTAATTTTTATTTTCTGGAAGGTTATCATATACATTTGGTTGGCATGACCATGTTCTTCAATTGTGGTCATATATTTAGAGGTGGAAGAGACCCTTAAAGATCATTTTAGTACAGTCCCTCCATTTTACAGATGAAGAAAACAAGCCCAGAGAATTTAAAGTACTTGCTTGTCCTAGGTCACACCAACTGTGAGTGGCAGAGCCAGGTCTTTAGGCTACAAATAAAATGCATTCAATGTGATCAGTTTATCAGATCACTTCCGCTCTTCAGTACTTGGCTCCTTCCCTTTATAAGTTACTTAAGAGTATGACAGTAAAGGAATGTGACATTTTGGTCATAGGTGATAGGGAGGCATAATGTCTCAACCCACGACACTGGCCAGGGTGAATATACCAGGTGGAATGCTAATCTGGGGGATTCTGGGAAAGTGAGGGCATGAGGCACGTGGGTGCAAGTGAGAGATATACCTTTTGACAATTTTGCCCAACGATAGCTTTGATGAGGTCTCTTTAAAAAAAAGTGGTAGCTAGAAAGAAAGGAAGGAGAAACATCAACAGGACCAGCTTAACTAACCTAGTAAGAACCTTAAAAGTAGATTGTCGAAGATGGATAACACAGCAGATAGAGCACTGGCCCTGGAGTCAGGAGGACCTAAATTCAAATTCAGCCTCAGACATTTACTAGCTGTGTGATCCTAGGCAAGTCACTTAACCCCAACTGCCTCCAGAAAAAGCAAGGAAGGAAAGGAAGGAAATGTTAGGAACATTAGCCTGAGATCTATGTTAGGAACATTAGCCTGAGATCTCAAGGGATGACACTCCTAACTAGAATGAAGTCAAGCTCTCCCTTCCACAATTCATCCTTTATACCAAGAGTGTCAAACTAAAAAACAAAAAAACAGTATAGAAGGATCTCTGTCATGGCATATCAACTTAGAAAACAACACGTTAACATTGTCTATGTTCTACTGCATTTTTATTTATTTTGTTAAATTTTCCCCATTTACATTTTAATCTCATTCAGGGGCATCATATGTCTAATACCTTTGCCTTATTAATCTTTTACTTTCTCTCTCTCTCTCTCTCTCTCTCTCTCTCTCTCTCTCTCTCTCTCTCTCTCTCTCTCACACACACACACACACACACACACACACACACACTCACGCAATCCGGCTAAAATAACTTGCCCAGAGTCACATATCTAGTAACTGTCTGAGGTCACATTTGAACTCAGGTTCTCCTGACTTCGCAGCCCATGTCCTATTCACAGCACCACCTAACTGTCCCCTTTTACTTTCAATCTTTTAATTTTTATTTTTTTAAAATTTTATCTTTTACCTTAAAAAATTTTTTTTACTGAATGTTTTAATCTACACTGTTGACAAATTAATCTTTCTAATAATACACTGGCCTGCTGAAACTACATTCCTACTCAAAAAACTTCCATGGCACCCCCATTGCTTATCTCTTCACTTACTCAGTTCTAATCAAAATGAGCTATCCATTAGTCACGTCTCTCATCCTGTCCTCTCTTAGCTTTGTACACACATTGTTCCCCATGCATAGAATAACTACCACCTATCTCTGTGGGTTGATGTCTTCTTCCTTCAAAGCAAGGTGCCATTTCCTCCACAAAGTCCTCCCAGAACCATTACTAGCAGTTTTGGAACTCAAGGAAAGCCTCACAAAACCTACCTAAAGGAAGTTGCATAAAAAATACCTCAAATCAACTTATTAAGACAAATTTAGAAGATGATAGAGTGGAAGGCAAGGCCTCAACTGAACTCTCCCACATTTCTTTCCAAACAACTTTAAAATAGTGCCTCAAAATGAGTTTTGGAGGGGCAGAACCAAGATAAGGAAGGGGTGAAACAATTTTCTAACCCAAGACAATTTAGAAAGTGGGCAGGAAAGGTCTATTTCATTAGGGTGGGAGTGGAGTGCAGTCCAGGCCAGGCTGCCTTCAGTAAGCCAGAAGTAGGCTTTGGGGGCAATTGAACTGGCAGCTACAGCTACAGCTTCTGGAGCTCTCAACCTACAGACCCATTATAGAAGGGAGTCAGACAACTAGCTTGAAGGAGACTACAGGGGACACTGCTGGCACTGGGGGCAGGGCTCTGTTTCCTGTATGTGGTTTTGAGTCATAGTCCAAGGGCAAGTAGGAGTGCTGCCACAATGAATTGTGTACTTACAGGAAAGCAAAGACCCTCATCACAGTTCCTGGATAGAAAGGAGTGCTTGTGGTCACTCACAGACCAGAGTATAGGGTAGGAAGACAGTGACCACAACTCTCCTTAGATTATACCACCTGGGAAGGACTGAAAACTTACAGGTCCTCAGAACTAGCTCTGAAAACAAAAAATCTAAAGCTTAGGACAGTGCCTTCTCTACCCTAGGAGCAGAGCCTAATTTTAATATGAAATTTTAAGTCAATAGGCTGGAAAATGAGCAAACAACAGAAAAAAGGACCTGACCAAGAATGTTACCATGTTGACAGGAAAAATCAAAACACAAACTCAGAAGAGGACAACACGGTCAAAACACCTACATCCAAAGCCTCAAAGCAAAATGTGGGATTGGTCACAGGTCCAAAAAGAATTCTGGAGGTGCTCAAAAAAAGAATTTTAAAAATAAAGAAAAGAGGTAGAGAAAAAATTAAGAAAAGAAGTGAGAGTGATGTAAGAAAATCATGAAAAAAGAGTCAATAACTTGGTAAAGGAGGCACAAAAACTGCTAAAGAAAATAACACCTTAAAAACAGAACAGATCAAATAGCAAAAGAAGCACAAAATTCCACTGGCGAGAACTTAAAAAGCAGAACTGGACAAATGGAAAAGGAGATACAAAAGCTTACCAAAGAAAATAAATTCTAAAAAATTAGAATTGGGCAAGTGGAAGCTAATGACTCCATGAGATATCAAAAAACAATAAAATGAAATCAAAAGAATGAAAAAAAAGAAAATATGAAATATCTCATTGGAAAAACAACTCACATGGAAAATAGATTTAAGAATTACTGGACTACCTATAAGTCTACTGTCACCAATGTTATTCAATATTTATTTATTGGAAATCCTACCAACAGCAATAAGAAGAAAAAAAATAGAAGGAATTAGAATAGAGAATGAGGTAATGAAATGAGCTCTTTTGCAGATGTTATAATAATATACTTGGAAAATCCCAAAGACTCAACTAAAAAGTTAATTAAAATAATAATTTTTAGCTAAGTATCAAGATATAAAGTCCACATAAATCATCATCATACCTAGCAGTTATGCTATATATATATATATATATATCAGCAAACAAAAGTCTGCAAGAAGAGATCATTAAAAGTAGCCCATTTAAAATAATTCTAGACATCATAAAATACCAGGAGTACCTCCTGCCAAAGCAAACCCAAGAATTATATAAACAAAATTATTTTTAAAAACTTTTTATACAAAAAAATCAGATTTAAATAATTGAAGAAATGTTAATTGTTCAAGGATAGGCAGAGCCAATATAATAAAAATGACGATTTTGCCCAGACTAATTATATATTTAACACCATCCCAATTAAATTACCAAATTTTTTTTTACTGAATCATCAAAAATAATAAATTTCATTTGGAAAAACAAAAGGTCAAGAATATTAAAGGAACTAATGGAAAAAAAACATAAATAAAGGAGATTTAGTAAAACCAGATCTTAAACTATATTGTAAGGCAGTGATTTTCAAAATGATTTGGTACTGACTAAGATACAAGAAGATAGATCAATGGAATATAGTAGACATACAATATATAACAGCAAATAAACATAATAACCTTGGGGGGGTGGAGCCAAGATGGCAGAGTAGAAAGACTCAGGTATGCTGGCTCTGAACCCACAGCCCATATATTTCCTGCAAGAAGAACTCCCCACGAACTCTGGAGCACTGCAATGAGCGCAGAAACACAGTGGAAAAGATTTCCATTCCAGAGAGCCCTGGAGAGCGTTCCCTAGGGTCCGTCGCACCCCGGAAAGTGGAGCCCACCCCTGCGTTGCCCTGGCCGGTGGCCCCAGAGGAGCAGATCCAAGCAGGCTTCAAGGACGGAATCTACGGCAGCCACGAAGGTCCCTCCACCCACAGACACTACAGGTCAGTGAGAGAGACTTCTGGGCTGGCTGAGAGGGGAGCAGGGTGTCTCTGTGACTCGGGCCCCCTCGGGAGGCAGCGGCAGAGGGAGCGGGAAAGGCAGCAGCAGAGGCAGTAGCGGCAGGCCCCAGGACTCCCCAAGCAGGCAGACAGAAGTTCAGGGCCATTACTGAAAGTCTCTGCATAAACACCCTGAGGGAACTGAGCCTGGGAGATGGCCCTGCCCCCACCCGCCCCATTACTGAAGGTCTCTGCATAAACCCCCTGAGGGAACTGAGCCTGGGAGCCAGCCCTGCGCCCACCCGCTCCATTACTGAAGGTCTCTGCATAAAGCCCCTGAGGGAACTGAGCCTGGGAGGCGGCCCTGCCCCCACCCGAGCACCAGAACTTGAGCTCACATTGATTAGCAGCTGGGCAGCGCGGAAAGCCCATTTGAATCTCAGACCCCAAGCACTAGCTGGGCGGATCTAAGCGGGGGTGGAGAGGAATCTCAGAAGTCAAGTAACTGGCTGGGAAAATGCCCAGAAAAGGGAAGAAAAATAAGACTATAGAGAGCAACTTTGAGGGGGTAGAGATGTTCCCGCCTTTCAATTCTGATGACAAGGAACAATTCCTACCATCAGGAAAAGACGTGGAGGTCAGGGCCTCTGTATCCCAGACATCCCAGGGGATGTCCAGTGGGCTCAGGCCATGGAAGAGCTCAAAAAGGATTTTGAAAATCAAGTTAGACAGGTGGAGGAAAAACTGGGAAGACAAATGAGAGACATGCAAGAAAAGCATGAAAAACGGGTCAATACCCTGCTAAAGGAGACCCAAAAAAATGCTGAAGAAAATAACACCTTGAAAAATAGGCTCACTCAATTGGCAAAGAGGTTCAAAAAGCCAATAAGGAGAAGAATGTTTTCAAAAGCAAAATTAGCCAAATGGAAACCAAATGGTTCAAAAGCTCACTGAAGAAAATAGTTCTCTCAAGATTAGAATGGAACAGATGGAGTCTAATGACTTTATGAGAAACCAAGAAATCACCAAACAAAACCAAAAGAATGAAAAAATGGAAGAGAATGTGAAATATCTCATGGGAAAAACAACTGACCTGGAAAATAGATCCAGGAGACACAATTTAAAAATTATGGGACTACCTGAAAGTCATGATCAAAAAAAGAGCTCAGACATCATCTTCCATGAAATTATCGAGGAAAACTGCCCTGACATTCTACAACCAGAGGGCAAAATAAATATTGAAAGAATCCATCGATCACCACCTGAAAGAGATCCAAAAAGAGAAACTCTTAGGAACGTTGTGGCCAAATTCCAGAATTCCCAGATCAAGGAGAAAATATTGCAAGCAACTAGAAAGAAACAATTCCAGTATTGTGGAAATACAATCAGGATAACTCAAGATCTAGCAGCATCTACATTAAGGGATCAAAGGGTGTGGAATAGGATATTCCAGAAGTCAAAGGAACTAGGACTCAAACCAAGAATCACCTCCCCAGCAAAACTGAGTATAATACTTCAGGGGAAAATATGGTCTTTCAATGAAACAGAGGACTTTCAAGCATTCTTGATGAAAAGACCAGAGCTGAAAAGAAAATTTGACTTTCAAACACAAAAATGAGAAGAAGCATGAAAAAGTAAACAGCAAAGGGAAGTCATAAGGGACTTACCAAAAGTGAACTGTTTACATTCCTACATGGAAAGACAATATTTGTAACTCTTAAAAATTTTCAGTATCTGGGTAGTTGGTGGGATTATACACACACACATACACACACGTACATGCGTGCATGCACACACGCATACACACATGCACGCACAGAGACAGAGAGCACAGAGTGAATTGAATAGGATGGGACCATATCTTAAAAGAAATTAAGGTAAATGATGAGAGAGAAATGTAGTGGGAGAAAAGAGGGTGAAATGGAAGGGGGTAAATTATATCTCATTCAAGAGGCAAGCAGGAGACTTTTTAGTGGAGGGAAAAAGAGGAGAGCTGAGAAAAAAAAACCAAGAAGTTTACCCTCATCACATTCAACTAAAGGAAGGAATAAAATGCACACTCATTTTGGTATGAAAGCCTATCTTACAATACAGGAAAGTGGGGGAGAAGGAGATAAGCAAGGGGGGGGGGTGATGGTAGAGAGGGCAATGGGAGGAGGGAGCAATTTGAAGTCAACACTTGGGGAGGGACAGGATCAAAAGACAGAATAGAAACAATGGGGGGCAGGATAGGATGGAGGGAAATACAGTTAGTCTCACACAACACGACTATCATGGAAGTCATTTGCAAAACTACACAGATATGGCCTATGTTGAATTGCCTGCCTTCCCAAAAGGAATGGGTGAGGAGGGAGGGATGGGGAGAATTTGGAACTCAAAGTTTTAGGAACAACTGTTGAGTATTGTTCTTGCTACTAGGAAATAAGAAATACAGGTAATGGGGAATAGAAAGTCATCTGGCCCTACAGGACAAAAGAGAAGATGGGGACAAGAGAAGGGAGGGAGGATAGAAGAGAGGGCAAATTGGTCATAGGGAAAATTAGAATGCTTGGTGTATTGGGGTTGGGGGAGAAAATTTGGAACCCAAAATTTTGTGAAAATGAATGTAAAAAGTTAAATAAAAAAAAACATAATAACCTTGTATTTGATAAGTATAAATACTTAAGATTTTGGGATAAGAATTCATTATTTGGTAAAGATTGTTGGGAAACTGGAAAGCAGTATGGCAGAAACTGGGCATAAACCAGTATCTTACACCATTTACCAAGATAAGGTCAAAATGGATACATGACACAGAGATAAAGATAATTTACAAGAAAATTTGAAGAATATGGAACAGATTGTCTAAAATGATAGGAGAAAGTGACAAATATTGGAGGGGATGTGGAAAATTATTTTTCTTGGGTTTTTTTGGTCTGTTTTCTTTCATAACACGACTAACATGAAAATGTTTTGCACGATTGTACATGTATAACCTATGGCAAATTGTTTGCTTTTTCAATGAGGGGAAAAAGGAAGGAGGAAGAGAATTTAGAACCCAAAATGAAACTTTAAAAAAATGTTAAAATTGTTGTTAAATGTGATTGGAAAAACTAAAATAAGAAAAAGGACAAATTTAGTTGGGTATAAGAATGAGCCTAAGACACAAGTCCTCATGGGAAGAGACTGTTCTGCTCCATGAAAGGTAGAGTAGGAACAATATCACAACCCATATTTCCCCTTAAAATTTAATGAAACAAGTTTTCTTAGAACTTAGTGGTGGTAGAGAAAGCTGAAGAATTTGGAGGGAGTGCCTGGTGCCTTCCCCTAGGATCCAGCTCCCAAATGGACACTGTGGAACAGACCATGGCCAAATATCAAAGTTTCTGTAGGTGGATGGGCTGGGCTCTCAGTGATGGGGGTAAGGATGAGGGTTCCATCAGGGATCTGGGGCTCAGAAAAGCATTCCAGTGATGGAGAGTCAGGTGTAGAGATCCATGTCAATGAATGTGACCTATGTGACCAGTGTATGTGGTAGGGGATGGGGAGACAGATGGTTTTGATGTACCATTTGTGCTTGGGTGGGACTTCATGAGAGTCCTGGGGTCCCTATTACTCCATGCTATCAAGTCAGGGTGCTGCATTCGCTCTTCACAGGGCAGGTAGGGCTTCCAGATGCTGGAGATGGATGGGATGCAGGTATGGATTACCCTAGTCAGTCTTAGTAGAGTGGAAAATGATAAAAGTGGCTGAGAGTGGTCTCTGTCAGTCAACAGGATGTTGGAAATTTAAAAAAAAAGTTTATTTAAAAAGGTAATGATTGAGACTGTCCTGGAGACTTAATTTGGCTTAGCAGACTAAAGTGGTTTTTGGTTCTTGACGTCAGTTTCTGGTCACTTGGGTACAAAGCAGCCAGTTGGAGCACCGAGTGATCTCTGGTGTGTTGCTGTTGAAAAACAGTGAATGGGCAACTCAAACAAGGGAGCTTTGATCAGGTAAGTTGAGTGGAGATGTCCTCAGTTTCTATCCTTGTTGCATATCCTTTTCCTGCTATGGCTTTTGCTAACTGTTGAAGGATTAGCACGTGTTTCATTTTGTCCTAATATCAAACCTAAACTACTAAGGACCTGAGTCATACCTACACTAGAACAGGAGGCATAAAGGGAACATGAACTTCCATGGGTGAAGGCCCTAGGATACCAAGAGTCTGTTTCTGGCGGGGGGCGGGGGTGGTGGTTTGAGTTTGATGGTGGGTGAGGAAACTGAGGAACTCAGCTGGGATGGGGTTTGGACCCTAGGCATGAGGTCAGGAAACCCGCCATCTGGTAACTTATTTTTACTAGGCATTCTTGCTAAGTACTAAACCCACTTGTTTCAAAGACGCTGCATGTGAATACAATCAAGTGCTCTAAATTTCAGTGCCCTGGCACGTTATTCTGATCCTCTCAGTTCCAAGTGATCTCTCCTTAAATCTCTCAGACATCTCTGGCTTTTTCTAAGTCCTCAATCATTCTCTAATTTCTAGTATAGCTATTTGTGAACTGTCTTACTGTCTTCAGTACTTGCTGGAATATAAGCTCCTTGAGGGAAAATGGCTTATTTTTACATTCCCAGCATAATGTCTTGCACAGTGTAACTATTTAGTGAATGTTTGTTGAACTGAATTAAGTTCTTCAGAAAAGAGAGACAAAGTAAAAAGAGGGGTCTGTGTCATATATTAAAGATATGGTCAGGAAACAGGAGGCTAAGAGGGTGAACCTTGGTTTAAGGGACTAAGAATAAGTATGACCTCACTGTGGGATTCCATTACAGTCTTCTAAAGCCAGACAGGGAAGGTGGATAAGGTCTTTTAACTAACTTACTGAAGCAATTTCAGATTGGGAACAGATGATAGGGGACCACTTAACTATTATGATATCGGTTGGAGAAGAAACTCAGTGGGGCTAGAACTCATCAGGCAGCTTTTTAGACTGACTTTAGACTTCAAGGGCAGTGTCTTACTATAGAAGCAGGGGAGTCAATCAATGTAATTCTTTATTTGATTCTTTCTAATGTGACAGAATATTTTGGGGGAATGAAAGATAAATGGAAACTTGGGAGGAAGACTTTATATCACAAAATTTACAATCCTTAAGGAAGAGAGGAAAAAGAAAATGAATTTTAAGAAAATTTTTTTAAAAATAAAAAGCTAACATAGAGGGCAGGTAATAAGTATCATTTCTAAAGAAAGTCTAAGACTCATTGGACCAGAGTTTCTTAAGGCTTTGAATGGACCTCATAGACTTAGTCCAAACTTTCATTGAAGCATTAATTCCCTCTACAACTTCCTTAACAAGCAGATTTTCAAGCTTCTTCTGCTTGAAGTCATAGAGAACTCACCAATTCGCTGTAGCATTCCATTTTTGGCCAGCTCTAATTATTAGGAAGTTCTGCCTTCTGTTGAGCTAACTTGTACCCATCAGGCATAGAACATAAGTACAAGAAACCTGGATGTTGTTCAAGAAAATCATGCACAGTTATTAAAATACATTCATATGTGTATATGTATAATGATATATATTAGCATACAGGAAAAGTGAGATCATAATAGGACCAAGTGGAAAAAATTCCAAACCCTATTGTATATGAAATCAAAGATTAAATGGGAAAAGCCCAGGAAAAATAGAAATTAGGTCAGATCACTTAAAAGGAATATAAAGAAATACTATATCCATGTGAGAATAAGTCATGTGTATATAAAGTTATAACTAGCCCAGCGTCACTAGGACTTTGCCCAGGAATGTACCGTAGCCAGCCTGGCTTGCAAGAGCCAGTTGTTAAAATTTCATTGTGAGCATTTATACCTCAGAAATCACCAAAGGCTACAAATCAAGTCTTGTTGATTGTCAACTCTAGACTTAAGAAAGTGTTAATAATAACACAGATTAAGCTTAAAACTGTGGACATGCATTCTCCTCCCCACCCCCACCCCCAAGAGCCTGTGTTGCTTTATAAAGACTACTTGAGCTTAGCAGGAGGGCAGTAAAAGGCTTAGGGGATGAAGTTATTGCCAGATTGAAGGGCTGGATGACTGTGGTATAGTAATATTAATCAAAATAATAATATAGTATTTACATAGTACTTTAAGATTTACAAAATGCTTCACATACATCATCTCACCTGAGCCTCACAATACACCTGACTTTGTCCCAAAGTGCAAGCATTCTATCAACGGGTATCATGGCAAGCTTCCTCCTTGTTTGTTTCACATGCCTGCCATTTTGAATCAGGAAGCGTTACCCTTGCCCCATTTGGGTATTCCAAAATTGGGGGCAGGGTAGAGTGGATGGAGGGCAAGTTTCTTTATCTATTCCAGACTGTCTAACCTCCGACAGTCTTATTGATATCGCATCCATCTCACTAGCCCACCTTTCCCCATGGAGGCAACTGCATTTGACCAGAGTGGACTGAGAACTTTTCAGTGGGAAAGGATCAGCTCATAACAAGCCCTCCCTCTCCCACTGAAAAGTGGATTTGTTTTGGTGTGGGAACTCCTATTTACAACTCCATTTATATAACACTTTTAAGGTTTAATACCCATATGTTACAGAGAGTACACTTTTATCCCCATTTTCCAGTTGAGAAAAGTAAAGCCCAGAGAGCTTAAGTACAGATAATTTATACTTATGTAATCTTATGCTACTATAGATTAGCAAGCACAAGGGTCATGATTTGAACCCAGGTCTCGATTCCAAATTCAGCTTCCTTTTCACTATACCATGCCACCTCTTGGAGAGAGATTTAGGAAGGCTGTAATTGGAAAGTAGGTATAACTAGCAAAGAACAGGAAATGTTTACCTTTCCCTCAGTTTTTCAAATATATTAGACAAAAAGAGGAAAAATACTAATAATTCATATTGACTTACAGATTTAAGATTTGCAAAGAATTTTCCTCAACACCCATATAAAGTAGGTATGCAAGTTTCATCTCTTACTTTAAAAATAAGGAAACTGAGGCTGCGAGGAACGAATGTCCATGAGCAGGATGTATCTGAGGCATTATGTGAACCCAGATCTCTTGACTGTAAGTCCAGGATTCTTGCCACTCTGCTTGGATGACTCTCAAAAGAAAACCTCAGTGATGAGGATGAAAGCCATCTTCTTCAATTCTCTCTTTTCCAAAAAAGATCAAATGTGAATAGCTGATCATAGCCAGTCCCAGGTATTTTGGAAGGATGAGAGGCCAAAATAAATTAGGGAAAGATATCATTTAAAAAGCACCTGGGAAAACCAGATCATTAAAATCAGCAGAGCATGGTGCATACATCCCCAGGCCCTTTCTTCTTTAAGAAGAAGCAGCAGGTGTCATTGCATAGGTATGACTCATTACTTTTGAGAAGTTCTGGAAAACAGAAGTCACTCAGGATTGAGAATGACAAGTGACATGCTTACCTGATTATAAAACAAGGGAAAAGTGATCTAAGAAATGGAAGTTATAACTTCCATACAGGGAAGATCCATGAACCAATCATTCATCAATAGGTAGGTATTTAGAAAAGCTTAAGATCACCAAGGCTTTGTGAAGGACCCATTCTGTCCAACCCATGTCATTTTCTGCTAGGATACAGAATATGGCTATATCAAGAAACAACAGCTGTGATACAAGTTCCAGTAAACCTTTTGGTTCTCTCTTATATGATGTTATTGATAAAGCTAGAAAAGTATTGTTTGGACTATGCTACTATTAGGTAGGTGAACAAGTCACTTGAATTCTGCCTCCTGAGTGGGTACTGACATTTCCTGAATGACAAAGTCAGTAATAGAAAATAAGGACACTCTCTGACACTCCTCCTCTCATCTCCAAGCTCCTCTCTTTCTCCCTTGTTTTTGTTTTAATTCTTTTATCCTGAACTTAACAAATACCAAATAAAATGAGCGATACCATAGACAAAGTAAAACATAAAGAGACAGTTGTCCATGAAACTGTGGATCTCTATTAGATGCAGCTTGCCTTTCTGTTTTAAGTAAATAATAAATTCAGCATGCTACTTTGTTGAATGCACAACCACCAGATGGTCATGTGATAAATATGGTGATCTAATTGTCAGAAGGTTGGCAAGGATTCAAGATCTTAATGGACTTCACTAATAGAATAGCCTTGGTAAATATTAAATAACCAGAGAGAGGCCTTTCCATTCCCAGGGTGAAGCAGATGTCTGTCAAATAGATGTATTATAATTGTGCTACTACATTGCACCATGGAAACTTGAACCCCTCTAAATTGATTTCCGGTAGCATTGACATAATGCTTCATTCTAGTGCCTTTATAGATTGTATTCACTCTAAGCAGGAAGCCAATGAGGGAGTGTATAACAAGGCATTCTGTTATACACTCCAAATGTGAGGACAAAAACTGCTCTTGAGAATCAAAGTCGTCAAACTGAACATAGCTATTGCCCCAGCAATATCATTTCATTTAGGCATGTACCCCAAGGAGGTAAAAAAATATGTATAGCAGCACTTCTTGTAATAGGGAAAAATGAAAAAGATCACAGGTGCCCATTGATTGGAGAATGACTGAAAAATTGAATATAAACGTAATGGATTATTATTGTACCATACAAATTGTAAATACAAAGGATTCAGAAAACCTTGAGAAGACTGATTGAATAAATCGATGAGGAATGAAGTAGACAGAACAACGTACATGACTACAATACTGTAAAGGAAAATAGTAATGAGAGGTTTCAGAACTCTGATCAATGCATTGACCAATCAGAACTTCAGCATAACTAATAGTGAAGTGTGCCTCTTGCTCATCAGAAAGAGGTGATAGATACTAGGTACAAATTGGGGAATGATTTTTGGACAAGAGCAGTGTGGGTTGATATGTTTTGCTTGGCTGTATATATTTGTTACAAGTTCTATCAGGATGAAGGGAGGAATCATTGGTAAGCCACATGAGAGTGTGTGTGTGTGTGTGTGTGTGTGTGTGTGTGTGTGTAAGAAAGAAAGAGATTCTAGAAAACATAAATAAGAATAGAGATATACTTTCTACTTTATGCAGATTTCAATAATAAATATTGTGGTTGAGTTGAAACTAGAGTTTTCAATTCAACTCTTTCTAATCATATGGAAAATATAGCATAAGCATAAGATTTTTCTAAAAATTTTTTCAGTTACAATTATTAGTGGTTATGTATATTTTTATTGGAACACAATAAGTATCCTATAAGCTTCCTATTTAATAAAATGTTCAAAATAAAACATATTTCTCAGAAATCAATCTTCAAATTTGTTCTGTGTGTGTATGTGTGAGAAAGAGAAATGCCAAGAGATATGGAAAAAGGAAATCAGAGACAGAGATGGAAAGATCTTGACAATATTCTTTTTTAAATAATTATTTTGAGTACATTTCCCCATCCTCTTGAGATAATTGTATTCTCTTCCTCTCCCTTTATCTCAAGTTTACTAACAATGATAAATTACACTGACATAGCATTTTGACATTTACAAACATCTCATTTGAGCCCCACACCTAGATACCAAAAGTCATTATTTATGTCAGTTTTGCAGATGAGGAAACATGAAGAGGTAAATTAGCTGGCTTTCTCAGGATCACACATCTTGTAAATGTCCAGGGCAGGATTCAAATCCAACCTTCTCTTAACTCCTTCTGCTAACCGGCACTGCTTCATCCCTGATATAAGAAATAGCAGTAACCATGGCTAAGAGACCTTATACATTATCTATTTGCACCTAATGATATCCTACCTGAAAAATTTTTGAACGGCACGAAAGACAAAACCCAAACCAAACAAACAACACAGCACTAGAAACTACAATATTTCACAATATCTCATGTTGACTACGGGAGACTGATTTGTCCTTCAGAAAACTGTGCGTTGAGGTAAAACAAAGAAACAAAAACCCCACCAACCTGCTCCAAGGCAAGGTCTGACACCGGGAATGAAGCTATGCAGACTATCCACCATGGACAGCATCAGAAGCAAGTCTAGGCAAGAGATGTTGCTTGTGTTTCAGAAGAGTAATAGACTCTAATTCCTGTCCAGACTAATCCTTGTTGTAGCCCTAATCTGGACAAAGAGATTGAATAAGGGGTCCTTAAATTCTCAGGTTAGATTTTACTGTACAAACCAAGTTACATATGAGCTATGCTCTATGTGACATGTCATATAATTAAATCCACTTTATGTATCAATCAACAGGCTTCTATTAAGAAGGATTCTTCTCTTAAGAAGTTTACATTCTGAGGTGGTGAGAAGGGAGAGGGGGAAAATAAATATATGTGTATATACCAAGAAGCAAGGAGTGTGAATGAATAAAACTCCTACAATTAGATCTTATTAATTCCTTTTTATTAATTCATTCCAATTTGTTTTTACAAATTTTATTTTTCAATGAAAAAAATCTATTTTATCTCCCTTCTACTTTCCTTCATTGATTAAAAAAAGAAAATAAAATCCTTATAACAAATATCTTGAAAACCACTGAAATGCATATAGATACATTCACAACAGCTATCTATTCTTGATGTCCCAACGCCTACCTGCTACTGGCTTTGGTACAGAGTAGGCAAAAAACACGATTAAATTAACATCTGTTCAGGGGAGAGATGATGATGCAGCTTACAATGTGATTCACATATTCCGGAGAGCTTAGAAGGTCTTAGCTAATAAACCATCTAATCCACAATCTGGAGACCAGGAAAAGCCATTTAAATTCCCTAACATGTACTAATTTGGGATTGCTCTAGAATAGTTTTAGATGTCAAAAATGATGACATGCCTTGTGTTTCTTTTATTAGATTGTAAACTGATGCAAAATTGTTATGGTTAGAAAGATGTTCCCACTTTAATTTGCCTTTCAGGAATACTATTCATTTATTCTTGACTAGACATTACTAAACTAGGTTCTTTTTCTCTAGGCTCTTAAATGTATTTACCTATATTTAACTGTACATTGCCTTGGCCCCACAAATATATCACTACTAGGCATTTATCAAAGGAGGTCTCCTCCTTGAGATAGGGAGAGGTCCCATATACACACAAATATGTACATCAGCAATTTTTGCAGTAGGGAAGAACTGAAAGGCTAAAAGGTGCCTACCCCATTTCCAGCCAAGCTGATACCAGAAAACAGGAAGACAAAGGATTTATATTTAAGTAAGAGTGCTTATTCTTACCATTTACCTCTCCTGTCTTTATTTCTTTACGGTTCATTGTGCTGCTTTTGAAATACAGCAGTTAAAGTTAACTTTCTAGAAGCTGAGGGATTAGAGTTGAGTGATTCTTTTTGTTGTTGATTTTTTAATAAAATGTTATTGCTGTTTTCTGGTTTTTTACAATATCATAGTTCTTACCTGTTACCCTTCCCTTCCCCCTCCCAGGGAATCATCCCATATAATAAATCGTATTTTTTTAAGACAAAGAAAATAGACAGGGGAAAATCAGCACAACTAATCAATACACTGAACAAGTCTGAAAACATGTGAGATGTGTCACACCTGCGGGCCTCCCACCTGCCCGGAAAGGTAGATTGGGGGTGTCCCTTTGTCTCTTAGAATAACACTTGATCTTCATGATTTTGTTACGTTCACTTCCGATTTTTTGGTAGTTGTTTTTTTCCATTTATATTGTTGTAGTCATTGTGTACATTGTTTTCTTGCTTCTGCTTAACTTCATTCTGTATCATTTCATGGACATCTTTCCATGCTTCTCTGTTTCATCATATACATCCTTTCTTGTAACACAGTAACATTTCATTACAGTACTATAGTTTGTTTAGTCATTCCCTAATTAGGTTAGTCATTCCCTAATTGCCTTTTTTTTTCTAATGCAAAAATGGGTGCTATGAATATTTTGGTATTTTGGAATTTGTTCTTGTTAATGCTTTCCTTGAGGTATTCCACGGAATCTCTAGTTCAAAAGGTATGTACATTTTAGTCACTCTATTAGCATAATTCTGAACTGCTTTCCAAAATGGTCATACCATATCACAGATCCACCAAGAATGAAGTAGTGGGTCTGTTTTTCAACAGCTCCTGCAACATTAGGTTTTGTCATTTATTGTCATTTTTGCCAGTTTGGAGAGTGTGAGGTAAAACCAAAGAATTGTCTTGGTTTGCATTTCTCTTATTGAATGATTCTTTTTAGTAAGCCTAATTCACAGGAAAAATACAGGTCAAGATTGAAGGAGTTTAGAATTTAGTTCATCATAATAATCTCTCTCAAATTTTTAAACATTCTTTTTAATAGTATTTTATTTTTTCCCCAGTTACATGTCAAGAAAATTTTTAGCATTTAGTCTCTCTTAATTTTTTTAAAAAAAATTTCTCTTTTCATTGTGAGTCCACATAGGATGTTCATTTTTGATGAATCAAGTTGGAATATAGTTCAAGGTTGAAGGAAGTTAGGGAAAAAACGTAACTATGCAAAAAAAAATTCTACCCAAATATGAAAGGAAGAATAAGATTCCGTCTTCATAAAGTATCTCAGAATTCTGCTGTTAAATCAGACTTTATATCCAGATGTAAATAGAGTTCTTGTATTTCAAAAATCACATGGTTGATGACTTCTAAAATCCTCACAGACACAAAATTACATTCCTGGACGATATATAAAATGAGAAAAAATTAACTGTGACAATCATCATTCCCATTTTAAATTGTTCAAAATTAAAAGAAAATTTAACAATAGTCCAAAAATGGATAATATGCAGTACGCATGATCCACTCAGTGGTTCATTCAAACCATTTTTTGAGGTCTGAACTAATGTAGAAAGGCAGAATTTTCTGAGGTATGATGATGGGAGAGCTATGATAGATTAGACATGTTATTGTAACTTAATATATGTAAAAGAGTTGACCCAGGACCCACTCATAGAAAAGGGATGTCAAAGTAACTGTAGAGATGCATCTTTGTTCATTGTGAGTCCACACATGATGTTCATTTTTATTTTACAGATGAGGAAACTGATACTTAAATAGATTAAGTGACTTGTCCAGGGTCACATCCCCAGTAAATAACAGAATTAAAATTCAACCCAAGTTTGTAAATCATTGTCCAATCATTGGAGGTATATGGAATTTTGTAACTATGAAAAAAAATCACTAAACTTTTTATACCTTTTGACCCAATGATTGCACTACTAAGTATAAAGCCACTAAGTACAAAACAAAAAATTTTCATATATAGGATATTCCAAAAGTCTCAGTTCAGATTTAAGCTTAAATAGCTTGGGCTGCACTATAATTTAACAAATTATTCACATTGTATCACTATTGTATCAAAAAATTAGAAAAAAAGTACACCCTTAGGCAAAGAATGATTAAATAAACTACTAAATGTATTTTATAAAATACTATTACACAGTAAAAATTACAAATAATAATTTAGAGAAATATGAATATATAATATAAAATAAAAAGAGTACAAGTGAATGATATAAACACTGATAAAAATAATGTGAAAGGAAACGACATCAAAATGTTGCAAACTCATCCCTCTTTTGAATTTTCAGCTTTTCCCTGTCTTTTGGATCTTTTTCTACTACCTTCAAAAATGTCCCTGTCCTCTACCCTTAAAAATCCTTGAGACCCTATCATTTCCTCAACCTACCATCCTATATCTCTCATACTTTTTTCTGCTCCATGAGTAGATTCCCTATAGTAAATTACCATTATTATCAGGAGAGACTATTGCCCTAGCAGGAAGTAGGTCAGTTAACAAGATTTATTAAATACTTGGTATGTGCCAGACTATGCTAAGTGTTGGGGGGTACAAAGAAAGGAAAAAGATAACACAGTCTTTGCCTTTAAGAAGCTCATATTCTATAATTTATCTGTCAGATCTATGGATAAAGAAAGAATTTATGACCAAACAAGAAACAGAAAGCATTAAATGATAGAAAGGATGTAAAATGGATAGTTTTGATTATATTAAGTTTTAAAAGGTTTGGCACAATCAAAATCAAAGCAGCCAAGATTAGAAGGAAAGCAGAAAACAGGGGAGGGGAAAATTTAAAAGAAGTTACTCTGATAAAGGCCTCATTTCTCAAATATATACAGAACTGAATTAAATTTATAAGAATACAAGTCATTTCCCAATTGATAAGTCAAAGGACATGCAAAAAGAGTTTTCAAATGAAGAAATCAAAGTTATCTATAGTCAGATAAAAATTCTCTAAATCACTATTTTTTAGAGAATTACAAATTAAAACAAATCTGAGGTACCACCTCACGTCTATCAAATTGGCTAATATGACCAAAAAAAGGAATATGACAAAAGTTAGAGGAGATGTGGGGAAATGGGGACATTAATGTACTGTGGGTGAAATTGTGAACTGATCCAACCATTATGAAGGACAATTTGGCACTATGACTAAAAGGCTATGAAACCATGTATACTCTTTGACCTAGCAAAACTACTACTAGGTCTTTATTCTAGTTTTAAAGTTTTATGTTTTGGTTTTATTTTAAAGAGATTTTTAAAAAGGGAAAAGGACCTATATATACAAAAATATTTACAGCAGCTCTTTTTGTAGTGGCAAATAATTGGAAATTGAGGGCATGCCCATCAACTGGGGAGTATTTATGGTACGTTATTTTAATTAAATATCATTGTGCTATAAGAAATGACAAACAGTATGCTTTCAGAAAAAACTTGGAAAGACTTACATGAACTGATACAAAATGCAGTGAGCAGAACCAGGAGAACATTGTACACAGTTAACAGTAATATTGTACAATAATCAACTGTGAGTGACTTGGCTCTCCAAGACAATTCTGAAGTACTTATGATGAAAAATGCTATCTACCTCCAGAGAAAGAACTGATGAAGTCTGAATACAGATCAAAGCAAACTTTTTTCCTTTTTTTTTTTTTTGAGTGGGTATGGTCTGTTATTTTTCACAACATGACTAATAAGGAAAGAGGGGCAGGGTGTTTAGGGAAGACTCGTACTTCTAGTGTGAGGTTTGCTGAGCTCTTTTCAGGGCTGTTTTCCCACTATGTTGTCCACCTGAATCACCTAACTCTCACTAGTGGCTCCAAGAAGCTACATTATGTGCAGCAGCCACATCCCAGCAAATCATTTCAGCAGACAGGCTAAACCAAATGGACTGTAACCAAGGAATCTCAAACCCATCAATGAATTAGGAAGCGTGTGAAGACAGTCCCTGGTGGAATGGGCAGATGAAAACAGTTTGTCCAAAGGGCATGAGGGCAACTGAAAGCAGGTGCTTTGGAGCACTTAGAACTTGGCTAGACATTGAAGACACCAAGGTCATCCTCTGCGTCCTGAGCCATCAGTCATCTCGACTTGTGTCTCGTCACTGGATTCCAACAATTATGGAAGAGAGAGTAAGGCTGATGACTTTGCACAGCTCTGACTCACCTAAATCCAATTATGTGTGAGTCAAAAGACATCACTCATACCATTTCACCATTTTAAATATACTTCAAAATTCTTTGGTGACAGACAAGTGATGAAGCAGAAGCGCAAATACACTGGCATCTGTAGTCACAACCATGCATAAGGGTGGCTCGGGCTATAGGGTCATCTTCTCACTGGGTTGAAGCAGCAGTGGGACTCGATAGCTCCCGACTCTCTTTTTTAAGGACCACGCTGCTCATCCCATGGCGTGAGGAAGAAGCTAGAAAATGTGCCCTAAAAATTGTCTGCTTCACCCAACCCTGACCTGCTTGCTGAGGCAATTGGGATCCTACCCTGTGGTTGAAACACACACACACACACACTCACAGTACAAAAACTTTTGCAAAGATAATTCCACTCACCACTGGTACATGGAATGTGCCCACACTTCTGGACAAGAGGAAATTCAGTAGACCTGAAAGATGAACAACTCTTGTTGCGAGACGTATCTTATCCAAATGGCAGCCCAAAGTGAAGCAAAGCTGGCCAATGAAGGTCAGTTTGCCAAAGTCAGAGCTGGATACATATTTTTTTTCAGTGGCTGCGGTAATGAGGAGTGAGGTGAAATTGGTGTAGGTTTTGCAATCAAAACAAATCTAGTCAACAAGCTTATATTTTTCCCAAAAGGAGTGAATGATGCACTCATGACAATAAGTTTGTCACTTGCAGGAAAGGGCTATGCCACCATAATCACTGCGTATATTCCCACCACAACAGACCCTGATGATTTGATATAGGTGTACAGTTTATGACACATATTTGCATATTGTCCTTCATTCTCAAAGAGGAACAAAATGATTTCACTATGTTGGGGTCAAGGTACAGAGTGTTCGCCTGTGGCTGATCAGACTAATATGAGCTCGGAAGGCTCTACCACAGATCAGGAACAAATAATGTTTGGTTGATTAGTTTCCCCAGCACTTAGCATCATGCCTGGCACATGTAGTTGCTTAATCAATGCTTATTAGGTTATTAGGTTGGATACTTTCTGCATAATTATGGATCTTATTTAGGAGCCTTTGCAGTGTTCTAGGGCCTGGTATCATGGGCAAAACATCATATACAAACAAGAGCATTTGGAAGATATCACTGTCTACAGGGAATACTTCTTTGATTTCAGTTCCATGCTGGACATCCTCCTTGAGAGTGGCAAACACCTTTGAGGAGCATATATTTCCCAATTTTATTCCTCTCTTGATATTAGTAACCAGAGAGTGTTTGAATAAAGTTATCCCTTTTCCTATATCTTTCAAGGAATCTTGTATGTGTAGGGAGACGAGGGCTTTTGGCTGCCCAAAGTTCAACGGCAAAGCCTAATTGCTCTGATGCTGTGTGCTGGGCAATAGGCCTCTAAAACTTAAATTTCTCTATGTATAATTTTTAGAAAAATGTTTATTATGGACTAAGAAGCATGAATATTGTGAAACTATTATTTTTATGATGTTTTAGCTCATTTTAAAAAATCATGTATTAAATTTAACATGATAGTACTAACACTACCCTGCTTGTCTATATCTCCTTCTGAAATTCCTTTTAATTTCTTCTGTGTATTTTAAAAATTATAGCACCCCCTTTGAGTCATCCTCCCAAAATTATACTAAAATATTAATACTAATAGCATTTTATAGTGTCTTCTATGTGCCAGACACTTTGCTAAGAGCTTTACAAATATGGTCTCATTGGATCAACCACCCTGGGAGGCAGGTGATATTATCTCCATTTTTCAGGTAAGAAAACTGAGACAAACAGAGGTTAAAAAGCGCTCACAGCTAAGTAAGAGGCTAGATTTGAACTCATGTCATATTGACTAACGGCCGTGTACTCTATCTAGTATGCCACCTAGTTGATCCTCAATGAGGCCACTCCACCCCAAATTCAAAACATTCTTTTGGGTATGAATTCTTAAAACTATACATCATAAACCTATACCAGGGTGCTTACTTTTAATAGTCAGTAGAAAAATTAACTCAAAGCAAAGACATTTATTAAGATGGCATGGTAAGAAATAAACGGTAAAACATTTCCTCCATAAACTGTGACACAATCTCCCACAAATACAACCAGTGTCGATGGAAGGAACAAGCACATACATAGAGTATACTGGTAATGATGTACATATCTAGGGAACATATTCTCAAGGCCACTCATACATTTGGCATTGTAGGGCCTGTATGTCTTTTTCTTTTCCAGGATCTTTTTTTTTTAATAATGCATATCAAATTTATTTTTCTGTTTTTGTATATTTTACAATTAAATACAAAATGATATAAGAAAAAAATTACCATGTACATAGCAAGAGAGGATTCAATGTAAAACAATAAATTGCCATTTCAAGAAAATCTATATAATAAATACAACACATTCTTTTCAAAACTGTCCAGCTTTTCTTTGCTTCCTTATTTGTTTTCTTTAGTTATCTGCTATACATTTTTTACTTTATTTTTTTCCCCTCCCTCCCCCATCTATCCTACAGAAAGTTACAATTAAGCTTGCACATAGTCGCTTATACACACACACATGCACATATATACATATCCATATACATAGATATCTGTTAACATTCATATATATATATTCATATATATATATATGTAAGATTGTTCTCAACTTATTTCCTCCTATCATCTGTTTCTCTGATTCATCCTCCTTCATAAGTCTAAGTCTTTCCACGTTTTTCTAAATTAACCAGCTCATCATTTTCTCTACTACAGCAATATTCCTTTCTGGATTCAAATAGCATTTTCCTTCATAGAATCTTTGAGGTTAATTTGGGTATTTATAATCAAATGACTCGGTTGCTCAAAGTTGTTCTTAAAACAATACTGCTGTTAGTGTATATAATGTTCTCTTGGTTTTGCTCATTTCCCTCTTCATTATTTTGTGATAAAAATTACTGAGCTCATCTTTTCTTATAGCAGAGTAATATTCCATCATGAATATATACTACCATTTATTTAGCTATTCCACAATTGACGGGCATCCCCATGATTTCCAATTCTTTGCCACGACAAAGAAAGCTGCTATAAATATTTTAGAACATGTAGGTTCTTTTCCATTTTCTTCAATCATCTTGGGAAACAGACCTAATAGTAGTATTGCTGGGTGAAAGGGCATAGGCAGTGTAATAACTCTGGGTATAATTCCAAAATTCTCTCCAAAATGGTTGGATATGATAATATTTAATATAAATTCTAGACTTTATAAGGGCCAAAGTTTGAATTAAGAAGAGCCTGGACCTAATAGTCTCCTTTGTTTAGAGGATGCCTTTTGTCAAGCAAATGGAACTTCCTTACCAGACCCTTCTTCTGGCATCTTAGTGATAAGAGAAAAACACAGATACTTTGGCTTGCAACTTCAGCTTTGTCAACTCTGTTAAGATACCACAACTTCAAAGGCCTGTTAGGACAGAATCTGTTATCTGGGTGATGGGACTTTGTTTTTTCCTTATCTTAAATCACAAAGGTATGCTAGGGAAGGAAGATGCCCATAGCCTGCAATTATTAACCCCAATTGACGCCACTTCGTTTACAATGTGTCTATCTAAGAGAACTCCTTTCTCATGGCAAAATGTACTTAAGGCAGTCAGTTTCTGTATTGAGGCAGCCAGAGCATTTCTGGCTCCATAATGCATTGTTACCGTTTTCTTTAATAGGGAATTGTTTAATTAATTAAATCATAAAATGTATACATTTAGTCTGTTGCCTTTTCTCTATCCTAGTTTTCAGGTTAACAGATCAGCTTACAGATGCACCAGCAATGAATTTAAGGTCCCAATTTTCCCACATCCCTTACAACATTTGTCACTTTCCCCTTATATCATTTTAAGCCAATCTGGTAGGTATAAAATGATATCTCAAGGTTGTTTTAATTTGCATTTCTCTAATCAATAATGATTTGGAGCATTTTTTATAAGACTATAAATTGTTTTGGTTTATTCGCCAGAAAACTGCCTGTTCATATCCTTTGACCTTTTATCAATTGGGAAATGACTCACATTTTTATAGGTTTGACAAAGTTCTTTGTATGTTTGAGATATGAGTCCTTTATCTGAGGAACTATCTATAAAAATTTCCCCAGTTTTCTGCTTTCCTTGATCTTGACTACATTTGTTTTATTTGTACAAAAACTTTTTAATTTTAACGTAATCAAAATTATCCATTTTATATCTTACAACATTCTCTATCTCTTGTTTGTTCATAAATTGTTCACCTATCCATAAGTCTGATAGATAGTATGTTCCATGTTCTTCATATTTTCTTGTAATGTCTGCCTTGATATCTAGGTCATGTATCCATAATGACCTTATCTTGGTAAGTGGTGTAAGATAATTGGTCTATGATCAATGTCTGCTAGAGTGCTTTTCAGCATTCCCATTCCCATATAATTATTGTTATTATATTGTCATTGTCATATAATGAATTCTTATCCCCAAAATTTAAGCCTTTATACTCATTGCAGACATCGGGTAGCTATATTCATTTGCTGCTTTAGATTGTATGCCTGCTCTGTTCCGCTGATCTATCTTTCTGTTTCTTAGCCGGTATCAGATGGTTTTAGTAATTACTGCCTTATAATACAGTTTAAGATCTGGTACTGCCAGACCTTCCTCTTACATTTTTTCCATTAATTCCTTTGATATTCTTGACCTTTTGTTCTTCCAAATGAATTGTTATTATTTTTTCTAGCTCCATAAATTTTTTTCTTTTGGTAATTTAATTGGGATGGCATTGAATATAAAGATTAATTTTGGTAAAATTGTCATTTTTATTGTATTGACCATGACTACATATAATGTCTTAATCTATACCCTTCCTTCTTCTATATCCTTCCTTCCTTCTTTCCTTCCTTCCATTTTTCTTTATTTCCTTCCTTGTCATTCCCAAAACCTTAAACCCAGTGCACTCTGGGTCCATAGACTGGACAACAGTGGGTCCCTGCCCAAGCTCCACTTAATGACTGACTTATAGTGATTATCAATAGGAACAGTTTCTGTTCCCTCCCAGGTTGATTTAGTTATTTTTTCTTTTGTTCATTAAAAGGGCCATTACATGACTACTTCTTAAAGAGACCTATTCACCCAATGAGTATTACCTCCCTCTAAGTGAGTACCTGAAAAGGCCAGCCTTAGGCCAAGACCTCCCATTGCATTCTGAGCCATCTCCAGTCATCCTGATGAATATCTGGTCACTGGACCCAGAAGGCTCTGGAGGAGAAGTAAGATTAGTGACCTTGCACAGCCCTCCTTCACTCAAAACAAAGTCAAGTCATGTTATCATTTCTCTGATGGCGTGGTCTTCTTCGAAAATGAAGGACAAACCCAACAACTGTAATCTATACTCAAAGGGAATGGGTTCAACTTCCAGGGCTAATTCTTTTTTTAATCTGTATCTGGCTCTTTTCTTTGTTGCCAGGGGCAGGTGCATTCACTGACAGTCTTTGCTCCCTACTAGGTACGTCTCCTATTAGGTAATTCTGGTACAAAACATCATGACTTTTTGTGGGGAGGTAAAGAGAGATAAGTCCTCCCTCCTCTGCTGCCATGTGTCTAATAGGGCTTTCCATAATGGAAAATGTAAAGAGTGATCCTGTCTCAAGAACTTAGTTCTTTCTCCATAACTGGTTCTCCTCTTTGTTGATAGGGGTCTGTTCTACAGTTGCCTCCTGCTTTGATTGTCTTCTAAAGTTGACAGTCTAGCTTCTTACAAGGCGCCAGGGGCATGACCCACCCTTTGCCAATGGCAGATAATGGCAAATAGAGGGGTTGGGACAGTGTCCCTGGTGGGAAGAGAGAATCATATCAAAGAGAACTTACTTAGTCTTTGTAAGGGGATTAACAAAGTGTATATATCTTCTTGTTAACTTATGGCATTAACACCTTCTGTGATTTATCATCTGGTCTAGGGATGGGGAAGAGAGAAGTTGGATGCCCTGACTAGCACCTCCCTTCTATGCTGTTTTATGAGGGAGTCCTGTTCATAAGCTTCTGCCATAATCTTCCATTAGATTTTGCAAGCAAGTTTAGATTCTAAACTAGTATTGTCCTGGGTTGCCATATTCCTCTACTTGTTAAGGAAATCAAGTATTTGCTAGCTAAAGCAATTTATCATTTCCTTATTATGGCAAATTATTTTCCATTTACAACTTCATTAGAAAATGTTTATAATTTTTAGTGATGTCCATTTCTCTATCAACTTCCCATTTGGGGAGGGGGAGCATCAAGAGATTCTTTAAATAAGTCTGGTTAGGATTGTTTTAATTATGTGCCAAATCTTTTATTCATTTTTACTCTTCTAGTTTTGTATTAATTTTGATATTTGCTCTAACAAATTGATAATTTGACTGTACACAGAAAACTAATTTGAGTATTATTCTCATGGCAAATACAAGCTATTTCCAATCTGTTACAATATAATTAGTAATTTTTTATGATGCTATTTAGCATTCTTCCTATCTAGCACTTTGTAACTCTTTTTTTTCAAACAAAATTATTACAGTATGTAGGCATATGGCTTCTGTGTTGTCTTCAAGTCTTTGACCTTTCTTCCTGAACTATATTTTCCAACTTATCTTCTCTCTATCTTTCTCCGATCCCTTTTCACTCTTAAGTCAATAAATAACAAAGCTAATGAAGAGAAGTGGTCCTTCCCCTTTCTAAAGTCATTCTCTCTACATGATCCCATCTTCTGTTTCTTCCAGCAGACTGCCACCGCAATCACTCCTTACTTATAAAATTCAGTATCTTCCTTTCTCCTCATTCTTTATTGCTACAAATATTCTCAGGTCTTCCCATTCTTCAAAAAAAAACCACCTTCATTTGACCCTACCATCCTCTAAAACTCACGGTCTATATATCTCTCTTCCTTTTCACAGCCAAAATCACTGAAAAATCTCTAATTTCTTTCCCTTTCCTTCCTCTTCTTTTACTTCTCCATGCTTTGTCATATGGTTTTTAGCCCCCTGAAATTGCTCCTCCAAAACTACCAGTGATTTCTTAATTGACCTAATATCTCATATAAAAGATAATCTGTTCATAACCCTCATCCTTCTAAACTTCTCTATGGCATTTGACACTGACAATCATTCTCTCCTTGGTATTCCGCTCTAGGTTTATGATATAATACAATTTTCTATTGATTCTCCTCCCATCTGTCTACTCCTCATGTCCTCTGCTGAATCCTCATCCATAACACACCCCTAGCTGTAGGTATAACCCAGTATTTTCTCCTAGGCCCTCTTCTCTTCTCTTTACACTCTTGGTGATCTCATTAGTTGCTATGGATTTAATTATCATCTCTGTTCTATGTGTGTATATCGATAAATAGATGTCCATCTAAATCTATATATGTATGTGTGTATAGATACATGGATCTAGATCTCACACACACACACACACACATACATACACACACACACCCCTAGTCTCTTTCCTGAGCTCCAGTTCCATGTTGCCAATTGTCTAGTAGAAATATCAGTGGTTCAGTGGTGTCAAACTCAGATAGAAATGAGGGGCTTTTAATCCATACATAAAGATCCCTTATGTGTCACATATTGACTTAGTTTTAAAATGTAATATTATCTATATTTTATTTTTATAAATATTTCCCAATTATTTTTAATCTGATTTGGATCCACTAAGGAGTGTTTCAGACCACATAGGGCCCATGTGTTTGATATATCTATAGATAACTCCAACTCAACAGAATTACCTTCTTCCTCCTCCAAACCTACCCATTTTCTGAACTTCCCTATTTCTGTTAAGGACACCATTATTATTCTAGTCAACTAGGTTCAGGACCTTGGACCTTGGATGTGCCCCATCTCACATACCCCATCAAGTGCCAAGCCTTATTGATTCTACTTTCACAATATCTCTTGCTTCCATCTCCTAATAATATGGCCACCTTTTTAGTTCAGGACCTGTTACCTTTTTTTCTGATCTATTGAAATAGTCTCTTAACTTGTCTCCTTGCTTCAAGTCTCTTCTTTCCAATCTATCCTCCACACTATTGCCAAATTAGTATTTCTAAAGCACAGGTCTGACCATTTCATCCATTTACTTAATACCAAAGGCTGATTCCTTCTTGTCTCAAGGATCAAATATAAGATTCTCTGTTTGACACTTAAAGTCATTCCCAACCTGCCTCCACCATTCCCAACCTATTTCCACCCTTCCTTTCTAGATCCATCATACGTTATTTTCCTTCATAAGTCCTGTAGTCTAGCCAAACTGGACTTCATGATGACCCTCATACATCTCCATTTCCTATCTCCATGTTTTCAATGGCTTTCCTTCATTTCTTCTAGAATATATTTCTTCCTTACTTATCTCTGCCTCCTAGAATCTCTAGTTTCCTTCAAAACTTAGTTCAAGTACCAAGTTTTGCATGAGGCTTTCCTGACTGCATAAATGTTCATGTTTTTACCCCAGATTATCTTCTATATTTTTTGCTTATATTTATTTATGTGTAGTAATCCACCTGGGCTTTTCTGCCAACTTGGTCTGCACTTGCAACTTGAGCTCAGGTTTTAGGGGTAACCCTGTGGGTCTGCATTCCTAAATCCATGAGCCCCCACTGGTGTGATTCCCATTAACAATCAGCACATAGACACAGTTAGCTCTAAGTCTTCTGTTATTCAACAGTTGAGGTGGGGGTGGGTGGGAAGGAGGAAAGAATAACCTTTCTTACATCTGCATATTCTGTCTTCCTTTAGAACTTAAGCAGGAGGGCAGGGGATATTTAATTTTTGTCTTTGTATCCTTAGCACCTAAGCTTATTGATAAATTGATATTTATTTAATTTGGATGTTTTCATGGAACTCTTCATAGAATTTTTCTACCTCTTTAGCCTCTAACATATTTTGGTACATTAGCTGCAATTATTTTCTTTAAAGAATTTTTAAAATATCTTTTGTTTTTATATCATCTATACTTTCCAGTATAATTCCTTCCCAAAAAGCCAGTCATAACAAAGAAGAAGAAAAAAGAGAAAAAAATGAAAAAGAAACTCCTTCAGCAATACTAACACAATAGCTAAGAGAAATGTTATGTGTAATATTCCACATCCATAGTTCTTTATCTCTGCAAACAAGGGAAGGAGGTATATTCTTATTTTCCTTCTTTGAGATCTTTGGTTCATTATAATTTCATAGCACTCATTTAATTGATTTGTGGTTTTTTCCATTTACATTGTCATCATCACTGTGTATACTTTTTTATTCCTAGCTCTGTTTAATTCACTTCATATCAGTTCATCCAGTCTTCCTGCGATTTTTTGTTTTCATCACATTCATTGTTGCTTAATGAGCAGTAATATTCCATTATATCCATTCGTGGCTACAATTATTTTCACAATGACTTTTTGCAAATGCTTGTCACAAGCAGTATAGTAGGAGATGAATAAACATCTCATTCAATGATATTTCTTGCTATCTCTTGTAGCTCTGGACTATAATAGATCAATTGCACCAGCTCATTTATTTGCCTCTTCAAGGAAAACCCATATGATATCCTTCCATTTAGTTGCAATATCCTTTAATCATCTGGTTCCTTTTGTTCCTTCGGTTTGATACCATCACAACTGATATGATTCTGTTTTTCCAGTGATGTACTTATTTGATCACTGGGCAAGGTTCTCACACTTAAGAGTATCTATAGCTAGGTTAATGTTTCTAGATAATCTAAGAATCACATGACTCTTAGCTCCCTTTGCCTTTTCTCATCATTATGACAATAGTATTACAGAAGTAGAAAGGTACCACAGAGACTTGAAGGCCATTTTATATTTTTCTTTGTCTCATGTGTTGCTATGACCAAAGAATTCATATCCAGCTTTGCTGCTTCTGAGTCTCTTTGTGCTAAGTTAGGCTGGTCTTAAGAGAGTAGATATGGTCTGTTGACAGAACTGCACTCAAAACGTTTTCACAGTTTAGGAGAATTTGCCTGATCCTCGGTAAAAAAAAATGGCCAAAGGACATGAACAAATAACTTTCAGAAGAAAAGCAAACAATCATATGAAAGAAATAAATTAAAACACAACAAAACACATAATATTTACCCCCCAAAAGGAATCATAGTCTTTGGCCCCATGATAACTTTATTTGCCATAACTGAAAAAGAAGTCAAAGACAAAGGAAAAAGACCTACATTCAAAAATATTTGTAGCAGCACTTTTTGTTGTAACCAAAAACTAGAAATAAAGTGGCTGCCTATGTTTAATGGTTAAACAAATTATGGGGCAGCTAGGTGGTGCAGTGGATAGAGAATCAGTCCTGGAGTGAGGATGATGTGCGTTCAAGTCTAGCCTCAGATACTTACTATATGCGTGACTTTGGGCAAGTCACTTAACACTATCTGCTTCAGTTTCCTCATCTGCAAAATGAACTGGAAAAGGAAATGTAAACCATTTCCAGAATATTGACAAGAAAACCTCAAATGGAGTCATGAGAGTTGGACATGACTGAAACAACTCAACCACAAACAAATTATGGTATATGGTATTTTATTGTATTATGAGAAATCATAAATTTTATAGATTTAAAGAAACCTAGGAAGACTTCTATGAATTGATGCAAAGTGAAGTGTTCAGAACCCAGGAAAACAAGCAGTACAATAACCACAATAATATAAAACAAAATATTTTTCGAAGACTTTAAAACACATGTCAATATAATGACTAATCATGACTTCAGGAGGCTGATGGGGAAGCATGTTTCCTATCTTTTTGCATAAAGATGATAGACCAAAGGTACAGATTAAGTCATACGTTTTCACACGTAGAAATGTATTGATTTTATTTTAATCTTATATATTAAAAGGAAGGCTTCTCTTTGAGTGTGAAAAGTTGACATATAGTTACAGCAATACAAAAAAAAGAAGAAGAATAGTATTAATGAAACATTTAAAATATATACAAATGACAAAGGAAGTTCAGAAGGGAAAAAAAAACAGCAGTTTTGTTAAATTTATTGTTTGATGAAACCAACTGTATGGAGCAGCTAAATGGCACAATGGATAGAATGCCAGGCATGCAGTCAGGAAGGTTCATCTTCCTGAATTCAAATCTGACCTCAGATACTTACTAGCTGTGTGACCCTGGTTAAGTCATTTAATACTGTTTGCCTTAGGTTCCTCATGTGTAAAATGAGCTGGAGAAGGAAATAGCAAACCACTCTAGTATCTCTGCCAAGAAAATTACAAATGAAGTCATGAAAAGTTGAACGTGACTGAAAAATGCCTGAACAAGATGGAGCAGAAGTTCACAGTTTTATGTGCAATCTTCTTTTTTCTCTAAAATATTCATGTTTGTTAATTCATAATTAAAAAAGAAAAATTTAAAAATTTTAGAATTGTGTTTGCACTATTGGCTATATTACTCCAAGGAGATCAATGATATAAGTAAAGTTCTCTATATAAAAAAAATTCATAACAACACTCTTTGTGCTAGTAAAAAACTGAAAATAAAACTGGTACTCATTGATTTGAGAATAGTTGAAAAAAGCCTTGACCTAATAATGGAATGGAATATTACTAAAAGAAAAAATAAAAAGATGAATTCATGGATTCTAAAGAAACATAGTATGAGGTGATACCGAGTAAACAGAGCAGAGCCAAAACCTCCAGGATTGGGGAAAGTGTGACCTTGAGGCCACATGTGACCCTCTAGGCTTACACGTGTGACCCTTTAACTCAACCCGTATTTTACAGAGTGTTTGGCTTCAGTCAAAGAGCCATACTTAAAGGGCCACCTGTGGTCTCAAAGTCGCACATTCCCGACCCATGGGTCCATTGTGAGCAGTGAATTAGGCTGAATTGTAAAGCCCAATTTTAATCCTGAAGAACTGATGAAGGAATGTATCTTCCTCTCAGTAGAGATGGGGACTATGACTGTAGAATGAGGTAAACTGTCAGATGAGACGATTGCGTAGGCTAGCTTCGCTCATTTTTCTTCTTTTGCTACAAAGGAGTATCCAGTGACCAAGGCAGGGTTAACAATAACTGACTTAAAAGCTGTAGCAGGATCTGCCATGAGTGCCTGAGCAGAAGTTGGCACAGGGATGAAACCGTTTAAGGAGCTGAGAGAGGAAAATGAGATTTGTGTGTGGGCTTGCTGAGCAGGCCCCTCCCCATTTAGGCCTGTTATCTGCTTTGTCCTTGAAGAGGATTTCTAGCTGGTGAGTCTTTCATTCAGACTGTTGGCTTGCCATTCCATCCAAGTCTTTTCATGAAGCAATTCTACCATTCTTCCTCATCTGGGTGTCACTTCTAGTGTTAGAAAGTCAAAAAAAAAAAGGAAAAACCAGAAAATTTGGGGATGGAGTGGGGCAACATATGCTTCCCAGTCTGGGTTACTACTGCTGCTGTTGCCATGGCATATGAAATGATGTCTCTGCTATGACAAGAACCATCCTGATGAGGCCTGGACCTGGCATGAGGTTGCAAGCTGTTAACTGAGATTGCAAGGAAGTATCACTGTTAGGGTGAGTTCCTGAGTGCCAGGCACAGTCAGCTTTAATTATTAGGAAGTTCTTCCTTCTACTGATTCAGCAAGAAGTGAAACATGGAGATGATGGTCTTCCCCTCCCCATCCCTGCCACAGCTCTCACCTTTCAATGTCAACTTTGAACATCCCGATATACAATTCTTCCATTAAAATCCTTCTTTCCATGTTCTAGGGAGAAGCAAGGATGGTTGGGAAAGTTGGGAGTGGGGGTGGGAAGGAGGTAAGGGAGTAAAGGACTTCCCAGAACAAGTGTTTTGAATTCATTTTCTCTGTAAGATCAAAGGTATTTGTCCCCAGTACGACTTGTCTGTGTGGTAATAATATAGAGCTGTAAATGAGAAGATATCACAAAATCATTGATGTGGGCAAAAGGGTAGAGATGAGAGAGCTTTCCTATTTTAGTAATTTTGGTGCCTCTCATGCTCCATATTGAACCTGGGCCACAAAATGTCTCCTTCACTGGTTCATTAATTATTAAAGAGATGCTTGCATTACTGTAGGTTACAGAAAGCACGGAAATGAATGTGGTCTGAGCGACTTTTGCTAGAGAAGCACCCACAAATTATAGAGTCAGCTGGCACCGCTGTCACAAAGGTGAAAATAAAACTATTTTTTAAAAAATTGAAGAGGACAAGAGGAAGGAGGTAATTAGAAAAAAGCGTTGAGGTAGTCATTCATTTTATGTCCCTTGAACTTAACACAATGCTGTTCACATAGTAATAGACTTAACTAATCCTTGTAGAATTGATATGAAAAGAAACAAAAAGGAGATGGGACTATGCATTTATATAGTGCCTATTATGTGATAGGCAATGTGTTAAGTGCTTTTTACAAATAACATCTCATTTGACCCTCAAAACCATCTCAAATGAATAGGTGCTCTGGTTGAGGAAGGGGAGTCAAATGGAATTTAAATGACTTGTCCAGTGTCATACATGTAGTATGTGTCTGAAGCTGGATTTGAATTCAACTCCTTGACTCCAGGCCCAGAGTTGTATCTACAGAGCTACCAGTTATCTCTAGGAAAAAAGGAATATTAGAACTTGTGCTTCACTGGTATAATCTTGGAGAATCCAATTTAACCTTCAAACTAGAGTAAAGCATTAGTAGGGTTCTATGGAGTAGGATTTTGTATATGGTATAAATATAAAATGTATAATTGCAAGAAAAATGAGAATGAAATAAATGTGAACTGAATGACTTCATTATTTACTAAAGAAAACATTGACTTTAGGCAAGTCACAACTTCTGTGGGTCTTAATTTCTTTGTTCTTCAATTAAATAGGAGTTTCACTGAGTTCTACTATTCGTATGCCCTGACTTTTCCAGGTACATAATTCATAGGAAGATATGCTATATTGCTGTCCAATACATTAGGTTGTTCACATGCAGTATTGAATCATGTCCAGCAGGTGGGAGTGGTGAGCTCATAAATAAGTTTTTATAGCCCTGCAGCAGAGGCAGTGGCCGCAGCAGTAACCTTTATTCATAATTGGTTGAGGGACAGAGAATGCTTAACTGGGACCACGAATAAATAGCAAGGTTAGAAAGAAGTGTGTTTTCCTGACCTTGTGAAAATTATATTCTCCAGACCCAGTGACATACAAATGATATATTGACAATGACAAAGCCTAGAGCTATAAACGGTTATTGCTTAGACATGGGGGAGATGAAATATGCTTTAAAAAATGGACTTAGACTGCAGTATTCATATGAATCATTAAAGCAATAGAGAAAGAGAAAAGAGAACAACTTTTCTGAGTTTAATTTTTCCCAACAGTGGAGTTTCTTAGAGACCTGGGAGAAGAGAGAGGGGATTTGCAGTGGGTGCAGGGAGAGGTAGTTGGTAGTTTGCTGGATGGGTGATACCAGGCAACAGCATTTATTAAGTGCCTACTATGTGCCAAGTACTGTGCTAATTACTAGGAATACAAAGAAAGTCAAAAACAGGCATGGCCCTCAAGTCTATTGGGGGAGAAAACATGCAAAAGGCAGAGTAAATTGGAGATAATTTTGTCTCAGAGGAAAAGTGCTAGTATTGATTATTAAGAAGGACCAAGAAGGATTTCTTGGAGAAGGTGAGATTTGACCTGAGATTTCAGGGAAGCCAGGAGTGGAGATAAAGAAAGAATTCCAGGCTCGGTGTTCAATTAGTGAAAATGCAGTAAGTTGGGCGATGGAGTGTCTTGTAGGTACTCCCTTCACTGATGAAGGGTCCTTCACCTATTTTCTTTTTCCTTTGCAGGGCGGAGGGAAAAGAAAAGTCAGATTTCTGTTTGCCTGAGTTGAGTTTCCCCTTTTCTCAACCTACCAGTAGATGATATCAGTATTCATTATTAATATAACCTATGTTTTACCCCACAAACTCTGGTTTAAAGGGACCAATTCTGATATTAGTTGTTGACCCCAATGGGTAATTCTCTTTCTGGGTCATCTATCCCAACCCAGAGTTAACTGCGAAATCTCTAAATATAGCTTGTGTTTAGGTTTCCACTGGGGGAAAGACTAAACAAAAAGTCCTCGGCTCCCATATAAACCTTCATTTCATCCTCACTTAAAATGTAGAAGGCACAAAGAATTCACACAATATGGGCACAGAAACTATATAAAGGCTCGTAGAGGGAGTTCCCTTGAGAAGGAACTGAAATAGGGGTTGCATTGGGGCAACACTTGGACATTTTCGTGAATCCCCAGCTTTCCCACAGAGTCCAAGGTCACTATTAGGCTATAGTACTCCCTGTGGCTTCAGTTCCCCCTGGAAAGCAAACACACGATGGATAAGCTGCCGCTGTCCACAGGACCGGCACTGTCCCAAACAATCACGGAAATACTGAGGAGCAAAGGATGGTTCTTTGGTTCTCCCAGGCTCATGGCTTTTGTCCTTTTCCTGTTCTCCTCTTGAAAGGGCTATTTGAATGCTCATTTTCTTTCTCTCAGTGGCATGCTACTCAGGACATTCACTTCTGTCTCCCTACAAGGTCAGATCCCTCACACTTGAACTTAAGGTTACTAGAGGTAATGCCTAAAGCCTGGTGCTGCCTAAGCAAATCTCCCATGTATTCAATTATCTTCTCTAGGCAGTAATTCTCAAATCTACTTATCCAGCTGACCTCTCTGCTGACCTCCAGCTTTGTATCTCCAAATGAGAAAACTGGAGATTTGGGACATCTTAAACTCAAAATGACTAAAAAGGAATTCCTTTTCTTTCCTCTCAAACTCTCCCCTCTTCCTAACGTCCCTCTTATTGTTGAAGGTACTATCTTCTCCCAGTCACTCAGGTTTACAATCTAGATGTCATCCTTGCCTCATTCTCTCTCACCTCCCATATACAGTTACTTGCCAAGATATGTTGATTTTACCTTTGAAATATCAAAATATCCCCCCTATTCTCCCTAATAATGCCTCAACTACTTCAATAGCCTGTTTGGTTGGTTTCCCTGCCCAAAATCTCTCCCCAGTTTGGTTCATCCTCCACTCAGCTGTTAAAGCAATCTTCCTAAAGCACAGGTTACCCCAGAGCCACCCCCTCTCCCACCCCCATCAACCCTAAGGCCATCCTGTCACCCGCAGGAGGAAATATACAATCCTCTGTTTAGTGTTTAAAGTCCTTCATCATCTTCCTCTCCCCACCTTTCCAGTCTTCTTACACCTTACACTTCTCCACATATTCAGTGGACACTGACCTCTTTTGGTACTGACTGTATAAGGGAGATAAGAAAGGAGAAGGCATTTGAGAGAAAGGTAAGGAATTCCTTGCCCAAAACACCCTACATTCTACCTCCATGCATTTTCACTGGCTTTCTCCTGTGCCTGGAATTCTCTCCTTCATTTCTGCCTCCTGGTTTTCCAGGCTTCCTTCACATCCCGGCTAAAATTCTACCTTCTAGAGGAAGCCTTTATTACCCCTTGATTCTTTTGTACCTTCCCTCTGAGACTACCACCAATTTATCCTGTGTATTTTTGAATTTCTGCAGTTGTCTGCATATTCTCTCCCCTGTTAGAATGAGCTCCTTGAGAGCAGGGACTGTCTTTTACCTTTCTCTGTATCCCCAGTGCTTAACATAGTGCCTAGTACATAACAGGCACTCACTAAATACTTATTGACAGACTCTTCTAGATCGATTCCTGGATCTCACTAGAAAAATCACCTCTATTCTAAGCAGCTGAAATTCAGGAACATAGATCATGAAGTCTTCATTCTGGTCACCTGGGCAAGCACGAGGCTGCTTCTGCCCCAAGTTCCTGTGGGAAGTATGAATATTCTACCACGACAATGGTTATTGTCCTCTCTTGGGCTGAGCAATTCTATTCTCCAAAGTTAACCAGGAAGCTGGGAAGAAGCATGTGTATTCTGCCCCAAAAGCGTCAGGGTCTGTCCTCCCAAAAGGGAAAAGGAGGAAAAAAATGCAAAAAGGAACAATGAATGAAATAAAAAATGAAAACAATTAAATGAAAAAAAAAAAAAAAGCAGGTTGCCAGCTCTCTTTTAGAAACTGCCAGAGAGGAGTGTTTCTTCTGATGAGAATCTGGCCTCCTAAATAGTCCTAGCCAACCAGATTATTTTGGGGACTCCTATGGTCACCAAAATCCATGCCCTGGAGATGTTTCCAAACCAGATGATCTATCTCATTCTCTGGGATCTAATAAGATGTTGGCTTTGTTCTCTTAAGAGGCTAATGGGCATAACTACATCCTATAGAAACTGGGGTGGACTCTCCAAATTGATGGAAGGTGGAAGGATTTCCCTGATTAACTTTCTCTTGCATTAAGAACCTGTATATATATATTACATATATATTAATATGTGAATATACTGGCACACAATTGCCCATTTCTAGGTTTTATACTTCTACTTAAGCTCACCTAAAGGTATAAGAAACTCTTTTTGAACCTCTAATGGTTCCCTAACCTGAGTAATTCAAGTAGGTACTAGCACACATAGGCTTTCAATAAGAATTTATTGATTTATGTCACATGTCACTGGAATAGTATGGAAATCTTGGCTCACACAGCTCACACTAATTTAACTCTTTGTTTCTTTCCACTGAGCCAAATCCTAGTCAAAATAAAGATCCTATTGATGTTATTCTCTTCCATTAAGTCTTTCAGAAAATTGACAATTTTGTCCTTTGAACTTAAAACACTTTTAACAAATGTTTATTAAGTATCTACTATATATAAGGCAATGTGATGTGATAGGTGTTAAAAAAAAATGAAAAAATATCTACCCTTGAGAAGTTTTACATTCAGTACATCATTTATATAGCACTTACGATCTATTTCATTCATATGGAAATTGACATACTTTTGAATTGATTGCTATGTAACTTTGCACATTAATTCACCACATTTTTACTAAGAGGCCCTCTGGGTTAGATGCTTTGGGGAATACAAAAGATAAAATACTGTTTCTCCATTCAAGAAGTTTACAGTCTAGTAGGAGAGCTAAGGATGTATGCAAATATAATACAAAGTCATAGGTATAAGAACGGCAGCATTTTTCTTTGTGTGTATCATAGTGCTTAGAACAATGCCTTGAACGTTGCAGATGCTGAAATCTCTTCACCTGTTTTGACAGCAATAAACTAGAAGTGCTATTCGTTGGCAATCATAATGCAAAAATTATACCAAGTAAGCATATTCAAGTCATTAGACTTGAAAATGAGTCATTCCTGTCCATCTGATATTCTGTAATGGTTACTAAATCAGTAGTAAGAGAATTTCTTCCACTTATTATCTGTGTAGAATTGGCCAAGCTGCATCGACTTCCCTTACTCTCCTTATCTCAAGGTTCCTTTCCCACTTGAAATCCTGGTTCTAGGATGAACCTGTTGAGCTTTCATACTGAAAATGGTTGCAGTGAAACAATATGGTCACCAGAAGGCCTGTATAAAGACAGCTGGATGGGCTCCTCCTGTTCTGGACAGATTAAGAGACAGAAGTAACAGACTGCCGCTCTCTGTCCACGGAGCCTAGTGCTTAAAATAGCAGTCCGGGCTGTGACTATCCCTACACTGCCACGCTCTGAGGGCTGCAGTGTTATCGTGCCATGATATTATAGCTTTTAATTAAAAAAACTGGAAGCAGACGACCTTGCTATATGAACAACAAACTAGGAAGTCTGAGTGTGTGCATAGAGAGTTTATTGGTTTAATTTTTTTTACTTTATTAAGTAAATAATAAATATAAATTAAATAAAAGTATTATGCTTCATGGTACTCAGGCATATATGGTAAACAAATCAGAAATGAGTGCTACAAGCATGGGAACAAAACACATGGGAACAAAACGATTTTTAGCTTTCTTTTCTCATTTTACAATAGACATTTCTATGGCGCTTTAAAGTTTTCAAAACTTCCTATGATCTCATTTAATTCTTATCCTATGAGGCACCAATATTATCTCTATTTTACAATGAAGAAACTGAGCATCTGAGGTCTTGATTGGGCCATGGCCACGCAGCTAATAAGGATTAGAGGGAGGATGGGAACCCACACCTTCTGGACTCCATCTATTCTCTCTAGCTACCACACTATACAATCTAAGAATCAGAATATCAAATGTCATTTTAATCACTCTCCCACACTGACATCTAAATTAAGAGACAAAAATGACCTTACTTAAAGTCAATACAATTCAGCAAAGTTAAGCACCTACTGCAAACAAAGTTCTAGGTACTAGGCATACAAAATACAAAAACAATGTTCCTGTTTTCATGCATCTTTAACCTGTTCAAGGGGGAGGATTTAAAATATGCACAGAGAAGTAAATACAAGATACTTTGAGCAGGGAAAGAATATTAATAACTGGGGAAGACAAAAGAAGGAAGGCATATCAGAGAAGACTTCTAAGTGTAGGCTTAAAGAAAAATAACTTCCCCGTTGGTTGTGTTTTCTTCCCCCTACCTGACTCATTCCAGACTAAGGGTGTAGGTTCCCCTTCTTTGCCATGGATTAACATTCTGCTATTTCTGTCTTTTATACAATTAGTCTTTCAATTCGAGGAGGAATTGTAGAAACCTGAAGGGCCCGCTTGAACAGTTGTTTCTTGCAGGATGTCCTTCTGGTTTAATGGTTTGAGCAAGCAGAAACTCTTGTGTCTGGACCATCAAAGTGTGGCCTTCTTATTGGGTGAATTGAGAACCTAAGGCAGGGATGGTGGGTGCAAAGAAGTGAGTGGAGGGAATACTGTGAATGGGGCCACAAACTTTGGCATTTGGAAGTCTTGGGGACATAGAGCCAGAATAGTGTTTCTCTCCTCCCCTCCCTCCCTCCTTACCTCTGTCTCTCTCTCTGTCTGTATGTCTCTCCCTCTCTCTGTCTCTCTCTCTTTCTGTCCTTTGTATTTACTTTTGTGGTTATATGTTGTATCCCCAACCTAGAATGTAAACTCTTTGAGACAAGGGAATGTTTCATTTTAATTTTGGTACCCCTAGGGCTTCACACAGTAAGCTGCACAAAAATAAATGTTTAAGAAATGTTTGTTGAGTTTTTGTTCCCAAGGAGGGAATAGAAATAACTAACATAAAATGCTTTAACTTTTATAAGGCACATTATATGCATCCTCTCATTTGATGAAAATAAGGAAAAGGAGTTTTAACATCCTGTCCCTTCTGACTCAGTCTCCCCACAACTAAAACAGGTTTACCTTCAGGGTCAGACTTAGGCCAATAGTATGACTTTGGGGCAAGAAAAAGATAGTCTGCCTGCCCTCCTTTGCTAGGTATAGAATTGCTACTGTTCTTTTAATTAAGGCACAATTAGAAATAAAAGTTTACAAAATATATACCTGAGACAGCACACACATTGGTACTGGCACTGCCTGAAAGAAGATAGTGCTAGGTGAAAGTGGAAAGTTGAAAAGGGATTTCAGGAAAACCTTTAAAGGATTTTCAATTCTTTTGTTTGGTCTGGCTTGGGCACATCAGCAAGAAAAGCAAGCAATGATGATTATTTTTCATAAAAATAGCAACTATAAAAATGCTCACTAGCCATGTAGACTGCCTGGAGTCAGTTTTTTGTTGCAACCAATTTATATTTATCAAGGGTACATCCCAGGTACAACTCCACATGGGACATTTGATCAACCTCTTGGATATTTACTTTCACCTAGAGATTTATCTCTAGAGTTCAGTTATTTTAGTCATCCAACTCCTTGTGACCCATCTGGGGTTTTCTTGGCTAAGATATAGGAGTGATTTGCCATTTCCTTCTCCAGCTCATTTTACAGATGAGGAAACTGAGGCAAAGAAGGTGAAGTGACTTGCTGAGGGTCACACAGCTAGGAAGTGTCTCAGGCCAGATTTGAATTCAGGAAGATGAGACTTCTTGACTCTAGACCTGGCACTCTCTCCACTGTGCCACCTAGCTGCTCTTTCTCTATAGTATAAACCCTAAATAACTGAGGTTGTTTTGGGGTTGATTAACCAGTGAAGTGCCTTCATAAATTCAACAACTATTTGAATGCCTACCTGGAAATCCCTGTAGCAGGTGCTATAGAGGATATAAAGAATAACATATTGTCCCTGTACTCTTGGTCTTCCAATAAGGATAGGGACTAGAACTGTGATTTCATTGGTATTGGTAATTCCTATGTGAGGAAACTCCTACCAATTCAAATGAGCATCTTCTTTACTACTTAGAGTCTTAGAAAACTGCCTAGACTGACTTCAGAAAAACCTGGAAAGACCTCTATGAACTTAGGCTGAGTAAAGGGAGCATAACCAGGAGAAGATTGTACACAGTAACAACTACCGTGTGGGATAACTGACTTTGATACACTTAGCCCTTCTCAGCAACGCAAGGACCTCAAACCAAAGGACTCAAGATGGAAAATGCCATCCACATCCAGAGAAAGAACAATGGAGTCAGAACACAGAGCAAAGCAGGCTTTTTTTTCTTTCTTTCTCATGGTTTCTCCCATCCATTATAACTCTTCTATGCAACATGACTAAAGTGAAAATGTATTTAACTGGAATGTATGTGCAGAGCCTATATCAGATTGCATGCCACCTTGGGGAAGGAGGGAGAAAGGAGGGAGAGAACATGTAAAACTTCTGAAAGTGAATGTTGAAAACTAAAAATAAATAAATAGAGGAAAAAAAACTGGCTAAAGCACTGAGAGATTATCTGTGCCCAAGAGAATAAAGCCATATGTAGCAGAGGGAGGAAATGAATTCAGATCTTCCTGGTTTTGAGGCTAGTTTTCTACCTACTCTACTAAGCTTTTTTTTTTTTTTTTTTACATTTTCACCTTAGTCATGTTGCATAGAAGAATTAAAATGAATGGGAGAAACCATAAAACAAAACTTAATACAAAAGAAAATGATCTGCTTCAATCTGCGATCCAATTCCATGCTTCTTTCTCTGGATAAGGAAGGCATTTTGACTCGAGTCCATTGGGAATTTTTTAAGTCCTTGCATTGCAATGAAGTACTAAGTCTACCAGAAAAATTCCTCACTCACTGTGGTTGTTGCTGTGTACAAAGTTCTCCTGGTTCTGCTCCTTTCACTCGGCATCAGATCATATAAGTCCTTCCAGGCCTCTCTGAAGTTTTCCTGTTTATCATTTCTTATAAGCACAATAGTATTCCATTACATTCATATACCACAACTTGTTCAGCCATTCCCCAATTGATGGACATTGCCTCGATTTCCAGTTTTTGGCCACCACAGAAAGAGCTACTATAAATATTGCTGTACATGTGGGACCTTTTCCCATATTTATGATCTCTTTGGGATACAGTCCTAGAAGTGATAGTGCTGGGTCAAAGGATATGCACATTTTTGTAGCCTTTTGGGCATAGTTCCAAATTGCTCTCCAGAATGGTTGGATGAGCTCACAGCTCCACCAACAATGAATTAGTGTTCCAACTCTCCCACATCTTCTTCAACATTTATCATCTTCCTGTTTTGTCATGTTAGCCAATCTGATAGGTGTGATGTGGTACCTCAGAGTTGTTTTGATTTGCATCTCTCTAATCAAGTGATGCTAAGCTGTCTTTTTACAGTAAATGATGCACACATAATATCTATAATACAAGATGTCAAAATATAATAAGAATGTTACAAAGGAGTACAGAGGTCAAAGGAAAGAAAGATAAATCAAAGACGAGAAGCTACCAGTGCAGAACTTCATGGTACTAATTTTTGATGATACTTAACTACTAATGTACCCATTCACTTAACTTCCCTGGGTCTCATTTTTCTCATCTGTAAAATGAGGGAGTGGTTATGATCTCTGAGATCCCTTCAGCTCTAAATCTAAGCTATGATCCTTAAGATCCTTAAGAAAAGGAAAAAGAAAACAGAGAAAGGTGAGGTTTGAGAGCTCTTTTCTTTGCGACATTTCATCATCCTGGGGTAGCATACCTTGGCCACAATTTCCTTATCTATAAAATGATCTGGAGAAGGAAATGATAAACCACCCCAGTATCTTTGCCAGGAAACCCCCCCAAAAAAAGTCACAAAGAGCAGGACATGACTGAAAATGGTTGAACAACAAGGCAGCAATAAATCATCCTGAGACTCCCACTCTTAAGAACTCAGAATAGACACGCCTATAATTTCAAGATGTTAAATTCAGAATACCTACCATAACTTAACCTTGGTATATTAATAATAACACTTCTATTTACTTGTCTAATTCTTGATGGATTTCAAATAAGTCAGAGTCATAAAAGAGTAATCAGAAATGATATCTTTTCATTTTTTAGGAGGATCTAGCTAATTTTCACTTTAAGTAAATGTAAATCATAGTGCTTTGATTCTACCTCACATGGTATCAGACTATGCCAATTAAATTACATTTAATTAATTAATTTACATTTTTAGCAGATGTGAGGCATGTACAGAGGAGGGCATACTCCACTTGCTAAATGCGTGTAACAGAAGCCTTTAAAAATATGATGGGACTGAATCTATGACTTCTATCATATATGGAACCGTCAGATGAGGGGTTTCTTTCTCCCAATGCAGGTCAGCACCTTCTCTGTAAATAAAGTCTTAGTTGCCAGGAAAGGAATAAAAACTTGCCCAGGGTCAGCAAGCCAGGATGTGTGTCAGAGGTGGGACTTAAACCCAGGTGTTCCAGTTCAGACTACTCGACAGTTTTCTCTAATATACAGCATAATCACTTGAAATGAATTATCAGGCACAATCCAAAAAGAATTTTCACTTTTCCCTAAAAACTGGAAAAATAGGAAAATTATAAAGAAAAATATTTAAAGACATCACCAGTTCCTTCCTACTCCAAGTCACCTTCAGGGTCAAAAAATTTTTTTGAGCTAGTCTACCAGGCAAAGTCATGAAAAAACAACTTTAGATTTTAATTTGTGGAAATAAATGCAAAATCTGGCAACTTCTTTAAGTTTATGACCAGAAGAAAATGAGCTGCATCGTCAATTGCCTCTACTGAACATCCTGTTCTGCTTCTTTATCCAAGGGGTCTGTACATAAGAGTCAGGAGAAATGCCTGCTGTTCGTTAAGAATATCCAGAGACTATTAGCTTTCTGGATTTTTAAAAGGCTGAAATATTCTTCCTTTAAGAGCAATTAAAATACAGGCTACAGGAGGAATTTACATTTACCTCTATTGCGTTCTACTTGAGTAAGGAAAAGAAAGATTTAAATGACCCTGAAGCTAGCAGCAGAGGATCTTGTTCCATCCTTTCTGTCTGTGAAATCCTATACTTTTCTCCCAGAGTGATAGCTAGCTACAAATCAATACTGCAGGAGAGGGGGGCTTTAAAACACTGTTGTTGTCTCAATTATACTTCTGCTTTTAGATCTTTTAAGATCTAAATGGTGTGAGCTGCTGACCAGTGGAAAGTAAGAACAAGGGCAGGAGGGGGCTTATGAGTAGAAAACAGTGAGAGCCATGAGAGATAGGGATTGCATTTTCAACCCCCTGGCATCTGACAATAAAATGCAGACTAGAAGTGTCCTTCTCCCTCGAAAACATCTACAATCTTTCCAGAAGAACCTCTTGTGCCATCTCTTGTGCTTTGAGGCGGAGGTCAGAGCTCACCCGCGTCTCTGACCTTTCCTAACCCAAGCGCAGTGCCATCCACTGAAGGGAGGCGTCTGGATGCCCTCCATAGAGTCAGGGGCAAGATGAACGGACGTGGGCTCTCGGCTTCCTCCAGAAGAGCCTCTTGTGCCATCTCTTGTGCTTTGAGGAGGAGGTCAGAGCTCACCCGCGTCTCTGACCTTTCCTAACCCAAGCGCAGTGCCATCCCCTGAAGGGAGGCGTCTGGATGCCCTCCATAGAGTCAGGGGCAAGATGAACGGACGTGGGCTCTCGGCTTCCTCCAGAAGAGCCTCTTGTGCCACCTCTTGTGCTTTGAGGCGGAGGTCAGAGCTCACCCGCGTCTCTGACGTTTCCTAACCCAAGTCCAGTGCCATCCCCTGAAGGGAGGCGTCTGGATGCCCTCCATAGAGTCAGGGGCAAGATGAACCGACGTGGGCTCTCGGCTTCCTCCAGAAGAGCCTCTTGTGCCATCTCTTGTGCTTTGAGGCGGAGGTCAGAGCTCACCCGCGTCTCTGACCTTTCCTAACCCAAGCGCAGTGCCATCCACTGAAGGGAGGCGTCTGGATGCCCTCCATAGAGTCAGGGGCAAGATGAACGGACGTGGGCTCTCGGCTTCCTCCAGAAGAGCCTCTTGTGCCATCTCTTGTGCTTCGAGGCGGAGGTCAGAGCTCACCCGCGTCTCTGACCTTTCCTAACCCAAGCGCAGTGCCATCCACTGAAGGGAGGCGTCTGGATGCCCTCCATAGAGTCAGGGGCAAGATGAACGGACGTGGGCTCTCGGCTTCCTCCAGAAGAGCCTCTTGTGCCACCTCTTGTGCTTTGAGGCGGAGGTCAGAGCTCACCCGCGTCTCTGACGTTTCCTAACCCAAGTCCAGTGCCATCCCCTGAAGGGAGGCGTCTGGATGCCCTCCATAGAGTCAGGGGCAAGATGAACCGACGTGGGCTCTCGGCTTCCTCCAGAAGAGCCTCTTGTGCCATCTCTTGTGCTTCGAGGCGGAGGTCAGAGCTCACCCGCGTCTCTGACCTTTCCTAACCCAAGCGCAGTGCCATCCACTGAAGGGAGGCGTCTGGATGCCCTCCATAGAGTCGGGCAAGATGAACCGACGTGGGCTCTCGGCTTCCTCCAGAAGAGCCTCTTGTGCCACCTCTTGTGCTTTGAGGCGGAGGTCAGAGCTCACCCGCGTCTCTGACGTTTCCTAACCCAAGTCCAGTGCCATCCCCTGAAGGGAGGCGTCTGGATGCCCTCCATAGAGTCAGGGGCAAGATGAACCGACGTGGGCTCTCGGCTTCCTCCAGAAGAGCCTCTTGTGCCATCTCTTGTGCTTCGAGGCGGAGGTCAGAGCTCACCCGCGTCTCTGACCTTTCCTAACCCAAGCGCAGTGCCATCCACTGAAGGGAGGCGTCTGGATGCCCTCCATAGAGTCAGGGGCAAGATGAACGGACGTGGGCTCATGGCTCCCTCCGTGTTTGAGAGCAGGTCTCTGTTGGAGAGGAATTCTCCTTCTCTCATGTCTGCTCAGGCAAATCTTCCGCCTCAAAACCCCTCTGACGGGACGCCCCGGGAGCCCTTCCGTCCGGGCTGGGGCATTTTCCGGGTGCTGCGGGGCCAGGCTCCGCTTCCCCGCTCTTCTCCCCGACGCCCCCTGCTCCCCAAGCTGACTCTCCCGCGGACCCCAGGGCGCTAGGAGTCCATCCGCGGTCCATCGGGGGTGCGCTCTGGATGAACAGGGTGAGGACTCCTTGTTCTCGGGGGGCAGCGAAGATCTCCGTGCCCGGGGCTCCGCCGGCCCCCGGCTTCTGCTCCGTGGGGAGGGGACGGAGGGCAGGGCCTCCACGGCCAGGGCCCGGGGCCGTGTCCAGGACAGCCTCTCCGTCGCGGCCCACAGCTCCCCGGCCCCGGCCTCGTGGCCGCCACCGCCACCTCACACCCCGGGGGGCCGGGGCCCCGGCCGTCATCTGTGATTGATTGGGCTATCCCGACCAAGTTCCCAAGGGCTTCCCCTCCGCAGACTAAGATGCTGGATCGAAACCAGGGCTTGTCGCCACCGTGCACGACGAGCGAGTGGACTCGAGGCTGGAGGCTGAAAAATAACCCGGCCCCCTTCTCGTGCCGGAGCCCCGCTTCCCTCCTCGGGACAGGCGGGTAGCCGCAGCTCGCGGCTGGAACTACAATCCCCAGGATGCCCTCGCGCACGCGCACTGCCATTGTGATGCTCCTTTCCCGGTAACTCGCCCTCTCAGGCAAACCTGAAGATAGCGGCATTTCTCCGGTGGGGGGCGGAGACCCTGTGTGCCCGACTTCCCGCCCCCTCGCTGATAGGCAGTGGGGTCAGCCAATCGCCGTGGCGGATCCGGACCGCGGCCTCCAATCAGCGGCTGCGGCGGAGGAGGGGGGCGGTCGCGCTGGCAGGGCAGGTGGGCTAGGCTGTGCCGGGTTGCGAAGGGGGAGAATAACGTCGGGTCGGGTCAGCGGGCGCTGCAGTAGTCGCCGCAGCGGCGATGGGAGCGGTGGGGACGCGGCGGCGGCGGCGGCGGCAGGAGGAGGAGCGGGGGCTGGAGCAAGAGCAGCGGCTGGGCGCAGCCAGCAGCAGCGACAGCCGCCGCCGTCGCCAGTAGACGCCAACGGTACCCCGGAGGGGAGCGCCCGGCGGGCCGGCCCGCGAACCCACGCACTGGTCCCGCCGCAGTCGGGCGGCGGGGGATGGGCAGGCGGCGGCGCCTCCTCCCCAGGGGTGATCCCGAACGGCCCTGGCCCTGAACCGGGCCCGGCCCCGCCGCCTGGAGCTCCTGCGTCTGCCACGGCCCAGGTAGGACACGCCCCCCGAGCCCCCGGCCCGGGACCGCCCGGCCCGCCTCGGGATGGCCCCCGGATGGAGCGGGGTGCGGCGTGCGGAGAGGAAGGACGGCCGGCGGCCCGGACCTCCGCCTCCCGCTGCTCCTTGGCACCCCGTCAGCGCTTCTCGGAGCCGGAGGGCGCGCTCCCCCGTTTCTCGGGACGTTTGTGCGTGCGGGTGTGACCCACCCCCTGCCCCTCCTCTGCCGCCGCCGGACCGGACCCCGGGCGCACGGGTCCCCTTAGTTAAGAAAGCCCACCCGCGGGGCAGCCCGGACCGGGGCCCGAGCCCTGCACGGCGGACTCGTGCTGGGGGCTGCCAGGGCGGCCGCGGGTGGACGGGGCGCTGGTGTTGCGCTCGGACGGGGGTTGGTAGGGGACGGCCACCTCGGAGGTAACTCCTCCCCTCTCGGGACGCGGAGTGGAGCGGATCCCGGGGAGGTGGGATTTTGTGGAGAGGTGCCCAGGTTTGCCACAGAGATGCTCTGGCGCCGCGGCACGTGCCGGACTCGAGCCCCGCTCCTGACACCGAGCCCGGCCGCGCTCATGTATGGAAGCGGGTGGTGGTGCGGGGAGGAGCCGGTGAGAGAGAGCTACTTCTGCCCTTGGGGCCAGGCGGGTAACTTTAGTTCCTGCTTAACCCCCCCCTCCCCCCCCAAGCCCCTTGCCTTTCCCACACCACATACCCCCAGTTCCTTCCCGTGATACCCGTGTAACACAAACTTGAGGGCCCTCGTCAAACTAGCCGCCCATTCCTGGGCAACCTCCAGCTTCTCAGGTTTGGCCATAAAATGCGCTGCTTTGAGTGAAACTGTTCCAGAGGTAGTTTGATGGGGTCCAGCGACTGTCACCACCCCAATTCTGGATTCTTTGCCGTTCTTAATGCTTCCTAATAATGAAAATACAATCTCGTTAGCCTTCCAGGGCGCGTTTCCACGTTGCTGACTCCTGTTGACCCCGCAGGCCACTGAGCCCTTTAGATCTTTTTTCATAAGGCTGTTGTCCACTTGCCTTGACCCCAGTTCCATCATCATCTTTCCCCCGGGGCAGTCTTGCAACCTTGGAATCATCTTGATTCTTTTCCTCGTTCCGCTTTACCTCCCTTTCCTGCCAGTTTCTAAGTCTTGCCAGTGCTGTCTCTAAAGCATTCCTCTTGTCTCCACATCTGCTTGTCCCTTTCTGTCTACTTATGTGGTCTCCATGCTAGTTCACACGCTCCTCACCTTTCTCTTGTATTGTTGTAGCCTACTACCCCGCGGCCAGCCTCTTCCTTACCCAATCCATCTTCCACTCAGCTGGCAAAATCATTTTTCCAAAGTCCATATCTGTAATAATCTTCAGCGACTCCCTGCTGCCTATGCTGAGCCACCAACTCTTCAACTTGGTATTTAAAACTTTGAAAAGTCTAGCTCCAGACTACCTTTTCTAAATTTATTTTACACTTTTCCTCCTCATGGATGTTTCGGCAAACTGGCCTACTCATAGTTCTCCAACCGTCACCTTCCAGCTTCCATCTCAGCCTGTTGCACGGGTCGTCCAGCATGTCTGGAATTCACTCACTCTTTTGTCCCCACCTCTTAGAACTCTTAATCTGAACTCAGATGCCATCTGCTTTGTGAAACTTTTCCTGATCCCCTAGCTGTTAGTGCTCTGTTTTTCCTTAGATTATCTGTGGTGTTTGTTTTTACCTGTTGCTAATTCCCTTTCCATTCTTAAATTATCTTGTATATCTGTGTATGTATGTATATCTGTGGCATCCCTTCGGCGAATGTAAATTCCTTGAGAACAAGAACCGTATCTTTAGTGCCTGTTTTAATGAGTGCTTCACAGATAGTTGGTGTGTAATAATTATTTTTTGAATTTAATGTAAAGTGTTTTGCAGACCTTAAAGTGCTATAGAAATACAAGCTGTTACTATTGAAAATATGTACACTTTGAAGCTTAGCAGATCCATTTTCAGTGTTACATGTTTGGTTGTGAGCCATTAGTAGGAATTGCCTTGATATCTGAACATTGATCTGTCTGGGTAAGCCACAGCAGAGATGCATCTGTAATTTCATTTCACTGAAATGCAGTGGAGAAAGGGACATTTATTTACATTGATGTCCAAAGAGTAGTACAAAATGGAAAAAAAAAATGAAGAATGCAGTTGGTTTTAACTTAACGAGGAAATTGAATACTATTCTGTGTTAAATTCTTCCATTTTTGTGGAGGAGCAGTGAGGACAAAGGTGATGACAAACCCAGCTTCAAAGTGCCTTAAGTGTAGAAAAGGTCCGTGTGTGGTTTGGGAAGTCATGATCTGAAGCATTCAGACTGTAAAACGATCTTAAAAAATGAATCTTTGTAACAATTGTAGTTTGAAACAATTATATGATTTTTAACAAGAGGATAGAAAGGGACTGATGAAGCAAATTACAGAGGAAAAATTTTCTCTTCCATTTCCTTTATGTGGTAATAGACCTTGAAAGGAAATGCTATTTTCCTTTTTTTAATTTGGGAGAAATAGTGAAGACTTAAATCTGTAGCTTGAGCAACTTAGGAATAATATTGAATTAAAATGGTCATTGATTATGGGCAAAGGGAAGTAGAGAATATAATGAATCTTATGTTGTTTATTATCCTACTATGCCATCTTAAGATAAAATTCAGTTTCCAAATGAGTAAAGTCTATACCATGTGTGATTTAAGGGTTTTAAATCCTATGAGTTTCATTAAGATATTGGTTATCCTGGTACTTTAGCAACTTATAAGAGGCCGAAGGGAATTTGCTCTGTCAAAATTCTTTAATATTGATATAAATTGTATGTGTTCTTAGATATCTTTTATATGTAACACTAAGGGTAATTTTTATTATATTGGACAGATGTGACCAAGGCATATCACTTTTTGAGTGTCTCTTACACTTGAGAATATAAAGTGACTCAGAAATGCAAGATATTTCGTTTTACAGAATTTGCTTTCAAAGTGGCAGTACTATTTTATAAGTGCAGGAGTTAAACTTTTAAACAGGGTAACCTATTTATAAGCCCTTTTTCAGCTTCATAAACATTAATGGAAAATATTTAACGATAGATACAGAAAAATTTTGTTTTCTAAGTACTCATTAAAACTGATTTAAGCACATATTATTAAAGCTCTTTAACCATGCCTGACAATGCATGGAAATTCTACTCATTTCTCTGTTTCCCTTTCTAATATCTCTAATTCTTTTTCCTGGAGAAATATCTTTTCTAGAAATAGGGGTGATATGTTTCTCAAAACTTCTAACCTGCTGCACAGTATGGACTAATTTATTCACTCTTTTGGTACTTTGCTTAAATGTTATTATGCTATGGATTTCGTTTAGGTGATATAATTGGCAAAAGTAGCAGAATATTTTAGAGAGCGGTTATTTTATTAAATTTCTTAAATTTTATTAAAATTTTATTAAAATTTCTTCAAATCTGAGTTCTTATTTTCATAATATTAGTGGTCAGTAAGTAATTGTGGTGGCATTTTTTTTCCTTTAAGTGAAATGACTCTTTTTGTCCTGGAGATCTTAATTTTCTTCAGGTTAAATATCATATGTGTGTTTTTGGAGCCCAATAATGTTCCACCAAAAAGTTATCTTTTTACCAACTTATTTGAATACAGATTCATGATACTTTATGCTCTAATAATATGCTTCTGGTCTCATTAAAATGAGGTGACCTTTGGATACAGGCCCAAAATGCCGATTAGAAGTATAACCACAGGAATACTATTGTGCCATAAGAAATGATGAATAGGAAGACTTCAGGGAGGCCTGGAAGGACTTAGGTGATCTGATGCTGAGCGAAAGGAGTAGACCCAGGAGATCTTTGTGCACAGCAACGACCACAGTATGCGAGGAGTTTTTCTGGTAGACTTAGTCCTTCACAGACATGCAAGGACTTAAAAAAATTCCCAATGGTCTCTTAAGGCAAAATGCCTTCCACATCCAGAGAAAGAACTATGGAATTGGATCTCAGAATGTAGCAGATCATTTTCTTTTGTATTACATTTTGTTTTGTTTTACGGTTTCTCCCATTCATTTTAATTCTTCTGTGCAACGTGACTAAGGTGAAAATGTATTTATTAGGAATGTACGTGTAAAACCTATGTGAAATTGTGTGCCGTCTCAGGGAGGGAGTAGTTAGGTAAGGGGGAAGGAGGGGAAGGGGTGGGGGAACTATCCAAGATATATGGAAGTGATTGTAGAACACTGAAAACAAAGAAAAAAAGGATAACCACTGGAACCAAGTATATAGCTTTGAGAATCACGTGTATGATTAGGAATAACTGAAGCCCTTGGAGATTGCTAATGAAGAGTGAGAAGAGTAGAAGGCTAAAAAAAAAGCCCTGGTAGATTCTATCTGCAGGGTGGAAGATGAATTCGTAAAATGCGCTCTAAGGAGATCAAGAAGGAATCAAACCCATAGGAAGAGAATAGGAGACGGTTTTGTCACCAAAGCCAAGGGAGGAGAGGGTATTAGCACAGCGGGCAACCACAGAGAGGAATGCTACCGAAAGGTCACGAAAAGCGTCTGCTTTCTCTGCATCTTGTCTTAGTGATCTCCTTGGGGTGCGCAGGTTCAGTTATCTATGCGGATGACCACTAAATCTACACATTCAACATTTTCCACTCCTGAGCTCCAATCCCATAATACCAACTCATCACTAAGCATTTTTTAAGCGCTTACTATGTTCCAAGCATAGGGTTAAGTGCTAACAATACAAAAAAAGAGAAAAACATTCACCCTGCCTTTCAAGGAGCTCATATTCTGATGTAGAATACAATATGTAAGTAACTGTGTACATACCAGATAATAACCCCAAAGAGAAAGACCTCAGCAGCTCAGAGTGGGGTTGAGGAGAATCTGGAAAAACCTCACACAGAATGAAGCTAGATAAGTTCTGAGGTGGAGGTGAGGAGGAGAGCATTCCAGGCATGGAGAATAGTCCATTGATAGTAATAGAACTGGGAGATGGAGTGGTGTATTCAGGGAAGAACAAGTAGGCCACTTTAGCTGGCTTGTAGGTGGCATGGAGAGGGGGGGAAAGTGTAAGAAGACTACACAGGTAGGAGTGGAGCAAGTTGTGAAGGGATTTAAATGCCAGAGAACTATGTTTTGACCCTACAGAAATAATAATCTTATTTAACTTAGTGAGTAAGGGAGTGAAATATCAGATGTACACTTAAAAAAAACAACAGCCTTTGGCAGCTGTGTGAAAGATGAACTGGTGTGAGAAGAGACTTGAAGCAGGGAGACCATTTAGCAAGCCACTGTCTTCTAGTCCAGGTAGGAGGTGATGAGCAACTGAACTTGGGTGATGACTGTGTGAGTGGAAAGAAGGGGGATACTTTCGTGTGCAAGAGATATGAGGGTAGAAACAACAAAGTCTGGCATTCAGTTGGATCACTGGGGAAGGTGAAAGGTGCTATTGTCCTTGGCAGTACCTAATAGAAAAGTTGGGAAGAGGGAAGAGTTTAGGGGTGAAAGATAATTGATTCCTATTTTGGACATATTGAGTTTGAGATCCAGTTCAGGCTTTCCAAAGTCAGTTGGTAATGGGTACCTCAGGAAAGAAAGTAGCGCTAAATCTGGGAGTCATAGAATTATTTTTACAGATATGATAAATGAACCCATTAGAGCTTCTCAGATAATCAAACCAAATAGTATAAAAGAAGCCTTGGCAAATGCCTATGGTTAGTAGGAGTGACATGAATTAAGTCTAGCAAAGGAGATTGAGGAATAGACAGTCAGAGGAGAAATAGGAGTAGCCAGTGTCAAGAAAGTCGAAGAGGAGGAGAGTGTATCTAGGGGAAAATGGTTGTCAACATTATCAAGATTTACAGAGAGGTCAGATAGCATAGCGATTGAAAAAAAAGGTCATTATATTTGGCAATTAAGAACTCATTGGTCACTTTGGGGAAGACAGTTTTAGTTCATTGGTAAGGCTGAACTAGATTGATTCTCCACCTCAATAATAAAACATAATATTTGGTTGTGTATAGCTAATGTGGCTGTTTGTTTTTTCTAGACTATGTCTATTTGTTATGAAGGTTTTCATTTGCTTTTTCTTTTTCAGTTGTTCAGCTGAGGAAGTGGGAGGGTGAAAAAATAAATGCTTATAAAAATAAAAGTAAAGGCGGGGGGAAGACTACGGTGCCCTACACAGAATGCATTATCTCTTGTTCCCCTTTCCAAAGCTCACCGTATTTTCTAAATCTCTACTTTTTAAAATAGATGCTCTCCCGTAAAAATTCTCTTTGGATTTTCTTGGTTCTCTTCCGACTTCTCTGGCCTGTCTTCTCAGTCTCCTTAGCTAGCTCATCATCCATATGGTGCCTTTTTAATTGTGAGTCTTCTCCAAAGCTCTATCCAGGTTTCTCTTTTCTCTTGACTCTGTCTGACGTCTTATCAGCTTTCATGGGTCCAATTATTGTCTCTCTACCGATAATCTTCAAAATCTCCTCATTCTTCAAGTCACTCAGATTCAGAGACATGGAATCATTCTCATTTTCTCCCCATTCCTGATCCAAGTAGTTGCTAATTTTTATTGATTTTTAATTTCCGCAACCTCTATAGCATGCTTCTGTTTCTTTCTACTTACACAGCCATAACACTATTTCATGTCTTCTTCATCACCTTTTGCCTAAATTTTTCTAGTGATAATATTCAGCTTCTTTCTTCTTCAGCCCTCCACAGAACTGCCAAAGTGAAATTCCTTAAGTACAGGTATGGCCTTGGTAACTGCCCTGCTCATAAAGCTTCTTTGACTCCCTATTGCATCTATGATCAAATACAGATTTTTTTTTTTGGTCCAAAAGATTCAAAAGCCTTGCACAGTCTGACTTCAACTAATCTTTCCATACTGATCTCACGTCATTCCTCCCTCATGAATTCTATAGGTTAGCCAAACTGGCTTATTTGTTATATCTCTTACACACACTGAGAAAACATCATGAAAGTTAAGAGATCATTGTTAACCTTGGAGAAAGCAGTTGATAAGCTGCATGATGATGTTCAAAATCAGATAACAAGGGGCTGAGAAATGAGTTGTAAGAGTTTTCCAGTATTCTGTTCTAATCAGAGCATATCTGGAGTACTGTATTCAATTCTGGGCACCACATTTTTGAAGGAGAATTCAGGTTTTCTTTGTGTGTGTGGGTAAAAATATATATGTACATACATATATACAGATAGATATGATAATAAGACATATACACAGATATACGTATAATATACATGTATATATACAGATTATATATATATATGTTTGTGTATATATATGCAGAGAGAGAGAGAGAATTTGATCCTACATAACGTCAGGATAGCTTTCATGAGGAAGATGAATTTTTTGAAGTAGTAAAACATTTAATTAGGACAGAAATTAATAAAGCAATGAAAACAATAGTCACATTCTTAATGATTATTGTGTCCTTCCACTTTCTCTTCAAAGTAATTTTGTTCTCAAGCTCCTTCAAACTTATTATTATATCACTTATGGGATAATTCTCTTTCTACATTGTTGGATGCCCAGGACTGAAGATTTCAAGGCCTGGTCTGTGTCTAGGAGGACCTGTTTCCCCTATTGCCGTTCTTGAGCATCTGGTTTGCAACTACTTTTTTCTTATGCCTAATTGCATATACAGGTCCTGGCTTGCTTTGCCTCAGGCACTTTTTACTCTAACTCCAGTATGTCAGCTTTCCACAGCTAAGATGTTTTATCTCTTTGCTCTGCTCTACAAGGTCATACCTTGGCATTGACCTCTATTCCTCCCTCCCTCTCTCTGTCCTTCTCTCTCTCTCCCCCTCCCTCCCTCCCTTCTTTTCCCTCTTTCTCTCCCCCACCTCCAACAGGCAGCAAGTCAACTCCATGTAGTCAAGCAGAGACAGATAACAGGTAGGTCTTTAGGGCCATATGAGACGAGGGTCCATAGTGCTGTAGATCAGAGCTCGAGGCAGTAGGACTGAGAAAGTAAAACACTGAAGTGAGCTCTGCTCCTCAAATACACTCTTTAAGTTGTATTTTATACTTACTGCTAGGTGTGACCAGTTCTGGGTCCACATGTGTATAATCATTAGGAAAAGTAGAAATACCCAGACAATGTTAATATCTGTGTGTCTAATTTTTAAAAATTATCTTTTTTTGAATTAAAAAGTATTCATTTTCTCTCCCTCCTACCTTTCTACCTCCCCGAACTGAGAAAAAAGAAAAACAAAATCCTTGTAACAGCTATGCATATTCAAGCAAAACAAATTCCCACATTATCCATATAAAAAAGGTCTCGTCTCTATATTTAGTGCATCCCACTTTGTCAGGAGATAGGTGGCATTCTTCATCCTTGGTCCAACACATCCCTTGCATTTCTCAGGGTACAATAGTGTTTCAGCATATTCATATACTAATTTGTTCATGCATTTTTCCATTGATAGAGGTGCCCTCTTAGTTTCTAATACTCTGCTACCACAAAAAAGCTGCAAAAATATTTTTTGTACAAATGGGTACTTTTTCTCTTCCTTTGATCATTTTGGGGTATAGGCCTAGTAATGGTATTGTTGAGTCAAAGGATATACATAGTTAAGTAATTTTGGGTACATGGATCCAGATTGCTTTCCAGAATGTTTGTACTGATTCACAGCTCTACCAACAATGCACCACTCTGCCTGTTTTTCAGCAGTCCTTTCCAACAGTTGTCATTTTCCTTTTTTTTGTGAATTTTGCTAATCTGATGGGTGTGAAGTAGAGCCTCAAAGTTACTTTAATTTGCATTTATTTAATTATTAGTGATTTGGAACATTTTTATGTGACTATAGATAGCTCAGATTTCTTCCTTTAATATGTATGATTTTCATAAAATGTTTTTCTGTTTCCTGGCTTTTTTTTCTTGTTAATGGAACATATAAATGTTATATTTCTTTACTATGTTTCTACCATTTCTCTTTCCACATCTTGCACAGTGTTTCCAGACATAGGATATTTTTCTTTGATTCACCAAACTGAGACTAATCCTTTGTATATCATTTCTGCAACATCTTTCAGTGGTAGAGTCTGGACAGTATTCTAATCTCAAACAGTTTGACACCTCTGATCCTTTTGATTCAATTTAATGCTCCAGTGATATATAGAACTTTCCTAATTTGTCAGCAAACAGAAGAATTTCTTATATTAGATGTGTATTACTATCTGAGTGGAAGGGGCAAGGAAGAAAAAAACCAGCACGATATTTGTTTGTCAGTTCTAAGTGAAGTTTTTAGGGAAGGTTTGCTTCCTGCTGGTCAGGCTCTTCTGTGGCCTGCATCTCTGTTAGGGTTTCTTTTTCCCTGAACTTCACTTTGTTTTGAGGTTTAATCCTAAAAATTGTATTTTTCTTTTAAACTTTTTTTTGTTTTCTGTTCCTCCTACCTCTTTCACGGGGGAAAAAATGAATGAGAAACAAAACTCCTGTAACTATTACGCATGGCCAGGCAAAACAAATGCCTTTTGGAGGAAGGATTTTTTTAATTTAATTTGACACTTTTGTTAAAAGAATAGCCAGTAGAGGTACAAAGTTATGCCTCCTAGAACAGGTTTTAAAAGTTTGAGGATTATCCTCTTTGAATCCAATTTTAGTGGAAGATGTTGCAGAGCTGTTGCATTTCTGGTCACTAACCTTAGAGTAGCCCAGAATCCCCTTAAACTTTAAAATTTTTCTAAAGGGGTCAGGACTTCCAAAGCTAGTTTGAGGCGGTCCCAGTTGGAGCAGGGGTTCTTAGATCAAAGCAAGAGAAAAGACTCTTTAAAACGTGCTCTCAAAGGATGTTGAGTTCTTGGGCTCCCGTAATAATAGACTCTTGGTCCCTTGCCTTAAGTCTGCCCGAGTTATGTGTCAACCTCTCCTTGCCATTTTTCTGAGTCTTGGAAGGAATTGCTGGGTGTGAATGGTAACTGGGGTTTTTTTTTCCCTTTCCAAGTAGAATCTGTGCTAGACAACTAGTTACCGTGTGTTTCCGAATCAAAATCTTTAGAAGACATCTTCCATCGAAATTGTCCTTAGTTGCTACTTTCAACTGTATTGAAAGTTTCCTTAGAGTACTTAAATGTTGGTTCATTTGCTTAATGTTGGCTTGTAACTGTTAAGAGTTGGAGGTGAAATCAGTCCAGGATTTAAAGAAAAGAGACATAGTCACAATTACCTTTAAGCTAACTGTGGGTTTTATTAGGAGTTTACAAAGCATAACTAGAACACTTACTCTCACACACACACAAAAAAAGCACATGACATATTTGGGTATCATTTTTGGTCTGATTCTGGGTATTGAAGCCATATATGTAAATGCCATTCAGGCTTTGATTTGTATCCAGATATAGATTTGAATTTGAGGTGGAAGTTATGGTCTGTGGAGTTTTATCTTAAGGTAGACACCCCTCTCCCGAATCCCTCCCAAAACTAGATTCTTTTACGCACTCAGCCAAATATACCAATCACAAATAGATCGGATGAGAAAAAAAACGCAAGGATTGATAATGGTTCCTTTAATGTCAAGGACTGTACTCTTGGCTCTGTTACACGTTCTAGTTTTTTCTGCGTGTTTCTCTTTCTCCTTCTATGTGGTCAGTCTGCGTCAGAGAGAATACTGACATCTCGATCACAGATTCAGTCAAGTACTTAACCAAATATTTTAGATGTCTTCCCCCTTAACCAGGTGTTGAAGTAAACCATTCTGTTTGCCTTGTGATTTCTCCTTTATCTAATCTTATAATACTTTTTATAGTCCTGTTGTGTACCTGTCGAATTTAAATCAGAGCTACTTTTATCTGTAGCTTTATTTATCTCCTATTACTAGATTAGATTATAAATTTATGATTTCTGAGTGATCTAACTTATTTTTTCATTCCTCCAATCCCAGACTACTAAAATACATTGTATAGAATAGGTGCTTGTTAATTGTTCTTGAATGAATGAACCAGTATTAAAGGAAGAAAGCAAGCGTTTATTAAGTACCTACTATATGCCAGTCACTATGATAAGTGCCTTACAGATACTATCTCATTTGATCCTCACAACGACTCTGGGAGGTAGGTACTGTTACTATCCTCATTTTACAGTTGAGGAGACTGAAGCAAACAGAGCAAGTGTCTTGCTCAGGATTATACAGCTAAGTGTCCGAGGCTGGATTTGATCTCAGGTGTTCCTGACAGCAGGCCCAGACACCTGTCCTACTTGGCACCCTTAATATGTATTGAGTGGTTTGCAAAGTATTCTATTCGTAATAGCCATGTGCACGTTGTGAAGTACAAGAATTGCTTCCGTTCCATTTTACAGATGAGGAAGTAGAGGCTCAATTTTTACATTTGTATCCCCAGTACCCAGCACAGTGCCTGGTATACAGATGGTGTTTAATAAATACTTTTCCCTTGACTGATTCACAGTAGCAGGAATCATAATCCCCCTGAACCCCATTTCCTAGAAAGAGCTATTAAAGTGTGAACAATTATTGGATACCCTTTTAGGACATCAGCAGATAGTGTCATCCAGTCCACTTTTATTTCCTTACACAGATTTTAAGCAGCTCCAGTATCAATAAGCATTTATTAAGCAGGTGCTGTTTTAAGTGATGGATCCATGGAGCAATTTTATACATCCTGTTTATGTTCTTTTGTTCTTTATTATCTGTATGTGCAGACATGCCTCTAGTCTTTCAGGTGTTTTGAAACCTGATAAACCTGGGTCATTGTTTTACTAAACTTCATAGCCATGTTGCACTGATTTGCCTCGTATTTATACACTCATAGTTCAACAGCTAAATTAGGCATTTATTTTGTAATTTGTAAAGCCTATCATTTTGACTTTGATGTCTGAAATGGCTGCTGTTCCTGTCACCACATTTTTGTGCATTTTTAGAATGCAGATTGCTTATCCCAAATACTTACACAGAAGATCATAATGACTTGGAAAAAGTCTATTTTTGAGCATTATGTTAATAATAGGAGTTGTGGGAATATTTTAAGTGCCACTCAAGGGAGAGCCATATTTCACAGTTCTGTGCCTGAATATACTCCTTTAGACAAGTTATGTACTGCCTTTTTGATAGTTGATTTCTAGGACTTTGCCTATTTCCTATAAATATGTTGAGATTTAACTGATAGGTTAATCAGATTTTCCGTGTTTTTCTTTTAAAAAATAGAATCTTATTTCTAAAAATTACTAAATTGTTCTTCTGCTTATTCAATTAATGCTTTTTCACCTAAAATTGTAGAGCTAATCTAATTATCTTAAATCAAGTACATCATCATCATCATCATCTTATTACCCAACAAGGTTGTTGTGAGAAAAGAGCTAAAATTACTTTCTTAGTCTCAGAGCCATACATGGCTCCTCTTTCACCTTTTGCCCCGCCCCATACTTAATTCTCTTTTTAATGTCTCTTGAACCCTTCCTTTCTGTTCTGTTTTACTATCACTTTAGGCTAGGATTTTATGCTTGAATTTATGCCTGAATAATTCATACTTGAATTATTGCAGTAGCCTTTGCTCTAATCTCTGCCTTCTTGCTTCATGCCACTCACTGCCATAATTACCATGAGGTTCAAGATATATTCCCCTACTTAAAAATCTTGAGTTTCTTCCCATGTTGCCCACAGGGCATAGTTTTCAGAAGTTGGTCTCAGATTTTTTCTTTCTTTTCTTGTCATTTGTGTCAGTGCCTTTTTTATGGTCTCTGAACGTCACGTTACAAAATACCATTAAAAAGTATATGTTAAGTTTATCATAATAGTTCCGACATTGCCCTACTTATCTGTAACCAGATTCTGACTTCCTTCTGCTTTCTTCTATGTCTTTTAAAAATATTTCCTCAAAATTCTTTTCTTAATTTTTTCCTTTTTTTTTTTTATTGCATCACAATCACTAACCTCTATCCCTCCATAACTCCCTTCTCCAAATAAAGGCCCTCCTTTGTAACAGATAAGTATGTTTAATTCTGCACCTCTAAGTCTGTCACCTCTCTGCCAAGTGTTGGGATCCTTTCTATCCTTTTTTTTTTTAAATCAAGAACTTTTCCCTTTTTCATAGTTGTGGAAGAGATCTTCCTTGGTTTTCTAATTTGTTTGTGGTGTAACCTTTTAGGTTATGTATTCATTTGTAGCTTATTGTGGCATATGGTAATGAGGCTTTGGTCTGAAACTTAATTTCTATGAGATTGCCTTCTAGTTTTCCCAGCACTTTTTGTTGAGTTAAGTGAATCCCTTTAGGTTTGTCAAACATTATGATACTGTGTTCAGTTGTTTCTGAGTCTTGTGCATTTAATCTCTGACACTTTTTTTTAAATCACTGCCAAATAATTTTGATGATTTTTGCTTTGCGGTATAGTTTGAAATTTGGCATTGATTGATCCTTTTCTTTTCTACTTTTTTCGTTATTTTAAAAATATTCTTTTTTTTTATCTTTTATTTTTATTTATTTAACTTTTTACATTCATTTTCACAAAATTTTGGGTTCCAATTTTTTCTCCCCTTTTATCCCCTCCACCCACCCCAATACACCTAGCAATCTAATTTTCCCTATTTCCAATCTGCCCTCTCTTCTGTCATGCCTCCCTTCTCTTGTCCCCATCTTCTCTTTTGTCCTGTAGGGCCAGATGACTTTCTATTCCTCATTAACTGTATGTCTTATTTCAGCAACAACAATACTAAACAGTTGTTCCTAAAACTTGAGTTCCAAATTTTCCCCATCCCTCCCTCCCCACCCATTCCCTTTGGGAAGGCAGGCAATTGAATATAGGCCCTATCTGTGTAGTTTTGCAAATGACTTCGATAATACTCGTGTTGTGTAAGACTAACTGTATTTCCCTCCATCATATCCTGCCCCTCATTGTTTCTCTTCTGTCTTTTGATCCTGTCCCTCCCTGAGTGTTGACTTCAAATTGCTCCCTCCTCCCACTGCCCTCCCTACTATCATACTATCATCCCCCCCCCCTTGCTTATCTCCTTCTCCCCCACTTTCCTGCACTGTAAGATAGGTTTTTATACCAAAATGAGTGTGCATTTTATTCCTTCCTTTAGTCAAATGTGATGAGGGTAATCTTCTTGTTTTTGCTTTTTTTTTTCTCAGCTCTCCTCTTTTTCCCTCCACTAAAAGGTCTCCTGCTTGCCTCTTAAATGACATATAATTTACCCCATTCCATTTCACCCTCTTTCCTCCCCCTACCTTTCTCTCTCACCATTTACCTTAATTTCTTTTAAGATATGGTCCCATCCTATTCAGTTCACTCTGTGCTCTCTGTCTCTGTATGTGCGTGCATGTGTGTATATGTGTGTGCATGCACACGTGTACTTGTGTGTGTGTGATCCCACCAACTACCCAGATACTGAAAAGTTTTAAGAGTTACAAATATTGTCTTTCCATGTAGGAATGTAAACAGTTCACTTTTGATAAGAGTTACAAATATTGTCTTTCCATGTAGGAATGTAAACAGTTCACTTTTGATAAGTCCCTTCTGACTTCTCTTTGCTGTTTACTTTTACATGCTTCTTCTCATTCTTGTGTTTGAAAGTCAAATTTTCTTTTCAGCTCTGGTCTTTTCATCAAGAATGATTGAAAGTCCTCTGTTTCATTGAAAGACCATATTTTCCCCTGAAGTATTATACTCAGTTTTTCTGGGTAGGTGATTCTTGGTTTGAGTCCTAGTTCCTTTGATTTCTGGAATATCCTATTCCATGCCCTTTGATCCCTTAATGTAGATGCTGCTAGATCTTGAGTTATCCTGATTGTATTTCCACAATACTGGAATTGTTTCTTTCTAGCTGCTTGCAAGATTTTCTCCTTGACCTGGGAGTTCTGGAATTTGGCCACAGTGTTCCTAGGAGTTTCTCTTTTTGGATCTCTTTCAGGTGGTGATCGATGGATTCTTTCAATACTTATTTTACCCTCTGGTTCTAGAATGTCAGGGCAGTTTTCCTCGATAATTTCATGGAAGATGATGTCTAGGCTCTTTTTTTTGATCATGACTTTCAGGTAGTCCCATAATTTTTAAATTGTCTCTCCTGGATCTATTTTCCAGGTCAGTTGTTTTTCCCATGAGATATTTCACATTCTCTTCCATTTTTTCATTCTTTTGGTTTTGTTTGGTGATTTCTTGGTTTCTCATAAAGTCATTAGACTCCATCTGTTCCATTCTAATTTTGAGAGAACTATTTTCTTCAGTGAGCTTTTGAACCTCTTTTTCCATTTGGCTAATTCTGCTTTTGAAAGCATTCTTCTCCTCATTGGCTTTTTGAACCTCTTTTGCCAATTGAGTGAGCCTATTTTTCAAGGTGTTATTTTCTTCAGCATTTTTTTGGGTCTCTTTTACCAAGGCATTGACCCGTTTTTCATGTTTTTCTTGCATCTCTCTCATTTCTCTTCCCAGTTTTTCCTCCACCTGTCTAACTTGCTTTTCAAAATCCTTTTTGAGCTCTTCCAAGGCCTGAGCCCACCTGACATCCCCCTGGGATGTCTGGGGTACCGAGGCCCCGCCCTCCACATCTTTACCTGATGGCAAGAATATATCCTCATCATCAGATCCAAAAGTCAGGATCATTTGCATCTGTTCAAAAAAACTCTCTATAGTCTTATTTTTCTTCCCTTTTCTAGGCATTTTCCCAGCCAGTTACTTGACTTCTGAGATTCCTGTCCACCCCCGCCTAGATCTGCCCAGCTAGTGCTTGGGGTCTGAGATTCAAATGGGCTTTCCGCGGCAGGTGGGGCTGCTAATCAATGTGAGCTTTAGTTCTGGTGCTGGGGTGGGGGCAGGGCCGCCTCCCAGGCTCAGTTCCCTCAGGGGCTTTCTGCAGAGACCTTCAGTAATGGAGCGGGTGGGGCAGGGCCGGCTCCCAGGCTCAGCTCCTTCAGGTGGTTTATGCAGAGACTTTCAGTAATGAAGATCCTGCCTGCTCGGGGAGTCCCGGGGGCCACCGCTGCTGCCTCTGCCTCCGCCGCTTCCTCCCGAGGGGGCCCGAGCCATGGAGACACTCCGCTCGCCTCTCGGTCAGCCCAGCTGTCTCTCTCACTGACCTGTAGCTTCTGTGGGCGGAGTGACCTTCCCGGCCGCCGGAGCTTCCTTCCCTGAAGCCTGCTCGGATCAGCTTCTCTGGGGGCCGTGGCCAGGGCAGCGCTGGGGTGGGGTCCGCTTTCCGGGGCGCGACGGACCCTGGGGACGGCTCTCCAGGGCTCTCTGGAACGGAAATCTCTTCCACTGTGTTTCTGCACACCCTGCAGTGATCCAGAACTTGTGGGGAGCTCTTCTTACATTAAATGCATGGGCTGTGGGTTCGGAGCTAGCATACAGTGAGTCTTTCTACTCCGCCTTCTTGACTCCACCCCCCTAAAAATATTCTTAATCTTTAATTCCTCAGTATGAGTTTTGTTAATTTTTTTCAAGTTGTATGAAGTAAACTTTTGGTAGTTTAGAATAGTGTGGAGCTGTAAATTAATTCAGGTAGAATCATAATTTTTATTATATTGCCAACTTTGAGCAATTAATATCTCTTCAGTTGTCTAAATCTTTATTTCTGTAAAGTGTGTTGTGTTCTTGTATTCATATAATTCCCATATGTTTGTTTTTAGATGGACTTTCTTATATTTTATACATTCTGTTATTTTGAGTGGAATAAATTACTAGTCCAAGATTTTTTCTTTATTGCTTGTTCAGTTTCTTTTTCTAAGATAAGATCATTTAAATTCTCTAGTTCTTCCTCTGTTAAACTAGGTATTTTACATGTTTGTAAATAGCTATCCATTTCATTTGTTATCAACTTTTTGGCATATAATTGGGACATAATACTTAACAATTTATATTTTCCTCTTTAGTTTTTATGAATTCTATCTTTTAATTTTTGTGTATTGCCAATTTGGTTTTCATCTCATTTAATCAGATTAGCTAAAGTTTAGTCTCATTTATAAAAAAATAGCCTCTAGTTTTAGTCGTCAATTTTAGTGATTTTTTTGTTTTTAGTTTTGTTCATCTTTTGTTTCTATTTTTTGTGTTTAAGTGGAGTTTTTTTTATTTGTTGCTCTTCTAGTTGTTTTTTTAAGGAACATACCCAATTCATTGATCTATTCTTTCTCATTTGATGAAAATATTTGGAGATTTGAAGTTTTCCCTAAGAAATCTTTGACTTTTTCCCCCAATGGGATGTTGTTTCATTTTCATTTTTTAAAATATGAAATTATCTGTTTCTGTGAATTTTTAAATTCACATATTCATTAGAATTAAATTATCTAGCTTCCATTTAACCTTGAATAATTTCTTCAAATGCCCTTTTATGATTGTATTTTTTATTGCTATGATCAATTATGGATATTCTGAACGTTCTATTTTTCTGAATGCAATTTTTTTATGCCTTAGAACAAGGCCTTTTTTTGTAAAAGTGTCGCACACAGCTGAGAAATATATATATTCATTACTATTTCCATTCAATAATATCCAGAGATCTTTCATGTTTAACTTTTCTAAAATTCTGTTCAGGTCCTTCTTTCTTACATATCTTTTTCAAAAATGTTGAAAGAGGCACATTGAAAGCCCGAAATATTTTAGTTCTGTTGTCTGTATCTCTCTGTAATTTTGATTAAGTTCTCCTTTAAGTATTTAGGTACTATGCCATTCAATCCAAATATAGTAATTACTGACATTGTTTCATTATTTTGGGTCCCTTTAAGCATAATATAGTTTTCCTGCTTGCCTCTTCATGCATATTTTTACTGTTGCCTTGCCTGAGATCATAATTTCTACCCTTGTTTTCTTAAATTCACCTGAAGTGTAGTAATTTCTGCTCTATGCCCTAATTTTAAATTTTCTGTGAATCTTATGTGAATCTTTCCACTTCAGCTATGTTTCTTGTAAATAACATATTGTTTGATTTTGCTTTCCAATTCATTTTGCTACCTTTCTCCCATTTATGAGCGAGTTAGATAACATTCCAGTTACACAGTACACATTTCCTCATCTGTAAAATCAACTTTGTGGTGGTTACCCTCTCTGAACTTAGACTGGACCTAATCTAGAGGCACACAGTCTATGTTGGGACATGTACTTCAATTCCAGTCATTTATGGAGTATATGCTACATACCAGGCACTGTGCTAGGTGTTAGAGATACAAACACAAAACGAAACAGGACCTACTCTGAAGGAGCTTGGTCAGTTGATTCTATTTGAAGCCTTTCTAGTTTGGTGTAGGAAGGACCTGACACACCTGGATATTCTTTCAGAGCCTTCTAGAACCCAGGATTATTTCCATGCTACACTGTTGCATAAAGTAAGATTTTAGTGGAGTAGACAATTGCATATTTAATTGTGTATTTCTATTCATTACATTCTCATTTTTCTTCTATTTTTTCTCCTGCCTCCTTCTTTGCAAAGAAGAAGGTGGTATGGAGAAAAAGGGTGAGACCTGATCAATACCAGTAACCTTAAGTGGAAAAGATTTGTTTGTTCTCTTTTGTCCCGTTTTCATTGCTAAGCACCTGCCCCCTATCTCATTCCTTGTATTTTGTTTTTCTTTTTAATTCCCTCCTTTATCCTTTCATAATGCTCTCTAAATATGAGGATTGCTTTGCTTGGGACTATTTCTAATGGGACTTGACCCACCTTCTTAAATTCCCTTCCCCCAGTCCCATCCCTGCCTGTTTGCCTATTTCCCTATTGAATTTAATGGAGTTCCACGCCCAACACTTTTTGTGTGTACGTTCAACCCTCCTTAGTTTGATTTCAATAGGAGTGAGGTTTACAAGGTACCTGTTTCCCCTGTGTTTTCCTGGGTGTTTGTACTTTTTTTTTTCTCATTTTAGTTTCAACAAATTGTAAGTTCTTTCTTTTTTCTTTCTTAATGTTCCCTTCCTCCCTTTTCTTTCTTTAAACCAACAAAACAACAAACTACACCCAGTCCTTGTGTTTATTTGGGGGTCATCTAGGTGGTTAAGTGGATAGAATGACCAGACTCGAGGCAGGAAGACCCATCTTCCTGAGTTCAAATCCGTCCTCAGACACTTACTAGCTGTGTGACCCTTGGCAAATCGTTTAACCCTGTTTGTCCCAGTTTCCTCATCTGTAAAATGAGCTAGAGAAGGAAATGGCAAACTACTCTAGTATCTTTGCCAAGAGAACTCTAAATGAAGTCATGAAGACTTGGAAACCACTGAAAAAAGGCTGAACCATAACAAAAAAATGTTTATTTGGTTGTTTTTAATTCCTTCTATGACACTTGAATACAGTAGGATACTGAAAAGGACTTTTGTCTCTTCTGTCTCTAGCCAGGAAGTAAGTGCTTCTAATTTCTCAAATGTATTTATTTTTTAAGTTTCTCTTGACTCTGTTTGCATTTCAAAGTTTCTACCTTGCTCTATGCACTTTATCAAGAATTCTTGAAAGTCTTTTATTCTTTTAAAAGTTTGTCTTCTCCTCTGTAGGATTATACTCAGTTTTGTAGGGGAAGTTAATTCTTGGTTTTAACCCTTTATCTTTTGCTTTTCGGAATATTTGTGTTCCATGTTTTCTTTTGTTTACCCATGTTTCCAGCCTTAATTTCTAGATTGGGACTTCTTATCTGTTTTACAATCTTGAATGGTTGATTATACATACCATTTGGTTCTGTCCCCTTTGCAGCCTACATGTAGTTACCATTCTTGATAGACTCCGCTTTCTGCCTCAATCCCTGGCTTCTTTCTGAGGCATCTCTGGTGATTCTTTGTGGGTGCCGACTTTAGTCTGTCTCTCTTTCTCCTGATTCAGTTTCCAATTTAGAGTTGATTTCATTCTGTTCTGTGGCCTTGATAGGTCCTACCCAGATGTTGGAGATCATGCTAGTCTCAGACCTCACCACAAAGCCCAGTTGTGCACCAGCTTTCTCCACTGTCCCTGTTTCTTGATGTGACTCTTACTGCCCTAAGGAATGCAGCAAGCCTTTCTTTCTCTGCTTATATCCACTTTTTTGGAGGCCAACTCTATCTTCTGTCTTTGTTCTAATAGGTCAAGGATGACATCACTCTGGCTTCAGACCCAAACTATAGGCGATTGTGTTGACTCCCAACCTCCTTGGAGTGTTACTGTTGAGAGCATTGGTAGACTTCAGCCCTATTTACTAGGACTCGCAGTGGCTTCTTTGGCACAGCTCTTCTGGATTTCACAGACTTCTGTCTGTCTCTTGGTGAAGCCCTGAACTAGATGGATGAACTTCCTTCTCTTCCTCTTGGTGTTCTTGATAACTAAATTGTGTCTGGAGCACTTTTTAGATAATTTCTGGGGAATAGATGAGTGATCTGGGATCCTCTGTGACCTTCCATGTCATCATCTTAGCTGGAGGATACAACTAACCTTCTTCATTTCTCTACTCCCTAACAGAGGCCTCTGTTCCAGTCAGATTTATCTGCTCCCTGAATATATAATTTACATTGCTGCTCATGTTCCTTCATTCATCTTGTTTGGAATGTATGTCCTTACCTGTTTATTTTGAGGCAGCTACGGGGCACAATGGATGGAGCACCAGGACTGGAGTCAGGAAAACCTGAGTTCAGATCCAGTCCCAGACACTGACTGGACACATGATCCTAGGCAAGTTGCTTAACCAGTTGCCTCAGTTGCCTTATCTGTAAAGTGAGCTGGAGAATAAAATGGTAAACCATTCCAGCATCTTTGCCAAGAAAACCCCAAATGAAGTCATGAAGAGTTGGACATAACTGGACAACAAGATTTTTTTTGATAGTACTTTCCCTCCCTATCTTTCCGCAGAGTACAAACATTAAAGAGTGCTAGATTTGGGATCGAAAGAAATGAATTTGAATCCTGAAGTTACTTTGTGACAGTGATCAAGTCAAATAATCTAAACCTCAGTTTCCTCATCTGTACAAAGATCAACCTCTCTGAGCTTAGATTGGACCTGAGTCTAAAGGCATATATTCTGTGTCTGGGCTTCTACTTCAATTCATAGTGTTTTCCATATCCCAGACACTGTGCTGAATGCTGGAGATACAAGCACAAGGAAAATAGGACCCACCCTGCAGAAGCTTAGCCTATTGATTCTCCTTGAAGCCTTCCTAGCTCGGCATGAGAAGGACCTGACAGCCCTGGATCTTCTTGTAGCATATTCTAGAGCCCAGGGGTGTTGTCATGCTACCTTGGTGCATTAGAGTAAAACTTAGGGGAGTGGGCAGGTGAGCAACATGGAGAGTATCCCAATCCTCCAGACTCTAGGCTGGAATTATCTCAGGCTTCTTTCTTTACTTCCTGCTGTGCCTCCAGCCAGTGGCTGGGCCTTGCTGAGAGTGCCTGTCCTAATGTTTCTTGGAACTTTTTCCATTGCTGCTTGCCAGAACCCTAGTCCAAGAATGAGCTGTTTAAAGTTTCTGAGTGGGGGATTCTGTAACCAAACCTTTATTTTCCTTTGAAAGGTCAATCTGGCAAAATGTCACCTGTCTGGGACACCTTGCCTTCCCAGCTGGCCCCTCAGTGGACCTACTTAATTTCTTTTCCACTTACTGCTTTTGATGAGCCATGATTTATTTCCTGGCCTGGCATACTGTGGACAGAGTACAAGTCTCATCACTTCTCCTTTTTATTTCTTTCCCTGAAGCAGGGACACAGATTTTTTGAGGTTTTTGTGTGTGTTTTTATTGTTCTACTAACAAAGGGAGAAACAGAATTTAAAAAGGTAATGTACAGTGCTTTATCTTCTTTCTGTCTACATTTCCTACCCTCTTCTCTCTCATTTTGGATCATATAAAGAGACATTTTGACTCAATGATGAAGTCATACCAATAACTGCAGTAAGATTCATCTGTATTTCAGAAGAAAACCAGCTATCTTATTGAACATTTCATCCCAAGAGTTGGGCTTAGGGGTGATAAATAGAATGAGTTCTTTGGGTAAGAGGAAAAGAAATAGGCTATGGGACTCTGTGTAAGAACTGAACCTGGCCTTGAAACCTACAGTGATACAAAGTTGACACACTTTCAGAGATAGGCACATTACAGCCACAGAGCGGTACTTACGGAAATCTGTCCAAAAATTCTTGGTTGAGAGAACCCTTTCCCTACATTAGAGGTGTCAGACACATGGCCCACAACACTTCCAAGGGTGGCCAGAACAAGACTAAAATGGAAATCTGAAGTATTGAGCAAAATAAATAAAAACTACAATAAAATAAGGATAATATTAGTACGTGATTTGCCTGCTAATCCTTATCCCTAAACCCTGTAGGAATTCAGTGCTCTCTATTTCTATTTGAGTTTGACACCACTGCCCTACATTGTACATAAGGAAGATCCTTGTCAAAGCTGTCAAAAGTCAATAACTTTTCAATATTGAGTAATAACTCACTGGCTTTTCAGGAATATTTGCATTGCTCCTGATTTAAGCTCCTAATTAATACTTTAGTAATGGGAAGGCAAGTTTTTTTTTTATTGATCAGTTTCTATATGACAAAACTAAATAAGTATAAATAAACTGAGACAATATAGAAGGGATCAAATATGTTCATTTCAATTCAGCAACTATATATTAAGCAGCTGCTTTGTGACAGGCAGTGTGCTCATGATTTAAAGACAAAAATAAGTCACCTTAAAGGGCTTACAGGCTATGGAGGGAAAGCAACACGTATACAGAGAAGGTCAAAATCTATACACGATAAATATGAAATAATGAGAACATCAAAAACTGAGAGGGTCAGGAAAAGCTTCTTCTTATAGGTACTGAGTGACCCTGAATGAGTTTTTTCAAGAAAATGAGGGATTCTAAGAGGTAGAGGCCGGGGAGGGAGAGCATTATAGGCATGAGAGAAATCTTGTGCACAAACATGAAATTGATAGAATGTGTCAGAAACAATATGTAGACCCATGTTGGCCAGACTATATAATGTGTGAGGGGCTGTGGTATGAAATTAGCCTGAAATGAGGTTGTGTAGAGTTTTAAACGCTAAACAGAATAGTTTATTTGATCATCGAAGTAATAGGGAGCCCTCACAACTTTGTGAGGCACCCATAGTCTCCCTCTCTGATTGGAAGATTGATATCATCTTCTCCACATCTGTTCCATCTGTCCCCTTCTGTCTACTCGTGTCTCAGACACTCTCATCACCACTTACCTGACTGCAGTAGCCTCCAACTTGGTTTTCCTACATCATCTCTCCATAGAGTTTGTCATACTTTGTCATTATCCTACTCAAGAAGTTTTCCTTTAGGATAAAATATTAAATTCACTGCTTAGGACTTAAAGCCCTTAATTTAGGGTTTCCAGCCTATCTTTCGAGGTTGATTGTACATTACTGACCTCCATGATTCCTACAGTCTAGCCAACCTGGCCTTGCTGTTTCTTACATGTGATACTCCATCTCTCATCTTAGTGCCTTTGTACATGCTTCATGAGTGTATTACTTATTGCTTATTTTAGGTGATTAAGAATACTATCAAATAAGAATTAGCTTAACCTATGTATTAGGTTATATACTGTAAGTGATTATCTTGCTTATTTAAAAAAAAACTTAGACCTAGAATTGGGAGAGATCTTAGAGGTCATCTGTCCAGTGCTTCTTAAACTGAGGTCACAACCCACAGTTTATAAAATGCTGAAGGGGTCACAAGTGGAAAAAGTTTAAGAAGCCCTGAAAACCCTTTCATTTTACAGATGAAGAAACACAGGTCTAGGAAAGGGTAAGTGACTGCTCCAAGATGACACAGCCACCTTTGGGTCCAGTTCATTGTTCTTCCCATTGTACTATGCTGCCTTTGTGAGTCTTATTAAAAATCGCGTCAAAAATATTTTTGAACAGTATTGACAATCAAGTTGATTTCTCCGACTTCTCAGGTATATTTCATGACAGGATACAGAAGGACACTTGATTTTAGAATGTGCTGTTACGGCTCACACAATTTTCAGGAATTCTTTCCTCTTACCTCATACTACAGAAAACCTGTTTTAGTTCCAAAATCTAGGACTGCCTTTGGGATGCAGATTGTTTGGGTCTTTTCTTCCTTACAGAAGCCAAATGGATTCTATCACCTCTTCACCAGAGGTGTAGATCTTGGACGTGGACTTGGACTTGATGGCAAGCTTGGTCACCTGTGTTGTGCATCTTCATCCAGTTACTTGCTAGAATGAATTGGAAGTAGGATTGATAAAGAATAGGTCATCAGATACTTTGAAATGATATTTATTTAGTAGAATTGGCTCTTTGCTTTGTATGAGTTGACACTGTAGGCCAGTAAGTAAAGGTTTAGGAAAGTTCTAACTCTGAACTGTTTTTCCTCACTTCTCTGTCTTTTCAAATCCCTAGCTTCTAAGTGCTGATGGCTGGTTTTTGTTTTTTTTTTTACTGAAAGACTTCCCTTTTCTTAATTGCTAGTCTTCTATGCCTCTTTAAATTATGTGCGACTACTACTATAATTCATACTTATATAATATTTTATATATCTGTATGCATATCTTTATAACAATGTCTATTTTTTTCTGTCAGTCAGACTTCTCAATGCTTCAGTCTACTCAATTTTCATCACCTATTTCTCCATTTCCCTTAAGTCACTCAAGAGATGGCCATGTCACTGAACTGGCCATCACTCACAACTATTCTATTTTTGTGTTTACAGACTCCTCAATTCTTTTGTCATCCCAGCTTTCCATATGCTTTATGACCTTTAATCCTTTTCTTCTTCCTTACTGATTTCCATTCTCTCCACTGTTCTTTTCTTTATGAGGCTATCATTCCTGCACTAACCACACTGCCCTTCCTTCCCTAACTTGAACCTTTGATGAACCAGATCAACTCTACAGTATCTTCTCCTCTTGAATCCCTTGGTCTTTTATCCTAATATTGATAAATTTCTTATCATATACCATCTCTAAGATTACTTCTACCATTTGCCACCCCTTCACGTCCATTTATAAGCTATTGAATTGAACTGGAAGAAATCATGGTACTATGACTTGGGTTCACTGCAAATTTATGTCATCTAAACATAATCACACATTCAGACACACACTCAGTTGAGCCCTCACTCTAGCCCAGTAATCATTCTTTACTTCTCTTATTTACTATGCCACACCCTATAGCAATTGTTCTAGACCTTCTCATTTCTCCTCAAATCTTTTTGAGATATTTCCTCTTATCAGCTCACCTGAGGATCTTGCCTCATACGTCACTGAAAAAGTTGAGGCCAATTGCTGAGAACCCTTTCTCCTTTCCTCCGTCATCTCACATGACTCATATATTTCCTTTATCCTCTCCTCCTTCACTCCTGTTTTGGATAAAGAGAGAGCCCTTCTCCTTGCCAAGACCAACTCTTCCACATGCGTCCTTTTCCATTTTCTCCAGTCAGTTGTGCCCATTATCATTCCCACTCTCTCATTTTCAATCTCTTCCTATCTGTTGGTTCCTTCTTTGCTGCCTACAAACAGGCTCTTGTTTCTGCCATCTGTTAAAAAACCTGATTCACTTGATCCCATCCTTGTTGGTAGCTATCATCTTCACCTTTTAGGCTAACCCCCCTGAGAATGCTGTAAATACTTGATGCCTCTGCTTCCCTTCTCACTGTCTTCTAAGCTCTCTCCAGTCTAGTGTTTAACCTTTCTTCTCTTTAGGTGTTCATGGTATCACTCTCTCCTACTTCTTCTGTCTGATTGTTCTTTTCAGTTTTCTTTGCTGGTTCTTTATTCATGATGACCCCACTAACTGGGGTGGGGGTGGGGGTTCTGTGGATTCTATTCTTGTCCCTCCTTTTTTTTTTTTTTTGGTGCTGTACTATCTCACTAGGTGATCTCATTAAGCCATATTCTCTTTCCTGAACTACAGTCTGGAATAACCAACTGCATTTTAGAAATCTTGCACTGGATCCAAAACAGAAATCGTTATCTTTCATTGCAAACCTTCCTCTAACCAACTTTCCTATACCTGCCCAGGACAGATATCAGGAAAACCTAGAGAGGAGATTAGAATTCACAGCGTTAATGGAGCAATGAGATCAGGAAAAATGAGAATTGGGAAAAAACCGTTAAATGTGGCGGGTAGGAGATTATTGCTGACTTTGGTAAGGATAGTTTCAGTTAAGTAATAAAATTGGAATTTAGGTTGAAGAGAGTGAAGAATGAGAGGAGTTCCACATTCTTTGCCTTCCTTCCTCCCTCCATTCTCTGCCTCGAGAAGGCAAGCAGTTTGATAGAGATTACACATGTGAGGTCATGCAAAACATATTTCTATAAGAAAGCATAGACCACAAAAATAATGCAATAAAAATAAAAGTACAAAAATATGCTTCAATTTAGGCTCCATTAGTTCTTTTTCTGGAGGTGGATAGCATTTTCATCACATATCCTTTGGAATTGTATTAGGTCATTGTATTGCTCAAAATAGCAAAGTCTTTCACAGTTGATCAGCGTATGATATTGCTATTACTGTATATAACATTCTGTACACTTCACTTTATATCACTTCGTATACTCTTCCCAAGTTTTTTCTGTAATCCTCCTGCTTGTCATTTCTTATTCCATAACATTATATGTCACAATTTATATAGCCATTTCCCAGTCGATGGACATTCCTTCATTTTCCAATTCTTTGCCACCGCAAAAAGAGCTGCTATAAATATTTTTGTACATGTAAGTTCTTTTCCTTTTTCTTTGATCTCTTTGAGATGCAAAAAGTTTTCTTTTTTAAGGATGAGGGAGATTAAGTGTATTGGTAGGCATCTGAAAGGAACCAGAAGATAGGTGAGATGATGATGATGATGATGATGATGGTAGATATTATAACAGTGGAAACCATCTTCTGGAGAAGACAAGAGCCAATAGAATCAAGACATATTGGCCTTGGTAAGTCCATCTAGAAAGCTTAGTCTTGGTAAAGATAATGGCCACTTCTTCTTCAGGGACAGAAATTAAAGGGGAGAGAGTGAGGGAGGATATCAAGGGATTGTGAGATGAGGATGTTGTTGGAACTTAAATCCTGGACATGATGAACATGAAATACATTATAAACTATCAGAAAAAGGGAGCTATGGCAGTTTGGAAATACCATTAGCTAATAACTATAGTGTCAATATTAGGTAACACCTATTGGAGGTTGAAGTGATCAAATTACTGTTGTGTATTCTGTTTCATAACAGATTTTCACCTTTCCATGATTTCCTGTCCTGTTTCTTGTCCATGTTCACTCAATGTTTTGAAAGTCTTCCTCTGGGTCTTTTAGATTTTCCAAGTACTAGTGCAGAACCTGAGTGTCCATTTGTTATCCCCATCTTTCATTGGAAATGCTATAGCAAATATACCCACTATCTATCTGACTTTTCAATGCCCTTTGGGTTACCTACATCTTTGATTATTTTTCAGAGCTTGTAGTGTTCCAAGATTCACAAC